>CM068367.1:683644279-684844279 GCA_034769895.1 Magicicada septendecula | reverse complement strand
AAAAAACGGCCTGCGTGGGGGGGATTGAGGGGACGCCGGTCTTTCCCCACGTGTGGTAGCGTTGGCGTATCCCAGGTCCCGTTATGTGCCGTTGAGACGGGACACCCATCCGGGGAGTCCGATCCCAAGCCGATTTGTCCGGCTCTCTCCGTGTGTCCATTTTTGGAGCTGGAGTTTGGGAAGGGCCGGGTTAGGGCCCTGGTGGACTCCGGATCGGCACGGTGTCTTATCTCCTCCCGTGTTTACCAGCAGTTGGTCAGGGAGTCATTGATCCGGTCAAATACTCCTTCGTCGGTGGTGTGTTGGACGGCCTCGAGAGAGGTTTTGCCGACCTACAAATTGGTGGCCTTCAAATTAAAATCAATTATTTTTCGTGGGTTTGGGAGTTTCTCGTGGCTCCGAATCTCAGCGTGGACTGTATAGTGGGAGCGGACTTTATTGTGAAAAGTGGCCTGGTTCTCGATATCCAGGGGCACTTATGTTTCTTTAAGTTCAACCGTGCCTTACGCATCCTTTTCTTGGATATCGGGATGAGGCGGGGGAAGGTCTTAATGAACTTCAACCCCCGGCGTACATTAATAATTTGAGCCCATCTCAACAGACCACTTTCCGTAAATTGTGTGATGAGTTCCCTGAGGTGCTGACCGCCAACCTCGGACTCACTCACAATTTAGAGTATCGTATCCGTCTTTGCGACTCCGCGGTTGTCCGTTCGCACCCGTATAAATTCGCTCCGCCCAAAATGACCATCTTGCGTGAGAAGGTGCAAGAATTGTTGGACCAGGGGGTTATTGAACCTTCCACGTCGGCCTATGCCAGTTCAGCATTCCTGGTGCCTAAACCGGGAGGGAAGCATAGGCTGGTCATTGATTATCGAAAATTGAACCAAAATATTGAAGTGGAGTCGGTGCCCCTCCCGGACCTGCATTCGGACTTTGATTGGTTTTCGCAGGCCCGATATTTCACTATTTTCGACCTGAATTCAGCATACCACCAGATTCCCTTACACAAGGATTCTCGGCCGTACACGGCCTTTTGCGTGCCGTGGAACTTGTACCAATACAAGAGAGTCCCCATGGGACTGGCGTTTGGTGCTCAGACTTTAACCCGTCTTCTAGACTCTGTGTTCCACGACATTAAATTCCAGTATGTGTTCTGTTATCTGCACGATCTCCTCATTTACAGCTCCACTTTAGAGGAACACATGAACCATCTCCGAGAGGTGTTGTGTCGCTTGAGGCGCGCGGGGCTTACGGTGAATCCCGACAAGGTGAAATTTGCCTAGGAGGAAATTTCTTTCCTCGGTCACCTTGTCTCTCATAAAGGGGTCACGGTTGATCCAGAGAGGACGCAGGCAATCCGGGATTTTCCTCCTCCTCGGGATGCTTCGTGGGTATGGTGAATTTTTATCGGCGGTTCATCCCGGGGGCTGCTGAGATTGCGGCTCCCCTAAATTCCTTAAGGAAAAAAGGGGCCAAATTTGTGTGGGGAGACGAGCAGCAACGTGCCTTCGAGTCCCTAAAGGAGTCCATTTTGTCGCCGCCCGTGCTTCGGATGCCCGATTTCACGAAGCCCTTCATTGTGCAATCTGACGCCAGCTCTGTGGCGATCGGGGCCGTGCTCTCTCAGGAGGTGGATGGTGCTCGGCAGCCAGACGCATTTGTATCCAGGACCCTCACCAACCCTGAAAAGAAATCCTCGGTGTACGAGTTAGAGTGTTTGGCGGTAGTCTTTGCCCTTGACAAGTTTAGGAGGCATTTGGAACATGCTGAGTTCCTATTAGAGACCAACAATCAGGCTCTCTCGTGGCTTCTGGCGCACCCCCGTCAACTGGGTAAACTTGGCCGCTGGGTGGTCAAGATTTCTTCTTTTAAGTTTCGGGCACAACATATAAGGGGGACTCAAAATGTTGTTGCCGACGCTCTGTCCCGCATGTATCACCTACCCAGTGAGGAGCCAATAAATGAACCCTGCGCCATACTCCTGGAGTTTCCCCTCGCCTTTACTGAGGTTATCCCTCATCAGCTTGATGATGAGGTGTTGGGTCCCATCATCGATAGAATCAAATCAGGCGAGATGAAGGCTCCATATCATCTGTCCAAGGGCGTCCTCTGCTGCAAGGAACGTAGAGGACGGGTCCCTAAGATAGTGCTGCCGAGCAAGCTGATACCCATGGTCTTCCAATATTATCATGATTCCCCGGTAGGAGGCCATTTGGGTGTTTCAAAGACCATCGCCGCGATCAGAAATAACTTCATCTGGAAAGGCATGGACCGGGAAATCGCCACCCGGGTGAAGTGTTGTCATCTGTGCACTCTGAGCAAGCCCACTCAGAACACTAAGTTGGGGTTGCTGTCTTCTGAGGTGGCTGGCAGACCGATGGAGAAGGTTTTCATCGACTACGTGGGTCCTTTCCCGCGTAGCAAGGCCGGGAATTCGTTCCTCCTTGTTTGTGTGGACGCCTTCTCCAAGTATGTCTGGCTACTTTCCTTGCGTCAGGCTAGTACTGCCAATACCATCGTAGCGCTTCAGACCAGTATTTTTCAGCATTTCGGGCTTCCCTCCATCATTGTCTCAGACAATGGCCCTCAATTCATCTCGAGGCAGTTCCGGAACATGTGTTTCAGGCACGGCATTCGGCATGTAACCACCTCCCCTTACCACCCGCAACCTTCCCACGCTGAGCGATTCAATCACAACCTGAGATCCGCTCTTATCGCCTACCACGCGGAGCAGCAGAATACGTGGGACCAGAATCTCCAGTGGTTACAGATGGCGTTCAATTCGTCCCTTCATGAAAGCCATCGTGCCGTGCCTTTTGAGGTCATGTTTGGTTTCTCCCCCGCTCATCCCCTTGGTAATTTGTGGAAACTGGAGGATCTTCTCACGGATTCGCCGAACGAGGGGGTCGCTCACAGGTGGAAAGATGTGAGGAGAGCCCTGCTCCGATCGCACGAGCGCGTGCGGCGTCGCTATAACGCTGGGCGAGTCCCCAATCCTTTTAGGGTGGGCCAGTTAGTCTATTGCAGGAGCCACCCGCTCAGCTCTAAGGTGGAGGGTCGCGCCGCCAAGCTCTGCTACAGATGGTTGGGACCCTTCCGGATTTCTGAGTTTGTCTCGCCCGTCACTGCCAGCCTGGTGTGTCCGGAGAATGGGATGAAGATGAGGGTGTCCCATGTGTCACATTTGAAGGCGTGTGCGCAGATTGAGCTTCCTTGAGAGTTAAATTGGTATGGTTTACCCCAGTTAGGATTAGTTAGGGTCCTCGGGTTTGGTTTTCGGGGGGCTTCGCTGGAGGGATTGTGTTTTATGGTTTTACTTTTTAGCGTTTTATTGTTTTATGGTGGGGTTAATTGTGGTTTTAAAGGTTTTATCGGTATTTTAGCTCCTCTCCTTTCCTTTCTTCTTTCATTTGCTTTAGTCCGCGGCCGCTCACACTCCCCGTATCTTCTACACTTACACACACCCAGCTACACACCCACACACACCTTGTTCTTCCTTCTGGTGTCCTTTCGTTTTCCACTTTCGCCGGATTTTATCTTTTTATTGGTTTTTAGTTAGTTCCCGCTTTTCCTCTGGTGGTGGCAGTCCCAGTGTCGTCCAACCCGTTGGACTCCTTTTGTTGTGGGGGTGTGCCGTACCTAGGCGTTACGGCGAATTCCGAAAATTTGTTATATCGAACCTGAGCATTAGATCGTGGACACTCTCGCCACCTATGAGACGTTACGGCAACTCACGCAATTGTCACTATTGAATTGCGGCATAGATGCCGTCATTGGATTGTGAACGCTGTCGCTATCTGTCAGAGACATCAGACTACTGTACTTTTCGGTCCCGCTGCTTGGAGCGGTGTTGTCGTGGAATAGTGGCTGGTTTTAACTCAAGTGGTAGGTTGAGCTTTGGGTTTTTTTTCGTTGAGTTTGGGCCAGCTGTTTTGATCAGCTGTGGGGGTTGGGAGGTGTCTTGACTCGAGAAGTGGGTCGATGTCAGCGGTTCTCATCAAGAGCTGTCTGGGACGTCTGCGTTTGAAAAGTTTTTGTTTGATTGTTTTTTAAGGCATGGGTTTTTTTTTAATTAATCATGGCAGGCTAAGAGTAAAGTGTGCCGGGGGGGTCTCTCGGCCTGGCGACTAACCGTGGAAGAGATCAAGATGTTATATGTGTGTGAGTATTGAGGAACTTCGACAGCACGTGTGCATGCACTATGAACAGGTATGAAAAGGTGAAAATTATTAACTTTTGCCGGGGATGCGCTTTCGCGCTGCTTGTTTTTGGAATCAAGGGGGGCCTGGCTGATTCTTAACAGGAAAAAAAAAATAAAAGGGAACAATAGTTGCTTAATTCGGGATTTTTGTTACTTCACGGTATACTTGGAATCTAATATGCAGGTTGCTGCAGAACTTGAATAGCTATTCTGATATTTCTTTCTAATGATGAGGAGCTTCTCCGCTGTTTGCGGTGACAGTGTATCTTTGTATCTTATGTGCATAATATTTTTTGACCTACAAAAAACAAAGAAAAAGAAAACAAAAATAAAAAAAACTTAAGAAAATGTGTTAGGAATTGGCCAGTGTGTTCATGGGGCCTAGTGAAGCCAAAATTCAGCCGAGTTCCTTAATATCTCGTTGTGTGATTCAGTGTGTGCATATAATTGTCTTGTGTTGAATTGTCAAAGCATGTAATGTCCAGTACAAATTTTTTTTACTATAATCTGTGTGGAACTTATATTGCGGCTGCCTTTTATTGGAACTTGTAAATCTGATTATGAAAAGAGTTGCCGATCACCTACAATTGTAACAATACATTGCCCTGTACTAGAACTGTAATTCAGAAGTATTTCGCCTGTTAATAAATTAGGACTGAACCTTTGTACCAGATGAAGTTCCCATTTTGGGATTTCGTATTATTTTTAATTCTCTATCAATGTACAGTGACCTTTTAAAATTCTTTTGTAGATGTATATACTCATATTTAATTTCATTCTCTATCCATTTACAGTCACTGTGAAAATTCTTTGGTATATGTATATGCTGCTAATTCTATGCACACAACATATTACATGGCTGAGAGATATATGTACCTGACTATTTGTTAGTTTTTTTTAATAATGGTGCACTCTGAAATCTGCAAGCCTTTGTGCTACTCAAGTTTATGCAGGTTTAAAGAAAATTGAGCACATGCACTTGTGAATTCCACACAGAGTGTATAATCACCTTTCTTATGTTTCCATTATATTTTCCTAATTATATGATTCTCCTTTTTAATTTTTGATTTAGATTTCAGAGGGCGCATGTTGTTATGTAATATGATTGTTTAAATTCTTGTGGCTGTAATAATTGTTGTAGGATAGAATTGCTTGTTAATGCTTGTTAAATGGTTTATAAAATTGTTTATATTGTTGAAAGTGTTTATAGTACAACCAGAGGGGGACTGGAAAAAAAAAAGACTTGTTATTAAATGTTATATTTCGAAAACCTCTGGATTTACTCTTTGTACTTATCAATGTTAATATATTTATTTCCAAATAAGGAAATTCTATTGGGTGAAGGTAAAAAGGTGCATGTCTATGGTGATTTGTATGCCATGTAAGAGATTTTAAATGTTGTACATATTTTATATAATTTTAATGGAATATTTTTTTAAATATTAAATTTTGAATATTTTGAAATTTAAATTCTGAATACCATGTCATATATTTTAAATATTTTATATATTCCTAAGGGAATATTGTCACATAAAATATTGTATATGATTTATATATTTCTAAGAGAATCAATAAATTTGTAATTGTTGAATTAAAAAAAAAATCGAGGTCACCTCATTCGTCCAATTCCCCAATGGTTACCCAGCATGTGGACATTCTTCCACTAGGAGTCTCCTCCTAGTTCGAGTGAACAAGTGAGCCGGTCATCAAGGTAAGTTGTAAGTTTTTAAATTTTTTTGTGGATGTCAAACTTAGAAAATGTGTCAGATTTGGACAGTTGAAAATTTTGTTGTGACTTCATTGGTGATGAGCGGCTTACAAATGGTAGCAGAGCGTGGTTCCGATCCACGGACATCAGGGTTATGGGCCCAGCACGCTTCCACTCCTGGGCGCCCCTGCTGGATCGTGTGGTCTGGCATCTGGGCGCGGGCGGGGATTTTGAGGCGTTCCACAAGGATGTTTTGGAACTGTTTATGCCCGGGAGGCTGCGTGACCAGATGCGGCAACGTTTATTTTACAGAGTTCAGGGGCACGGCGAACAGTTGAACGTGTTTATCAATTCCATCAAAAGTGCTGCCCGTGTGCTGCGGGTGGACGTGTCGGAGGCTGAGGTGGTGCGGGTTATTTTGGAGGGCCTCAATCCGCAGGAGAGGCCAAGGTTGGTGTTTTTGGAGCGACCGCGTAGCTTCGCTGATCTTAGCGGAGCTTGTGTCTTCGCCCGCACCATCCAGATGAACGATGAGGCTCGCTCCGGCCGTTCCGATTTCCCTGTCCCCTGTTCCTCATCTGGTCAGCAGCGGTCCACCCGGGAGCATCGTGGTGGCAACCCTTTCAGGGAGCAACGGGGTAGCAACTCTGAGAGGAAAGAATTCCGCTGTTATTCCTGTGGTAAGATGGGGCACATGGCCCGGAATTGCCCTCTCAAACGATCGGAGGTCTCGCGGGAGAACCGTCTTTCAAAAAACGGCCTGCGTGGGGGGGATTGAGGGGACGCCGGTCCCTCCCCACGTGTGGTAGCGTTGGCGCATCCCAGGTCCCGTTATGTGCCGTTGAGACGGGACACCCATCAGGGGAGTCCGATCCCAAGCCGATTCGTCCGGCTCTCTCCGTGTGTCCATTTTTGGAGCTAGAGGTTGGGAAGGGCTGGGTTAGGGCCCTGGTGGACTCCGGATCGGCACGGTGTCTTATCTCCTCCCGTGTTTACCAGCAGTTGGTCAGGGAGTCATTGATCCGGTCAAATACTCCTTCGTCGGTGGTGTGTTGGACGGCCTCGAGGGAGGTTTTGCCGACCTCCAAATTGGTGGCATTCAAATTTAAAATCAACTATTTTTCGTGGGTTTGGGAGTTTCTCGTGGCTCCGAATTTGACCGTGGACTGTATTGTGGGTGCGGACTTTATTGTGAAAAGTGGCCTGGTTCTCGAAATCCAGGGGCACGTATGTTTCTTTAAGTTCAACCGTGCCGTACGCATCCCTTTTCTTGGATATCGGGATGAGGCGGGGGAAGGTCTTAATGAACTTCAACCCCCGGCGTACATTAATAATTTGAGCCCATCTCAACAGACCACTTTCCGTAAATTGTGTGATGAGTTCCCTGAGGTGCTGACCGCCAACCTCGGACTCACTCACAATTTAGAGTATCGTATCCGTCTTTGCGACTCCGCGGTTGTCCGTTCGCACCCATATAAATTCGCTCCGCCCAAAATGACCATCTTGCGTGACAAGGTGCAAGAATTGTTGGACCAGGGGGTTATTGAACCTTCCACGTCGGCCTATGCCAGTCCAGCATTCCTGGTGCATAAACCGGGAGGGAAGCGTAGGCTGGTCATTGATTATCGAAAATTGAACCAAAATATTGAAGTGGAGTCGGTGCCCCTCCCGGACCTGCATTCGACCTTTGATTGGTTTTCGCAGGCCCGATATTTCACCATTTTCGACCTGAATTCAGCATACCAACAGATTCCCTTACACAAGGATTCTCGGCCGTACACGGCCTTTTGCGTGCCGTGGAACTTGTACCAATACAAGAGAGACCCCATTGGACTGGCCGTTGGTGTTCAGACGTTAACCCGTCTTCTAGACTCTGTGTTCCACGACATTAAATTCCAGTATGTGTTCAATTATCTGGACGATCTCCTCATTTACAGCTCCACTTTAGAGGAACACATGAACCATCTCCGAGAGGTGTTGAGTCGCTTGAGGCGCGCGGGGCTTACGGTGAATCCCGACAAGGTGAAATTTGCCCAGGAGGAAATTTCTTTCCTCGGTCACCTTGTCTCTCATAAAGGGGTCACGTTTGATCCAGAGAGGACGCAGGCAATCCGGGATTTTCCTCCTCCTCGGGATGCTAAAGGGGTGGCCCGCTTCGTGGGTATGGTGAATTGTTACCGGCGGTTCATCCCGGGGGCTGCTGAGATTGCGGCTCCCCTAAATTCCTTAAGGAAAAAAGGGGCCAAATTTGTGTGGGGAGACGAGCAGCAACGTGCCTTCGAGTCCCTAAAGGAGTCCATTTTGTCGGATGCCCGATTTCACGAAGCCCTTCATTGTGCAATCTGACGCCAGCTCTATGGCGATCGGGGACGTGCTCTCTCAGGAGGTGGATGGTGCTCGGCAGCCAGTCGCATTTGTATCCAGGACCCTCACCAACCCTGAAAAGAAATCCTCGGTGTACGAGTTAGAGTGTTTGGCGGTAGTCTTCGAACTTGACAAGTTTAGGAAGTATTTGGAACATGCTGAGTTCCTATTACAGACCGACAATCAGGCTCTCTCGTGGCTTCTGGCGCACCCCCGTCAACTGGGTAAACTTTGGCCGCTGGGTGGTCAAGATTTCTTCTTTTAAGTTTCGGGCACAACATATAAGGGGGACCCAAAATGTTGTTGCCGACGCTCTGTCCCGCATGTATCACCTACCCAGTGAGGAGCCAATAAATGATCCCAGCGCCTTACTCCTGGAGTTTCCCCTCGCCTTTACTGAGGTTATCCCTCATCAGCTTGATGATGAGGTGTTGGGTCCCATCATCGATAGAATCAAATCAGGCGAGATGAAGGCTCCATATCATCTGTCCAAGGGCGTCCTCTGCTGCAAGGAACGTAGAGGACGGGTCCCTAAGATAGTGCTGCCGAGCAAGCTGATACCCATGGTCTTCCAATATTATCATGATTCCCCGGTAGGAGGCCATTTCGGTGTTTCAAAGACCATCGCCGCGATCAGAAAGAACTTCATCTGGAAAGGCATGGACCGGGACATCGCCACCCGGGTGAAGTGTTGTCATCTGTGCAGTCTGAGCAAGCCCGCTCAGAACACTAAGTTGGGGTTGCTGTCTTCTGAGGTGGCTGGCAGACCGATGGAGAAGGTTTTCATCGACTACGTGGGTCCTTTCCCGCGTAGCAAGGCCGGGAATTCGTTCCTCCTTGTTTGTGTGGACGCCTTCTCCAAGTATGTCTGGCTACTTTCCTTGCGTCAGGCTAGTACTGCCAATACCATCGTAGCCCTTCAGACCAGTATTTTTCAGCATTTCGGGCTTCCCTCCATCTTTGTCTCAGACAATGGCCCTCAATTCATCTCGAGGCAGTTCCGGAACATGTGTTTCAGGCACGGCATTCGGCATGTAACCACCTCCCCTTACCACCCGCAACCTTCCCACGCTGAGCGATTCAATCGCAACCTGAGATCCGCTCTTATCGCCTACCACGCGGAGCAGCAGAATACGTGGGACCAGAATCTCCAGTGGTTACAGATGGCGTTCAATTCGTCCCTTCATGAAAGCCATCGTGCCGTGCCTTTTGAGGTCATGTTTGGTTTCTCCCCCGCTCATCCCCTTGGTAATTTGTGGAAACTGGAGGATCTTCTCACGGATTCGCCGAACGAGGGGGTCGCTCACAGGTGGAAAGATGTGAGTAGAGTCATGCTCCGATCGCACGAGCGCGTGCGGCGTCGCTATAACGCTGGGCGAGTCCCCAATCCTTTTAGGGTGGGCCAGTTAGTCTATTGCAGGAGCCACCCGCTCAGCTCTAAGGTGGAGGGTCGCGGCGCCAAGCTCTGCTACAGATGGTTGGGACCCTTCCGGATTTCTGAGTTTGTCTCGCCCGTCACTGCCAGCCTGGTGTGTCCGGAGGATGGGATGAAGATGAGGGTGTCCCATGTGTCACATTTGAAGGCGTGTGCGCAGATGGAGCTTCCTTGAGAGTTAAATTGGTATGGTTTACCCCAGTTAGGATTAGTTAGGGTCCTCGGGTTTGGTTTTCGGGGGGCTTCGCTGGAGGGATTGTGTTTTATGGTTTTACTTTTTAGCGTTTTATTGTTTTAAGGTGGGGTTAAGTGGGGTTTTAAACGTTTTATCGGTATTTTAGCTCCTCTCCTTTCCTTTCTTCTTTCATTTGCTTTAGGCCGCGGCCGCTCACAATCCCCGTATCTTCTACACTTACAAACACACAGCTACACACCCACACACACCTTGTCCTTCCTTCTGGTGTCCTTTCTTTTTCCTCTTTCGCCGGATTTTATCTTTTTATTGGTTTTTAGTTAGTTCCCGCTTTTCCTCCGGTGGTGGCAGTCCCAGTGTCGTCCAACCCGTTGGACTTCTTTTGTTGTGGGGGTGTGCCGTATCTAGGAGTTACGGCGAATTCCGAAAATTTGTTATATCGAACCTGAGCATTGGATCGTGGACACTCTCGCCACCTATGAGACGTTACGGCAACTCACTAAATTGTCATTATTGAATTGCGGCATAGATGCCGTCATTGGATTGTGAACGCTTTCGCTATCTGTCAGAGACGTCAGACTACTGTACGTTTCGGTCCCGCTGCTTGGAGCGGTGTTGTCGTGGAATAGTGGCTGGTTTTGACTCAAGTGGTAGGTTGAGCTTTGGGTTTTTTTTCGTTGAGTTTGGGCCAGCTGTTTTGATCAGCTGTGGGGGTTGGGAGGTGTCTTGACTCGAGAAGTGGGTCGATGTCAGCGGTTCTCATCAAGAACTGTCTGGGACGTCTGCGTTTGAAAAGTTTTTGTTTGATTGTTTTTTAAGGCCTGGGTTTTTTTTTAATTAATCATGGCACGCTAAGAGTAAAGTGTGCCGGGGGGGTCTCTCGGCCTGGCGACTAACGTTGGAAGAGATCAAGATGTTATATGTGTGTGAGTATTGAGGAACTTCGACAGCACGTGTGCATGCACTATGAACAGGTATGAAAAGGTGAAAATTATTAACTTTTGCCGGGGATGCGCTTTCGCGCTGCTTGTTTTTGGAATCAAGGGGGGCCTGGCTGATTCTTAACAGGAAAAAAAATAAAAGGGAACAATAGTTGCTTAATTCGGGATTTTTGTTACTTCACGGTATACTTGGAATCTAATATGCAGGTTGCTGCAGAACTTGAATAGCTATTCTGATATTTCTTTCTAATGATGAGGAGCTTCTCCGCTGTTTGCGGTGACAGTGTATCTTTGTATCTTATGTGCAAAATATTTTTTGACCTACAAAAAACAAAGAAAAAGAAAACAAAAATAAAAAAAACTTAAGAAAATGTGTTAGGAATTGGCCAGTGTGTTCATGGGGCCTAGTGAAGCCAAAATTCAGCCGAGTTCCTTAATATCTCGTTGTGTGATTCAGTGTGTGCATATAATTGTCTTGTGTTGAATTGTCAAAGCATGTAATGTCCAGTACAAATTTTTTTTACTATAATCTGTGTGGAACTTATATTGCGGCTGCCTTTTATTGGAACTTGTAAATCTGATTATGAAAAGAGTTGGCGATCACCTACAATTGTAACAATACATTGCCCTGTACTAGAACTGTAATTCAGAAGTATTTCGCCTGTTAATAAATTAGGACTGAACCTTTGTACCAGATGAAGTTCCCATTTTGGGATTTCGTATTATTTTTAATTCTCTATCAATGTACAGTGACCTTTTAAAATTCTTTTGTAGATGTATATACTCATATTTAATTTCATTCTCTATCCATTTACAGTCACTGTGAAAATTCTTTGGTATATGTATATGCTGCTAATTCTATGCACACAACATATTACATGGCTGAGAGATATATGTACCTGACTATTTGTTAGTTTTTTTTAATAATGGTGCACTCTGAAATCTGCAAGCCTTTGTGCTACTCAAGTTTATGCAGGTTTAAAGAAAATTGAGCACATGCACTTGTGAATTCCACACAGAGTGTATAATCACCTTTCTTATGTTTCCATTATATTTTCCTAATTATATGATTCTCCTTTTTAATTTTTGATTTAGATTTCAGAGGGCGCATGTTGTTATGTAATATGATTGTTTAAATTCTTGTGGCTGTAATAATTGTTGTAGGATAGAATTGCTTGTTAATGCTTGTTAAATGGTTTATAAAATTGTTTATATTGTTGAAAGTGTTTATAGTACAACCAGAGGGGGACTGGAAAAAAAAAAAAGACTTGTTATTAAATGTTATATTTCGAAAACCTCTGGATTTACTCTTTGTACTTATCAATGTTAATATATGTATTTCCAAATAAGGAAATTCTATTGGGTGAAGGTAAAAAGGTGCATGTCTATGGTGATTTGTATGCCATGTAAGAGATTTTAAATGTTGTACATATTTTATATAATTTTAATGGAATATTTTTTTAAATATTAAATTTTGAATATTTTGAAATTTAAATTCTGAATACCATGTCATATATTTTAAATATTTTATATATTCCTAAGGGAATATTGTCACATAAAATATTGTATATGATTTATATATTTCTAAGAGAATCAATAAATTTGTAATTGTTGAATTAAAAAAAAAATCGAGGTCACCTCATTCGTCCAATTCCCCAATGGTTACCCAGCATGTGGACATTCTTCCACTAGGAGTCTCCTCCTAGTTCGAGTGAACAAGTGAGCCGGTCATCAAGGTAAGTTGTAAGTTTTTAAATTTTTTTGTGGATGTCAAACTTAGAAAATGTGTCAGATTTGGACAGTTGAAAATTTTGTTGTGACTTCATTGGTGATGAGCGGCTTACAAATGGTAGCAGAGCGTGGTTCCGATCCACGGACATCAGGGTTATGGGCCCAGCACGCTTCCACTCCTGGGCGCCCCTGCTGGATCGTGTGGTCTGGCATCTGGGCGCGGGCGGGGATTTTGAGGCGTTCCACAAGGATGTTTTGGAACGGTTTATGCCCGGGAGGCTGCGTGACCAGATGCGGCAACGTTTATTTTACAGAGTTCAGGGGCACGGCGAACAGTTGAACGTGTTTATCAATTCCATCAAAAGTGCTGCCCGTGTGCTGCGGGTGGACGTGTCGGAGGCTGAGGTGGTGCGGGTTATTTTGGAGGGCCTCAATCCGCAGGAGAGGCCAAGGTTGGTGTTTTTGGAGCGACCGCGTAGCTTCGCTGATCTTAGCGGAGCTTGTGTCTTCGCCCGCACCATCCAGATGAACGATGAGGCTCGCTCCGGCCGTTCCGATTTCCCTGTCCCCTGTTCCTCATCTGGTCAGCAGCGGTCCACCCGGGAGCATCGTGGTGGCAACCCTTTCAGGGAGCAACGGGGTAGCAACTCTGAGAGGAAAGAATTCCGCTGTTATTCCTGTGGTAAGATGGGGCACATGGCCCGGAATTGCCCTCTCAAACGATCGGAGGTCTCGCGGGAGAACCGTCTTTCAAAAAACGGCCTGCGTGGGGGGGATTGAGGGGACGCCGGTCCCTCCCCACGTGTGGTAGCGTTGGCGCATCCCAGGTCCCGTTATGTGCCGTTGAGACGGGACACCCATCAGGGGAGTCCGATCCCAAGCCGATTCGTCCGGCTCTCTCCGTGTGTCCATTTTTGGAGCTAGAGGTTGGGAAGGGCTGGGTTAGGGCCCTGGTGGACTCCGGATCGGCACGGTGTCTTATCTCCTCCCGTGTTTACCAGCAGTTGGTCAGGGAGTCATTGATCCGGTCAAATACTCCTTCGTCGGTGGTGTGTTGGACGGCCTCGAGGGAGGTTTTGCCGACCTCCAAATTGGTGGCATTCAAATTTAAAATCAACTATTTTTCGTGGGTTTGGGAGTTTCTCGTGGCTCCGAATCTGAGCGTGGACTGTATTGTGGGTGCGGACTTTATTGTGAAAAGTGGCCTGGTTCTCGAAATCCAGGGGCACGTATGTTTCTTTAAGTTCAACCGTGCCGTACGCATCCCTTTTCTTGGATATCGGGATGAGGCGGGGGAAGGTCTTAATGAACTTCAACCCCCGGCGTACATTAATAATTTGAGCCCATCTCAACAGACCACTTTCCGTAAATTGTGTGATGAGTTCCCTGAGGTGCTGACCGCCAACCTCGGACTCACTCACAATTTAGAGTATCGTATCCGTCTTTGCGACTCCGCGGTTGTCCGTTCGCACCCATATAAATTCGCTCCGCCCAAAATGACCATCTTGCGTGACAAGGTGCAAGAATTGTTGGACCAGGGGGTTATTGAACCTTCCACGTCGGCCTATGCCAGTCCAGCATTCCTGGTGCATAAACCGGGAGGGAAGCGTAGGCTGGTCATTGATTATCGAAAATTGAACCAAAATATTGAAGTGGAGTCGGTGCCCCTCCCGGACCTGCATTCGGCCTTTGATTGGTTTTCGCAGGCCCGATATTTCACCATTTTCGACCTGAATTCAGCATACCAACAGATTCCCTTACACAAGGATTCTCGGCCGTACACGGCCTTTTGCGTGCCGTGGAACTTGTACCAATACAAGAGAGACCCCATTGGACTGGCCGTTGGTGTTCAGACGTTAACCCGTCTTCTAGACTCTGTGTTCCACGACATTAAATTCCAGTATGTGTTCAATTATCTGGACGATCTCCTCATTTACAGCTCCACTTTAGAGGAACACATGAACCATCTCCGAGAGGTGTTGTGTCGCTTGAGGCGCGCGGGGCTTACGGTGAATCCCGACAAGGTGAAATTTGCCCAGGAGGAAATTTCTTTCCTCGGTCACCTTGTCTCTCATAAAGGGGTCACGTTTGATCCAGAGAGGACGCAGGCAATCCGGGATTTTCCTCCTCCTCGGGATGCTAAAGGGGTGGCCCGCTTCGTGGGTATGGTGAATTGTTACCGGCGGTTCATCCCGGGGGCTGCTGAGATTGCGGCTCCCCTAAATTCCTTAAGGAAAAAAGGGGCCAAATTTGTGTGGGGAGACGAGCAGCAACGTGCCTTCGAGTCCCTAAAGGAGTCCATTTTGTCGGATGCCCGATTTCACGAAGCCCTTCATTGTGCAATCTGACGCCAGCTCTATGGCGATCGGGGACGTGCTCTCTCAGGAGGTGGATGGTGCTCGGCAGCCAGTCGCATTTGTATCCAGGACCCTCACCAACCCTGAAAAGAAATCCTCGGTGTACGAGTTAGAGTGTTTGGCGGTAGTCTTCGAACTTGACAAGTTTAGGAAGTATTTGGAACATGCTGAGTTCCTATTACAGACCGACAATCAGGCTCTCTCGTGGCTTCTGGCGCACCCCCGTCAACTGGGTAAACTTTGGCCGCTGGGTGGTCAAGATTTCTTCTTTTAAGTTTCGGGCACAACATATAAGGGGGACCCAAAATGTTGTTGCCGACGCTCTGTCCCGCATGTATCACCTACCCAGTGAGGAGCCAATAAATGATCCCAGCGCCTTACTCCTGGAGTTTCCCCTCGCCTTTACTGAGGTTATCCCTCATCAGCTTGATGATGAGGTGTTGGGTCCCATCATCGATAGAATCAAATCAGGCGAGATGAAGGCTCCATATCATCTGTCCAAGGGCGTCCTCTGCTGCAAGGAACGTAGAGGACGGGTCCCTAAGATAGTGCTGCCGAGCAAGCTGATACCCATGGTCTTCCAATATTATCATGATTCCCCGGTAGGAGGCCATTTGGGTGTTTCAAAAACCATCGCCGCGATCAGAAAGAACTTCATCTGGAAAGGCATGGACCGGGACATCGCCACCCGGGTGAAGTGTTGTCATCTGTGCAGTCTGAGCAAGCCCGCTCAGAACACTAAGTTGGGGTTGCTGTCTTCTGAGGTGGCTGGCAGACCGATGGAGAAGGTTTTCATCGACTACGTGGGTCCTTTCCCGCGTAGCAAGGCCGGGAATTCGTTCCTCCTTGTTTGTGTGGACGCCTTCTCCAAGTATGTCTGGCTACTTTCCTTGCGTCAGGCTAGTACTGCCAATACCATCGTAGCCCTTCAGACCAGTATTTTTCAGCATTTCGGGCTTCCCTCCATCTTTGTCTCAGACAATGGCCCTCAATTCATCTCGAGGCAGTTCCGGAACATGTGTTTCAGACACGGCATTCGGCATGTAACCACCTCCCCTTACCACCCGCAACCTTCCCACGCTGAGCGATTCAATCGCAACCTGAGATCCGCTCTTATCGCCTACCACGCGGAGCAGCAGAATACGTGGGACCAGAATCTCCAGTGGTTACAGATGGCGTTCAATTCGTCCCTTCATGAAAGCCATCGTGCCGTGCCTTTTGAGGTCATGTTTGGTTTCTCCCCCGCTCATCCCCTTGGTAATTTGTGGAAACTGGAGGATCTTCTCACGGATTCGCCGAACGAGGGGGTCGCTCACAGGTGGAAAGATGTGAGTAGAGTCATGCTCCGATCGCACGAGCGCGTGCGGCGTCGCTATAACGCTGTGCGAGTCCCCAATCCTTTTAGGGTGGGCCAGTTAGTCTATTGCAGGAGCCACCCGCTCAGCTCTAAAGTGGAGGGTCGCGGCGCCAAGCTCTGCTACAGATGGTTGGGACCCTTCCGGATTTCTGAGTTTGTCTCGCCCGTCACTGCCAGCCTGGTGTGTCCGGAGGATGGGATGAAGATGAGGGTGTCCCATGTGTCACATTTGAAGGCGTGTGCGCAGATGGAGCTTCCTTGAGAGTTAAATTGGTATGGTTTACCCCAGTTAGGATTAGTTAGGGTCCTCGGGTTTGGTTTTCGGGGGGCTTCGCTGGAGGGATTGTGTTTTATGGTTTTACTTTTTAGCGTTTTATTGTTTTAAGGTGGGGTTAAGTGGGGTTTTAAACGTTTTATCGGTATTTTAGCTCCTCTCCTTTCCTTTCTTCTTTCATTTGCTTTAGGCCGCGGCCGCTCACAATCCCCGTATCTTCTACACTTACAAACACACAGCTACACACCCACACACACCTTGTCCTTCCTTCTGGTGTCCTTTCTTTTTCCTCTTTCGCCGGATTTTATCTTTTTATTGGTTTTTAGTTAGTTCCCGCTTTTCCTCCGGTGGTGGCAGTCCCAGTGTCGTCCAACCCGTTGGACTCCTTTTGTTGTGGGGGTGTGCCGTATCTAGGAGTTACGGCAAATTCCGAAAATTTGTTATATCGAACCTGAGCATTGGATCGTGGACACTCTCGCCACCTATGAGACGTTACGGCAACTCACTAAATTGTCATTATTGAATTGCGGCATAGATGCCGTCATTGGATTGTGAACGCTTTCGCTATCTGTCAGAGACGTCAGACTACTGTACGTTTCGGTCCCGCTGCTTGGAGCGGTGTTGTCGTGGAATAGTGGCTGGTTTTGACTCAAGTGGTAGGTTGAGCTTTGGGTTTTTTTTCGTTGAGTTTGGGCCAGCTGTTTTGATCAGCTGTGGGGGTTGGGAGGTGTCTTGACTCGAGAAGTGGGTCGATGTCAGCGGTTCTCATCAAGAACTGTCTGGGACGTCTGCGTTTGAAAAGTTTTTGTTTGATTGTTTTTTAAGGCCTGGGTTTTTTTTTAATTAATCATGGCAGGCTAAGAGTAAAGTGTGCCGGGGGGGTCTCTCGGCCTGGCGACTAACGTTGGAAGAGATCAAGATGTTATATGTGTGTGAGTATTGAGGAACTTCGACAGCACGTGTGCATGCACTATGAACAGGTATGAAAAGGTGAAAATTATTAACTTTTGCCGGGGATGCGCTTTCGCGCTGCTTGTTTTTGGAATCAAGGGGGGCCTGGCTGATTCTTAACAGGAAAAAAAATAAAAGGGAACAATAGTTGCTTAATTCGGGATTTTTGTTACTTCACGGTATACTTGGAATCTAATATGCAGGTTGCTGCAGAACTTGAATAGCTATTCTGATATTTCTTTCTAATGATGAGGAGCTTCTCCGCTGTTTGCGGTGACAGTGTATCTTTGTATCTTATGTGCAAAATATTTTTTGACCTACAAAAAACAAAGAAAAAGAAAACAAAAATTAAAAAAACTTAAGAAAATGTGTTAGGAATTGGCCAGTGTGTTCATGGGGCCTAGTGAAGCCAAAATTCAGCCGAGTTCCTTAATATCTCGTTGTGTGATTCAGTGTGTGCATATAATTGTCTTGTGTTGAATTGTCAAAGCATGTAATGTCCAGTACAAATTTTTTTTACTATAATCTGTGTGGAACTTATATTGCGGCTGCCTTTTATTGGAACTTGTAAATCTGATTATGAAAAGAGTTGCCGATCACCTACAATTGTAACAATACATTGCCCTGTACTAGAACTGTAATTCAGAAGTATTTCGCCTGTTAATAAATTAGGACTGAACCTTTGTACCAGATGAAGTTCCCATTTTGGGATTTCGTATTATTTTTAATTCTCTATCAATGTACAGTGACCTTTTAAAATTCTTTTGTAGATGTATATACTCATATTTAATTTCATTCTCTATCCATTTACAGTCACTGTGAAAATTCTTTGGTATATGTATATGCTGCTAATTCTATGCACACAACATATTACATGGCTGAGAGATATATGTACCTGACTATTTGTTAGTTTTTTTTAATAATGGTGCACTCTGAAATCTGCAAGCCTTTGTGCTACTCAAGTTTATGCAGGTTTAAAGAAAATTGAACACATGCACTTGTGAATTCCACACAGAGTGTATAATCACCTTTCTTATGTTTCCATTATATTTTCCTAATTATATGATTCTCCTTTTTAATTTTTGATTTAGATTTCAGAGGGCGCATGTTGTTATGTAATATGATTGTTTAAATTCTTGTGGCTGTAATAATTGTTGTAGGATAGAATTGCTTGTTAATGCTTGTTAAATGGTTTATAAAATTGTTTATATTGTTGAAAGTGTTTATAGTACAACCAGAGGGGGACTGGAAAAAAAAAAGACTTGTTATTAAATGTTATATTTCGAAAACCTCTGGATTTACTCTTTGTACTTATCAATGTTAATATATTTATTTCCAAATAAGGAAATTCTATTGGGTGAAGGTAAAAAGGTGCATGTCTATGGTGATTTGTATGCCATGTAAGAGATTTTAAATGTTGTACATATTTTATATAATTTTAATGGAATATTTTTTAAATATTAAATTTTGAATATTTTGAAATTTAAATTCTGAATACCATGTCATATATTTTAAATATTTTATATATTCCTAAGGGAAGATTGTCACATAAAATATTGTATATGATTTATATATTTCTAAGAGAATCAATAAATTTGTAATTGTTGAATTAAAAAAAAAATCGAGGTCACCTCATTCGTCCAATTCCCCAATGGTTACCCAGCATGTGGACATTCTTCCACTAGGAGTCTCCTCCTAGTTCGAGTGAACAAGTGAGCCGGTCATCAAGGTAAGTTGTAAGTTTTTAAATTTTTTTGTGGATGTCAAACTTAGAAAATGTGTCAGATTTGGACAGTTGAAAATTTTGTTGTGACTTCATTGGTGATGAGCGGCTTACAAATGGTAGCAGAGCGTGGTTCCGATGCACGGACCTCTGGGTTATGGGCCCAGCACGCTTCCACTCCTGGGCGCCCCTGCTGGATCGTGTGGTCTGGCATCTGGGCGCGGGCGAGGATTTTGAGGCGTTCCACAAGGATGTTTTGGAACTGTTTATGCCCGGGAGGCTGCGTGACCAGATGCGGCAACGTTTATTTTACAGAGTTCAGGGGCACGGCGAACAGTTGAACGTGTTTATCAATTCCATCAAAAGTGCTGCCCGTGTGCTGCGGGTGGACGTGTCGGAGGCTGAGGTGGTGCGGTTATTTTGGAGGGCTTCAATCCGCAGGAGAGGCCAAGGTTGGTGTTTTTGGAGCGACCGCGTAGCTTCGCTGATCTTAGCGGAGCTTGTGTCTTCGCCCGCACCATCCAGATGAACGATGAGGCTCGCTCCGGCCGTTCCGATTTCCCTGTCCCCTGTTCCTCATCTGGTCAGCAGCGGTCCACCCGGGAGCATCGTGGTGGCAACCCTTTCAGGGAGCAACGGGGTAGCAACTCTGAGAGGAAAGAATTCCGCTGTTATTCCTGTGGTAAGATGGGGCACATGGCCCGGAATTGCCCTCTCAAACGATCGGAGGTCTCGCGGGAGAACCGTCTTTCAAAAAACGGCCTGCGTGGGGGGGATTGAGGGGACGCCGGTCCCTCCCCACGTGTGGTAGCGTTGGCGCATCCCAGGTCCCGTTATGTGCCGTTGAGGCGGGACACCCATCAGGGGAGTCCGATCCCAAGCCGATTCGTCCGGCTCTCTCCGTGTGTCCATTTTTGGAGCTAGAGGTTGGGAAGGGCTGGGTTAGGGCCCTGGTGGACTCCGGATCGGCACGGTGTCTTATCTCCTCCCGTGTTTACCAGCAGTTGGTCAGGGAGTCATTGATCCGGTCAAATACTCCTTCGTCGGTGGTGTGTTGGACGGCCTCGAGGGAGGTTTTGCCGACCTCCAAATTGGTGGCATTCAAATTTAAAATCAACTATTTTTCGTGGGTTTGGGAGTTTCTCGTGGCTCCGAATCTGAGCGTGGACTGTATTGTGGGTGCGGACTTTATTGTGAAAAGTGGCCTGGTTCTCGAAATCCAGGGGCACGTATGTTTCTTTAAGTTCAACCATGCCGTACGCATCCCTTTCCTTGGATATCGGGATGAGGCGGGGGAAGGTCTTAATGAACTTCAACCCCCGGCGTACATTAATAATTTGAGCCCATCTCAACAGACCACTTTCCGTAAATTGTGTGATGAGTTCCCTGAGGTGCTGACCGCCAACCTCGGACTCACTCACAATTTAGAGTATCGTATCCGTCTTTGCGACTCCGCGGTTGTCCGTTCGCACCCATATAAATTCGCTCCGCCCAAAATGACCATCTTGCGTGAGAAGGTGCAAGAATTGTTGGACCAGGGGGTTATTGAACCTTCCACGTCGGCCTATGCCAGTCCAGCATTCCTGGTGCATAAACCGGGAGGGAAGCGTAGGCTGGTCATTGATTATCGAAAATTGAACCAAAATATTGAAGTGGAGTCGGTGCCCCTCCCGGACCTGCATTCGGCCTTTGATTGGTTTTCGCAGGCCCGATATTTCACCATTTTCGACCTGCATTCAGCATACCACCAGATTCCCTTACACAAGGATTCTCGGCCGTACACGGCCTTTTGCGTGCCGTGGAACTTGTACCAATACAAGAGAGACCCCATTGGACTGGCCGTTGGTGTTCAGACGTTAACCCGTCTTCTAGACTCTGTGTTCCACGACATTAAATTCCAGTATGTGTTCAATTATCTGGACGATCTCCTCATTTACAGCTCCACTTTAGAGGAACACATGAACCATCTCCGAGAGGTGTTGTGTCGCTTGAGGCGCGCGGGGCTTACGGTGAATCCCGACAAGGTGAAATTTGCCCAGGAGGAAATTTCTTTCCTCGGTCACCTTGTCTCTCATAAAGGGGTCACGTTTGATCCAGAGAGGACGCAGGCAATCCGGGATTTTCCTCCTCCTCGGGATGCTAAAGGGGTGGCCCGCTTCGTGGGTATGGTGAATTGTTACCGGCGGTTCATCCCGGGGGCTGCTGAGATTGCGGCTCCCCTAAATTCCTTAAGGAAAAAAGGGGCCAAATTTGTGTGGGGAGACGAGCAGCAACGTGCCCTCGAGTCCCTAAAGGAGTCCATTTTGTCGGATGCCCGATTTCACGAAGCCCTTCATTGTGCAATCTGACGCCAGCTCTATGGCGATCGGGGACGTGCTCTCTCAGGAGGTGGATGGTGCTCGGCAGCCAGTCGCATTTGTATCCAGGACCCTCACCAACCCTGAAAAGAAATCCTCGGTGTACGAGTTAGAGTGTTTGGCGGTAGTCTTCGCCCTTGACAAGTTTAGGAAGTATTTGGAACATGCTGAGTTCCTATTAGAGACCGACAATCAGGCTCTCTCGTGGCTTCTGGCGCACCCCCGTCAACTGGGTAAACTTTGGCCGCTGGGTGGTCAAGATTTCTTCTTTTAAGTTTCGGGCACAACATATAAGGGGGACCCAAAATGTTGTTGCCGACGCTCTGTCCCGCATGTATCACCTACCCAGTGAGGAGCCAATAAATGAACCCAGCGCCTTACTCCTGGAGTTTCCCCTCGCCTTTACTGAGGTTATCCCTCATCAGCTTGATGATGAGGTGTTGGGTCCCATCATCGATAGAATCAAATCAGGCGAGATGAAGGCTCCATATCATCTGTCCAAGGGCGTCCTCTGCTGCAAGGAACGTAGAGGACGGGTCCCTAAGATAGTGCTGCCGAGCAAGCTGATACCCATGGTCTTCCAATATTATCATGATTCCCCGGTAGGAGGCCATTTGGGTGTTTCAAAGACCATCGCCGCGATCAGAAAGAACTTCATCTGGAAAGGCATGGACCGGGACATCGCCACCCGGGTGAAGTGTTGTCATCTGTGCAGTCTGAGCAAGCCCGCTCAGAACACTAAGTTGGGGTTGCTGTCTTCTGAGGTGGCTGGCAGACCGATGGAGAAGGTTTTCATCGACTACGTGGGTCCTTTCCCGCGTAGCAAGGCCGGGAATTCGTTCCTCCTTGTTTGTGTGGACGCCTTCTCCAAGTATGTCTGGCTACTTTCCTTGCGTCAGGCTAGTACTGCCAATACCATCGTAGCCCTTCAGACCAGTATTTTTCAGCATTTCGGGCTTCCCTCCATCATTGTTTCAGACAATGGCCCTCAATTCAACTCGAGGCAGTTCCGGAACATGTGTTTCAGGCACGGCATTCGGCATGTAACCACCTCCCCTTACCACCCGCAACCTTCCCACGCTGAGCGATTCAATCGCAACCTGAGATCCGCTCTTATCGCCTACCACGCGGAGCAGCAGAATACGTGGGACCAGAATCTCCAGTGGTTACAGATGGCGTTCAATTCGTCCCTTCATGAAAGCCATCGTGCCGTGCCTTTTGAGGTCATGTTTGGTTTCTCCCCCGCTCATCCCCTTGGTAATTTGTGGAAACTGGAGGATCTTCTCACGGATTCGCCGAACGAGGGGGTCGCTCACAGGTGGAAAGATGTGAGTAGAGTCATGCTCCGATCGCACGAGCGCGTGCGGCGTCGCTATAACGCTGGGCGAGTCCCCAATCCTTTTAGGGTGGGCCAGTTAGTCTATTGCAGGAGCCACCCGCTCAGCTCTAAGGTGGAGGGTCGCGGCGCCAAGCTCTGCTACAGATGGTTGGGACCCTTCCGGATTTCTGAGTTTGTCTCGCCCGTCACTGCCAGCCTGGTGTGTCCGGAGAATGGGATGAAGATGAGGGTGTCCCATGTGTCACATTTGAAGGCGTGTGCGCAGATGGAGCTTCCTTGAGAGTTAAATTGGTATGGTTTACCCCAGTTAGGATTAGTTAGGGTCCTCGGGTTTGGTTTTCGGGGGGCTTCGCTGGAGGGATTGTGTTTTATGGTTTTACTTTTTAGCGTTTTATTGTTTTAAGATGGGGTTAAGTGGGGTTTTAAACGTTTTATCGGTATTTTAGCTCCTCTCCTTTCCTTTCTTCTTTCATTTGCTTTAGGCCGCGGCCGCTCACAATCCCCGTATCTTCTACACTTACAAACACACAGCTACACACCCACACACACCTTGTCCTTCCTTCTGGTGTCCTTTCGTTTTCCACTTTCGCCGGATTTTATCTTTTTATTGGTTTTTAGTTAGTTCCCGCTTTTCCTCCGGTGGTGGCAGTCCCAGTGTCGTCCAACCCGTTGGACTCCTTTTGTTGTGGGGGTGTGCCGTATCTAGGAGTTACGGCGAATTCCGAAAATTTGTTATATCGAAACTGAGCATTGGATCGTGGACACTCTCGCCACCTATGAGACGTTACGGCAACTCACTAAATTGTCATTATTGAATTGCGGCATAGATGCCGTCATTGGATTGTGAACGCTTTCGCTATCTGTCAGAGACGTCAGACTACTGTACTTTTCGGTCCCGCTGCTTGGAGCGGTGTTGTCGTGGAATAGTGGCTGGTTTTGACTCAAGTGGTAGGTTGAGCTTTGGGTTTTTTTTCGTTGAGTTTGGGCCAGCTGTTTTGATCAGCTGTGGGGGTTGGGAGGTGTCTTGACTCGAGAAGTGGGTCGATGTCAGCGGTTCTCATCAAGAACTGTCTGGGACGTCTGCGTTTGAAAAGTTTTTGTTTGATTGTTTTTTAAGGCCTGGGTTTTTTTTTAATTAATCATGGCAGGCTAAGAGTAAAGTGTGCCGGGGGGGTCTCTCGGCCTGGCGACTAACGTTGGAAGAGATCAAGATGTTATATGTGTGTGAGTATTGAGGAACTTCGACAGCACGTGTGCATGCACTATGAACAGGTATGAAAAGGTGAAAATTATTAACTTTTGCCGGGGATGCGCTTTCGCGCTGCTTGTTTTTGGAATCAAGGGGGGCCTGGCTGATTCTTAACAGGAAAAAAAATAAAAGGGAACAATAGTTGCTTAATTCGGGATTTTTGTTACTTCACGGTATACTTGGAATCTAATATGCAGGTTGCTGCAGAACTTGAATAGCTATTCTGATATTTCTTTCTAATGATGAGGAGCTTCTCCGCTGTTTGCGGTGACAGTGTATCTTTGTATCTTATGTGCAAAATATTTTTTGACCTACAAAAAACAAAGAAAAAGAAAACAAAAATAAAAAAAACTTAAGAAAATGTGTTAGGAATTGGCCAGTGTGTTCATGGGGCCTAGTGAAGCCAAAATTCAGCCGAGTTCCTTAATATCTCGTTGTGTGATTCAGTGTGTGCATATAATTGTCTTGTGTTGAATTGTCAAAGCATGTAATGTCCAGTACAAATTTTTTTTACTATAATCTGTGTGGAACTTATATTGCGGCTGCCTTTTATTGGAACTTGTAAATCTGATTATGAAAAGAGTTGCCGATCACCTACAATTGTAACAATACATTGCCCTGTACTAGAACTGTAATTCAGAAGTATTTCGCCTGTTAATAAATTAGGACTGAACCTTTGTACCAGATGAAGTTCCCATTTTGGGATTTCGTATTATTTTTAATTCTCTATCAATGTACAGTGACCTTTTAAAATTCTTTTGTAGATGTATATACTGTACTCATATTTAATTTCATTCTCTATCCATTTACAGTCACTGTGAAAATTCTTTGGTCTATGTATATGCTGCTAATTCCATGCACACAACATATTACATGGCTGAGAGATATATGTACCTGACTATTTGTTAGTTTTTTTTAATAATGGTGCACTCTGAAATCTGCAAGCCTTTGTGCTGCTCAAGTTTATGCAGGTTTAAAGAAAATTGAGCACATGCACTTGTGAATTCCACACAGAGTGTATAATCACCTTTCTTATGTTTCCATTATATTTTCCTAATTATATGATTCTCCTTTTTAATTTTTGATTTAGATTTCAGAGGGCGCATGTTGTTATGTAATATGATTGTTTAAATTCTTGTGGCTGTAATAACTGTTGTAGGATAGAATTGCTTGTTAATGCTTGTTAAATGGTTTATAAAATTGTTTATATTGTTGAAAGTGTTTATAGTACAACCAGAGGGGGACTGGAAAAAAAAAAGACTTGTTATTAAATGTTATATTTCGAAAACCTCTGGATTTACTCTTTGTACTTATCAATGTTAATATATTTATTTCCAAATAAGGAAATTCTATTGGGTGAAGGTAAAAAGGTGCATGTCTATGGTGATTTGTATGCCATGTAAGAGATTTTAAATGTTGTACATATTTTATATAATTTTAATGGAATATTTTTTTAAATATTAAATTTTGAATATTTTGAAATTTAAATTCTGAATACCATGTCATATATTTTAAATATTTTATATATTCCTAAGGGAATATTGTCACATAAAATATTGTATATGATTTATATATTTCTAAGAGAATCAATAAATTTGTAATTGTTGAATTAAAAAAAAAATCGAGGTCACCTCATTCGTCCAATTCCCCAATGGTTACCCAGCATGTGGACATTCTTCCACTAGGAGTCTCCTCCTAGTTCGAGTGAACAAGTGAGCCGGTCATCAAGGTAAGTTGTAAGTTTTTAAATTTTTTTGTGGATGTCAAACTTAGAAAATGTGTCAGATTTGGACAGTTGAAAATTTTGTTGTGACTTCATTGGTGATGAGCGGCTTACAAATGGTAGCAGAGCGTGGTTCCGATCCACGGACCTCTGGGTTATGGGCCCAGCACGCTTCCACTCCTGGGCGCCCCTGCTGGATCGTGTGGTCTGGCATCTGGGCGCGGGCGGGGATTTTGAGGCGTTCCACAAGGATGTTTTGGAACGGTTTATGCCCGGGAGGCTGCGTGACCAGATGCGGCAACGTTTATTTTACAGAGTTCAGGGGCACGGCGAACAGTTGAACGTGTTTATCAATTCCATCAAAAGTGCTGCCCGTGTGCTGCGGGTGGACGTGTCGGAGGCTGAGGTGGTGCGGGTTATTTTGGAGGGCCTCAATCCGCAGGAGAGGCCAAGGTTGGTGTTTTTGGAGCGACCGCGTAGCTTCGCTGATCTTAGCGGAGCTTGTGTCTTCGCCCGCACCATCCAGATGAACGATGAGGCTCGCTCCGGCCGTTCCGATTTCCCTGTCCCCTGTTCCTCATCTGGTCAGCAGCGGTCCACCCGGGAGCATCGTGGTGGCAACCCTTTCAGGGAGCAACGGGGTAGCAACTCTGAGAGGAAAGAATTCCGCTGTTATTCCTGTGGTAAGATGGGGCACATGGCCCGGAATTGCCCTCTCAAACGATCGGAGGTCTCGCGGGAGAACCGTCTTTCAAAAAACGGCCTGCGTGGGGGGGATTGAGGGGACGCCGGTCCCTCCCCACGTGTGGTAGCGTTGGCGCATCCCAGGTCCCGTTATGTGCCGTTGAGACGGGACACCCATCAGGGGAGTCCGATCCCAAGCCGATTCGTCCGGCTCTCTCCGTGTGTCCATTTTTGGAGCTAGAGGTTGGGAAGGGCTGGGTTAGGGCCCTGGTGGACTCCGGATCGGCACGGTGTCTTATCTCCTCCCGTGTTTACCAGCAGTTGGTCAGGGAGTCATTGATCCGGTCAAATACTCCTTCGTCGGTGGTGTGTTGGACGGCCTCGAGGGAGGTTTTGCCGACCTCCAAATTGGTGGCATTCAAATTTAAAATCAACTACTTTTCGTGGGTTTGGGAGTTTCTCGTGGCTCCGAATCTGAGCGTGGACTGTATTGTGGGTGCGGACTTTATTGTGAAAAGTGGCCTGGTTCTCGAAATCCAGGGGCACGTATGTTTCTTTAAGTTCAACCGTGCCGTACGCATCCCTTTTCTTGGATATCGGGATGAGGCGGGGGAAGGTCTTAATGAACTTCAACCCCCGGCGTACATTAATAATTTGAGCCCATCTCAACAGACCACTTTCCGTAAATTGTGTGATGAGTTCCCTGAGGTGCTGACCGCCAACCTCGGACTCACTCACAATTTAGAGTATCGTATCCGTCTTTGCGACTCCGCGGTTGTCCGTTCGCACCCATATAAATTCGCTCCGCCCAAAATGACCATCTTGCGTGACAAGGTGCAAGAATTGTTGGACCAGGGGGTTATTGAACCTTCCACGTCGGCCTATGCCAGTCCAGCATTCCTGGTGCATAAACCGGGAGGGAAGCATAGGCTGGTCATTGATTATCGAAAATTGAACCAAAATATTGAAGTGGAGTCGGTGCCCCTCCCGGACCTGCATTCGGCCTTTGATTGGTTTTCGCAGGCCCGATATTTCACCATTTTCGACCTGAATTCAGCATACCACCAGATTCCCTTACACAAGGATTCTCGGCCGTACACGGCCTTTTGCGTGCCGTGGAACTTGTACCAATACAAGAGAGACCCCATTGGACTGGCGGTTGGTGTTCAGACGTTAACCCGTCTTCTAGACTCTGTGTTCCACGACATTAAATTCCAGTATGTGTTCAATTATCTGGACGATCTCCTCATTTACAGCTCCACTTTAGAGGAACACATGAACCATCTCCGAGAGGTGTTGTGTCGCTTGAGGCGCGCGGGGCTTACGGTGAATCCCGACAAGGTGAAATTTGCCCAGGAGGAAATTTCTTTCCTCGGTCACCTTGTCTCTCATAAAGGGGTCACGTTTGATCCAGAGAGGACGCAGGCAATCCGGGATTTTCCTCCTCCTCGGGATGCTAAAGGGGTGGCCCGCTTCGTGGATATGGTGAATTGTTACCGGCGGTTCATCCCGGGGGCTGCTGAGATTGCGGCTCCCCTAAATTCCTTAAGGAAAAAAGGGGCCAAATTTGTGTGGGGAGACGAGCAGCAACGTGCCTTCGAGTCCCTAAAGGAGTCCATTTTGTCGGATGCCCGATTTCACGAAGCCCTTCATTGTGCAATCTGACGCCAGCTCTATGGCGATTGGGGACGTGCTCTCTCAGGAGGTGGATGGTGCTCGGCAGCCAGTCGCATTTGTATCCAGGACCCTCACCAACCCTGAAAAGAAATCCTCGGTGTACGAGTTAGAGTGTTTGGCTGTAGTCTTCGCCCTTGACAAGTTTAGGAAGTATTTGGAACATGCTGAGTTCCTATTAGAGACCGACAATCAGGCTCTCTCGTGGCTTCTGGCGCACCCCCGTCAACTGGGTAAACTTTGGCCGCTGGGTGGTCAAGGTTTCTTCTTTTAAGTTTCGGGCACAACATATAAGGGGGACCCAAAATGTTGTTGCCGACGCTCTGTCCCGCATGTATCACCTACCCAGTGAGGAGCCAATAAATGAACCCAGCGCCTTACTCCTGGAGTTTCCCCTCGCCTTTACTGAGGTTATCCCTCATCAGCTTGATGATGAGGTGTTGGGTCCCATCATCGATAGAATCAAATCAGGCGAGATGAAGGCTCCATATCATCTGTCCAAGGGCGTCCTCTGCTGCAAGGAACGTAGAGGACGGGTCCCTAAGATAGTGCTGCCGAGCAAGCTGATACCCATGGTCTTCCAATATTATCATGATTCCCCGGTAGGAGGCCATTTCGGTGATTCAAAGACCATCGCCGCGATCAGAAAGAACTTCATCTGGAAAGGCATGGACCGGGACATCGCCACCCGGGTGAAGTGTTGTCATCTGTGCAGTCTGAGCAAGCCCGCTCAGAACACTAAGTTGGGGTTGCTGTCTTCTGAGGTGGCTGGCAGACCGATGGAGAAGGTTTTCATCGACTACGTGGGTCCTTTCCCGCGTAGCAAGGCCGGGAATTCGTTCCTCCTTGTTTGTGTGGACGCCTTCTCCAAGTATGTCTGGCTACTTTCCTTGCGTCAGGCTAGTACTGCCAATACCATCGTAGCCCTTCAGACCAGTATTTTTCAGCATTTCGGGCTTCCCTCCATCATTGTCTCAGACAATGGCCCTCAATTCAACTCGAGGCAGTTCCGGAACATGTGTTTCAGGCACGGCATTCGGCATGTAACCACCTCCCCTTACCACCCGCAACCTTCCCACGCTGAGCGATTCAATCGCAACCTGAGATCCGCTCTTATCGCCTACCACGCGAAGCAGCAGAATACGTGGGACCAGAATCTCCAGTGGTTACAGATGGCGTTCAATTCGTCCCTTCATGAAAGCCATCGTGCCGTGCCTTTTGAGGTCATGTTTGGTTTCTCCCCCGCTCATCCCCTTGGTAATTTGTGGAAACTGGAGGATCTTCTCACGGATTCGCCGAACGAGGGGGTCGCTCACAGGTGGAAAGATGTGAGTAGAGTCATGCTCCGATCGCACGAGCGCGTGCGGCGTCGCTATAACGCTGGGCGAGTCCCCAATCCTTTTAGGGTGGGCCAGTTAGTCTATTGCAGGAGCCACCCGCTCAGCTCTAAGGTGGAGGGTCGCGGCGCCAAGCTCTGCTACAGATGGTTGGGACCCTTCCGGATTTCTGAGTTTGTCTCGCCCGTCACTGCCAGCCTGGTGTGTCCGGAGAATGGGATGAAGATGAGGGTGTCCCATGTGTCACATTTGAAGGCGTGTGCGCAGATTGAGCTTCCTTGAGAGTTAAATTGGTATGGTTTACCCCAGTTAGGATTAGTTAGGGTCCTCGGGTTTGGTTTTCGGGGGGCTTCGCTGGAGGGATTGTGTTTTATGGTTTTACTTTTTAGCGTTTTATTGTTTTAAGGTGGGGTTAAGTGGGGTTTTAAACTTTTATCGGTATTTTAGCTCCTCTCCTTTCCTTTCTTCTTTCATTTGCTTTAGGCCGCGGCCGCTCACAATCCCCGTATCTTCTACACTTACAAACACACAGCTACACACCCACACACACCTTGTCCTTCCTTATGGTGTCCTTTCGTTTTCCACTTTCGCCGGATTTTATCTTTTTATTGGTTTTTAGTTAGTTCCCGCTTTTCCTCCGGTGGTGGCAGTCCCAGTGTCGTCCAACCCGTTGGACTCCTTTTGTTGTGGGGGTGTGCCGTATCTAGGAGTTACGGCGAATTCCGAAAATTTGTTATATCGAACCTGAGCATTGGATCGTGGACACTCTCGCCACCTATGAGACGTTACGGCAACTCACGAAATTGTCATTATTGAATTGCGGCATAGATGCCGTCATTGGATTGTGAACGCTGTCGCTATCTGTCAGAGACGTCAGACTACTGTACTTTTCGGTCCCGCTGATTGGAGCGGTGTTGTCGTGGAATAGTGGCTGGTTTTGACTCAAGTGGTAGGTTGAGCTTTGGGTTTTTTTTTCGTTGAGTTTGGGCCAGCTGTTTTGATCAGCTGTGGGGGTTGGGAGGTGTCTTGACTCGAGAAGTGGGTCGATGTCAGCGGTTCTCATCAAGAACTGTCTGGGACGTCTGCGTTTGAAAAGTTTTTGTTGATTGTTTTTTAAGGCCTGGGTTTTTTTTTTAATTAATCATGGCAGGCTAAGAGTAATGTGTGCCGGGGGGGTCTCTCGGCCTGGCGACTAACCGTGGAAGAAATCAAGATGTTATATGTGTGTGAGTATTGAGGAACTTCGACAGCACGTGTGCATGCACTATGAACAGGTATGAAAAGGTGAAATTTATTAACTTTTGCCGGGGATGCGCTTTCGCGCTGCTTGTTTTTGGAATCAAGGGGGGCCTGGCTGATTCTTAACAGGAAAAAAAAATAAAAGGGAACAATAGTTGCTTAATTCGGGATTTTTGTTACTTCACGGTATACTTGGAATCTAATATGCAGGTTGCTGCAGAACTTGAATAGCTATTCTGATATTTCTTTCTAATGATGAGGAGCTTCTCCGCTGTTTGCGGTGACAGTGTATCTTTGTATCTTATGTGCAAAATATTTTTTGACCTACAAAAAACAAAGAAAAAGAAAACAAAAATAAAAAAAACTTAAGAAAATATGTTAGGAATTGGCCAGTGTGTTCATGGGGCCTAGTGAAGCCAAAATTCAGCCGAGTTCCTTAATATCTCGTTGTGTGATTCAGTGTGTTCATATAATTGTCTTGTGTTGAATTGTCAAAGCATGTAATGTCCAGTACAAATTTTTTTTACTATAATCTGTGTGGAACTTATATTGCGGCTGCCTTTTATTGGAACTTGTAAATCTGATTATGAAAAGAGTTGCCGATCACCTACAATTGTAACAATACATTGCCCTGTACTAGAACTGTAATTCAGAAGTATTTCGCCTGTTAATAAATTAGGACTGAACCTTTGTACCAGATGAAGTTCCCATTTTGGGATTTCGTATTATTTTTAATTCTCTATCAATGTACAGTGACCTTTTAAAATTCTTTTGTAGATGTATATACTCATATTTAATTTCATTCTCTATCCATTTACAGTCACTGTGAAAATTCTTTGGTATATGTATATGCTGCTAATTCCATGCACACAACATATTACATGGCTGAGAGATATATGTACCTGACTATTTGTTAGTTTTTTTTAATAATGGTGCACTCTGAAATCTGCAAGCCTTTGTGCTACTCAAGTTTATGCAGGTTTAAAGAAAATTGAGCACATGCACTTGTGAATTCCACACAGAGTGTATAATCACCTTTCTTATGTTTCCATTATATTTTCCTAATTATATGATTCTCCTTTTTAATTTTTGATTTAGATTTCAGAGGGCGCATGTTGTTATGTAATATGATTGTTTAAATTCTTGTGGCTGTAATAATTGTTGTAGGATAGAATTGCTTGTTAATGCTTGTTAAATGGTTTATAAAATTGTTTATATTGTTGAAAGTGTTTATAGTACAACCAGAGGGGGACTGGAAAAAAAAAAGACTTGTTATTAAATGTTATATTTCGAAAACCTCTGGATTTACTCTTTGTACTTATCAATGTTAATATATTTATTTCCAAATAAGGAAATTCTATTGGGTGAAGGTAAAAAGGTGCATGTCTATGGTGATTTGTATGCCATGTAAGAGATTTTAAATGTTGTACATATTTTATATAATTTTAATGGAATATTTTTTTAAATATTAAATTTTGAATATTTTGAAATTTAAATTCTGAATACCATGTCATATATTTTAAATATTTTATATATTCCTAAGGGAATATTGTCACATAAAATATTGTACATGATTTATATATCTCTAAGAGAATCAATAAATTTGTAATTGTTGAATTTAAAAAAAAAAAATTGAGGTCACCTCATTCGTGCAATTCCCCAATGGTTACCCAGCATGTGGACATTCTTCCACTAGGAGTCTCCTCCTAGTTCGAGTGAACACGTGAGCCGGTCATCAAGGTAAGTTGTAAGTTTTTAAATTTTTTTGTGGATGTCAAACTTAGAAATGTGTCAGATTTGGATAGTTGAAAATTTTGTTGTGACTTCATTGGTGATGAGCGGCTTACAAATGGTAGCAGAGCGTGGTTCCGATCCACGGACCTCTGGGTTATGTGCCCAGCAAGCTTCCACTCCTGGGCGCCCCTGCTGGATCGTGTGGTCTGGCATCTGGGCGCGGGCGGGGATTTTGAGGCGTTCCACAAGGATGTTTTGGAACTGTTTATGCCCGGGAGGCTGCGTGACCAGATGCGGCAACGTTTATTTTACAGAGTTCAGGGGCACGGCGAACAGTTGAACGTGTTTATCAATTCCATCAAAAGTGCTGCCCGTGTGCTGCGGGTGGACGTGTCGGAGGCTGAGGTGGTGCGGGTTATTTTGGAGGGCCTCAATCCGCAGGAGAGGCCAAGGTTGGTGTTTTTGGAGCGACCGCGTAGCTTCGCTGATCTTAGCGGAGCTTGTGTCTTCGCCCGCACCATCCAGATGAACGATGAGGCTCGCTCCGGCCGTTCCGATTTCCCTATCCCCTGTTCCGCATCTGGTCAGCAGCGGCCCACCCGGGAGCAACGTGGTAGCAACCCTTTCAGGGAGCAACGGAGTAGCAACTCTGAGAGGAAAGAATTACGCTGTTATTCCTGTGGTAAGATGGGGCACTTGGCCCGGAATTGCCCTCTCAAACAATCGGAGGTCTCGCGGGAGAACCGTCCTTCAAAAAACGGCCTGCGTGGGGGGGATTGAGGGGACGCCGATCCCTCCCCACGTGTGGTAGCGTTGGCGCATCCCAGGTCCCGTTATGTGCCGTTGAGACGGGACACCCATCCGGGGAGTCCGTTCCCAAGCCGATTCGTCCGGCTCTCTCCGTGTGTCCATTTTTGGAGCTGGAGTTTGGGAAGGGCCGGGTTAGGGCCCTGGTGGACTCCGGATGGGCACGGTGTCTTATCTCCTCCCGTGTTTACCAGCAGTTGGTCAGGGAGTCATTGATCCGGTCAAATACTCCTTCGTCGGTGGTGTGTTGGACGGCCTCGAGGGAGGTTTTTCCGACCTCCAAATTGGTGGCCTTCAAAATTAACATCAATTATTTTTCGTGGGTTTGGGAGTTTCTCGTGGCTCCGAATCTGAGCGTGGACTGTATTGTGGGTGCGGACTTTATTGTGAAAAGTGGCCTGGTTCTCGATATCCAGGGCCACGTATGTTTCTTTAAGTTCAACCGTGTCGTACGCATCCCTTTTCTTGGATATCGGGATGAGGCGGGGGAAGGTCTTAATGAACTTCAACCCCCGGCGTACATTAATAATTTGAGCCCATCTCAACAGACCACTTTCCGTAAATTGTGTGATGAGTTCCCTGAGTTGCTGACCGCCAACCTCGGACTCACTCACAATTTAGAGTACCGTATCCGTCTTTGCGACTCCGCGGTTGTCCGTTCGCACCCGTATAAATTCGCTCCGCCCAAAATGACCATCTTGCGTGAGAAGGTGCAAGAATTGTTGGACCAGGGGATTATTGAACCTTCCACGTCGGCCTATGCCAGTCCAGCCTTCCTGGTGCCTAAACCGGGAGGGAAGCATAGGCTGGTCATTGATTATCGAAAATTGAACCAAAATATTGAAGTGGAGTCGGTGCCCCTCCCGGACCTGCATTCGGCCTTTGATTGGTTTTCGCAGGCTCGATATTTCACCATTTTCGACCTGAATTCAGCATACCACCAGATTCCCTTACACAAGGATTCTCGGCCGTACACGGCCTTTTGCGTGCCGTGGAACTTGTACCAATACAAGAGAGTCCCCATGGGACTGGCGGTTGGTGCTCAGACGTTAACCCGTCTTCTAGACTCTGTGTTCCACGACATTAAATTCCAGTATGTGTTCAATTATCTGGACGATCTCCTCATTTACAGCTCCACTTTAGAGGAACACATGAACCATCTCCGAGAGGTGTTGTGTCCCTTGAGGCGCGCGGGGCTTACGGTGAATCCCGACAAGGTGAAATTTGCCCAGGAGGAAATTTCTTTCCTCGGTCACCTTGTCTCTCATAAAGGGGTCACGGTTGATACAGAGAGGACGCAGGCAATCCGGGATTTTCCTCCTACTCGGGATGCTAAAGGGGTGGCCCGCTTCGTGGGTATGGTGAATTGTTACCGGCGGTTCATCCCGGGGGCTGCTGAGATTGCGGCTCCCCTAAATTCCTTAAGGAAAAAAGGGGCCAAATTTGTGTGGGGAGACGAGCAGCAACGTGCCTTCGAGTCCCTAAAGGAGTCCATTTTGTCGGATGCCCGATTTCACGAAGCCCTTCATTGTGCAATCTGACGCCAGCTCTGTGGCGATCGGGGCCGTGCTCTCTCAGGAGGTGGATGGTGCTCGGCAGCCATTCGCATTTGTATCCAGGACCCTCACCAACACTGAAAAAAAATCCTCGGTGTACGAGTTAGAGTGTTTGGCGGTAGTCTTCGCCCTTGACAAGTTTAGGAGGTATTTGGAACATGCTGAGTTCCTATTAGAGACCAACAATCAGGCTCTCTCGTGGCTTCTGGCGCACCCCCGTCAACTGGGTAAACTTGGCCGCTGGGTGGTCAAGATTTCTTCTTTTAAGTTTCGGGCACAACATATAAGGGGGACCCAAAATGTTGTTGCCGACGCTCTGTCCCGCATGTATCACCTACCCAGTGAGGAGCCAATAAATGAACCCTGCGCCTTACTCCTGGAGTTTCCCCTCGCCTTTACTGAGGTTATCCCTCATCAGCTTGATGATGAGGTGTTGGGTCCCATCATCGATAGAATCAAATCAGGCGAGATGAAGGCTCCATATCATCTGTCCAAGGGCGTCCTCTGCTGCAAGGAACGTAGAGGACGGGTCCCTAAGATAGTGCTGCCGAGCAAGCTGATACCCATGGTCTTCCAATATTATCATGATTCCCCGGTAGGAGGCCATTTCGGTGTTTCAAAGACCATCGCCGCGATCAGAAAGAACTTCATCTGGAAAGGCATGGACCGGGACATCGCCACCCGGGTGAAGTGTTGTCATCTGTGCAGTCTGAGCAAGCCCGCTCAGAACACTAAGTTGGGGTTGCTGTCTTCTGAGGTGGCTGGCAGACCGATGGAGAAGGTTTTCATCGACTACGTGGGTCCTTTCCCGCGTAGCAAGGCCGGGAATTCGTTCCTCCTTGTTTGTGTGGACGCCTTCTCCAAGTATGTCTGGCTACTTTCCTTGCGTCAGGCTAGTACTGCCAATACCATCGTAGCCCTTCAGACCAGTATTTTTCAGCATTTCGGGCTTCCCTCCATCATTGTCTCAGACAATGGCCCTCAATTCATCTCGAGGCAGTTCCGGAACATGTGTTTCAGGCACGGCATTCGGCATGTAACCACCTCCCCTTACCACCCGCAACCTTCCCACGCTGAGCGATTCAATCGCAACCCGAGATCCGCTCTTATCGCCTACCACGCGGAGCAGCAGAATACGTGGGACCAGAATCTCCAGTGGTTACAGATGGCGTTCAATTCATCCCTTCATGAAAGCCATCGTGCCGTGCCTTTTGAGGTCATGTTTGGTTTCTCCCCCGCTCATCCCCTTGGTAATTTGTGGAAACTGGAGGATCTTCTCACGGATTCGCCGAACGAGGGGGTCGCTCACAGGTGGAAAGATGTGAGGAGAGCCCTGCTCCGATCGCACGAGCGCGTGCGGCGTCGCTATAACGCTGGGCGAGTCCCCAATCCTTTTAGGGTGGGCCAGTTAGTCTATTGCAGGAGCCACCCGCTCAGCTCTAAGGTAGAGGGTCGCGCCGCCAAGCTCTGCTACAGATGGTTGGGACCCTTCCGGATTTCTGAGTTTGTCTCGCCCGTCACTGCCAGCCTGGTGGGTCCGGAGGATGGGATGAAGGTGAGGGTGGCACATTTGAAGGCGTGTGCGCAGATGGAGCTTCCTTGAGAGTTGAATTGGTATGGTTTACCCCAGTTAGGATTAGTTAGGGTCCTCGGGTTTGGTTTTCGGGGGGCTTCGCTGGAGGGATTGTGTTTTATGGTTTTACTTTTTAGCGTTTTATTGTTTTAAGGTGGGGTTAATTGGGGTTTTAAACGTTTTATCGGTATTTTAGCTCCTCTCCTTTCCTTTCTTCTTTCATTTGCTTTAGGCCGCGGCCGCTCACACTCCCCGTATCTTCTACACTTACACACACCCACACACACCTTGTCCTTCCTTCTGGTGTCCTTTCGTTTTCCACTTTCGCCGGATTTTATCTTTTTATTGGTTTTTAGTTAGTTCCCGCTTTTCCTCCGGTGGTGGCAGTCCCAGTGTCGTCCAACCCGTTGGACTCCTTTCGTTGTGGGGGTGTGCCTTATCTAGGCGTTACGGCAAATTCCGAAAATTTGTTATATCGAACCTGAGCATTGGATCGTGGACACTCTCGCCACCTATGAGACGTTACGGCAACTCACGAAATTGTCATTATTGAATTGCGGCATAGATGCCGTCATTGGATTGTGAACGCTGTCGCTATCTGTCAGAGACGTCAGACTACTGTACTTTTCGGTCCCGCTGCTTGGAGCGGTGTTGTCGTGGAATAGTGGCTGGTTTTGACTCAAGTGGTAGGTTGAGCTTTGGTTTTTTTTTTTCCTTGAGTTTGGGCCAGCTGTTTTGATCAGCTGTGGGGGTTGGGAGGTGTCTTGACTCGAGAAGTGGGTCGATGTCAGCGGTTCTCATCAAGAGCTGTCTGGGACGTCTGCGTTTGAAAAGTTTTTGTTTGATTGTTTTTTAAAGCCTGGGTTTTTTTTTATTAATCATGGCAGGCTAAGAGTAAAGTGTGCCGGGGGGGGGGTCTCTCGGCCTGGCGACTAACCGTGGAAGAGATCAAGATATTATATGTGTGTGAGTATTGAGGAACTTCGACAGCACGTGTCCATGCACTATGAACAGGTATGAAAAGGTGAAAATTATTAACTTTTGCCGGGGATGCGCTTTCGCGCTGCTTGTTTTTGCAATCAAGGGGGGCCTGGCTGATTCTTAACAGGAAAAAAAAATAAAAGGGAACAATAGTTGCTTAATTCGGGATTTTTGTTACTTCACGGTATACTTGGAATCTAATATGCAGGTTGCTGCAGAACTTGAATAGCTCTTCTGCTATTTCTTTCTAATGATGAGGAGCTTCTCCGCTGTTTGCGGTGACAGTGTATCTTTGTATCATATGTGCAAAATTTTTTTTGACCTACAAACAATTTTTGAAAACAAAAATAAAAAAAAACTTAAGAAAATGTGTTAGGAATTGGCCAGTGTGTTCATGGGGCCTAGTGAAGCCAAAATTCAGCCGAGTTCCTTAATATCTCGTTGTGTGATTCAGTGTGTTCATATAATTGTCTTGTGTTGAATTGTCAAAGCATGTAATGTCCAGTACAAATTTTTTTTACTATAATCTGTGTGGAACTTATATTGCGGCTGCCTTTTATTGGAACTTGTAAATCTGATTATGAAAAGAGTTGCCGATCACCTACAATTGTAACAATACATTGCCCTGTACTAGAACTGTAATTCAGAAGTATTTCGCCTGTTAATAAATTAGGACTGAACCTTTGTACCAGATGAAGTTCCCATTTTGGGATTTCGTATTATTTTTAATTCTCCATCAATGTACAGTGACCTTTTAAAATTCTTTTGTAGATGTATATACTCATATTTAATTTCATTCTCTATCCATTTACAGTCACTGTGAAAATTCTTTGGTATATGTATATGCTGCTAATTCTATGCACACAACATATTACATGGCTGAGAGATATATGTACCTGACTATTTGTTAGTTTTTTTTAATAATGGTGCACTCTGAAATCTGCAAGCCTTTGTGCTACTCAAGTTTATGCAGGTTTAAAGAAAATTGAGCACATGCACTTGTGAATTCCACACAGAGTGTATAATCACCTTTCTTATGTTTCCATTATATTTTCCTAATTATATGATTCTCCTTTTTAATTTTTGATTTAGATTTCAGAGGGCGCATGTTGTTATGTAATATGATTGTTTAAATTCTTGTGGCTGTAATAATTGTTGTAGGATAGAATTGCTTGTTAATGCTTGTTAAATGATTTATAAAATTGTTTATATTATTGAAAGTGTTTATAGTACAACCAGAGGCGGACTGGAAAAAAAAAAAAAAAAAAAAAGGCTTGTTGTTAAATGTTATATTTCGAAAACCTCTGGATTTACTCTTTGTACTTATCAATGTTAATATATTTATTTCCAAATAAGGAAATTCTATTGGGTGAAGGTAAAAAGGTGCATGTCTATGGTGATTTGTATGCCATGTAAGAGATTTTAAATGTTTTACATATATTATATAATTTTAATGGAATATTTTTTTAAATATTAAATTTTGAATATTTTGAAATTTAAATTCTGAATACCATGTCATATATTTTAAATATTTTATATATTCCTAAGGGAATATTGTCACATAAAATATTGTACATGATTTATATATCTCTAAGAGAATCAATAAATTTGTAATTGTTGAATTTAAAAAAAAAAATTGAGGTCACCTCATTCGTGCAATTCCCCAATGGTTACCCAGCATGTGGACATTCTTCCACTAGGAGTCTCCTCCTAGTTCGAGTGAACACGTGAGCCGGTCATCAAGGTAAGTTGTAAGTTTTTAAATTTTTTTGTGGATGTCAAACTTAGAAATGTGTCAGATTTGGATAGTTGAAAATTTTGTTGTGACTTCATTGGTGATGAGCGGCTTACAAATGGTAGCAGAGCGTGGTTCCGATCCACGGACCTCTGGGTTATGTGCCCAGCACGCTTCCACTCCTGGGCGCCCCTGCTGGATCGTGTGGTCTGGCATCTGGGCGCGGGCGGGGATTTTGAGGCGTTCCACAAGGATGTTTTGGAACTGTTTATGCCCGGGAGCTGCGTGACCAGATGCGGCAACGTTTATTTTACAGAGTTCAGGGGCACGGCGAACAGTTGAACGTGTTTATCAATTCCATCAAAAGTGCTGCCCGTGTGCTGCGGGTGGACGTGTCGGAGGCTGAGGTGGTGCGGGTTATTTTGGAGGGCCTCAATCCGCAGGAGAGGCCAAGGTTGGTGTTTTTGGAGCGACCGCGTAGCTTTGCTGATCTTAGCGGAGCTTGTGTCTTCGCCCGCACCATCCAGATGAACGATGAGGCTCGCTCCGGCCGTTCCGATTTCCCTGTCCCCTGTTCCGCATCTGGTCAGCAGCGGCCCACACGGGAGCAACGTGGTAGCAACCCTTTCAGGGAGCAACGGAGTAGCAACTCTGAGAGGAAAGAATTACGCTGTTATTCCTGTGGTAAGATGGGGCACTTGGCCCGGAATTGCCCTCTCAAACAATCGGAGGTCTCGCGGGAGAACCGTCCTTCAAAAAACGGCCTGCGTGGGGGGGATTGAGGGGACGCCGATCCCTCCCCACGTGTGGTAGCGTTGGCGCATCCCAGGTCCCGTTATGTGCCGTTGAGACGGGACACCCATCCGGGGAGTCCGTTCCCAAGCCGATTCGTCCGGCTCTCTCCGTGTGTCCATTTTTGGAGCTGGAGTTTGGGAAGGGCCGGGTTAGGGCCCTGGTGGACTCCGGATCGGCACGGTGTCTTATCTCCTCCCGTGTTTACCAGCAGTTGGTCAGGGAGTCATTGATCCGGTCAAATACTCCTTCGTCGGTGGTGTGTTGGACGGCCTCGAGGGAGGTTTTTCCAACCTCCAAATTGGTGGCCTTCAAAATTAACATAAATTATTTTTCGTGGGTTTGGGAGTTTCTCGTGGCTCCGAATCTGAGCGTGGACTGTATTGTGGGTGCGGACTTTATTGTGAAAAGTGGCCTGGTTCTCGAAATCCAGGGGCACGTATGTTTCTTTAAGTTCAACCGTGCCGTACGCATCCCTTTTCTTGGATATCGGGATGAGGCGGGGGAAGGTCTTAATGAACTTCAACCCCCGGCGTACATTAATAATTTGAGCCCATCTCAACAGACCACTTTCCGTAAATTGTGTGATGAGTTCCCTGAGGTGCTGACCGCCAACCTCGGACTCACTCACAATTTAGAGTATCGTATCCGTCTTTGCGACTCCGCGGTTGTCCGTTCGCACCCATATAAATTCGCTCCGCCCAAAATGACCATCTTGCGTGACAAGGTGCAAGAATTGTTGGACCAGGGGGTTATTGAACCTTCCACGTCGGCCTATGCCAGTCCAGCATTCCTGGTGCATAAACCGGGAGGGAAGCGTAGGCTGGTCATTGATTATCGAAAATTGAACCAAAATATTGAAGTGGAGTCGGTGCCCCTCCCGGACCTGCATTCGGCCTTTGATTGGTTTTCGCAGGCCCGATATTTCACCATTTTCGACCTGAATTCAGCATACCAACAGATTCCCTTACACAAGGATTCTCGGCCGTACACGGCCTTTTGCGTGCCGTGGAACTTGTACCAATACAAGAGAGACCCCATTGGACTGGCCGTTGGTGTTCAGACGTTAACCCGTCTTCTAGACTCTGTGTTCCACGACATTAAATTCCAGTATGTGTTCAATTATCTGGACGATCTCCTCATTTACAGCTCCACTTTAGAGGAACACATGAACCATCTCCGAGAGGTGTTGTGTCGCTTGAGGCGCGCGGGGCTTACGGTGAATCCCGACAAGGTGAAATTTGCCCAGGAGGAAATTTCTTTCCTCGGTCACCTTGTCTCTCATAAAGGGGTCACGTTTGATCCAGAGAGGACGCAGGCAATCCGGGATTTTCCTCCTCCTCGGGATGCTAAAGGGGTGGCCCGCTTCGTGGGTATGGTGAATTGTTACCGGCGGTTCATCCCGGGGGCTGCTGAGATTGCGGCTCCCCTAAATTCCTTAAGGAAAAAAGGGGCCAAATTTGGGTGGGGAGACGAGCAGCAACGTGCCTTCGAGTCCCTAAAGGAGTCCATTTTGTCGGATGCCCGATTTCACGAAGCCCTTCATTGTGCAATCTGACGCCAGCTCTATGGCGATCGGGGACGTGCTCTCTCAGGAGGTGGATGGTGCTCGGCAGCCAGTCGCATTTGTATCCAGGACCCTCACCAACCCTGAAAAGAAATCCTCGGTGTACGAGTTAGAGTGTTTGGCGGTAGTCTTCGAACTTGACAAGTTTAGGAAGTATTTGGAACATGCTGAGTTCCTATTACAGACCGACAATCAGGCTCTCTCGTGGCTTCTGGCGCACCCCCGTCAACTGGGTAAACTTTGGCCGCTGGGTGGTCAAGATTTCTTCTTTTAAGTTTCGGGCACAACATATAAGGGGGACCCAAAATGTTGTTGCCGACGCTCTGTCCCGCATGTATCACCTACCCAGTGAGGAGCCAATAAATGATCCCAGCGCCTTACTCCTGGAGTTTCCCCTCGCCTTTACTGAGGTTATCCCTCATCAGCTTGATGATGAGGTGTTGGGTCCCATCATCGATAGAATCAAATCAGGCGAGATGAAGGCTCCATATCATCTGTCCAAGGGCGTCCTCTGCTGCAAGGAACGTAGAGGACGGGTCCCTAAGATAGTGCTGCCGAGCAAGCTGATACCCATGGTCTTCCAATATTATCATGATTCCCCGGTAGGAGGCCATTTCGGTGTTTCAAAGACCATCGCCGCGATCAGAAAGAACTTCATCTGGAAAGGCATGGACCGGGACATCGCCACCCGGGTGAAGTGTTGTCATCTGTGCAGTCTGAGCAAGCCCGCTCAGAACACTAAGTTGGGGTTGCTGTCTTCTGAGGTGGCTGGCAGACCGATGGAGAAGGTTTTCATCGACTACGTGGGTCCTTTCCTGCGTAGCAAGGCCGGGAATTCGTTCCTCCTTGTTTGTGTGGACGCCTTCTCCAAGTATGTCTGGCTACTTTCCTTGCGTCAGGCTAGTACTGCCAATACCATCGTAGCCCTTCAGACCAGTATTTTTCAGCATTTCGGGCTTCCCTCCATCTTTGTCTCAGACAATGGCCCTCAATTCATCTCGAGGCAGTTCCGGAACATGTGTTTCAGGCACGGCATTCGGCATGTAACCACCTCCCCTTACCACCCGCAACCTTCCCACACTGAGCGATTCAATCGCAACCTGAGATCCGCTCTTATCGCCTACCACGCGGAGCAGCAGAATACGTGGGACCAGAATCTCCAGTGGTTACAGATGGCGTTCAATTCGTCCCTTCATGAAAGCCATCGTGCCGTGCCTTTTGAGGTCATGTTTGGTTTCTCCCCCGCTCATCCCCTTGGTAATTTGTGGAAACTGGAGGATCTTCTCACGGATTCGCCGAACGAGGGGGTCGCTCACAGGTGGAAAGATGTGAGTAGAGTCATGCTCCGATCGCACGAGCGCGTGCGGCGTCGCTATAACGCTGGGCGAGTCCCCAATCCTTTTAGGGTGGGCCAGTTAGTCTATTGCAGGAGCCACCCGCTCAGCTCTAAGGTGGAGGGTCGCGGCGCCAAGCTCTGCTACAGATGGTTGGGACCCTTCCGGATTTCTGAGTTTGTCTCGCCCGTCACTGCCAGCCTGGTGTGTCCGGAGGATGGGATGAAGATGAGGGTGTCCCATGTGTCACATTTGAAGGCGTGTGCGCAGATGGAGCTTCCTTGAGAGTTAAATTGGTATGGTTTACCCCAGTTAGGATTAGTTAGGGTCCTCGGGTTTGGTTTTCGGGGGGCTTCGCTGGAGGGATTGTGTTTTATGGTTTTACTTTTTAGCGTTTTATTGTTTTAAGGTGGGATTAATTGGGGTTTTAAACGTTTTATCGGTATTTTAGCTCCTCTCCTTTCCTTTCTTCTTTCATTTGCTTTAGGCCGCGGCCGCTCACAATCCCCGTATCTTCTACACTTACAAACACACAGCTACACACCCACACACACCTTGTCCTTCCTTCTGGTGTCCTTTCTTTTTCCTCTTTCGCCGGATTTTATCTTTTTATTGGTTTTTAGTTAGTTCCCGCTTTTCCTCCGGTGGTGGCAGTCCCAGTGTCGTCCAACCCGTTGGACGCCTTTTGTTGTGGGGGTGTGCCGTATCTAGGAGTTACGGCGAATTCCGAAAATTTGTTATATCGAACCTGAGCATTGGATCGTGGACACTCTCGCCACCTATGAGACGTTACGGCAACTCACTAAATTGTCATTATTGAATTGCGGCATAGATGCCGTCATTGGATTGTGAACGCTTTCGCTATCTGTCAGAGACGTCAGACTACTGTACGTTTCGGTCCCGCTGCTTGGAGCGGTGTTGTCGTGGAATAGTGGCTGGTTTTGACTCAAGTGGTAGGTTGAGCTTTGGGTTTTTTTTCGTTGAGTTTGGGCCAGCTGTTTTGATCAGCTGTGGGGGTTGGGAGGTGTCTTGACTCGAGAAGTGGGTCGATGTCAGCGGTTCTCATCAAGAACTGTCTGGGACGTCTGCGTTTGAAAAGTTTTTGTTTGATTGTTTTTTAAGGCCTGGGTTTTTTTTTAATTAATCATGGCACGCTAAGAGTAAAGTGTGCCGGGGGGGTCTCTCGGCCTGGCGACTAACGTTGGAAGAGATCAAGATGTTATATGTGTGTGAGTATTGAGGAACTTCGACAGCACGTGTGCATGCACTATGAACAGGTATGAAAAGGTGAAAATTATTAACTTTTGCCGGGGATGCGCTTTCGCGCTGCTTGTTTTTGGAATCAAGGGGGGCCTGGCTGATTCTTAACAGGAAAAAAAATAAAAGGGAACAATAGTTGCTTAATTCGGGATTTTTGTTACTTCACGGTATACTTGGAATCTAATATGCAGGTTGCTGCAGAACTTGAATAGCTATTCTGATATTTCTTTCTAATGATGAGGAGCTTCTCCGCTGTTTGCGGTGACAGTGTATCTTTGTATCTTATGTGCAAAATATTTTTTGACCTACAAAAAACAAAGAAAAAGAAAACAAAAATAAAAAAAACTTAAGAAAATGTGTTAGGAATTGGCCAGTGTGTTCATGGGGCCTAGTGAAGCCAAAATTCAGCCGAGTTCCTTAATATCTCGTTGTGTGATTCAGTGTGTGCATATAATTGTCTTGTGTTGAATTGTCAAAGCATGTAATGTCCAGTACAAATTTTTTTTACTATAATCTGTGTGGAACTTATATTGCGGCTGCCTTTTATTGGAACTTGTAAATCTGATTATGAAAAGAGTTGCCGATCACCTACAATTGTAACAATACATTGCCCTGTACTAGAACTGTAATTCAGAAGTATTTCGCCTGTTAATAAATTAGGACTGAACCTTTGTACCAGATGAAGTTCCCATTTTGGGATTTCGTATTATTTTTAATTCTCTATCAATGTACAGTGACCTTTTAAAATTCTTTTGTAGATGTATATACTCATATTTAATTTCATTCTCTATCCATTTACAGTCACTGTGAAAATTCTTTGGTATATGTATATGCTGCTAATTCTATGCACACAACATATTACATGGCTGAGAGATATATGTACCTGACTATTTGTTAGTTTTTTTTAATAATGGTGCACTCTGAAATCTGCAAGCCTTTGTGCTACTCAAGTTTATGCAGGTTTAAAGAAAATTGAGCACATGCACTTGTGAATTCCACACAGAGTGTATAATCACCTTTCTTATGTTTCCATTATATTTTCCTAATTATATGATTCTCCTTTTTAATTTTTGATTTAGATTTCAGAGGGCGCATGTTGTTATGTAATATGATTGTTTAAATTCTTGTGGCTGTAATAATTGTTGTAGGATAGAATTGCTTGTTAATGCTTGTTAAATGGTTTATAAAATTGTTTATATTGTTGAAAGTGTTTATAGTACAACCAGAGGGGGACTGGAAAAAAAAAAAAAGACTTGTTATTAAATGTTATATTTCGAAAACCTCTGGATTTACTCTTTGTACTTATCAATGTTAATATATGTATTTCCAAATAAGGAAATTCTATTGGGTGAAGGTAAAAAGGTGCATGTCTATGGTGATTTGTATGCCATGTAAGAGATTTTAAATGTTGTACATATTTTATATAATTTTAATGGAATATTTTTTTAAATATTAAATTTTGAATATTTTGAAATTTAAATTCTGAATACCATGTCATATATTTTAAATATTTTATATATTCCTAAGGGAATATTGTCACATAAAATATTGTATATGATTTATATATTTCTAAGAGAATCAATAAATTTGTAATTGTTGAATTAAAAAAAAAATCGAGGTCACCTCATTCGTCCAATTCCCCAATGGTTACCCAGCATGTGGACATTCTTCCACTAGGAGTCTCCTCCTAGTTCGAGTGAACAAGTGAGCCGGTCATCAAGGTAAGTTGTAAGTTTTTAAATTTTTTTGTGGATGTCAAACTTAGAAATGTGTCAGATTTGGATAGTTGAAAATTTTGTTGTGACTTCATTGGTGATGAGCGGCTTACAAATGGTAGCAGAGCGTGGTTCCGATCCACGGACCTCTGGGTTATGTGCCCAGCACGCTTCCACTCCTGGGCGCCCCTGCTGGATCGTGTGGTCTGGCATCTGGGCGCGGGCGGGGATTTTGAGGCGTTCCACAAGGATGTTTTGGAACTGTTTATGCCCGGGAGCTGCGTGACCAGATGCGGCAACGTTTATTTTACAGAGTTCAGGGGCACGGCGAACAGTTGAACGTGTTTATCAATTCCATCAAAAGTGCTGCCCGTGTGCTGCGGGTGGACGTGTCGGAGGCTGAGGTGGTGCGGGTTATTTTGGAGGGCCTCAATCCGCAGGAGAGGCCAAGGTTGGTGTTTTTGGAGCGACCGCGTAGCTTTGCTGATCTTAGCGGAGCTTGTGTCTTCGCCCGCACCATCCAGATGAACGATGAGGCTCGCTCCGGCCGTTCCGATTTCCCTGTCCCCTGTTCCGCATCTGGTCAGCAGCGGCCCACACGGGAGCAACGTGGTAGCAACCCTTTCAGGGAGCAACGGAGTAGCAACTCTGAGAGGAAAGAATTACGCTGTTATTCCTGTGGTAAGATGGGGCACTTGGCCCGGAATTGCCCTCTCAAACAATCGGAGGTCTCGCGGGAGAACCGTCCTTCAAAAAACGGCCTGCGTGGGGGGGATTGAGGGGACGCCGATCCCTCCCCACGTGTGGTAGCGTTGGCGCATCCCAGGTCCCGTTATGTGCCGTTGAGACGGGACACCCATCCGGGGAGTCCGTTCCCAAGCCGATTCGTCCGGCTCTCTCCGTGTGTCCATTTTTGGAGCTGGAGTTTGGGAAGGGCCGGGTTAGGGCCCTGGTGGACTCCGGATCGGCACGGTGTCTTATCTCCTCCCGTGTTTACCAGCAGTTGGTCAGGGAGTCATTGAACCGGTCAAATACTCCTTCGTCGGTGGTGTGTTGGACGGCCTCGAGGGAGGTTTTTCCAACCTCCAAATTGGTGGCCTTCAAAATTAACATAAATTATTTTTCGTGGGTTTGGGAGTTTCTCGTGGCTCCGAATCTGAGCGTGGACTGTATTGTGGGTGCGGACTTTATTGTGAAAAGTGGCCTGGTTCTCGAAATCCAGGGGCACGTATGTTTCTTTAAGTTCAACCGTGCCGTACGCATCCCTTTTCTTGGATATCGGGATGAGGCGGGGGAAGGTCTTAATGAACTTCAACCCCCGGCGTACATTAATAATTTGAGCCCATCTCAACAGACCACTTTCCGTAAATTGTGTGATGAGTTCCCTGAGGTGCTGACCGCCAACCTCGGACTCACTCACAATTTAGAGTATCGTATCCGTCTTTGCGACTCCGCGGTTGTCCGTTCGCACCCATATAAATTCGCTCCGCCCAAAATGACCATCTTGCGTGACAAGGTGCAAGAATTGTTGGACCAGGGGATTATTGAACCTTCCACGTCGGCCTATGCCAGTCCAGCATTCCTGGTGCATAAACCGGGAGGGAAGCGTAGGCTGGTCATTGATTATCGAAAATTGAACCAAAATATTGAAGTGGAGTCGGTGCCCCTCCCGGACCTGCATTCGGCCTTTGATTGGTTTTCGCAGGCCCGATATTTCACCATTTTCGACCTGAATTCAGCATACCAACAGATTCCCTTACACAAGGATTCTCGGCCGTACACGGCCTTTTGCGTGCCGTGGAACTTGTACCAATACAAGAGAGACCCCATTGGACTGGCCGTTGGTGTTCAGACGTTAACCCGTCTTCTAGACTCTGTGTTCCACGACATTAAATTCCAGTATGTGTTCAATTATCTGGACGATCTCCTCATTTACAGCTCCACTTTAGAGGAACACATGAACCATCTCCGAGAGGTGTTGTGTCGCTTGAGGCGCGCGGGGCTTACGGTGAATCCCGACAAGGTGAAATTTGCCCAGGAGGAAATTTCTTTCCTCGGTCACCTTGTCTCTCATAAAGGGGTCACGTTTGATCCAGAGAGGACGCAGGCAATCCGGGATTTTCCTCCTCCTCGGGATGCTAAAGGGGTGGCCCGCTTCGTGGGTATGGTGAATTGTTACCGGCGGTTCATCCCGGGGGCTGCTGAGATTGCGGCTCCCCTAAATTCCTTAAGGAAAAAAGGGGCCAAATTTGGGTGGGGAGACGAGCAGCAACGTGCCTTCGAGTCCCTAAAGGAGTCCATTTTGTCGGATGCCCGATTTCACGAAGCCCTTCATTGTGCAATCTGACGCCAGCTCTATGGCGATCGGGGACGTGCTCTCTCAGGAGGTGGATGGTGCTCGGCAGCCAGTCGCATTTGTATCCAGGACCCTCACCAACCCTGAAAAGAAATCCTCGGTGTACGAGTTAGAGTGTTTGGCGGTAGTCTTCGAACTTGACAAGTTTAGGAAGTATTTGGAACATGCTGAGTTCCTATTACAGACCGACAATCAGGCTCTCTCGTGGCTTCTGGCGCACCCCCGTCAACTGGGTAAACTTTGGCCGCTGGGTGGTCAAGATTTCTTCTTTTAAGTTTCGGGCACAACATATAAGGGGGACCCAAAATGTTGTTGCCGACGCTCTGTCCCGCATGTATCACCTACCCAGTGAGGAGCCAATAAATGATCCCAGCGCCTTACTCCTGGAGTTTCCCCTCGCCTTTACTGAGGTTATCCCTCATCAGCTTGATGATGAGGTGTTGGGTCCCATCATCGATAGAATCAAATCAGGCGAGATGAAGGCTCCATATCATCTGTCCAAGGGCGTCCTCTGCTGCAAGGAACGTAGAGGACGGGTCCCTAAGATAGTGCTGCCGAGCAAGCTGATACCCATGGTCTTCCAATATTATCATGATTCCCCGGTAGGAGGCCATTTCGGTGTTTCAAAGACCATCGCCGCGATCAGAAAGAACTTCATCTGGAAAGGCATGGACCGGGACATCGCCACCCGGGTGAAGTGTTGTCATCTGTGCAGTCTGAGCAAGCCCGCTCAGAACACTAAGTTGGGGTTGCTGTCTTCTGAGGTGGCTGGCAGACCGATGGAGAAGGTTTTCATCGACTACGTGGGTCCTTTCCTGCGTAGCAAGGCCGGGAATTCGTTCCTCCTTGTTTGTGTGGACGCCTTCTCCAAGTATGTCTGGCTACTTTCCTTGCGTCAGGCTAGTACTGCCAATACCATCGTAGCCCTTCAGACCAGTATTTTTCAGCATTTCGGGCTTCCCTCCATCTTTGTCTCAGACAATGGCCCTCAATTCATCTCGAGGCAGTTCCGGAACATGTGTTTCAGGCACGGCATTCGGCATGTAACCACCTCCCCTTACCACCCGCAACCTTCCCACACTGAGCGATTCAATCGCAACCTGAGATCCGCTCTTATCGCCTACCACGCGGAGCAGCAGAATACGTGGGACCAGAATCTCCAGTGGTTACAGATGGCGTTCAATTCGTCCCTTCATGAAAGCCATCGTGCCGTGCCTTTTGAGGTCATGTTTGGTTTCTCCCCCGCTCATCCCCTTGGTAATTTGTGGAAACTGGAGGATCTTCTCACGGATTCGCCGAACGAGGGGGTCGCTCACAGGTGGAAAGATGTGAGTAGAGTCATGCTCCGATCGCACGAGCGCGTGCGGCGTCGCTATAACGCTGGGCGAGTCCCCAATCCTTTTAGGGTGGGCCAGTTAGTCTATTGCAGGAGCCACCCGCTCAGCTCTAAGGTGGAGGGTCGCGGCGCCAAGCTCTGCTACAGATGGTTGGGACCCTTCCGGATTTCTGAGTTTGTCTCGCCCGTCACTGCCAGCCTGGTGTGTCCGGAGGATGGGATGAAGATGAGGGTGTCCCATGTGTCACATTTGAAGGCGTGTGCGCAGATGGAGCTTCCTTGAGAGTTAAATTGGTATGGTTTACCCCAGTTAGGATTAGTTAGGGTCCTCGGGTTTGGTTTTCGGGGGGCTTCGCTGGAGGGATTGTGTTTTATGGTTTTACTTTTTAGCGTTTTATTGTTTTAAGGTGGGATTAATTGGGGTTTTAAACGTTTTATCGGTATTTTAGCTCCTCTCCTTTCCTTTCTTCTTTCATTTGCTTTAGGCCGCGGCCGCTCACAATCCCCGTATCTTCTACACTTACAAACACACAGCTACACACCCACACACACCTTGTCCTTCCTTCTGGTGTCCTTTCTTTTTCCTCTTTCGCCGGATTTTATCTTTTTATTGGTTTTTAGTTAGTTCCCGCTTTTCCTCCGGTGGTGGCAGTCCCAGTGTCGTCCAACCCGTTGGACGCCTTTTGTTGTGGGGGTGTGCCGTATCTAGGAGTTACGGCGAATTCCGAAAATTTGTTATATCGAACCTGAGCATTGGATCGTGGACACTCTCGCCACCTATGAGACGTTACGGCAACTCACTAAATTGTCATTATTGAATTGCGGCATAGATGCCGTCATTGGATTGTGAACGCTTTCGCTATCTGTCAGAGACGTCAGACTACTGTACGTTTCGGTCCCGCTGCTTGGAGCGGTGTTGTCGTGGAATAGTGGCTGGTTTTGACTCAAGTGGTAGGTTGAGCTTTGGGTTTTTTTTCGTTGAGTTTGGGCCAGCTGTTTTGATCAGCTGTGGGGGTTGGGAGGTGTCTTGACTCGAGAAGTGGGTCGATGTCAGCGGTTCTCATCAAGAACTGTCTGGGACGTCTGCGTTTGAAAAGTTTTTGTTTGATTGTTTTTTAAGGCCTGGGTTTTTTTTTAATTAATCATGGCACGCTAAGAGTAAAGTGTGCCGGGGGGGTCTCTCGGCCTGGCGACTAACGTTGGAAGAGATCAAGATGTTATATGTGTGTGAGTATTGAGGAACTTCGACAGCACGTGTGCATGCACTATGAACAGGTATGAAAAGGTGAAAATTATTAACTTTTGCCGGGGATGCGCTTTCGCGCTGCTTGTTTTTGGAATCAAGGGGGGCCTGGCTGATTCTTAACAGGAAAAAAAATAAAAGGGAACAATAGTTGCTTAATTCGGGATTTTTGTTACTTCACGGTATACTTGGAATCTAATATGCAGGTTGCTGCAGAACTTGAATAGCTATTCTGATATTTCTTTCTAATGATGAGGAGCTTCTCCGCTGTTTGCGGTGACAGTGTATCTTTGTATCTTATGTGCAAAATATTTTTTGACCTACAAAAAACAAAGAAAAAGAAAACAAAAATAAAAAAAACTTAAGAAAATGTGTTAGGAATTGGCCAGTGTGTTCATGGGGCCTAGTGAAGCCAAAATTCAGCCGAGTTCCTTAATATCTCGTTGTGTGATTCAGTGTGTGCATATAATTGTCTTGTGTTGAATTGTCAAAGCATGTAATGTCCAGTACAAATTTTTTTTACTATAATCTGTGTGGAACTTATATTGCGGCTGCCTTTTATTGGAACTTGTAAATCTGATTATGAAAAGAGTTGCCGATCACCTACAATTGTAACAATACATTGCCCTGTACTAGAACTGTAATTCAGAAGTATTTCGCCTGTTAATAAATTAGGACTGAACCTTTGTACCAGATGAAGTTCCCATTTTGGGATTTCGTATTATTTTTAATTCTCTATCAATGTACAGTGACCTTTTAAAATTCTTTTGTAGATGTATATACTCATATTTAATTTCATTCTCTATCCATTTACAGTCACTGTGAAAATTCTTTGGTATATGTATATGCTGCTAATTCTATGCACACAACATATTACATGGCTGAGAGATATATGTACCTGACTATTTGTTAGTTTTTTTTAATAATGGTGCACTCTGAAATCTGCAAGCCTTTGTGCTACTCAAGTTTATGCAGGTTTAAAGAAAATTGAGCACATGCACTTGTGAATTCCACACAGAGTGTATAATCACCTTTCTTATGTTTCCATTATATTTTCCTAATTATATGATTCTCCTTTTTAATTTTTGATTTAGATTTCAGAGGGCGCATGTTGTTATGTAATATGATTGTTTAAATTCTTGTGGCTGTAATAATTGTTGTAGGATAGAATTGCTTGTTAATGCTTGTTAAATGGTTTATAAAATTGTTTATATTGTTGAAAGTGTTTATAGTACAACCAGAGGGGGACTGGAAAAAAAAAAAAAGACTTGTTATTAAATGTTATATTTCGAAAACCTCTGGATTTACTCTTTGTACTTATCAATGTTAATATATGTATTTCCAAATAAGGAAATTCTATTGGGTGAAGGTAAAAAGGTGCATGTCTATGGTGATTTGTATGCCATGTAAGAGATTTTAAATGTTGTACATATTTTATATAATTTTAATGGAATATTTTTTTAAATATTAAATTTTGAATATTTTGAAATTTAAATTCTGAATACCATGTCATATATTTTAAATATTTTATATATTCCTAAGGGAATATTGTCACATAAAATATTGTATATGATTTATATATTTCTAAGAGAATCAATAAATTTGTAATTGTTGAATTAAAAAAAAAATCGAGGTCACCTCATTCGTCCAATTCCCCAATGGTTACCCAGCATGTGGACATTCTTCCACTAGGAGTCTCCTCCTAGTTCGAGTGAACAAGTGAGCCGGTCATCAAGGTAAGTTGTAAGTTTTTAAATTTTTTTGTGGATGTCAAACTTAGAAAATGTGTCAGATTTGGACAGTTGAAAATTTTGTTGTGACTTCATTGGTGATGAGCGGCTTACAAATGGTAGCAGAGCGTGGTTCCGATCCACGGACATCAGGGTTATGGGCCCAGCACGCTTCCACTCCTGGGCGCCCCTGCTGGATCGTGTGGTCTGGCATCTGGGCGCGGGCGGGGATTTTGAGGCGTTCCACAAGGATGTTTTGGAACTGTTTATGCCCGGGAGGCTGCGTGACCAGATGCGGCAACGTTTATTTTACAGAGTTCAGGGGCACGGCGAACAGTTGAACGTGTTTATCAATTCCATCAAAAGTGCTGCCCGTGTGCTGCGGGTGGACGTGTCGGAGGCTGAGGTGGTGCGGGTTATTTTGGAGGGCCTCAATCCGCAGGAGAGGCCAAGGTTGGTGTTTTTGGAGCGACCGCGTAGCTTCGCTGATCTTAGCGGAGCTTGTGTCTTCGCCCGCACCATCCAGATGAACGATGAGGCTCGCTCCGGCCGTTCCGATTTCCCTGTCCCCTGTTCCTCATCTGGTCAGCAGCGGTCCACCCGGGAGCATCGTGGTGGCAACCCTTTCAGGGAGCAACGGGGTAGCAACTCTGAGAGGAAAGAATTCCGCTGTTATTCCTGTGGTAAGATGGGGCACATGGCCCGGAATTGCCCTCTCAAACGATCGGAGGTCTCGCGGGAGAACCGTCTTTCAAAAAACGGCCTGCGTGGGGGGGATTGAGGGGACGCCGGTCCCTCCCCACGTGTGGTAGCGTTGGCGCATCCCAGGTCCCGTTATGTGCCGTTGAGACGGGACACCCATCAGGGGAGTCCGATCCCAAGCCGATTCGTCCGGCTCTCTCCGTGTGTCCATTTTTGGAGCTAGAGGTTGGGAAGGGCTGGGTTAGGGCCCTGGTGGACTCCGGATCGGCACGGTGTCTTATCTCCTCCCGTGTTTACCAGCAGTTGGTCAGGGAGTCATTGATCCGGTCAAATACTCCTTCGTCGGTGGTGTGTTGGACGGCCTCGAGGGAGGTTTTGCCGACCTCCAAATTGGTGGCATTCAAATTTAAAATCAACTACTTTTCGTGGGTTTGGGAGTTTCTCGTGGCTCCGAATCTGAGCGTGGACTGTATTGTGGGTGCGGACTTTATTGTGAAAAGTGGCCTGGTTCTCGAAATCCAGGGGCACGTATGTTTCTTTAAGTTCAACCGTGCCGTACGCATCCCTTTTCTTGGATATCGGGATGAGGCGGGGGAAGGTCTTAATGAACTTCAACCCCCGGCGTACATTAATAATTTGAGCCCATCTCAACAGACCACTTTCCGTAAATTGTGTGATGAGTTCCCTGAGGTGCTGACCGCCAACATCGGACTCACTCACAATTTAGAGTATCGTATCCGTCTTTGCGACTCCGCGGTTGTCCGTTCGCACCCATATAAATTCGCTCCGCCCAAAATGACCATCTTGCGTGACAAGGTGCAAGAATTGTTGGACCAGGGGGTTATTGAACCTTCCACGTCGGCCTATGCCAGTCCAGCATTCCTGGTGCATAAACCGGGAGGGAAGCATAGGCTGGTCATTGATTATCGAAAATTGAACCAAAATATTGAAGTGGAGTCGGGGCCCCTCCCGGACCTGCATTCGGCCTTTGATTGGTTTTCGCAGGCCCGATATTTCACCATTTTCGACCTGAATTCAGCATACCACCAGATTCCCTTACACAAGGATTCTCGGCCGTACACGGCCTTTTGCGTGCCGTGGAACTTGTACCAATACAAGAGAGACCCCATTGGACTGGCGGTTGGTGTTCAGACGTTAACCCGTCTTCTAGACTCTGTGTTCCACGACATTAAATTCCAGTATGTGTTCAATTATCTGGACGATCTCCTCATTTACAGCTCCACTTTAGAGGAACACATGAACCATCTCCGAGAGGTGTTGTGTCGCTTGAGGCGCGCGGGGCTTACGGTGAATCCCGACAAGGTGAAATTTGCCCAGGAGGAAATTTCTTTCCTCGGTCACCTTGTCTCTCATAAAGGGGTCACGTTTGATCCAGAGAGGACGCAGGCAATCCGGGATTTTCCTCCTCCTCGGGATGCTAAAGGGGTGGCCCGCTTCGTGGGTATGGTGAATTGTTACCGGCGGTTCATCCCGGGGGCTGCTGAGATTGCGGCTCCCCTAAATTCCTTAAGGAAAAAAGGGGCCAAATTTGTGTGGGGAGACGAGCAGCAACGTGCCTTCGAGTCCCTAAAGGAGTCCATTTTGTCGGATGCCCGATTTCACGAAGCCCTTCATTGTGCAATCTGACGCCAGCTCTATGGCGATTGGGGACGTGCTCTCTCAGGAGGTGGATGGTGCTCGGCAGCCAGTCGCATTTGTATCCAGGACCCTCACCAACCCTGAAAAGAAATCCTCGGTGTACGAGTTAGAGTGTTTGGCTGTAGTCTTCGCCCTTGACAAGTTTAGGAAGTATTTGGAACATGCTGAGTTCCTATTAGAGACCGACAATCAGGCTCTCTCGTGGCTTCTGGCGCACCCCCGTCAACTGGGTAAACTTTGGCCGCTGGGTGGTCAAGGTTTCTTCTTTTAAGTTTCGGGCACAACATATAAGGGGGACCCAAAATGTTGTTGCCGACGCTCTGTCCCGCATGTATCACCTACCCAGTGAGGAGCCAATAAATGAACCCAGCGCCTTACTCCTGGAGTTTCCCCTCGCCTTTACTGAGGTTATCCCTCATCAGCTTGATGATGAGGTGTTGGGTCCCATCATCGATAGAATCAAATCAGGCGAGATGAAGGCTCCATATCATCTGTCCAAGGGCGTCCTCTGCTGCAAGGAACGTGGAGGACGGGTCCCTAAGATAGTGCTGCCGAGCAAGCTGATACCCATGGTCTTCCAATATTATCATGATTCCCCGGTAGGAGGCCATTTCGGTGTTTCAAAGACCATCGCCGCGATCAGAAAGAACTTCATCTGGAAAGGCATGGACCGGGACATCGCCACCCGGGTGAAGTGTTGTCATCTGTGCAGTCTGAGCAAGCCCGCTCAGAACACTAAGTTGGGGTTGCTGTCTTCTGAGGTGGCTGGCAGACCGATGGAGAAGGTTTTCATCGACTACGTGGGTCCTTTCCCGCGTAGCAAGGCCGGGAATTCGTTCCTCCTTGTTTGTGTGGACGCCTTCTCCAAGTATGTCTGGCTACTTTCCTTGCGTCAGGCTAGTACTGCCAATACCATCGTAGCCCTTCAGACTAGTATTTTTCAGCATTTCGGGCTTCCCTCCATCATTGTCTCAGACAATGGCCCTCAATTCAACACGAGGCAGTTCCGGAACATGTGTTTCAGGCACGGCATTCGGCATGTAACCACCTCCCCTTACCACCCGCAACCTTCCCACGCTGAGCGATTCAATCGCAACCTGAGATCCGCTCTTATCGCCTACCACGCGGAGCAGCAGAATACGTGGGACCAGAATCTCCAGTGGTTACAGATGGCGTTCAATTCATCCCTTCATGAAAGCCATCGTGCCGTGCCTTTTGAGGTCATGTTTGGTTTCTCCCCCGCTCATCCCCTTGGTAATTTGTGGAAACTGGAGGATCTTCTCACGGATTCGCCGAACGAGGGGGTCGCTCACAGGTGGAAAGATGCGAGTAGAGTCATGCTCCGATCGCACGAGCGCGTGCGGCGTCGCTATAACGCTGGGCGAGTCCCCAATCCTTTTAGGGTGGGCCAGTTAGTCTATTGCAGGAGCCACCCGCTCAGCTCTAAGGTGGAGGGTCGCGGCGCCAAGCTCTGCTACAGATGGTTGGGACCCTTCCGGATTTCTGAGTTTGTCTCGCCCGTCACTGCCAGCCTGGTGTGTCCGGAGAATGGGATGAAGATGAGGGTGTCCCATGTGTCACATTTGCAGGCGTGTGCGCAGATTGAGCTTCCTTGAGAGTTAAATTGGTATGGTTTACCCCAGTTAGGATTAGTTAGGGTCCTCGGGTTTGGTTTTCGGGGGGCTTCGCTGGAGGGATTGTGTTTTATGGTTTTACTTTTTAGCGTTTTATTGTTTTAAGGTGGGGTTAAGTGGGGTTTTAAACGTTTTATCGGTATTTTAGCTCCTCTCCTTTCTTTCTTCTTTCATTTGCTTTAGGCCGCGGCCGCTCACAATCCCCGTATCTTCTACACTTACAAACACACAGCTACACACCCACACACACCTTGTCCTTCCTTCTGGTGTCCTTTCGTTTTCCACTTTCGCCGGATTTTATCTTTTTATTGGTTTTTAGTTAGTTCCCGCTTTTCCTCCGGTGGTGGCAGTCCCAGTGTCGTCCAACCCGTTGGACTCCTTTTGTTGTGGGGGTGTGCCGTATCTAGGAGTTACGGCGAATTCCGAAAATTTGTTATATCGAACCTGAGCATTGGATCGTGGACACTCTCGCCGCCTATGAGACGTTACGGCAACTCACGAAATTGTCATTATTGAATTGCGGCATAGATGCCGTCATTGGATTGTGAACGCTGTCGCTATCTGTCAGAGACGTCAGACTACTGTACTTTTCGGTCCCGCTGATTGGAGCGGTGTTGTCGTGGAATAGTGGCTGGTTTTGACTCAAGTGGTAGGTTGAGCTTTGGGTTTTTTTCGTTGAGTTTGGGCCAGCTGTTTTGATCAGCTGTGGGGGTTGGGAGGTGTCTTGACTCGAGAAGTGGGTCGATGTCAGCGGTTCTCATCAAGAACTGTCTGGGACGTCTGCGTTTGAAAAGTTTTTGTTTGATTGTTTTTTAAGGCCTGGGTTTTTTTTTAATTAATCATGGCAGGCTAAGAGTAAAGTGTGCCGGGGGGGTCTCTCGGCCTGGCGACTAACGTTGGAAGAGATCAAGATGTTATATGTGTGTGAGTATTGAGGAACTTCGACAGCACGTGTGCATGCACTATGAACAGGTATGAAAAGGTGAAAATTATTAACTTTTGCCGGGGATGCGCTTTCGCGCTGCTTGTTTTTGGAATCAAGGGGGGCCTGGCTGATTCTTAACAGGAAAAAAAAATAAAAGGGAACAATAGTTGCTTAATTCGGGATTTTTGTTACTTCACGGTATACTTGGAATCTAATATGCAGGTTGCTGCAGAACTTGAATAGCTATTCTTATATTTCTTTCTAATGATGAGGAGCTTCTCCGCTGTTTGCGGTGACAGTGTATCTTTGTATCTTATGTGCAAAATATTTTTTGACCTACAAAAAACAAAGAAAAAGAAAACAAAAATAAAAAAAACTTAAGAAAATGTGTTAGGAATTGGCCAGTGTGTTCATGGGGCCTAGTGAAGCCAAAATTCAGCCGAGTTCCTTAATATCTCGTTGTGTGATTCAGTGTGTGCATATAATTGTCTTGTGTTGAATTGTCAAAGCATGTAATGTCCAGTACAAATTTTTTTTACTATAATCTGTGTGGAACTTATATTGCGGCTGCCTTTTATTGGAACTTGTAAATCTGATTATGAAAAGAGTTGCCGATCACCTACAATTGTAACAATACATTGCCCTGTACTAGAACTGTAATTCAGAAGTATTTCGCCTGTTAATAAATTAGGACTGAACCTTTGTACCAGATGAAGTTCCCATTTTGGGATTTCGTATTATTTTTAATTCTCTATCAATGTACAGTGACCTTTTAAAATTCTTTTGTAGATGTATATACTGTACTCATATATAATTTCATTCTCTATCCATTTACAGTCACTGTGAAAATTCTTTGGTCTATGTATATGCTGCTAATTCCATGCACACAACATATTACATGGCTGAGAGATATATGTACCTGACTATTTGTTAGTTTTTTTTAATAATGGTGCACTCTGAAATCTGCAAGCCTTTGTGCTACTCAAGTTTATGCAGGTTTAAAGAAAATTGAGCACATGCACTTGTGAATTCCACACAGAGTGTATAATCACCTTTCTTATGTTTCCATTATATTTTCCTAATTATATGATTCTCCTTTTTAATTTTTGATTTAGATTTCAGAGGGCGCATGTTGTTATGTAATATGATTGTTTAAATTCTTGTGGCTGTAATAATTGTTGTAGGATAGAATTGCTTGTTAATGCTTGTTAAATGGTTTATAAAATTGTTTATATTGTTGAAAGTGTTTATAGTACAACCAGAGGGGGACTGGAAAAAAAAAAGACTTGTTATTAAATGTTATATTTCGAAAACCTCTGGATTTACTCTTTGTACTTATCAATGTTAATATATTTATTTCCAAATAAGGAAATTCTATTGGGTGAAGGTAAAAAGGTGCATGTCTATGGTGATTTGTATGCCATGTAAGAGATTTTAAATGTTGTACATATTTTATATAATTTTAATGGAATATTTTTTTAAATATTAAATTTTGAATATTTTGAAATTTAAATTCTGAATACCATGTCATATATTTTAAATATTTTATATATTCCTAAGGGAATATTGTCACATAAAATATTGTATATGATTTATATATTTCTAAGAGAATCAATAAATTTGTAATTGTTGAATTAAAAAAAAATCGAGGTCACCTCATTCGTCCAATTCCCCAATGGTTACCCAGCATGTGGACATTCTTCCACTAGGAGTCTCCTCCTAGTTCGAGTGAACAAGTGAGCCGGTCATCAAGGTAAGTTGTAAGTTTTTAAATTTTTTTGTGGATGTCAAACTTAGAAAATGTGTCAGATTTGGACAGTTGAAAATTTTGTTGTGACTTCATTGGTGATGAGCGGCTTACAAATGGTAGCAGAGCGTGGTTCCGATCCACGGACCTCTGGGTTATGGGCCCAGCACGCTTCCACTCCTGGGCGCCCCTGCTGGATCGTGTGGTCTGGCATCTGGGCGCGGGCGGGGATTTTGAGGCGTTCCACAAGGATGTTTTGGAACGGTTTATGCCCGGGAGGCTGCGTGACCAGATGCGGCAACGTTTATTTTACAGAGTTCAGGGGCACGGCGAACAGTTGAACGTGTTTATCAATTCCATCAAAAGTGCTGCCCGTGTGCTGCGGGTGGACGTGTCGGAGGCTGAGGTGGTGCGGGTTATTTTGGAGGGCCTCAATCCGCAGGAGAGGCCAAGGTTGGTGTTTTTGGAGCGACCGCGTAGCTTCGCTGATCTTAGCGGAGCTTGTGTCTTCGCCCGCACCATCCAGATGAACGATGAGGCTCGCTCCGGCCGTTCCGATTTCCCTGTCCCCTGTTCCTCATCTGGTCAGCAGCGGTCCACCCGGGAGCATCGTGGTGGCAACCCTTTCAGGGAGCAACGGGGTAGCAACTCTGAGAGGAAAGAATTCCGCTGTTATTCCTGTGGTAAGATGGGGCACATGGCCCGGAATTGCCCTCTCAAACGATCGGAGGTCTCGCGGGAGAACCGTCTTTCAAAAAACGGCCTGCGTGGGGGGGATTGAGGGGACGCCGGTCCCTCCCCACGTGTGGTAGCGTTGGGATGGTCCCGTTATGTGCCGTTGAGACGGGACACCCATCCGGGGAGTCCGTTCCCAAGCCGATTCGTCCGGCTCTCTCCGTGTGTCCATTTTTGGAGCTGGAGGTTGGGAAGGGCCGGGTTAGGGCCCTGGTGGACTCCGGATCGGCACGGTGTCTTATCTCCTCCCGTGTTTACCAGCAGTTGGTCAGGGAGTCATTGATCCGGTCAAATACTCCTTCGTCGGTGGTGTGTTGGACGGCCTCGAGGGAGGTTTTTCCGACCTCCAAATTGGTGGCCTTCAAATTTAAAATCAACTATTTTTCGTGGGTTTGGGAGTTTCTCGTGGCTCCGAATCTGAGCGTGGACTGTATTGTGGGTGCGGACTTTATTGTGAAAAGTGGCCTGGTTCTCGATATCCAGGGGCACGTATGTTTCTTTAAGTTCAACCGTGCCGTACGCATCCCTTTTCTTGGATATCGGGATGAGGCGGGGGAAGGTCTTAATGAACTTCAACCCCCGGCGTACATTAATAATTTGAGCCCATCTCAACAGACCACTTTCCGTAAATTGTGTGATGAGTTCCCTGAGGTGCTGACCGCCAACCTTGGACTCACTCACAATTTAGAGTACCGTATCCGTCTTTGCGACTCCGCGGTTGTCCGTTCGCACCCGTATAAATTCGCTCCGCCCAAAATGACCATCTTGCGTGAGAAGGTGCAAGAATTGTTGGACCAGAGGATTATTGAACCTTCCACGTCGGCCTATGCCAGTCCAGCCTTCCTGGTGCCTAAACCGGGAGGGAAGTATAGGCTGGTCATTGATTATCGAAAATTGAACCAAAATATTGAAGTGGAGTCGGTGCCCCTCCCGGACCTGCATTCGGCCTTTGATTGGTTTTCGCAGGCTCGATATTTCACCATTTTCGACCTGAATTCAGCATACCACCAGATTCCCTTACACAAGGATTCTCGGCCGTACACGGCCTTTTGCGTGCCGTGGAACTTGTACCAATACAAGAGAGTCCCCATGGGACTGGCGGTTGGTGCTCAGACGTTAACCCGTCTTCTAGACTCTGTGTTCCACGACATTAAATTCCAGTATGTGTTCAATTATCTGGACGATCTCCTCATTTACAGCTCCACTTTAGAGGAACACATGAACCATCTCCGAGAGGTGTTGTGTCGCTTGAGGCGCGCGGGGCTTACGGTGAATCCCGACAAGGTGAAATTTGCCCAGGAGGAAATTTCTTTCCTCGGTCACCTTGTCTCTCATAAAGGGGTCACGGTTGATCCAGAGAGGACGCAGGCAATCCGGGATTTTCCTCCTCCTCGGGATGCTAAAGGGGTGGCCCGCTTCGTGGGTATGGTGAATTGTTACCGGCGGTTCATCCCGGGGGCTGTTGAGATTGCGGCTCCCCTAAATTCCTTAAGGAAAAAAGGGGCCAATTTTGTGTGGGGAGACGAGCAGCAACGTGCCTTCGAGTCCCTAAAGGAGTCTATTTTGTCGGATGCCCGATTTCACGAAGCCCTTCATTGTGCAATCTGACGCCAGCTCTGTGGCGATCGGGGCCGTGCTCTCTCAGGAGGTGGATGGTGCTCGGCAGCCATTCGCATTTGTATCCAGGACCCTCACCAACCCTGAAAAAAAATCCTCGGTGTACGAGTTAGAGCGTTTGGCGGTAGTCTTCGCCCTTGACAAGTTTAGGAGGTATTTGGAACATGCTGAGTTCCTATTAGAGACCAACAATCAGGCTCTCTCGTGGCTTCTGGCGCACCCCCGTCAACTGGGTAAACTTGGCCGCTGGGTGGTCAAGATTTCTTCTTTTAAGTTTCGGGCACAACATATAAGGGGGACCCAAAATGTTGTTGCCGACGCTCTGTCCCGCATGTATCACCTACCCAGTGAGGAGCCAATAAATGAACCCTGCGCCTTACTCCTGGAGTTTCCCCTCGCCTTTACTGAGGTTATCCCTCATCAGCTTGATGATGAGGTGTTGGGTCCCATCATCGATAGAATCAAATCAGGCGAGATGAAGGCTCCATATCATCTGTCCAAGGGCGTCCTCTGCTGCAAGGAACGTAGAGGACGGGTCCCTAAGATAGTGCTGCCGAGCAAGCTGATACCCATGGTCTTCCAATATTATCATGATTCCCCGGTAGGAGGCCATTTCGGTGTTTCAAAGACCATCGCCGCGATCAGAAAGAACTTCATCTGGAAAGGCATGGACCGGGACATCGCCACCCGGGTGAAGTGTTGTCATCTGTGCAGTCTGAGCAAGCCCGCTCAGAACACTAAGTTGGGGTTGCTGTCTTCTGAGGTGGCTGGCAGACCGATGGAGAAGGTTTTCATCGACTACGTGGGTCCTTTCCCGCGTAGCAAGGCCGGGAATTCGTTCCTCCTTGTTTGTGTGGACGCCTTCTCCAAGTATGTCTGGCTACTTTCCTTGCGTCAGGCTAGTACTGCCAATACCATCGTAGCCCTTCAGACCAGTATTTTTCAGCATTTCGGGCTTCCCTCCATCTTTGTCTCAGACAATGGCCCTCAATTCATCTCGAGGCAGTTCCGGAACATGTGTTTCAGGCACGGCATTCGGCATGTAACCACCTCCCCTTACCACCCGCAACCTTCCCACGCTGAGCGATTCAATCGCAACCTGAGATCCGCTCTTATCGCCTACCACGCGAAGCAGCAGAATACGTGGGACCAGAATCTCCAGTGGTTACAGATGGCGTTCAATTCGTCCCTTCATGAAAGCCATCGTGCCGTGCCTTTTGAGGTCATGTTTGGTTTCTCCCCCGCTCATCCCCTTGGTAATTTGTGGAAACTGGAGGATCTTCTCACGGATTCGCCGAACGAGGGGGTCGCTCACAGGTGGAAAGATGTGAGTAGAGTCATGCTCCGATCGCACGAGCGCGTGCGGCGTCGCTATAACGCTGGGCGAGTCCCCAATCCTTTTAGGGTGGGCCAGTTAGTCTATTGCAGGAGCCACCCGCTCAGCTCTAAGGTGGAGGGTCGCGGCGCCAAGCTCTGCTACAGATGGTTGGGACCCTTCCGGATTTCTGAGTTTGTCTCGCCCGTCACTGCCAGCCTGGTGTGTCCGGAGAATGGGATGAAGATGAGGGTGTCCCATGTGTCACATTTGAAGGCGTGTGCGCAGATTGAGCTTCCTTGAGAGTTAAATTGGTATGGTTTACCCCAGTTAGGATTAGTTAGGGTCCTCGGGTTTGGTTTTCGGGGGGCTTCGCTGGAGGGATTGTGTTTTATGGTTTTACTTTTTAGCGTTTTATTGTTTTAAGGTGGGGTTAAGTGGGGTTTTAAACTTTTATCGGTATTTTAGCTCCTCTCCTTTCCTTTCTTCTTTCATTTGCTTTAGGCCGCGGCCGCTCACAATCCCCGTATCTTCTACACTTACAAACACACAGCTACACACCCACACACACCTTGTCCTTCCTTATGGTGTCCTTTCGTTTTCCACTTTCGCCGGATTTTATCTTTTTATTGGTTTTTAGTTAGTTCCCGCTTTTCCTCCGGTGGTGGCAGTCCCAGTGTCGTCCAACCCGTTGGACTCCTTTTGTTGTGGGGGTGTGCCGTATCTAGGAGTTACGGCGAATTCCGAAAATTTGTTATATCGAACCTGAGCATTGGATCGTGGACACTCTCGCCACCTATGAGACGTTACGGCAACTCACGAAATTGTCATTATTGAATTGCGGCATAGATGCCGTCATTGGATTGTGAACGCTGTCGCTATCTGTCAGAGACGTCAGACTACTGTACTTTTCGGTCCCGCTGCTTGGAGCGGTGTTGTCGTGGAATAGTGGCTGGTTTTGACTCAAGTGGTAGGTTGAGCTTTGGGTTTTTTTTTCGTTGAGTTTGGGCCAGCTGTTTTGATCAGCTGTGGGGGTTGGGAGGTGTCTTGACTCGAGAAGTGGGTCGATGTCAGCGGTTCTCATCAAGAACTGTCTGGGACGTCTGCGTTTGAAAAGTTTTTGTTGATTGTTTTTTAAGGCCTGGGTTTTTTTTTAATTAATCATGGCAGGCTAAGAGTAATGTGTGCCGGGGGGGTCTCTCGGCCTGGCGACTAACCGTGGAAGAAATCAAGATGTTATATGTGTGTGAGTATTGAGGAACTTCGACAGCACGTGTGCATGCACTATGAACAGGTATGAAAAGGTGAAATTTATTAACTTTTGCCGGGGATGCGCTTTCGCGCTGCTTGTTTTTGGAATCAAGGGGGGCCTGGCTGATTCTTAACAGGAAAAAAAAATAAAAGGGAACAATAGTTGCTTAATTCGGGATTTTTGTTACTTCACGGTATACTTGGAATCTAATATGCAGGTTGCTGCAGAACTTGAATAGCTATTCTGATATTTCTTTCTAATGATGAGGAGCTTCTCCGCTGTTTGCGGTGACAGTGTATCTTTGTATCTTATGTGCAAAATATTTTTTGACCTACAAAAAACAAAGAAAAAGAAAACAAAAATAAAAAAAACTTAAGAAAATATGTTAGGAATTGGCCAGTGTGTTCATGGGGCCTAGTGAAGCCAAAATTCAGCCGAGTTCCTTAATATCTCGTTGTGTGATTCAGTGTGTTCATATAATTGTCTTGTGTTGAATTGTCAAAGCATGTAATGTCCAGTACAAATTTTTTTTACTATAATCTGTGTGGAACTTATATTGCGGCTGCCTTTTATTGGAACTTGTAAATCTGATTATGAAAAGAGTTGCCGATCACCTACAATTGTAACAATACATTGCCCTGTACTAGAACTGTAATTCAGAAGTATTTCGCCTGTTAATAAATTAGGACTGAACCTTTGTACCAGATGAAGTTCCCATTTTGGGATTTCGTATTATTTTTAATTCTCTATCAATGTACAGTGACCTTTTAAAATTCTTTTGTAGATGTATATACTCATATTTAATTTCATTCTCTATCCATTTACAGTCACTGTGAAAATTCTTTGGTATATGTATATGCTGCTAATTCCATGCACACAACATATTACATGGCTGAGAGATATATGTACCTGACTATTTGTTAGTTTTTTTTAATAATGGTGCACTCTGAAATCTGCAAGCCTTTGTGCTACTCAAGTTTATGCAGGTTTAAAGAAAATTGAGCACATGCACTTGTGAATTCCACACAGAGTGTATAATCACCTTTCTTATGTTTCCATTATATTTTCCTAATTATATGATTCTCCTTTTTAATTTTTGATTTAGATTTCAGAGGGCGCATGTTGTTATGTAATATGATTGTTTAAATTCTTGTGGCTGTAATAATTGTTGTAGGATAGAATTGCTTGTTAATGCTTGTTAAATGGTTTATAAAATTGTTTATATTGTTGAAAGTGTTTATAGTACAACCAGAGGGGGACTGGAAAAAAAAAAGACTTGTTATTAAATGTTATATTTCGAAAACCTCTGGATTTACTCTTTGTACTTATCAATGTTAATATATTTATTTCCAAATAAGGAAATTCTATTGGGTGAAGGTAAAAAGGTGCATGTCTATGGTGATTTGTATGCCATGTAAGAGATTTTAAATGTTGTACATATTTTATATAATTTTAATGGAATATTTTTTTAAATATTAAATTTTGAATATTTTGAAATTTAAATTCTGAATACCATGTCATATATTTTAAATATTTTATATATTCCTAAGGGAATATTGTCACATAAAATATTGTACATGATTTATATATCTCTAAGAGAATCAATAAATTTGTAATTGTTGAATTTAAAAAAAAAAAATTGAGGTCACCTCATTCGTGCAATTCCCCAATGGTTACCCAGCATGTGGACATTCTTCCACTAGGAGTCTCCTCCTAGTTCGAGTGAACACGTGAGCCGGTCATCAAGGTAAGTTGTAAGTTTTTAAATTTTTTTGTGGATGTCAAACTTAGAAATGTGTCAGATTTGGATAGTTGAAAATTTTGTTGTGACTTCATTGGTGATGAGCGGCTTACAAATGGTAGCAGAGCGTGGTTCCGATCCACGGACCTCTGGGTTATGTGCCCAGCAAGCTTCCACTCCTGGGCGCCCCTGCTGGATCGTGTGGTCTGGCATCTGGGCGCGGGCGGGGATTTTGAGGCGTTCCACAAGGATGTTTTGGAACTGTTTATGCCCGGGAGGCTGCGTGACCAGATGCGGCAACGTTTATTTTACAGAGTTCAGGGGCACGGCGAACAGTTGAACGTGTTTATCAATTCCATCAAAAGTGCTGCCCGTGTGCTGCGGGTGGACGTGTCGGAGGCTGAGGTGGTGCGGGTTATTTTGGAGGGCCTCAATCCGCAGGAGAGGCCAAGGTTGGTGTTTTTGGAGCGACCGCGTAGCTTCGCTGATCTTAGCGGAGCTTGTGTCTTCGCCCGCACCATCCAGATGAACGATGAGGCTCGCTCCGGCCGTTCCGATTTCCCTATCCCCTGTTCCGCATCTGGTCAGCAGCGGCCCACCCGGGAGCAACGTGGTAGCAACCCTTTCAGGGAGCAACGGAGTAGCAACTCTGAGAGGAAAGAATTACGCTGTTATTCCTGTGGTAAGATGGGGCACTTGGCCCGGAATTGCCCTCTCAAACAATCGGAGGTCTCGCGGGAGAACCGTCCTTCAAAAAACGGCCTGCGTGGGGGGGATTGAGGGGACGCCGATCCCTCCCCACGTGTGGTAGCGTTGGCGCATCCCAGGTCCCGTTATGTGCCGTTGAGACGGGACACCCATCCGGGGAGTCCGTTCCCAAGCCGATTCGTCCGGCTCTCTCCGTGTGTCCATTTTTGGAGCTGGAGTTTGGGAAGGGCCGGGTTAGGGCCCTGGTGGACTCCGGATGGGCACGGTGTCTTATCTCCTCCCGTGTTTACCAGCAGTTGGTCAGGGAGTCATTGATCCGGTCAAATACTCCTTCGTCGGTGGTGTGTTGGACGGCCTCGAGGGAGGTTTTTCCGACCTCCAAATTGGTGGCCTTCAAAATTAACATCAATTATTTTTCGTGGGTTTGGGAGTTTCTCGTGGCTCCGAATCTGAGCGTGGACTGTATTGTGGGTGCGGACTTTATTGTGAAAAGTGGCCTGGTTCTCGATATCCAGGGCCACGTATGTTTCTTTAAGTTCAACCGTGTCGTACGCATCCCTTTTCTTGGATATCGGGATGAGGCGGGGGAAGGTCTTAATGAACTTCAACCCCCGGCGTACATTAATAATTTGAGCCCATCTCAACAGACCACTTTCCGTAAATTGTGTGATGAGTTCCCTGAGGTGCTGACCGCCAACCTCGGACTCACTCACAATTTAGAGTACCGTATCCGTCTTTGCGACTCCGCGGTTGTCCGTTCGCACCCGTATAAATTCGCTCCGCCCAAAATGACCATCTTGCGTGAGAAGGTGCAAGAATTGTTGGACCAGGGGATTATTGAACCTTCCACGTCGGCCTATGGCAGTCCAGCCTTCCTGGTGCCTAAACCGGGAGGGAAGCATAGGCTGGTCATTGATTATCGAAAATTGAACCAAAATATTGAAGTGGAGTCGGTGCCCCTCCCGGACCTGCATTCGGCCTTTGATTGGTTTTCGCAGGCTCGATATTTCACCATTTTCGACCTGAATTCAGCATACCACCAGATTCCCTTACACAAGGATTCTCGGCCGTACACGGCCTTTTGCGTGCCGTGGAACTTGTACCAATACAAGAGAGTCCCCATGGGACTGGCGGTTGGTGCTCAGACGTTAACCCGTCTTCTAGACTCTGTGTTCCACGACATTAAATTCCAGTATGTGTTCAATTATCTGGACGATCTCCTCATTTACAGCTCCACTTTAGAGGAACACATGAACCATCTCCGAGAGGTGTTGTGTCGCTTGAGGCGCGCGGGGCTTACGGTGAATCCCGACAAGGTGAAATTTGCCCAGGAGGAAATTTCTTTCCTCGGTCACCTTGTCTCTCATAAAGGGGTCACGGTTGATACAGAGAGGACGCAGGCAATCCGGGATTTTCCTCCTACTCGGGATGCTAAAGGGGTGGCCCGCTTCGTGGGTATGGTGAATTGTTACCGGCGGTTCATCCCGGGGGCTGCTGAGATTGCGGCTCCCCTAAATTCCTTAAGGAAAAAAGGGGCCAAATTTGTGTGGGGAGACGAGCAGCAACGTGCCTTCGAGTCCCTAAAGGAGTCCATTTTGTCGGATGCCCGATTTCACGAAGCCCTTCATTGTGCAATCTGACGCCAGCTCTGTGGCGATCGGGGCCGTGCTCTCTCAGGAGGTGGATGGTGCTCGGCAGCCATTCGCATTTGTATCCAGGACCCTCACCAACACTGAAAAAAAATCCTCGGTGTACGAGTTAGAGTGTTTGGCGGTAGTCTTCGCCCTTGACAAGTTTAGGAGGTATTTGGAACATGCTGAGTTCCTATTAGAGACCAACAATCAGGCTCTCTCGTGGCTTCTGGCGCACCCCCGTCAACTGGGTAAACTTGGCCGCTGGGTGGTCAAGATTTCTTCTTTTAAGTTTCGGGCACAACATATAAGGGGGACCCAAAATGTTGTTGCCGACGCTCTGTCCCGCATGTATCACCTACCCAGTGAGGAGCCAATAAATGAACCCTGCGCCTTACTCCTGGAGTTTCCCCTCGCCTTTACTGAGGTTATCCCTCATCAGCTTGATGATGAGGTGTTGGGTCCCATCATCGATAGAATCAAATCAGGCGAGATGAAGGCTCCATATCATCTGTCCAAGGGCGTCCTCTGCTGCAAGGAACGTAGAGGACGGGTCCCTAACATAGTGCTGCCGAGCAAGCTGATACCCATGGTCTTCCAATATTATCATGATTCCCCGGTAGGAGGCCATTTCGGTGTTTCAAAGACCATCGCCGCGATCAGAAAGAACTTCATCTGGAAAGGCATGGACCGGGACATCGCCACCCGGGTGAAGTGTTGTCATCTGTGCAGTCTGAGCAAGCCCGCTCAGAACACTAAGTTGGGGTTGCTGTCTTCTGAGGTGGCTGGCAGACCGATGGAGAAGGTTTTCATCGACTACGTGGGTCCTTTCCCGCGTAGCAAGGCCGGGAATTCGTTCCTCCTTGTTTGTGTGGACGCCTTCTCCAAGTATGTCTGGCTACTTTCCTTGCGTCAGGCTAGTACTGCCAATACCATCGTAGCCCTTCAGACCAGTATTTTTCAGCATTTCGGGCTTCCCTCCATCATTGTCTCAGACAATGGCCCTCAATTCATCTCGAGGCAGTTCCGGAACATGTGTTTCAGGCACGGCATTCGGCATGTAACCACCTCCCCTTACCACCCGCAACCTTCCCACGCTGAGCGATTCAATCGCAACCCGAGATCCGCTCTTATCGCCTACCACGCGGAGCAGCAGAATACGTGGGACCAGAATCTCCAGTGGTTACAGATGGCGTTCAATTCATCCCTTCATGAAAGCCATCGTGCCGTGCCTTTTGAGGTCATGTTTGGTTTCTCCCCCGCTCATCCCCTTGGTAATTTGTGGAAACTGGAGGATCTTCTCACGGATTCGCCGAACGAGGGGGTCGCTCACAGGTGGAAAGATGTGAGGAGAGCCCTGCTCCGATCGCACGAGCGCGTGCGGCGTCGCTATAACGCTGGGCGAGTCCCCAATCCTTTTAGGGTGGGCCAGTTAGTCTATTGCAGGAGCCACCCGCTCAGCTCTAAGGTAGAGGGTCGCGCCGCCAAGCTCTGCTACAGATGGTTGGGACCCTTCCGGATTTCTGAGTTTGTCTCGCCCGTCACTGCCAGCCTGGTGGGTCCGGAGGATGGGATGAAGGTGAGGGTGGCACATTTGAAGGCGTGTGCGCAGATGGAGCTTCCTTGAGAGTTGAATTGGTATGGTTTACCCCAGTTAGGATTAGTTAGGGTCCTCGGGTTTGGTTTTCGGGGGGCTTCGCTGGAGGGATTGTGTTTTATGGTTTTACTTTTTAGCGTTTTATTGTTTTAAGGTGGGGTTAATTGGGGTTTTAAACGTTTTATCGGTATTTTAGCTCCTCTCCTTTCCTTTCTTCTTTCATTTGCTTTAGGCCGCGGCCGCTCACACTCCCCGTATCTTCTACACTTACACACACCCACACACACCTTGTCCTTCCTTCTGGTGTCCTTTCGTTTTCCACTTTCGCCGGATTTTATCTTTTTATTGGTTTTTAGTTAGTTCCCGCTTTTCCTCCGGTGGTGGCAGTCCCAGTGTCGTCCAACCCGTTGGACTCCTTTCGTTGTGGGGGTGTGCCTTATCTAGGCGTTACGGCAAATTCCGAAAATTTGTTATATCGAACCTGAGCATTGGATCGTGGACACTCTCGCCACCTATGAGACGTTACGGCAACTCACGAAATTGTCATTATTGAATTGCGGCATAGATGCCGTCATTGGATTGTGAACGCTGTCGCTATCTGTCAGAGACGTCAGACTACTGTACTTTTCGGTCCCGCTGCTTGGAGCGGTGTTGTCGTGGAATAGTGGCTGGTTTTGACTCAAGTGGTAGGTTGAGCTTTGGTTTTTTTTTCCTTGAGTTTGGGCCAGCTGTTTTGATCAGCTGTGGGGGTTGGGAGGTGTCTTGACTCGAGAAGTGGGTCGATGTCAGCGGTTCTCATCAAGAGCTGTCTGTGACGTCTGCGTTTGAAAAGTTTTTGTTTGATTGTTTTTTAAAGCCTGGGTTTTTTTTTATTAATCATGGCAGGCTAAGAGTAAAGTGTGCCGGGGGGGGTCTCTCGGCCTGGCGACTAACCGTGGAAGAGATCAAGATATTATATGTGTGTGAGTATTGAGGAACTTCGACAGCACGTGTCCATGCACTATGAACAGGTATGAAAAGGTGAAAATTATTAACTTTTGCCGGGGATGCGCTTTCGCGCTGCTTGTTTTTGCAATCAAGGGGGGCCTGGCTGATTCTTAACAGGAAAAAAAATAAAAGGGAACAATAGTTGCTTAATTCGGGATTTTTGTTACTTCACGGTATACTTGGAATCTAATATGCAGGTTGCTGCAGAACTTGAATAGCTCTTCTGCTATTTCTTTCTAATGATGAGGAGCTTCTCCGCTGTTTGCGGTGACAGTGTATCTTTGTATCATATGTGCAAAATTTTTTTTGACCTACAAACAATTTTTGAAAACAAAAATAAAAAAAAACTTAAGAAAATGTGTTAGGAATTGGCCAGTGTGTTCATGGGGCCTAGTGAAGCCAAAATTCAGCCGAGTTCCTTAATATCTCGTTGTGTGATTCAGTGTGTTCATATAATTGTCTTGTGTTGAATTGTCAAAGCATGTAATGTCCAGTACAAATTTTTTTTACTATAATCTGTGTGGAACTTATATTGCGGCTGCCTTTTATTGGAACTTGTAAATCTGATTATGAAAAGAGTTGCCGATCACCTACAATTGTAACAATACATTGCCCTGTACTAGAACTGTAATTCAGAAGTATTTCGCCTGTTAATAAATTAGGACTGAACCTTTGTACCAGATGAAGTTCCCATTTTGGGATTTCGTATTATTTTTAATTCTCCATCAATGTACAGTGACCTTTTAAAATTCTTTTGTAGATGTATATACTGTACTCATATTTAATTTCATTCTCTATCCATTTACAGTCACTGTGAAAATTCTTTGGTATATGTATATGCTGCTAATTCCATGCACCACATATTACATGGCTGAGAGATATATGTACCTGACTATTTGTTAGTTTTTTTTAATAATGGTGCACTCTGAAATCTGCAAGCCTTTGTGCTACTCAAGTTTATGCAGGTTTAAAGAAAATTGAGCACATGCACTTGTGAATTCCACACAGAGTGTATAATCACCTTTCTTATGTTTCCATTATATTTTCCTAATTATATGATTCTCCTTTTTAATTTTTGATTTAGATTTCAGAGGGCGCATGTTGTTATGTAATATGATTGTTTAAATTCTTGTGGCTGTAATAATTGTTGTAGGATAGAATTGCTTGTTAATGCTTGTTAAATGATTTATAAAATTGTTTATATTATTGAAAGTGTTTATAGTACAACCAGAGGCGGACTGGAAAAAAAAAAAAAAAAAAAAAAAAAGGCTTGTTGTTAAATGTTATATTTCGAAAACCTCTGGATTTACTCTTTGTACTTATCAATGTTAATATATTTATTTCCAAATAAGGAAATTCTATTGGGTGAAGGTAAAAAGGTGCATGTCTATGGTGATTTGTATGCCATGTAAGAGATTTTAAATGTTTTACATATTTTATATAATTTTAATGGAATATTTTTTTAAATATTAAATTTTGAATATTTTGAAATTTAAATTCTGAATACCATGTCATATATTTTAAATATTTTATATATTCCTAAGGGAATATTGTCACATAAAATATTGTACATGATTTATATATCTCTAAGAGAATCAATAAATTTGTAATTGTTGAATTTAAAAAAAAAAATTGAGGTCACCTCATTCGTGCAATTCCCCAATGGTTACCCAGCATGTGGACATTCTTCCACTAGGAGTCTCCTCCTAGTTCGAGTGAACACGTGAGCCGGTCATCAAGGTAAGTTGTAAGTTTTTAAATTTTTTTGTGGATGTCAAACTTAGAAATGTGTCAGATTTGGATAGTTGAAAATTTTGTTGTGACTTCATTGGTGATGAGCGGCTTACAAATGGTAGCAGAGCGTGGTTCCGATCCACGGACCTCTGGGTTATGTGCCCAGCACGCTTCCACTCCTGGGCGCCCCTGCTGGATCGTGTGGTCTGGCATCTGGGCGCGGGCGGGGATTTTGAGGCGTTCCACAAGGATGTTTTGGAACTGTTTATGCCCGGGAGCTGCGTGACCAGATGCGGCAACGTTTATTTTACAGAGTTCAGGGGCACGGCGAACAGTTGAACGTGTTTATCAATTCCATCAAAAGTGCTGCCCGTGTGCTGCGGGTGGACGTGTCGGAGGCTGAGGTGGTGCGGGTTATTTTGGAGGGCCTCAATCCGCAGGAGAGGCCAAGGTTGGTGTTTTTGGAGCGACCGCGTAGCTTTGCTGATCTTAGCGGAGCTTGTGTCTTCGCCCGCACCATCCAGATGAACGATGAGGCTCGCTCCGGCCGTTCCGATTTCCCTGTCCCCTGTTCCGCATCTGGTCAGCAGCGGCCCACACGGGAGCAACGTGGTAGCAACCCTTTCAGGGAGCAACGGAGTAGCAACTCTGAGAGGAAAGAATTACGCTGTTATTCCTGTGGTAAGATGGGGCACTTGGCCCGGAATTGCCCTCTCAAACAATCGGAGGTCTCGCGGGAGAACCGTCCTTCAAAAAACGGCCTGCGTGGGGGGGATTGAGGGGACGCCGATCCCTCCCCACGTGTGGTAGCGTTGGCGCATCCCAGGTCCCGTTATGTGCCGTTGAGACGGGACACCCATCCGGGGAGTCCGTTCCCAAGCCGATTCGTCCGGCTCTCTCCGTGTGTCCATTTTTGGAGCTGGAGTTTGGGAAGGGCCGGGTTAGGGCCCTGGTGGACTCCGGATGGGCACGGTGTCTTATCTCCTCCCGTGTTTACCAGCAGTTGGTCAGGGAGTCATTGATCCGGTCAAATACTCCTTCGTCGGTGGTGTGTTGGACGGCCTCGAGGGAGGTTTTTCCGACCTCCAAATTGGTGGCCTTCAAAATTAACATAAATTATTTTTCGTGGGTTTGGGAGTTTCTCGTGGCTCCGAATCTGAGCGTGGACTGTATTGTGGGTGCGGACTTTATTGTGAAAAGTGGCCTGGTTCTCGATATCCAGGGGCACGTATGTTTCTTTAAGTTCAACCGTGTCGTACGCATCCCTTTTCTTGGATATCGGGATGAGGCGGGGGAAGGTCTTAATGAACTTCAACCCCCGGCGTACATTAATAATTTGAGCCCATCTCAACAGACCACTTTCCGTAAATTGTGTGATGAGTTCCCTGAGGTGCTGACCGCCAACCTCGGACTCACTCACAATTTAGAGTACCGTATCCGTCTTTGCGACTCCGCGGTTGTCCGTTCGCACCCGTATAAATTCGCTCCGCCCAAAATGACCATCTTGCGTGAGAAGGTGCAAGAATTGTTGGACCAGGGGATTATTGAACCTTCCACGTCGGCCTATGCCAGTCCAGCCTTCCTGGTGCCTAAACCGGGAGGGAAGCATAGGCTGGTCATTGATTATCGAAAATTGAACCAAAATATTGAAGTGGAGTCGGTGCCCCTCCCGGACCTGCATTCGGCCTTTGATTGGTTTTCGCAGGCTCGATATTTCACCATTTTCGACCTGAATTCAGCATACCACCAGATTCCCTTACACAAGGATTCTCGGCCGTACACGGCCTTTTGCGTGCCGTGGAACTTGTACCAATACAAGAGAGTCCCCATGGGACTGGCGGTTGGTGCTCAGACGTTAACCCGTCTTCTATACTCTGTGTTCCACGACATTAAATTCCAGTATGTGTTCAATTATCTGGACGATCTCCTCATTTACAGCTCCACTTTAGAGGAACACATGAACCATCTCCGAGAGGTGTTGTGTCGCTTGAGGCGCGCGGGGCTTACGGTGAATCCCGACAAGGTGAAATTTGCCCAGGAGGAAATTTCTTTCCTCGGTCACCTTGTCTCTCATAAAGGGGTCACGGTTGATACAGAGAGGACGCAGGCAATCCGGGATTTTCCTCCTACTCGGGATGCTAAAGGGGTGGCCCGCTTCGTGGGTATGGTGAATTGTTACCGGCGGTTCATCCCGGGGGCTGCTGAGATTGCGGCTCCCCTAAATTCCTTAAGGAAAAAAGGGGCCAAATTTGTGTGGGGAGACGAGCAGCAACGTGCTTTCGAGTCCCTAAAGGAGTCCATTTTGTCGGATGCCCGATTTCACGAAGCCCTTCATTGTGCAATCTGACGCCAGCTCTGTGGCGATCGGGGCCGTGCTCTCTCAGGAGGTGGATGGTGCTCGGCAGCCATTCGCATTTGTATCCAGGACCCTCACCAACACTGAAAAAAAATCCTCGGTGTACGAGTTAGAGTGTTTGGCGGTAGTCTTCGCCCTTGACAAGTTTAGGAGGTATTTGGAACATGCTGAGTTCCTATTAGAGACCAACAATCAGGCTCTCTCGTGGCTTCTGGCGCACCCCCGTCAACTGGGTAAACTTGGCCGCTGGGTGGTCAAGATTTCTTCTTTTAAGTTTCGGGCACAACATATAAGGGGGACCCAAAATGTTGTTGCCGACGCTCTGTCCCGCATGTATCACCTACCCAGTGAGGAGCCAATAAATGAACCCTGCGCCTTACTCCTGGAGTTTCCCCTCGCCTTTACTGAGGTTATCCCTCATCAGCTTGATGATGAGGTGTTGGGTCCCATCATCGATAGAATCAAATCAGGCGAGATGAAGGCTCCATATCATCTGTCCAAGGGCGTCCTCTGCTGCAAGGAACGTAGAGGACGGGTCCCTAAGATAGTGCTGCCGAGCAAGCTGATACCCATGGTCTTCCAATATTATCATGATTCCCCGGTAGGAGGCCATTTCGGTGTTTCAAAGACCATCGCCGCGATCAGAAAGAACTTCATCTGGAAAGGCATGGACCGGGACATCGCCACCCGGGTGAAGTGTTGTCATCTGTGCAGTCTGAGCAAGCCCGCTCAGAACACTAAGTTGGGGTTGCTGTCTTCTGAGGTGGCTGGCAGACCGATGGAGAAGGTTTTCATCGACTACGTGGGTCCTTTCCCGCGTAGCAAGGCCGGGAATTCGTTCCTCCTTGCTTGTGTGGACGCCTTCTCCAAGTATGTCTGGCTACTTTCCTTGCGTCAGGCTAGTACTGCCAATACCATCGTAGCCCTTCAGACCAGTATTTTTCAGCATTTCGGGCTTCCCTCCATCATTGTCTCAGACAATGGCCCTCAATTCATCTCGAGGCAGTTCCGGAACATGTGTTTCAGGCACGGCATTCGGCATGTAACCACCTCCCCTTACCACCCGCAACCTTCCCACGCTGAGCGATTCAATCGCAACCCGAGATCCGCTCTTATCGCCTACCACGCGGAGCAGCAGAATACGTGGGACCAGAATCTCCAGTGGTTACAGATGGCGTTCAATTCGTCCCTTCATGAAAGCCATCGTGCCGTGCCTTTTGAGGTCATGTTTGGTTTCTCCCCCGCTCATCCCCTTGGTAATTTGTGGAAACTGGAGGATCTTCTCACGGATTCGCCGAACGAGGGGGTCGCTCACAGGTGGAAAGATGTGAGGAGAGCCCTGCTCCGATCGCACGAGCGCGTGCGGCGTCGCTATAACGCTGGGCGAGTCCCCAATCCTTTTAGGGTGGGCCAGTTAGTCTATTGCAGGAGCCACCCGCTCAGCTCTAAGGTAGAGGGTCGCGCCGCCAAGCTCTGCTACAGATGGTTGGGACCCTTCCGGATTTCTGAGTTTGTCTCGCCCGTCACTGCCAGCCTGGTGGGTCCGGAGGATGGGATGAAGGTGAGGGTGGCACATTTGAAGGCGTGTGCGCAGATGGAGCTTCCTTGAGAGTTGAATTGGTATGGTTTACCCCAGTTAGGATTAGTTAGGGTCCTCGGGTTTGGTTTTCGGGGGGCTTCGCTGGAGGGATTGTGTTTTATGGTTTTACTTTTTAGCGTTTTATTGTTTTAAGGTGGGGTTAATTGGGGTTTTAAACGTTTTATCGGTATTTTAGCTCCTCTCCTTTCCTTTCTTCTTTCATTTGCTTTAGGCCGCGGCCGCTCACACTCCCCGTATCTTCTACACTTACACACACCCACACACACCTTGTCCTTCCTTCTGGTGTCCTTTCGTTTTCCACTTTCGCCGGATTTTATCTTTTTATTGGTTTTTAGTTAGTTCCCGCTTTTCCTCCGGTGGTGGCAGTCCCAGTGTCGTCCAACCCGTTGGACTCCTTTCGTTGTGGGGGTGTGCCTTATCTAGGCGTTACGGCAAATTCCGAAAATTTGTTATATCGAACCTGAGCATTGGATCGTGGACACTCTCGCCACCTATGAGACGTTACGGCAACTCACGAAATTGTCATTATTGAATTGCGGCATAGATGCCGTCATTGGATTGTGAACGCTGTCGCTATCTGTCAGAGACGTCAGACTACTGTACTTTTCGGTCCCGCTGCTTGGAGCGGTGTTGTCGTGGAATAGTGGCTGGTTTTGACTCAAGTGGTAAGTTGAGCTTTGGTTTTTTTTTTTCCTTGAGTTTGGGCCAGCTGTTTTGATCAGCTGTGGGGGTCGGGAGGTGTCTTGACTCGAGAAGTGGGTCGATGTCAGCGGTTCTCATCAAGAGCTGTCTGGGACGTCTGCGTTTGAACAGTTTTTGTTTGATTGTTTTTTAAAGCCTGGGTTTTTTTTTATTAATCATGGCAGGCTAAGAGTAAAGTGTGCCGGGGGGGGGGTCTCTCGGCCTGGCGACTAACCGTGGAAGAGATCAAGATATTATATGTGTGTGAGTATTGAGGAACTTCGACAGCACGTGTCCATGCACTATGAACAGGTATGAAAAGGTGAAAATTATTAACTTTTGCCGGGGATGCGCTTTCGCGCTGCTTGTTTTTGCAATCAAGGGGGGCCTGGCTGATTCTTAACAGGAAAAAAAATAAAAGGGAACAATAGTTGCTTAATTCGGGATTTTTGTTACTTCACGGTATACTTGGAATCTAATATGCAGGTTGCTGCAGAACTTGAATAGCTCTTCTGCTATTTCTTTCTAATGATGAGGAGCTTCTCCGCTGTTTGCGGTGACAGTGTATCTTTGTATCATATGTGCAAAATTTTTTTTGACCTACAAACAATTTTTGAAAACAAAAATAAAAAAAACTTAAGAAAATGTGTTAGGAATTGGCCAGTGTGTTCATGGGGCCTAGTGAAGCCAAAATTCAGCCGAGTTCCTTAATATCTCGTTGTGTGATTCAGTGTGTTCATATAATTGTCTTGTGTTGAATTGTCAAAGCATGTAATGTCCAGTACAAATTTTTTTTACTATAATCTGTGTGGAACTTATATTGCGGCTGCCTTTTATTGGAACTTGTAAATCTGATTATGAAAAGAGTTGCCGATCACCTACAATTGTAACAATACATTGCCCTGTACTAGAACTGTAATTCAGAAGTATTTCGCCTGTTAATAAATTAGGACTGAACCTTTGTACCAGATGAAGTTCCCATTTTGGGATTTCGTATTATTTTTAATTCTCCATCAATGTACAGTGACCTTTTAAAATTCTTTTGTAGATGTATATACTGTACTCATATTTAATTTCATTCTCTATCCATTTACAGTCACTGTGAAAATTCTTTGGTATATGTATATGCTGCTAATTCCATGCACCACATATTACATGGCTGAGAGATATATGTACCTGACTATTTGTTAGTTTTTTTTAATAATGGTGCACTCTGAAATCTGCAAGCCTTTGTGCTACTCAAGTTTATGCAGGTTTAAAGAAAATTGAGCACATGCACTTGTGAATTCCACACAGAGTGTATAATCACCTTTCTTATGTTTCCATTATATTTTCCTAATTATATGATTCTCCTTTTTAATTTTTGATTTAGATTTCAGAGGGCGCATGTTGTTATGTAATATGATTGTTTAAATTCTTGTGGCTGTAATAATTGTTGTAGGATAGAATTGCTTGTTAATGCTTGTTAAATGATTTATAAAATTGTTTATATTATTGAAAGTGTTTATAGTACAACCAGAGGCGGACTGGAAAAAAAAAAAAAAAAAAAAGGCTTGTTGTTAAATGTTATATTTCGAAAACCTCTGGATTTACTCTTTGTACTTATCAATGTTAATATATTTATTTCCAAATAAGGAAATTCTATTGGGTGAAGGTAAAAAGGTGCATGTCTATGGTGATTTGTATGCCATGTAAGAGATTTTAAATGTTTTACATATTTTATATAATTTTAATGGAATATTTTTTTAAATATTAAATTTTGAATATTTTGAAATTTAAATTCTGAATACCATGTCATATATTTTAAATATTTTATATATTCCTAAGGGAATATTGTCACATAAAATATTGTACATGATTTATATATCTCTAAGAGAATCAATAAATTTGTAATTGTTGAATTTAAAAAAAAAAATTGAGGTCACCTCATTCGTGCAATTCCCCAATGGTTACCCAGCATGTGGACATTCTTCCACTAGGAGTCTCCTCCTAGTTCGAGTGAACACGTGAGCCGGTCATCAAGGTAAGTTGTAAGTTTTTAAATTTTTTTGTGGATGTCAAACTTAGAAATGTGTCAGATTTGGATAGTTGAAAATTTTGTTGTGACTTCATTGGTGATGAGCGGCTTACAAATGGTAGCAGAGCGTGGTTCCGATCCACGGACCTCTGGGTTATGTGCCCAGCACGCTTCCACTCCTGGGCGCCCCTGCTGGATCGTGTGGTCTGGCATCTGGGCGCGGGCGGGGATTTTGAGGCGTTCCACAAGGATGTTTTGGAACTGTTTATGCCCGGGAGCTGCGTGACCAGATGCGGCAACGTTTATTTTACAGAGTTCAGGGGCACGGCGAACAGTTGAACGTGTTTATCAATTCCATCAAAAGTGCTGCCCGTGTGCTGCGGGTGGACGTGTCGGAGGCTGAGGTGGTGCGGGTTATTTTGGAGGGCCTCAATCCGCAGGAGAGGCCAAGGTTGGTGTTTTTGGAGCGACCGCGTAGCTTCGCTGATCTTAGCGGAGCTTGTGTCTTCGCCCGCACCATCCAGATGAACGATGAGGCTCGCTCCGGCCGTTCCGATTTCCCTGTCCCCTGTTCCGCATCTGGTCAGCAGCGGCCCACACGGGAGCAACGTGGTAGCAACCCTTTCAGGGAGCAACGGAGTAGCAACTCTGAGAGGAAAGAATTACGCTGTTATTCCTGTGGTAAGATGGGGCACTTGGCCCGGAATTGCCCTCTCAAACAATCGGAGGTTTCGCGGGAGAACCGTCCTTCAAAAAACGGCCTGCGTGGGGGGGATTGAGGGGACGCCGATCCCTCCCCACGTGTGGTAGCGTTGGCGCATCCCAGGTCCCGTTATGTGCCGTTGAGACGGGACACCCATCCGGGGAGTCCGTTCCCAAGCCGATTCGTCCGGCTCTCTCCGTGTGTCCATTTTTGGAGCTGGAGTTTGGGAAGGGCCGGGTTAGGGCCCTGGTGGACTCCGGATCGGCACGGTGTCTTATCTCCTCCCGTGTTTACCAGCAGTTGGTCAGGGAGTCATTGATCCGGTCAAATACTCCTTCGTCGGTGGTGTGTTGGACGGCCTCGAGGGAGGTTTTTCCGACCTCCAAATTGGTGGCCTTCAAAATTAACATAAATTATTTTTCGTGGGTTTGGGAGTTTCTCGTGGCTCCGAATCTGAGCGTGGACTGTATTGTGGGTGCGGACTTTATTGTGAAAAGTGGCCTGGTTCTCGATATCCAGGGGCACGTATGTTTCTTTAAGTTCAACCGTGTCGTACGCATCCCTTTTCTTGGATATCGGGATGAGGCGGGGGAAGGTCTTAATGAACTTCAACCCCCGGCGTACATTAATAATTTGAGCCCATCTCAACAGACCACTTTCCGTAAATTGTGTGATGAGTTCCCTGAGGTGCTGACCGCCAACCTCGGACTCACTCACAATTTAGAGTACCGTATCCGTCTTTGCGACTCCGCGGTTGTCCGTTCGCACCCGTATAAATTCGCTCCGCCCAAAATGACCATCTTGCGTGAGAAGGTGCAAGAATTGTTGGACCAGGGGATTATTGAACCTTCCACGTCGGCCTATGCCAGTCCAGCCTTCCTGGTGCCTAAACCGGGAGGGAAGCATAGGCTGGTCATTGATTATCGAAAATTGAACCAAAATATTGAAGTGGAGTCGGTGCCCCTCCCGGACCTGCATTCGGCCTTTGATTGGTTTTCGCAGGCTCGATATTTCACCATTTTCGACCTGAATTCAGCATACCACCAGATTCCCTTACACAAGGATTCTCGGCCGTACACGGCCTTTTGCGTGCCGTGGAACTTGTACCAATACAAGAGAGTCCCCATGGGACTGGCGGTTGGTGCTCAGACGTTAACCCGTCTTCTATACTCTGTGTTCCACGACATTAAATTCCAGTATGTGTTCAATTATCTGGACGATCTCCTCATTTACAGCTCCACTTTAGAGGAACACATGAACCATCTCCGAGAGGTGTTGTGTCGCTTGAGGCGCGCGGGGCTTACGGTGAATCCCGACAAGGTGAAATTTGCCCAGGAGGAAATTTCTTTCCTCGGTCACCTTGTCTCTCATAAAGGGGTCACGGTTGATACAGAGAGGACGCAGGCAATCCGGGATTTTCCTCCTACTCGGGATGCTAAAGGGGTGGCCCGCTTCGTGGGTATGGTGAATTGTTACCGGCGGTTCATCCCGGGGGCTGCTGAGATTGCGGCTCCCCTAAATTCCTTAAGGAAAAAAGGGGCCAAATTTGTGTGGGGAGACGAGCAGCAACGTGCCTTCGAGTCCCTAAAGGAGTCCATTTTGTCGGATGCCCGATTTCACGAAGCCCTTCATTGTGCAATCTGACGCCAGCTCTGTGGCGATCGGGGCCGTGCTCTCTCAGGAGGTGGATGGTGCTCGGCAGCCATTCGCATTTGTATCCAGGACCCTCACCAACACTGAAAAAAAATCCTCGGTGTACGAGTTAGAGTGTTTGGCGGTAGTCTTCGCCCTTGACAAGTTTAGGAGGTATTTGGAACATGCTGAGTTCCTATTAGAGACCAACAATCAGGCTCTCTCGTGGCTTCTGGCGCACCCCCGTCAACTGGGTAAACTTGGCCGCTGGGTGGTCAAGATTTCTTCTTTTAAGTTTCGGGCACAACATATAAGGGGGACCCAAAATGTTGTTGCCGACGCTCTGTCCCGCATGTATCACCTACCCAGTGAGGAGCCAATAAATGAACCCTGCGCCTTACTCCTGGAGTTTCCCCTCGCCTTTACTGAGGTTATCCCTCATCAGCTTGATGATGAGGTGTTGGGTCCCATCATCGATAGAATCAAATCAGGCGAGATGAAGGCTCCATATCATCTGTCCAAGGGCGTCCTCTGCTGCAAGGAACGTAGAGGACGGGTCCCTAAGATAGTGCTGCCGAGCAAGCTGATACCCATGGTCTTCCAATATTATCATGATTCCCCGGTAGGAGGCCATTTCGGTGTTTCAAAGACCATCGCCGCGATCAGAAAGAACTTCATCTGGAAAGGCATGGACCGGGACATCGCCACCCGGGTGAAGTGTTGTCATCTGTGCAGTCTGAGCAAGCCCGCTCAGAACACTAAGTTGGGGTTGCTGTCTTCTGAGGTGGCTGGCAGACCGATGGAGAAGGTTTTCATCGACTACGTGGGTCCTTTCCCGCGTAGCAAGGCCGGGAATTCGTTCCTCCTTGCTTGTGTGGACGCCTTCTCCAAGTATGTCTGGCTACTTTCCTTGCGTCAGGCTAGTACTGCCAATACCATCGTAGCCCTTCAGACCAGTATTTTTCAGCATTTCGGGCTTCCCTCCATCATTGTCTCAGACAATGGCCCTCAATTCATCTCGAGGCAGTTCCGGAACATGTGTTTCAGGCACGGCATTCGGCATGTAACCACCTCCCCTTACCACCCGCAACCTTCCCACGCTGAGCGATTCAATCGCAACCCGAGATCCGCTCTTATCGCCTACCACGCGGAGCAGCAGAATACGTGGGACCAGAATCTCCAGTGGTTACAGATGGCGTTCAATTCGTCCCTTCATGAAAGCCATCGTGCCGTGCCTTTTGAGGTCATGTTTGGTTTCTCCCCCGCTCATCCCCTTGGTAATTTGTGGAAACTGGAGGATCTTCTCACGGATTCGCCGAACGAGGGGGTCGCTCACAGGTGGAAAGATGTGAGGAGAGCCCTGCTCCGATCGCACGAGCGCGTGCGGCGTCGCTATAACGCTGGGCGAGTCCCCAATCCTTTTAGGGTGGGCCAGTTAGTCTATTGCAGGAGCCACCCGCTCAGCTCTAAGGTAGAGGGTCGCGCCGCCAAGCTCTGCTACAGATGGTTGGGACCCTTCCGGATTTCTGAGTTTGTCTCGCCCGTCACTGCCAGCCTGGTGGGTCCGGAGGATGGGATGAAGGTGAGGGTGGCACATTTGAAGGCGTGTGCGCAGATGGAGCTTCCTTGAGAGTTGAATTGGTATGGTTTACCCCAGTTAGGATTAGTTAGGGTCCTCGGGTTTGGTTTTCGGGGGGCTTCGCTGGAGGGATTGTGTTTTATGGTTTTACTTTTTAGCGTTTTATTGTTTTAAGGTGGGGTTAATTGGGGTTTTAAACGTTTTATCGGTATTTTAGCTCCTCTCCTTTCCTTTCTTCTTTCATTTGCTTTAGGCCGCGGCCGCTCACACTCCCCGTATCTTCTACTCTTACACACACCCACACACACCTTGTCCTTCCTTCTGGTGTCCTTTCGTTTTCCACTTTCGCCGGATTTTATCTTTTTATTGGTTTTTAGTTAGTTCCCGCTTTTCCTCCGGTGGTGGCAGTCCCAGTGTCGTCCAACCCGTTGGACTCCTTTCGTTGTGGGGGTGTGCCTTATCTAGGCGTTACGGCAAATTCCGAAAATTTGTTATATCGAACCTGAGCATTGGATCGTGGACACTCTCGCCACCTATGAGACGTTACGGCAACTCACGAAATTGTCATTATTGAATTGCGGCATAGATGCCGTCATTGGATTGTGAACGCTGTCGCTATCTGTCAGAGACGTCAGACTACTGTACTTTTCGGTCCCGCTGCTTGGAGCGGTGTTGTCGTGGAATAGTGGCTGGTTTTGACTCAAGTGGTAGGTTGAGCTTTGGTTTTTTTTTTTCCTTGAGTTTGGGCCAGCTGTTTTGATCAGCTGTGGGGGTTGGGAGGTGTCTTGACTCGAGAAGTGGGTCGATGTCAGCGGTTCTCATCAAGAGCTGTCTGGGACGTCTGCGTTTGAAAAGTTTTTGTTTGATTGTTTTTTAAAGCCTGGGTTTTTTTTTATTAATCATGGCAGGCTAATAGTAAAGTGTGCCGGGGGGGGGGGTCTCTCGGCCTGGCGACTAACCGTGGAAGAGATCAAGATATTATATGTGTGTGAGTATTGAGGAACTTCGACAGCACGTGTCCATGCACTATGAACAGGTATGAAAAGGTGAAAATTATTAACTTTTGCCGGGGATGCGCTTTCGCGCTGCTTGTTTTTGCAATCAAGGGGGGCCTCGCTGATTCTTAACAGGAAAAAAAATAAAAGGGAACAATAGTTGCTTAATTCGGGATTTTTGTTACTTCACGGTATACTTGGAATCTAATATGCAGGTTGCTGCAGAACTTGAATAGCTCTTCTGCTATTTCTTTCTAATGATGAGGAGCTTCTCCGCTGTTTGCGGTGACAGTGTATCTTTGTATCATATGTGCAAAATTTTTTTTGACCTACAAACAATTTTTGAAAACAAAAATAAAAAAAAACTTAAGAAAATGTGTTAGGAATTGGCCAGTGTGTTCATGGGGCCTAGTGAAGCCAAAATTCAGCCGAGTTCCTTAATATCTCGTTGTGTGATTCAGTGTGTTCATATAATTGTCTTGTGTTGAATTGTCAAAGCATGTAATGTCCAGTACAATTTTTTTTACTATAATCTGTGTGGAACTTATATTGCGGCTGCCTTTTATTGGAACTTGTAAATCTGATTATGAAAAGAGTTGCCGATCACCTACAATTGTAACAATACATTGCCCTGTACTAGAACTGTAATTCAGAAGTATTTCGCCTGTTAATAAATTAGGACTGAACCTTTGTACCAGATGAAGTTCCCATTTTGGGATTTCGTATTATTTTTAATTCTCCATCAATGTACAGTGACCTTTTAAAATTCTTTTGTAGATGTATATACTCATATTTAATTTCATTCTCTATCCATTTACAGTCACTGTGAAAATTCTTTGGTATATGTATATGCTGCTAATTCCATGCACACAACATATTACATGGCTGAGAGATATATGTACCTGACTATTTGTTAGTTTTTTTTAATAATGGTGCACTCTGAAATCTGCAAGCCTTTGTGCTACTCAAGTTTATGCAAGTTTAAAGAAAATTGAGCACATGCACTTGTGAATTCCACACAGAGTGTATAATCACCTTTCTTATGTTTCCATTATATTTTCCTAATTATATGATTCTCCTTTTTAATTTTTGATTTAGATTTCAGAGGGCGCATGTTGTTATGTAATATGATTGTTTAAATTCTTGTGGCTGTAATAATTGTTGTAGGATAGAATTGCTTGTTAATGCTTGTTAAATGATTTATAAAATTGTTTATATTATTGAAAGTGTTTATAGTACAACCAGAGGTGGACTGGAAAAAAAAAAAAAAAAAAGGCTTGTTGTTAAATGTTATATTTCGAAAACCTCTGGATTTACTCTTTGTACTTATCAATGTTAATATATTTATTTCCAAATAAGGAAATTCTATTGGGTGAAGGTAAAAAGGTGCATGTCTATGGTGATTTGTATGCCATGTAAGAGATTTTAAATGTTTTACATATTTTATATAATTTTAATGGAATATTTTTTTAAATATTAAATTTTGAATATTTTGAAATTTAAATTCTGAATACCATGTCATATATTTTAAATATTTTATATATTCCTAAGGGAATATTGTCACATAAAATATTGTACATGATTTATATATCTCTAAGAGAATCAATAAATTTGTAATTGTTGAATTTAAAAAAAAAAATTGAGGTCACCTCATTCGTGCAATTCCCCAATGGTTACCCAGCATGTGGACATTCTTCCACTAGGAGTCTCCTCCTAGTTCGTGTGAACACGTGAGCCGGTCATCAAGGTAAGTTGTAAGTTTTTAAATTTTTTTGTGGATGTCAAACTTAGAAATGTGTCAGATTTGGACAGTTGAAAATTTTGTTGTGACTTCATTAGTGATGAGCGGCTTACAAATGGTAGCAGAGCGTGGTTCCGATCCACGGACCTCTGGGTTATGGGCTCAGCACGCTTCCACTCCTGGGCGCCCCTGCTGGATCGTGTGGTCTGGCATCTGGGCGCGGGCGGGGATTTTGAGGCGTTCCACAAGGATGTTTTGGAACTGTTTATGCCCGGGAGCTGCGTGACCAGATGCGGCAACGTTTATTTTACAGAGTTCAGGGGCACGGCGAACAGTTGAACGTGTTTATCAATTCCATCAAAAGTGCTGCCCGTGTGCTGCGGGTGGACGTGTCGGAGGCTGAGGTGGTGCGGGTTATTTTGGAGGGCCTCAATCCGCAGGAGAGGCCAAGGTTGGTGTTTTTGGAGCGACCGCGTAGCTTCGCTGATCTTAGCGGAGCTTGTGTTTTCGCCCGCACCATCCAGATGAACGATGAGGCTCGCTCCGGCCGTTCCGATTTCCCTGTCCCCTGTTCCGCATCTGGTCAGCAGCGGCCCACCCGGGAGCAACGTGGTAGCAACCCTTTCAGGGAGCAACGGAGTAGCAACTCTGAGAGGAAAGAATTCCGCTGTTATTCCTGTGGTAAGATGGGGCACTTGGCCCGGAATTGCCCTCTCAAACGATCGGAGGTCTCGCGGGAGAACCGTCCTTCAAAAAACGGCCTGCGTGGGGGGGATTGAGGGGACGCCGGTCCCTCCCCACGTGTGGTAGCGTTGGCGCATCCCAGGTCCCGTTATGTGCCGTTGAGGCGGGACACCCATCCGGGGAGTCCGATCCCAAGCCGATTCGTCCGGCTCTCTCCGTGTGTCCATTTTTGGAGCTGGAGGTTGGGAAGGGCCCGGTTAGGGCCCTGGTGGACTCCGGATCGGCACGGTGTCTTATCTCCTCCCGTGTTTACCAGCAGTTGGTCAGGGAGTCATTGATCCGGTCAAATACTCCTTCGTCGGTGGTGTGTTGGACGGCCTCGAGGGAGGTTTTGCCGACCTCCAAATTGGTGGCCTTCAAAATTAACATCAATTATTTTTCGTGGGTTTGGGAGTTTCTCGTGGCTCCGAATCTGAGCGTGGACTGTATTGTGGGTGCGGACTTTATTGTGAAAAGTGGCCTGGTTCTCGATATCCAGGGGCACGTATGTTTCTTTAAGTTCAACCGTGTCGTACGCATCCCTTTTCTTGGATATCGGGATGAGGCGGGGGAAGGTCTTAATGAACTTCAACCACCGGCGTACATTAATAATTTGAGCCCATCTCAACAGACCACTTTCCGTAAATTGTGTGATGAGTTCCCTGAGGTGCTGACCGCCAACCTCGGACTCACTCACAATTTAGAGTACCGTATCCGTCTTTGCGACTCCGCGGTTGTCCGTCCGCACCCGTATAAATTCGCTCCGCCCAAAATGACCATCTTGCGTGAGAAGGTGCAAGAATTGTTGGACCAGGGGATTATTGAACCTTCCACGTCGGCCTATGCCAGTCCAGCATTCCTGGTGCCTAAACCGGGAGGGAAGCATAGGCTGGTCATTGATTATCGAAAATTGAACCAAAATATTGAAGTGGAGTCGGTGCCCCTCCCGGACCTGCATTCGGCCTTTGATTGGTTTTCGCAGGCTCGATATTTCACCATTTTCGACCTGAATTCAGCATACCACCAGATTCCATTACACAAGGATTCTCGGCCGTACACGGCCTTTTGCGTGCCGTGGAACTTGTACCAATACAAGAGAGTCCCCATGGGACTGGCGGTTGGTGCTCAGACGTTAACCCGTCTTCTAGACTCTGTGTTCCACGACATTAAATTCCAGTATGTGTTCCATTATCTGGACGATCTCCTCATTTACAGCTCCACTTTAGAGGAACACATGAACCATCTCCGAGAGGTGTTGTGTCGCTTGAGGCGCGCGGGGCTTACGGTGAATCCCGACAAGGTGAAATTTGCCCAGGAGGAAATTTCTTTCCTCGGTCACCTTGTCTCTCATAAAGGGGTCACGGTTGATCCAGAGAGGACGCAGGCAATCCGGGATTTTCCTCCTCCTCGGGATGCTAAAGGGGTGGCCCGCTTCGTGGGTATGGTGAATTGTTACCGGCGGTTCATCCCGGGGGCTGCTGAGATTGCGGCTCCCCTAAATTCCTTAAGGAAAAAAGGGGCCAAATTTGTGTGGGGAGACGAGCAGCAACGTGCCTTCGAGTCCCTAAAGGAGTCCATTTTGTCGGATGCCCGATTTCACGAAGCCCTTCATTGTGCAATCTGACGCCAGCTCTGTGGCGATCGGGGCCGTGCTCTCTCAGGAGGTGGATGGTGCTCGGCAGCCATTCGCATTTGTATCCAGGACCCTCACCAACACTGAAAAAAAATCCTCGGTGTACGAGTTAGAGTGTTTGGCGGTAGTCTTCGCCCTTGACAAGTTTAGGAGGTATTTGGAACATGCTGAGTTCCTATTAGAGACCAACAATCAGGCTCTCTCGTGGCTTCTGGCGCACCCCCGTCAACTGGGTAAACTTGGCCGCTGGGTGGTCAAGATTTCTTCTTTTAAGTTTCGGGCACAACATATAAGGGGGACCCAAAATGTTGTTGCCGACGCTCTGTCCCGCATGTATCACCTACCCAGTGAGGAGCCAATAAATGAACCCTGCGCCTTACTCCTGGAGTTTCCCCTCGCCTTTACTGAGGTTATCCCTCATCAGCTTGATGATGAGGTGTTGGGTCCCATCATCGATAGAATCAAATCAGGCGAGATGAAGGCTCCATATCATCTGTCCAAGGGCGTCCTCTGCTGCAAGGAACGTAGAGGACGGGTCCCTAAGATAGTGCTGCCGAGCAAGCTGATACCCATGGTCTTCCAATATTATCATGATTCCCCGGTAGGAGGCCATTTCGGTGTTTCAAAGACCATCGCCGCGATCAGAAAGAACTTCATCTGGAAAGGCATGGACCGGGACATCGCCACCCGGGTGAAGTGTTGTCATCTGTGCAGTCTGAGCAAGCCCGCTCAGAACACTAAGTTGGGGTTGCTGTCTTCTGAGGTGGCTGGCAGACCGATGGAGAAGGTTTTCATCGACTACGTGGGTCCTTTCCCGCGTAGCAAGGCCGGGAATTCGTTCCTCCTTGTTTGTGTGGACGCCTTCTCCAAGTATGTCTGGCTACTTTCCTTGCGTCAGGCTAGTACTGCCAATACCATCGTAGCCCTTCAGACCAGTATTTTTCAGCATTTCGGGCTTCCCTCCATCATTGTCTCAGACAATGGCCCTCAATTCATCTCGAGGCAGTTCCGGAACATGTGTTTCAGGCACGGCATTAGGCATGTAACCACCTCCCCTTACCACCCGCAACCTTCCCACGCTGAGCGATTCAATCGCAACCCGAGATCCGCTCTTATCGCCTACCACGCGGAGCAGCAGAATACGTGGGACCAGAATCTCCAGTGGTTACAGATGGCGTTCAATTCATCCCTTCATGAAAGCCATCGTGCCGTGCCTTTTGAGGTCATGTTTGGTTTCTCCCCCGCTCATCCCCTTGGTAATTTGTGGAAACTGGAGGATCTTCTCACGGATTCGCCGAACGAGGGGGTCGCTCACAGGTGGAAAGATGTGAGGAGAGCCCTGCTCCGATCGCACGAGCGCGTGCGGCGTCGCTATAACGCTGGGCGAGTCCCCAATCCTTTTAGGGTGGGCCAGTTAGTCTATTGCAGGAGCCACCCGCTCAGCTCTAAGGTGGAGGGTCGCGCCGCCAAGCTCTGCTACAGATGGTTGGGACCCTTCCGGATTTCTGAGTTTGTCTCGCCCGTCACTGCCAGCCTGGTGGGTCCGGAGGATGGGATGAAGGTGAGGGTGGCACATTTGAAGGCGTGTGCGCAGATGGAGCTTCCTTGAGAGTTGAATTGGTATGGTTTACCCCAGTTAGGATTAGTTAGGGTCCTCGGGTTTGGTTTTCGGGGGGCTTCGCTGGAGGGATTGTGTTTTATGGTTTTACTTTTTAGCGTTTTATTGTTTTAAGGTGGGGTTAATTGGGGTTTTAAACGTTTTATCGGTATTTTAGCTCCTCTCCTTTCCTTTCTTCTTTCATTTGCTTTAGGCCGCGGCCGCTCACACTCCCCGTATCTTCTACACTTACACACACCCACACACACCTTGTCCTTCCTTCTGGTGTCCTTTCGTTTTCCACTTTCGCCGGATTTTATCTTTTTATTGGTTTTTAGTTAGTTCCCGCTTTTCCTCCGGTGGTGGCAGTCCCAGTGTCGTCCAACCCGTTGGACTCCTTTCGTTGTGGGGGTGTGCCTTATCTAAGCGTTACGGCAAATTCCGAAAATTTGTTATATCGAATCTGAGCATTGGATCGTGGACACTCTCGCCACCTATGAGACGTTACGGCAACTCACGAAATTGTCATTATTGAATTGCGGCATAGATGCCGTCATTGGATTGTGAACGCTGTCGCTATCTGTCAGAGACGTCAGACTACTGTACTTTTCGGTCCCGCTGCTTGGAGCGGTGTTGTCGTGGAATAGTGGCTGGTTTTGACTCAAGTGGTAGGTTGAGCTTTGGTTTTTTTTTCCTTGAGTTTGGGCCAGCTGTTTTGATCAGCTGTGGGGGTTGGGAGGTGTCTTGACTCGAGAAGTGGGTCGATGTCAGCGGTTCTCATCAAGAGCTGTCTGGGACGTCTGCGTTTGAACAGTTTTTGTTTGATTGTTTTTTAAAGCCTGGGTTTTTTTTTATTAATCATGGCAGGCTAAGAGTAAAGTGTGCCGGGGGGGGGTCTCTCGGCCTGGCGACTAACCGTGGAAGAGATCAAGATATTATATGTGTGTGAGTATTGAGGAACTTCGACAGCACGTGTGCATGCACTATGAACAGGTATGAAAAGGTAAAAATTATTAACTTTTGCCGGGGATGCGCTTTCGCGCTGCTTGTTTTTGCAATCAAGGGGGGCCTGGCTGATTCTTAACAGGAAAAAAAATAAAAGGGAACAATAGTTGCTTAATTCGGGATTTTTGTTACTTCACGGTATACTTGGAATCTAATATGCAGGTTGCTGCAGAACTTGAATAGCTCTTCTGCTATTTCTTTCTAATGATGAGGAGCTTCTCCGCTGTTTGCGGTGACAGTGTATCTTTGTATCATATGTGCAAAATTTTTTTTGACCTACAAATAATTTTTGAAAACAAAAATAAAAAAAAACTTAAGAAAATGTGTTAGGAATTGGCCAGTGTGTTCATGGGGCCTAGTGAAGCCAAAATTCAGCCGAGTTCCTTAATATCTCGTTGTGTGATTCAGTGTGTTCATATAATTGTCTTGTGTTGAATTGTCAAAGCATGTAATGTCCAGTACAAATTTTTTTTACTATAATCTGTGTGGAACTTATATTGCGGCTGCCTTTTATTGGAACTTGTAAATCTGATTATGAAAAGAGTTGCCGATCACCTACAATTGTAACAATACATTGCCCTGTACTAGAACTGTAATTCAGAAGTATTTCGCCTGTTAATAAATTAGGACTGAACCTTTGTACCAGATGAAGTTCCCATTTTGGGATTTCGTATTATTTTTAATTCTCCATCAATGTACAGTGACCTTTTAAAATTCTTTTGTAGATGTATATACTCATATTTAATTTCATTCTCTATCCATTTACAGTCACTGTGAAAATTCTTTGGTATATGTATATGCTGCTAATTCCATGCACACAACATATTACATGGCTGAGAGATATATGTACCTGACTATTTGTTAGTTTTTTTTAATAATGGTGCACTCTGAAATCTGCAAGCCTTTGTGCTACTCAAGTTTATGCAGGTTTAAAGAAAATTGAGCACATGCACTTGTGAATTCCACACAGAGTGTATAATCACCTTTCTTATGTTTCCATTATATTTTCCTAATTATATGATTCTCCTTTTTAATTTTTGATTTAGATTTCAGAGGGCGCATGTTGCTATGTAATATGATTGTTTAAATTCTTGTGGCTGTAATAATTGTTGTAGGATAGAATTGCTTGTTAATGCTTGTTAAATGATTTATAAAATTGTTTATATTATTGAAAGTGTTTATAGTACAACCAGAGGGGGACTGGAAAAAAAAAAAAAAAAAAGGCTTGTTATTAAATGTTATATTTCGAAAACCTCTGGATTTACTCTTTGTACTTATCAATGTTAATATATTTATTTCCAAATAAGGAAATTCTATTGGGTGAAGGTAAAAAGGTGCATGTCTATGGTGATTTGTATGCCATGTAAGAGATTTTAAATGTTTTACATATTTTATATAATTTTAATGGAATATTTTTTTAAATATTAAATTTTGAATATTTTGAAATTTAAATTCTGAATACCATGTCATATATTTTAAGTATTTTATATATTCCTAAGGGAATATTGTCACATAAAATATTGTATATGATTTATATATTTCTAAGAGAATCAATAAATTTGTAATGGTTGAATTTAAAAAAAAAAATTGAGGTCACCTCATTCGTCCAATTCCCCAATGGTTACCCAGCATGTGGACATTCTTCCACTAGGAGTCTCCTCCTAGTTCGAGTGAACACGTGAGCCGGTCATCAAGGTAAGTTGTAAGTTTTTAAATTTTTTTGTGGATGTCAAACTTAGAAAATGTGTCAGATTTGGACAGTTGAAAATTTTGTTGTGACTTCATTGGTGATGAGCGGCTTACAAATGGTAGCAGAGCGTGGTTCCGATCCACGGACCTCTGGGTTATGGGCTCAGCACGCTTCCACTCCTGGGCGCCCCTGCTGGATCGTGTGGTCTGGCATCTGGGCGCGGGCGGGGATTTTGAGGCGTTCCACAAGGATGTTTTGGAACTGTTTATGCCCGGGAGCTGCGTGACCAGATGCGGCAACGTTTATTTTACAGAGTTCAGGGGCACGGCGAACAGTTGAACGTGTTTATCAATTCCATCAAAAGTGCTGCCCGTGTGCTGCGGGTGGACGTGTCGGAGGCTGAGGTGGTGCGGGTTATTTTGGAGGGCCTCAATCCGCAGGAGAGGCCAAGGTTGGTGTTTTTGGAGCGACCGCGTAGCTTCGCTGATCTTAGCGGAGCTTGTGTTTTCGCCCGCACCATCCAGATGAACGATGAGGCTCGCTCCGGCCGTTCCGATTTCCCTGTCCCCTGTTCCGCATCTGGTCAGCAGCGGCCCACCCGGGAGCAACGTGGTAGCAACCCTTTCAGGGAGCAACGGAGTAGCAACTCTGAGAGGAAAGAATTCCGCTGTTATTCCTGTGGTAAGATGGGGCACTTGGCCCGGAATTGCCCTCTCAAACGATCGGAGGTCTCGCGGGAGAACCGTCCTTCAAAAAACGGCCTGCGTGGGGGGGATTGAGGGGACGCCGGTCCCTCCCCACGTGTGGTAGCGTTGGCGCATCCCAGGTCCCGTTATGTGCCGTTGAGGCGGGACACCCATCCGGGGAGTCCGATCCCAAGCCGATTCGTCCGGCTCTCTCCGTGTGTCCATTTTTGGAGCTGGAGGTTGGGAAGGGCCGGGTTAGGGCCCTGGTGGACTCCGGATCGGCACGGTGTCTTATCTCCTCCCGTGTTTACCAGCAGTTGGTCAGGGAGTCATTGATCCGGTCAAATACTCCTTCGTCGGTGGTGTGTTGGACGGCCTCGAGGGAGGTTTTGCCGACCTCCAAATTGGTGGCCTTCAAAATTAACATCAATTATTTTTCGTGGGTTTGGGAGTTTCTCGTGGCTCCGAATCTGAGCGTGGACTGTATTGTGGGTGCGGACTTTATTGTGAAAAGTGGCCTGGTTCTCGATATCCAGGGGCACGTATGTTTCTTTAAGTTCAACCGTGTCGTACGCATCCCTTTTCTTGGATATCGGGATGAGGCAGGGGAAGGTCTTAATGAACTTCAACCCCCGGCGTACATTAATAATTTGAGCCCATCTCAACAGACCACTTTCCGTAAATTGTGTGACGAGTTCCCTGAGGTGCTGACCGCCAACCTCGGACTCACTCACAATTTAGAGTACCGTATCCGTCTTTGCGACTCCGCGGTTGTCCGTTCGCACCCGTATAAATTCGCTCCGCCCAAAATGACCATCTTGCGTGAGAAGGTGCAAGAATTGTTGGACCAGGGGATTATTGAACCTTCCACGTCGGCCTATGCCAGTCCAGCATTCCTGGTGCCTAAACCGGGAGGGAAGCATAGGCTGGTCATTGATTATCGAAAATTGAACCAAAATATTGAAGTGGAGTCGGTGCCCCTCCCGGACCTGCATTCGGCCTTTGATTGGTTTTCGCAGGCTCGATATTTCACCATTTTCGACCTGAATTCAGCATACCACCAGATTCCCTTACACAAGGATTCTCGGCCGTACACGGCCTTTTGCGTGCCGTGGAACTTGTACCAATACAAGAGAGTCCCCATGGGACTGGCGGTTGGTGCTCAGACGTTAACCCGTCTTCTAGACTCTGTGTTCCACGACATTAAATTCCAGTATGTGTTCCATTATCTGGACGATCTCCTCATTTACAGCTCCACTTTAGAGGAACACATGAACCATCTCCGAGAGGTGTTGTGTCGCTTGAGGCGCGCGGGGCTTACGGTGAATCCCGACAAGGTGAAATTTGCCCAGGAGGAAATTTCTTTCCTCGGTCACCTTGTCTCTCATAAAGGGGTCACGGTTGATCCAGAGAGGACGCAGGCAATCCGGGATTTTCCTCCTCCTCGGGATGCTAAAGGGGTGGCCCGCTTCGTGGGTATGGTGAATTGTTACCGGCGGTTCATCCCGGGGGCTGCTGAGATTGCGGCTCCCCTAAATTCCTTAAGGAAAAAAGGGGCCAAATTTGTGTGGGGAGACGAGCAGCAACGTGCCTTCGAGTCCCTAAAGGAGTCCATTTTGTCGCCGCCCGTGCTTCGGATGCCCGATTTCACGAAGCCCTTCATTGTGCAATCTGACGCCAGCTCTGTGGCGATCGGGGCCGTGCTCTCTCAGGAGGTGGATGGTGCTCGGCAGCCAGTCGCATGTGTATCCAGGACCCTCACCAACCCTGAAAAAAAATCCTCGGTGTACGAGTTAGAGTGTTTGGCGGTAGTCTTCGCCCTTGACAAGTTTAGGAGGTATTTGGAACATGCTGAGTTCCTATTAGAGACCAACAATCAGGCTCTCTCGTGGCTTCTGGCGCACCCCCGTCAACTGGGTAAACTTGGCCGCTGGGTGGTCAAGATTTCTTCTTTTAAGTTTCGGGCACAACATATAAGGGGGACCCAAAATGTTGTTGCCGACGCTCTGTCCCGCATGTATCACCTACCCAGTGAGGAGCCAATAAATGAACCCTGCGCCTTACTCCTGGAGTTTCCCCTCGCCTTTACTGAGGTTATCCCTCATCAGCTTGATGATGAGGTGTTGGGTCCCATCATCGATAGAATCAAATCAGGCGAGATGAAGGCTCCATATCATCTGTCCAAGGGCGTCCTCTGCTGCAAGGAACGTAGAGGACGGGTCCCTAAGATAGTGCTGCCGAGCAAGCTGATACCCATGGTCTTCCAATATTATCATGATTCCCCGGTAGGAGGCCATTTCGGTGTTTCAAAGACCATCGCCGCGATCAGAAAGAACTTCATCTGGAAAGGCATGGACCGGGACATCGCCACCCGGGTGAAGTGTTGTCATCTGTGCAGTCTGAGCAAGCCCGCTCAGAACACTAAGTTGGGGTTGCTGTCTTCTGAGGTGGCTGGCAGACCGATGGAGAAGGTTTTCATCGACTACGTGGGTCCTTTCCCGCGTAGCAAGGCCGGGAATTCGTTCCTCCTTGTTTGTGTGGACGCCTTCTCCAAGTATGTCTGGCTACTTTCCTTGCGTCAGGCTAGTACTGCCAATACCATCGTAGCCCTTCAGACCAGTATTTTTCAGCATTCCGGGCTTCCTTCCATCATTGTCTCAGACAATGGCCCTCAGCGCTGATCAGAAAGGACTTCATCTCGAGGCAGTTCCGGAACATGTGTTTCAGGCACGGCATTCGGCATGTAACCACCTCCCTTACCACCCGCAACCTTCCCACGCTGAGCGATTCAATCGCAACCTGAGATCCGCTCTTATCGCCTACCACGCGGAGCAGCAGAATACGTGGGACCAGAATCTCCAGTGGTTACAGATGGCGTTCAATTCGTCCCTTCATGAAAGCCATCGTGCCGTGCCTTTTGAGGTCATGTTTGGTTTCTCCCCCGCTCATCCCCTTGGTAATTTGTGGAAACTGGAGGATCTTCTCACGGATTCGCCGAACGAGGGGGTCGCTCACAGGTGGAAAGATGTGAGGAGAGCCCTGCTCCGATCGCATGAGCGCGTGCGGCGTCGCTATAACGCTGGGCGAGTCCCCAATCCTTTTAGGGTGGGCCAGTTAGTCTAATGCAGGAGCCACCCGCTCAGCTCTAAGGTGGAGGGTCGCGCCGCCAAGCTCTGCTACAGATGGTTGGGACCCTTCCGGATTTCAGAGTTTGTCTCGCACGTCACTGCCAGCCTGGCGGGTCCGGAGGATGGGATGAAGGTGAGGGTGGCACATTTGAAGGCGTGTGCGCAGATGGAGCTTCCTTGAGAGTTGAATTGGTATGGTTTACCCCAGTTAGGATTAGTTAGGGTCCTCGGGTTTGGTTTTCGGGGGGCTTCGCTGGAGGGATTGTTTTATGGTTTTACTTTTTAGCGTTTTAAGGTGGGGTTAATTGGGGTCCCAGTGTCGTCCAACCCGTTGGACTCCTTTTGTTGTGGGGGGGGGGGTGCCGTATCTAGGCGTTACGGCGAATTCCGAAAATTTGTTATATCGAACCTGAGCATTGGATCGTGGACACTCTCGCCACCCATGAGACGTTACGGCAACTCACGAAATTGTCATTATTGAATTGCGGCATAGATGCCGTCATTGGATTGTGAACGCTGTCGCTATCTGTCATTGACGTCAGACTACTGTACTTTTCGGTCCCGCTGATTGGAGCGGTGTTGTCGTGGAATAGTGGCTGGTTTTGACTCAAGTGGTAGGTTGAGCTTTGGTTTTTTTTTCGTTGAGTTTGGGCCAGCTGTTTTGATCAGCTGTGGGGGTTGGGAGGTGTCTTGACTCGAGAAGTGGGTCGATGTCAGCGGTTCTCATCAAGAGCTGTCTGGGACGTCTGCGTTTGAAAAGTTTTTGTTTGATTGTTTTTTAAGGCCTGGGTTTTTTTTTAATTAATCATGGCAGGCTAAGAGTAAAGTGTGCCGGGGGGGGGGGGTCTCTCGGCCTGGCGACTAACCGTGGAAGAGATCAAGATGTTATATGTGTGTGAGTATTGAGGAACTTCGACAGCATGTGTGCATGCACTATGAACAGGTATGAAAAAGTGAAAATTATTAACTTTTGCCGGGGATGCGCTTTCGCGCTCCTTGTTTTTGGAGTCAAGGGGGGCCTGGCTGATTCTTAACAGGAAAAAATAAATAAAAGGGAACAATAGTTGCTTAATTCGGGATTTTTGTTACTTCACGGTATACTTGGAATCTAATATGCAGGTTGCTGCAGAACTTGAATAGCTCTTCTGATATTTCTTTCTAATGATGAGGAGCTTCTCCTCTGTTTGCGGTGACAGTGTATCTTATGTGCAAAATTTTTTTTGACCTACAAAAAAAAAAAGAAAAAAAAATTTAAAAAAATTAAGAAAATGTGTTAGGAATTGGCCAGTGTGTTCATGGGGCCTAGTGAAGCCAAAATTCAGCCGAGTTCCTTAATATCTCGTTGTGTGAATCAGTGTGTTTATATAATTGTCTTGTGTTGAATTGTCAAAGCATGTAATGTCCAGTACAAATTTTTTTTTACTATAATCTGTGTGGAACTTATATTGTGGCTGCCTTTTATTGGAACTTGTAAATCTGATTATGAAAAGAGTTGCCGATCACCTACAATTGTAACAATACATTGCCCTGTACTAGAACTGTAATTCAGAAGTATTTCGCCTGTTAATAAATTAGGACTGAACCTTTGTACCAGATGAAGTTCCCATTTTGGGATTTCGTATTATTTTTAATTCTCTATCAATGTACAGTGACCTTTTAAAATTCTTTTGTAGATGTATATACTCATATTTAATTTCATTCTCTACCCATTTACAGTCACTGTGAAAATTCTTTGGTATATGTATATGCTCCTAATTCCATGCACACAACATATTACATGGCTGAGAGATATATGTACCTGACTATTTGTTAGTTTTTTTTAATAATGGTGCACTCTGAAATCTGCAAGCCTTTGTGCTACTCAAGTTTATGCAGGTTTAAAGAAAACTGAGCACATGCACTTGTGAATTCCACACAGAGTGTATAATCACGTATCTTATGTTTCCATTATATTTTCCTAATTATATGATTCTCCTTTTTAATTTTTGATTTAGATTTCAGAAGGCGCATGTTGTTATGTAATATGATTGTTTAAATTGTTGTGGCTGTAATAATTGTTGTAGGATAGAATTGCTTGTTAATGCTTGTTAAATGGTTTATAAAATTGTTTATATTATTGAAAGTGTTTATAGTACAACCAGAGGAGGGCTGAAAAAAAAAAAAAAAAAAAAAAAAAAAAAAAAAAAAAAAAAAAAAAAAGACTTGTTATTAAATGTTATATTTCGAAAACGTCTGGATTCACTCTTTGTACTTATCAATGTTAATATATTTATTTCCAAATAAGGAAATTCTATTGGGTGAAGGTAAAAAGGTGCATGTCAATGGTGATTTGTATGCCATGTAAGAGATTTTAAATGTTTTACATATTTTATATAATTTTAATGGAATATTTTTTAAATATTAAATTTTGAATATTTTGAAATTTAAATTCTGAATACCATGTCATATATTTTAAATATTTTATATATTCCTAAGGGAATATTGTCACATAAAATATTGTATATGATTTATATATTTCTAAGAGAATCAATAAATTTGTAATTGTTGAATTTAAAAAAAAATCGAGGTCACCTCATTCGTCCAATTCCCCAATGGTTACCCAGCATGTGGACATTCTTCCACTAGGAGTCTCCTCCTAGTTCGAGTGAACAAGTGAGCCGGTCATCAAGGTGAGTTGTAAGTTTTTAAATTTTTTTGTGGATGTCAAACTTAGAAAATGTGTCAGATTTGGACAGTTGAAAATTTTGTTGTGACGTCATTGGTGATGAGGGGCTTAACACCTCAAAGACCCGACATTCAAAGACAAACGATCTAATGTCGTATACACTAGCCAATGCAATGACTGTCCAGCCACATACACTGGTATTACGTCCCAATATTTACATAAGCAAATTTATCAACATAGGTATGATTGCCATAAAAAAACCCATAATGATAACCCCAACGCTTTAGTATCTCACCATTTAAACACCGGCCATGAATTTGACTTCAACAACACCCAAATTAAAATTACGAAAATAATTATTTCAAAAGATGCATACTGGAAATGATTCAAGCAAAAAGTGACCCTCACTCCATTAATTTTTGCACTGATACTCAAAACCTCTCACCCAGTTATGCTCAACTTATACACACCGTCAAAACATGAATTTGAAGAAATAATCAGTAGTCTCCCTACAGGATGTGTTGGTCATTTTAATGGCCAGCTTGTCATCAGATATTAATTAGTGTCACACTCCCCCCTAGTGCAAATCTTTTCTCAACTGTCTTCTGAACACATGTTACTTCATTTCCTACAAATGTACAAGGGTCGTCTGTTCTGCTTTATAATAAGGTTTTGGTCCGAGAAAATTTACAGTTGTGTGTTTGGCGTCAGCAACAATTGTGTCTCACTGATCATATTATTTAGTATTAGCTAAGAAACGTATAATATTTCTTATAGACACATATTCGATCAGTTTTAAACTCAGTACAGTGGGCATCTCCGTTGTGCATAATTTACACTTAGAAGATAAAAAGAAGAGAATAAAATAGTGTTATATTTATGTATGGACTCTCGAATGTGTAGTTGGCTTGTGAGGTTGTTTTGTTGTGTGTGTGTGTGTGTGTGTGTGTGCGTATATAGTGCTAGCGTGTGTGTATGTACACGTCTACATGTTAGATTTGTGGTATATATCTGTTTAGATTAGAGTGAGAGAGACAGAGCGCCCGAGTGGTTAACGTGAGTGAGAAGGTGTTGTATGAGTCCAGAGAGAGAGAGAGAGAGAGAGAGAGAGAGAGAGAGCGAGAGAGAGAGAGAGAGCGCCCGAGTGGTTAACGTGAGTGAGAAGGTGTTGTATGAGTCCAGAGAGAGAGAGAGAGAGAGAGAGAGAGAGAGAGAGAATGAAGAGAGGTAATGAGAGGGAGAGAGAGTGGGAAGAGTGGGTGGAAGAGTGAGAGAGGGAAGAAGAGAGACAGTGAGTGAGATGTAGAAGAGAGAGCGAGTGGGAGTGATAGATCGATTTCAGGTTAGAGTGAGAGGCTGCGAGAAGGACTGGCAGGGGGAGAATGGGTGAGAGAGAAGGTGTGATTGTGGACACATACATAAATTACATTAGTCTATAGTACTCTTGACTTTATTTTATAATATGATTACAATTATTATTCAAGTTTACCTGTTAGTAAAATTTACCAGAAACTTTTGTTTGTAACCTTTGTCAACTATCTGATTTAAGTCGTAATGTTCTACAGTTATTGTGTACATTGTATGTTTCTAAATTATTATTAATTGTTAACAGCAGTAGGGAGTGAAACATGGTAAAAATAACTTTTAATAATTATGTAGTGAACATCCCCTAATCTGTTTTAGTTATAGGTAATATATTACTTTGCTATATGTTGACTGCTGTAGGTATACACAGTTTTTGTACCAATCTAATATCCAATTGTTGATTACTGTTTGTTTAATTAATTAAAATATCATTACATTTGTAATTTAAATTGTAATACTGTATAAATTAAGTTCTCTCATACTATAATTTGCTCGTTTTCTTAAAGATAATTTGAAGATGTAAACAATCATAAGTCTTCACATATAAAATGATACATACATACGCACGCACACACTCACATACACCAACACGTTCACCCAAATATATAATTGTTTCATTATGTTTAATATTTCTATTGTATTTCATACACAGGTCCTGAAGATGACAATAAATATTGTCGAAACGTCGACGCAAAATAGCTAAAATTTGTATTATTGACCGATCCTCACTAACCATCCACTAAAACATTCATTCATTGATGGTCACTAAAAATTTAAGGATTTAGTTAATAATTAAAGTCGTATGGCATAAGAAAGATTTTGATGATGCTAATAGTAATGAAGTATTGGAGGAGGTTGTTGTGATGATCTATGTATCTATTGTATTGAATAATTTTCTGTGTCGTATGTAATCACAATTTGTATTGTATAAAAAATAACAGAAGTAGTATGCCTTATAATGGAGATAGTAACTGTAAATCTTAATGGAAATGGAAGAGGTAAATATTGATAAATTGAACTTATAGTTGAACTGTTGAATTAATTTTTTGTATTTGAATTCTACCTTGTGAAAGTATCATTATATATATATAGTTTCAATCAAATGTAATATGTTTATGTTAAGGATATATATTGTAACGCGATGTTCTTTTGGGTCGTCTTCTGAAAAATGTGTACAAGTGTTGTATGTGTGAGTGCGTTCGTCTCGCACTGGGGTTGTTACATCTATTCTTGTGCTAACGATGTTTGTAGCGATGTTGCAATTACCAGTACAACGCGGTAGTAACCTTACCTGTTAGTAAATACGGATTTGTGATTCCTTCCTAGGTGGCGCCAAATTGTTTATTAAAAACAATTAAAATTTTTAGATAATATGTTATAACCAAGTTCACAGCTGTGACGGCCGGGGCATTCAAATACTTCCCGCCTTGGTTAGACGACTGACTCGATCAAGTAGTGTGTCGATTTGCAGCGTGAGCGCTGTATCGTCAAAGCTAATTCGCTAACAAACACAAATTATATGATACACTCCCTATGAAATAATAACAATGGTTACTCCCTGTACTAGTTATTTTAATGGTTGATAAATAAATTTTCAGTTTGACAATTAAATTATATTGGTTGATTAATAAATTTGCACCGACATTTTACATGAAACAATTTTTCTCAGGATGACGAATCGATTTTGGTAACAAGGTACACATATCAGCATGGCTGCTGAGCGGTTTAGTTATTGCAATTATTTTCGTTCCAAAATCTGGGATTCTTTTGATTACAAGACAAATAATTCCTATGATTACAATAAAAAGTACATTACCTTACTTTATGTGTACTTAAATAATAAGGTGTGTGGTTATAATCTGTTCTGTAGTGTCGTTAAATGTGTTTCTAAAGTTCGTATTCACACAACAGGTTATGTGTTATGTTAACAAATTTTCAGCATGTTATTTTTCTTAATTAATCTTTGAAAGAGAATATTCGGTTTATAGTGAGAGTTCAAATTACCTTTATAAATATTTAAAGTGAGTTTATTTTTTGGAAATAGGGTAATTCAAGGATACTTAACATCAGATCAGATGATTTGGTGTTATCAATCATTGAGTTGGAAGGTGATTGGGCTGCAATAGTTTTCCGTTTTCATTAATCTTGGGGCTTAAGTAGGTCTGGCGTCCTTTTCATATTAGATGTGGTCATATTTTCATTTAATTTCCTGGTAAAATGGTCCTTGGCATCAGTTGACTGTTCCAGTTGTTCGTCTGCTTCTTATTCGATCATTGTTTTGAATTTTGTTTACTATTTTTACATTTTTTGATTAAAAATTGGCCTTCCAAAATTTGGCCTCTGTTCGGCAAGAGTGACGCTTTTCGAGTAACGATATTCAACGGTAATTCCGTCCCTAACGGCAGTTGCTATGGTTACTAATTAAATCTGATTGGTTTAGATTGACATAAATCCATTGTTATCAAAATTTGAATTCTTTTCAAAATCCTTGTATATCTTCTGATTGCTTTTATTCCTATATCTTCCCTCCTAAGTATTAACTATTATCACTGTTATTTGTATTTCCTTTCAAAGATTATTTTGATACCCCATAATATTGGGTTATTTTATGTTTTACAATTATGTTAATATGTGCTAATTACATTTCTCTTTTAATTTAAATCCTTATTATAACATTTTGCTTTAAAAATGATTTACAACTTATCCTTGGTTAATTGTTCACCTTGGATTTGCTAGTTTCTTTGTTATTTTGTTACAATTTGTAGTTGTTTGTTTTTGACAGTTAGGCATTTCATAGGTTTAAGTAGCCATTATTGGTTTTTACTTATTTCTTACAAATTACATTTCCTTTTATCTTAATGAGCTTTGTTTTGTTATTATTACTGGTTGTGGTTGTGTTATTTTTGGATGTGTTTTGGTTGTTTTTGTGTTATTAGTATGTTACTATTATTTTATACATCATGAATTGCTAATTGTTTACTAACTGGTTTTCTTGTTTTATAAGTCATACATTTCATTACTTTCTTACTTATTTAATTTGCCTATAATAACAATGTGGCTATTATTTACTACTTTTGTTCACATAAAATACAACATCTAGGCCTATGGTCTGTATAATTCTTCCAGCCATATCCTATTCATAAACTTGCTTAAACAATTATTTAATAACATTTGTTTACAGTTGTAACAGGACAAAAAGGTCTGTTGTCATAATTAGGGGGTTCAAGGATTTTGCATTGTATTTTTTATTGTATTCATACACATAAAGCATGGTTAGGTCAATTTCCCTATGTCTGCATAAACAATGCAATTTCATCGATACGATTCAACTCAAGGCCAAGGGCGTACGTGTAAAAGAAGATGTATTCAATGGCGGTTTTGATCGACACAAGCAAATTGGTATGACAAATATTGACACACGTCACAGCGATGACGAGGAACAATGCCGTCAGCTGATGCGGACAAATAGTTGATCACAATTGATCCCCTCCACCTGTCGACAATTTGACACAATGTCTGCCCACTCTGAAGAACTTTGTCATGGCGACAACACATAAAATTTTCTCTGGTCCAAAATAACCAGTTAAAAGTGTGAATCTAAATTAAAATGTAGTCATCAATCAATAGTGAACAGTTAACAGTTTAACCACGTAAATTCAGTGAAATAACAGACAAAAAACAGACAGTACGAACAACAACTGAGTACGCCAGCCAACGGCCGGATTATGGAGAATGTCTGAACTGCAGAACAACTACAACCTTCAGGAAAGTCCTAATTATTATTATTATTATTATTTTTCAAAATTAGAGCTCTAAATAATCACAAATAGAATTTTCATTGCAACAAAATTAAGATCTGTAACAGTAGTATGTGAGGGAGAGAGTGAAAGTGAATGCCGGCTACCATCAAACTAGGCATTGGTTTATGGGGTATAAAAGGGGTTATGCTAATAAATGAATCAATAAAATCGCAATTGCAAGGTAAAGAATGGGTCTTTTGTACTATTATGTTCAAGTACATGATCTAGAAAATTAATAACGATAATTGATGAGTAAGAGCGGAACTGCATAGCCGCCATTTTGTGTAATGACTCCAATTTGATTTAATTGTTAAGTAAGTGTACTGTAACTGAACAACAATAGAGATTATTAAACCAGTGTGTTATTTTCAAACATATGTGTATGAATCGTTATTTCAATAACCCAGGCTGCTTCCGTCTCTCGTTTAACGATACTTTGGGACCCTTAGGTGTAAATAAAACATCCAGTGTAGACGATTTGAACACGTGGCAACCGGAAGTATGGTACTTCACTCAAGAGTTATGCAAATAAAATACATTATTATGGTAAGTACTCATAATTATAAATATCGAGAGAGGAAGGTAGGTAACAATGGCAGCCCGCAACAGGGACTTTATATAATAAATTATTTTACATCAATGAACCAGAGTACGGAAGCAGACGGGTAGCAAAATATACGTAACACAGAAGCAACATAGGTTACCAGTATAGATTATGTTATTGTCTGAGTAAAATACAAAACAACAACTAAAAATAACATTTATTATTAGTATGATCAAAAGGGCAAACAATAACGAAACAAGTATAACAGAATCAGAAATGATGGGTGGCAGTATTCACTCGACACCAGCCCCAACAAAAAGAGTTGAGGAGAATGATGTAATAAGAATGATGAGATTACTTTTTATATTAAGTTTGATACAAGATTAGACAATTTTAATGAACAATTAAATGATATAAAAAAGGAAATCAAGAACCAGAATTGTAATTTTGATAAAAGAATAAATGAGATACATGCACGGTTAGACAAGATAGAGTTAGAAAATAAGAAAGTAATAGACAATTTGAACTTAAATAAAGACAAGGCAAGTAGAGGAGAGAGTTGTAATAGTAAAAATAAAAATATGATATTAGAAAATGATTATGTAAACAGGGGTAGTGATAATGAGATTTTATGGGGAATAGAATATGATAATGATGGAATGATAGTGTGTGTTGAAGGGTTAAAGAGAGTGTGTAAAGAAATTATAATTGTAGGGGGATTGCAGGGGGTAGATTTTTCCCTTAATGATGGAGTAGGGGGTGAAGTACAAACTTCACATGTGTTTAGGAAGGACGAAAGTGCCTTCAATGTATATTTGGGAGACATATGGTCTACAAATAAAGTTGTCCCTAGGTTTTTTAGTGCACTTCATAGGTGGTGCAATAATTGTGAATTAGTGTCCCCTGCAAATGTAGAAAGAGAGAATGTAGCTTGGTGTGATAGAGAGAGATATATTGAGAGAGAGAGAGGTTGTGAGATGAAGAATTTATGGAAAAGTTAGGAATAGAGATGATGTATAATAAAAATAAGAACTTACCTTGTAATGAAGCTGATATAGCAGTAGGAGAAGATGATAATGGAAATAATGACTTTATAACGTACCTAGTGGTGACTAATTATACTGGAGATGACAGGAAAATAACCAATAATGACAGATTATATGAGTTTGTGGAAAATGATGAAAATTTGAATGGTATATGCATCTATGATGTTAATATAAGAGATTCAATAATAAGCAATGTATATAGATATAAGATAAGATTATTGTTTGACGATGGAGGATAGATATTTTATTGTGTTTATGAACATTTAAATATGTGATAGTGTTTTCAAGAGGGACTGTTTTATGATTGATTTTGGTAGATGATTAAATGATAATTTGGATTGTATATTTTTTTTTGTATTAATGTCAATGTATTTGTGTATTCTTAATGTTGTGTATTTTATGTATTTTTTATGTACACCATGTACTGTAGAATTTTAAATAATTGAAGAAAGTTTGATAATGAATATAAATAATTATGAGATTTAGATTCTAATGAATAATAAATGAAGCAGGTAATATATTTGGATATTGAGATGTATTGTATTAGTAGGTGAGGGACGAATTTTCTAGTGGTACGTTAAGATGAAATGTTATAAAGAGGTTTGGAAATAATGATAAATAAGGGCATTTGAGTTAGTTAAGCAGAGTTATTGGGAGTTAGTGAGAATAAGATGTTGAGATACAGATAATATACAAAGAGTGTGTTAAATATTTTAGGGACACAGTAGTTAGTGATTATATGTAGAGAGGTGAGTAATGTGAATGGTAATTATATTTGTTGATGATGATATTTTGTAGTAAGGGTCCGGTGTAAGGAGTGACCATCGTGCGACGTGGCAAGAGACCAGCGTGCAGCGTTGTGGCAGGCGGAGCAATTTGGGTTAGAGTGTTTGCCGATATTTGGTGGGGGGCAAATGGTTAGGAATGTGTATGGCCAGGTAGGGAACACACATCCTAGTACAAAGACGAGCGGTGCCAGAGGATTTAAATGGGATTAGTGAAGGGGGTTGTTATAGAGATATTGGTGTCATAATATGTTAATGGCTAGTAGCGGTTGTTAGAAGGAAGGTGAGTAAGGTTAGATAGACAAATGCCAAAATAAGATATAGATAATAGTGATTAGTAGAGAGTCACCCAAACAAGATAAATATTGATGAAAGGAAAAAAAAATTATAATGGTAGGAAGGTGATGTAACTGAAAGGTACATCATAAATTTGAATTTTGTATAGAATCTAAGGATATAACAAATGTTAAATAATAAAAGTTGAATAGAGAGTTGATAAAAATAATAATGTCTTATCAAATTTTATACAAGTTATTTACATGTGAATTGTTCAATGTTAGTGTTTAATGTTTTATGATGTACAATGTTTTATTATGTTGATGGTACAATAGTGTGTGGATGGGAGGTTGCTACAGGGGTAGCAACGACAACAAATGTTAAATGTTAAAGAAAGAATAGTGATATTGGTGTTGGTTATCAAGTATATAATTATGGTTCTGTTGTAAAGAAATATAAGTGTAAAGAAAGCTGAGTAAAGAAAATATAAAGAGTTTTGAAGTGTTTGCCATAATAGGTATATGTTTCGATTTTATATAAAGTAAAATAATAGAGACAGTGGTTGTTGTTTGGAAAATTAAAGTTTGTTTTATGCTTAGTATAGTTTAGTTATAGTTATAGTTATAGTTAGTTATAGTATAGTTAGTTTTCTTGTGGTGAGAGAAGTATGTTAATGTTGACTGGAGTCAGAGAATTTTTTAATAAATGCAGGAATGTTTGAAAAGTGGAAGTGGATTTTTCTGTTTTAAATCTTGTCTTTTGTTATTTGAAAAACTTATTAATTAAGAGAACCAATGTCTAGTAACATAAACCAATGCATCTAAGGGGAGACATATCAGTTGTGGATATGGAGATAGATAAGGCCACTATTTTAAAATTTTGTATTGCATGTTTCAGAGTTTTGTGTTGTTGTGACAGCGGTCCTGAGCTGGCCGGTGCGTCAGAGCAGGAGCGTTAGGTACCTCATGGCCTTATGGTGTTGGGATCTCTCCTGAGAAGTCCAGTAAGGTCAGACAGGTACGATCAGCATCATTGGACCAAGGGTAAGTGATTATAATTTTTTATATATATAAACACTACAGGGGTTGTGGCAACATATCTGGGCTGATCCCTTTAGAACGTGTGAATGAGTCAATGAAAGTTTTTATGCTTCGGCATCAAACCTTTCATGGAGGGGGTTTTGTAACAGGACAAAAAGGCCTGTTGTCATAATTAGGGGGTTCAAGGATTTTGCATTGTATTTTTTATTGTATTCATACACATAAAGCATGGTTAGGTCAATTTCCCCTATGTCTGCATAAACAACGCAATTTCATCGATACGATTCAACTCAAGGCCGAGGGCGTACGTGTAAAAGAAGATGTATTCAATGGCGGTTTTGATCGACACAAGCAAATTGGTATGACAAATATTGACACACGTCACAGCGATGACGAGGAACAATGCCGTCAGCTGATGCGGACAAATAGTTGATCACAATTGATCCCCTCCACTGTCGACAATTTGACACAATGTCTGCCCACTCTGAAGAACTTTGTCATGGCGACAACACATAAAATTTTCTCTGGTCCAAAATAACCAGTTAAAAGTGTGAATCTAAATTAAAATGTAGTCATCAATCAATAGTGAACAGTTAACAGTTTAACCACGTAAATTCAGTGAAATAACAGACAAAAAACAGACAGTACGAACAACAACTGAGTACGCCAGCCAACGGCCGGATTATGGAGAATGTCTGAACTGCAGAACAACTACAACCTTCAGGAAAGTCCTAATTATTATTATTATTATTATTTTTCAAAATTAGAGCTCTAAATAATCACAAATAGAATTTTTATTGCAACAAAATTAAGATCTGTAACAGTAGTATGTGAGGGAGAGAGTGAAAGTGAATGCCGGCTACCATCAAACTAGGCATTGGTTTATGGGGTATAAAAGGGGTTATGCTAATAAATGAATCAATAAAATCGCAATTGCAAGGTAAAGAATGGGTCTTTTGTACTATTATGTTCAAGTACATGATCTAGAAAATTAATAACGATAATTGATGAGTAAGAGCGGAACTGCATAGCCGCCATTTTGTGTAATGACTCCAATTTGATTTAACCCTTTGTACTATAACTGAACAACAATAGAGATTATTAAACCAGTGTGTTATTTTCAAACATATGTGTATGAATCGTTATTTCAATAACCCAGGCTGCTTCCATCTCTCGTTTAACGATACTTTGGGACCTTTAGGTATAAATAAAACATCCAGTGTAGACGATTTGAACACGTGGCAACCGGAAGTATGGTACTTCACTCAAGAGTTATGCAAATAAAATACATTATTATGGTAAGTACTCATAATTATAAATATCGAGAGAGGAAGGTAGGTAACACAGTTGATTTCATTTTATATTGTTTTTTGGGTGATAAACAACATCACATTTTTTGAACTTACTTTAATAATGATCCCTTGTAACATGGGGTGTTTATTGATTTGTTTTAACTTCTTAATTTTTTAAATAATCTTTACTTTCACTCCATGCTAACACTATCTGTTTCCTCTTTCATGGGATTCTCCCTTTTAATTATAACTGTATTCAATTAAACTTAACAATAGTATTCTTTCTTAACTTCATCACTTTTCAGTGTTTATTATATCTTAATTGACTGGTTACCCTTAATACTATTCTTAACAACTTTCTTACTTACTAATATTTTTCACTGTTAATCTTTTATTGTTTATTATCGATTTATTAAGTGTTTATGCTTTTATCCTTCACTATTTTTCACTATACAAACATTCTTTGTTATACATTAATCTCATTTAATCATCACCTTCACTTTTAAATTATTTATTGTTTATTATAATTTATTTAGTGTTTTTTCTTTATCACTTTACTTTAGGGTTTTTACACTTCCACTTTTGCACTTCTCAAACGTTTTTGTTTTAAGTGTTTCTAAATGGGTAATCCCTATAATTACTTTCTCACACCGTACTATCTCTTTCATTACAAATATCATTAACAATATGAACAATTTTATGTCTCTATAGATTTTAACATTACTTCTCTAATATGTGGGTTAGTTTGCTTTTATATTTAACATTCTTTAACTGGGTTTCTTTCAATTGTCATTTACTTTATTATCCATTAATTGATAATAATATTTATTTATTATTTAAGTTATTTATTGGTTTCTTTTTCAACCTTACATTGAGTGTACCATTTCTCCTGCTATTATTCTTTGTTACTTGTTTGTGTCTTATCATTTGATTTCCTTTTTATTTATTTCCCTTTATCTTAGGTTTGTTTCTTTTTCATTTTCCTCCTTCTTCACCTTCAGTGTCTCTTCTTTATATCTTGTTTTTCCATCTTCTCCTTTGGGTTCATTTTAATAAGTGGCATTGAGTCATTCAGTTCCTTCGATTGGTTTCATTTTGCTTGGTTTCGGTTTTTTCCCTTCTTCATTTGGTTTGGTTAATCACTTTCTTATTTGGTTTTATTCTCGTTTGTTTTTTGTTGTTCCCTTCTTCTTTTGTTTCCTTTTGTTGTGTCAATCACTTGGGTTAGGTCATGTCATCGTTTGTCGTGTCATTGTCTTTTTATTTTCTTTATATTAAACATTTTATTTTATATGAATTATTATTTTATATTCAAAATCATCTTTTTTATCCCTGGTATTGGGGTGGCTTATTTGTGTTATAACAATATATATTGTACAAATCTCATATTGCAGTGTTTACTCTCGTATTATATTATTGTACAAATCTAATAATCGTACTTTCTAAATTGTATGTTATTTAGCCTCACTATTGGGATAGCCAATTTGTTACATCCAGAATCGAATCTACGGGTTATTTATCAGAATTTGTATCTTGTTTAACTCGGTTATTATTTGTATATACTTTGTTAATATTAGATTAAGGATGAGTCTGTTCAGGGGGATGTTTGTTGAGCGCCAATTTGCAATCACCGTTTGCAAATAAAATTTTTTTTGGTGAAATATCAATAATAAATTTTTATTAAAATTTATTTAAAGAGTATGTGGTTTGTTTATTCTGTAATTAACTCTCTTTTAATCTTTTCTTTCAGCAATGAATATGATAACTTGTGTTCATTAAAACATATCTAAAAAAATCTGCTAAGACTTTCAAATGATGAGTGTTACCAACTTAATATAATTTCTGAAGTCAACTCACAGTATCAGATATTTTGTTCAGTATATCATACACATTTTGTATTCATGAAATAAGAAACGAATAAACCTTTTTCTGTATTTTATAAACTCAAATCCTTTATTTATTCTTTAACTTGTTCTAAATGTCAAATATAATTATTAACAAAGTTTGGCCAGCTGTATTTTAATATGCTCAGAGTGGCAGCAGTAACTCTTATATCTCAGGCATTTTAAACATTTCATATTTTATATTTAATGAATAAAATACGATTATAATGTGTTAAGTAGGTCCTTTTGGCTACGATATAACAACAGTTTTGACAGGGAAAGTACCAAAATACATATGATTAGAAATAGTCACAATGTGTCTTAAAAGGATTATATAAATAGTGTAAAACAGTTCAGTGTATAGGTTAGGTTATTAAAATGTTTTTTAGACTTAATTAGAGTTAGATTATATTAACACTATACATCAATGTTTTTTTATGCTTATGTCCATAATATTAATTAATATTGTTCTCAGCGGAAGTTCCAAAAATGGTTTTTATGAAAAGTGTACTCAATATCTTTGAAACCTTTAGTCTAGGCTTAACAGGGAATGGTTCCGATTAATTTTAGATCAAAAATACTTCTCTCCCAGTATCAATTGGTCCAATTTCTTCATAGATGTCCTGGTTTAATTCTGTAGAGTCCTGTAGCACTTCTTTCTTCTATTTTAATCTTGATAAATATAATTATTTAATTGTTTATATTGAGATGCACTGATATAACATATACTATAATTTACTTTAGTCACTATAAGTTGTTTAAATCAACCTTTCTTCATTCAGATGCCAATAATTCTTATTTCATTCTATCAACATATTAGTTGCTAAGGCCTACCTTAGATATCTCCCTGGTTTCCAATGTAACAGTTTTTATATCACCCTGGTGATCTCATATTATTAATATAAACAAACTCTTACTATTTTGTATTTCATTTTCTTTAAAAGGATATACCTTTTTTATAAGAGCTTTTATCTTCATTTTATTTGTTTCTTTGTTCTTCTGAAAAAAAAAACTGATCATTTTGACATCACTCTTGACTATTTTCTGATCTATATTTCCTGAGTTAATGATTTACACTTTTTTATTATTTTTGTTCTAAACTTATTTATTATTATTTCTTTTTGTACCTTTCACTTTCTTAAATTTATTTTATACATTTAGTAACCTTTTAACATAAACTGACATTGTTTCCTTATTATTTTAATAGAAATTCTTATTCATATAATTTAACTGACTATGATTTTGGTACTTTCTTGTTAAGAATAACATTAGTGTTATTAACACTATCATACATAATATTAATTAATGTGTCACAAACTAATTACTAATAACTGTTAGTAATATGTTATAATTCCCCTTAACTGACTGTGTTTACAAATTTACAGTCAGCACAAATAAAACAAAATTCCATAAGAAAGTTCATTAACAGTTTTCTTCTTATTTATCATCATTGACATCATTTTAACTATGATAAACACAACATACAATAAACAATTAAAATAAAACATGTTCAATTAAGTCTTTCTTAAAAATCTTATGTCTCTTGGTACTTTTTACTAATATAATCATAGTATATTTATGTTACTAGGGCATGGTAAAAATGTCATGTAATAATATATATATATATAAAACCAGTACTTTGCAAAGAACAAACCAGTTGGGGATATGGCATTGTAAAAGACCAGTTCTTGATGTTTTTGTTTCATTGTTACAGAGTCTGGTGATACTGTGGTGGGAAGCCTGTCTGACTTTGCGGTGTTGGGATCTCGAGAGGAAAGTCCAGTAAGGTCATTCAGGTGCGGCCGGAGTCACTGGACTGGGGGGGGTAAGTTACCCATGAATATAGTAATGAATTACAAGGGGGGGGGTTGGCGCCACATCCTTGCTGGTCCTCTTAGGTGTTTAGGAAATGAGAGTTTTTCTGTTTCGACAGATAACCTGTCATTGAGGGGGTACTGTAACGGGGCAAACTAAAGGGGGTTTGTAATTTCAGGAATTTCATTTTAACCATCTGTAGACAACCTTTGATGTAATCTTTTTATTTACCCAGTGTGTACTTTTTAGTCACTGACTGTAGTTCCGTGATAGGCACAGCACAGTACAGGAATGTTTATTGTCAACAAAGTGCGTATTTGTGCGTACGAGCGTGCGTATGTGCCACCTTTTGCAACGTAGAAATGACCACGAGGCGGTGATGCTGAACTGATTTCCGATACGTCATGCTAATTAGAAAATCTTGCAACCAATTACAAAGGAGCATGGACCTGTTTCAGGTTGAAATCGGGAGCTGGTGTACTGGCAGCGACGCTTATCCATTTTGGAACTCCGCAGTTGGCATCCAAATTCAGAGCCGCGAGGGTGTGTTAATATATATGCGGGTGTACTGTTCCATATATACCAGTGCCCGCGAGCAAAGTTATGGTCAACCAACAAAAAGTGCTTTGAATTAATGTAAAACAGTAATAAAAAATGTAATCAGAATTAACATACATCACAGTTTTAAATTTGGAACAGTTTAAACAAGATTTTGGACATAAAGTGAATAAAAGCGAATTAACGGTAGTGGTGAAACAATGTGTAGATGGCCACAGCAGGAATGAGTAAAGCAGGAAAGTAACTATGTTAAATTTAATGAAATGAAATTAAACTATGTGTAAAAAGCGCTCAGTAAAATAAAAAGGGGGGAATATCCGAATTGTAAAGAGCGAGTGAGTGTGTGTGAGGGAATAAGGGAAAATACGAGGGCTGTCAGGAAAGTAACTTACGTTTTAGAATAAATAAATAAAAAAACAAAAGAAAAATTTTTTATTTACACAATTGAAAACTACATTCTTAGACTATTTTTCCACATAGTCGCCATTCAAGTTAAACCACTTATCGTAACGATTTACGAGTTTTTGAAAGCCCTCATCGTAAAAATCTGCTGTCTGTGATTTCAGCCATTCATTAACGCCCGCCTTCAGCTCTTCGTCGTCTTCAAAGCGCTGTGTTGCCAGCCACTTTTTCATGCGCATGAACAGGTGATAATCGCTCAGTGCCAGATCAGGGCTGTATGGGGGATGATTGAAAAGCTCCCATCCAAACTTTCCCAGAAGTTCTTGCGTTCGTGATGGTGTATGCGGTTGGGCGTTGTCGTGGAAGAACAATACCCCGGAGCTCAACTTACCGCGTCGCTTGTTTTGGATTGCTCTCCGCAGCTTTTTTAAGGTTTCACAGTAAACCTCGGAGTTGATTGTGGTACCCCGTTCCATAAATTCTACCAGGAGAACCCCTTTTCTGTCCCAAAAAACTGTCACCATCATTTTCCTTGCTGACAAGGTCTGCAAACACTTCCTCGGTTTTTTGGGCGAGCGAGTATGGCCCCATTCCATGTATTGATTTTTTTGTTTCACAATTAACGTACCTAACCCAGGTTTCATCCCCTGTTACAATACGGTCCAGTAGAGAATCACCATCCTTGTCGTAAGCATGAAGAAATGACAGTGCTGATGCCACCCGCTGGTTTTGTGCATTTCTGTAAGCATTTTGGGACCCATCGCGCACAGAACTTATGGTAATCAAGCTTTATCATGACAACTTCATGAAGCAAACTACGTGAAATTTGAAGAAACTCAGTAATCATAAAGCGGTGATTTTCACAGATTTTTTAAATTGATTTTCTCCACCAATTTGTCAGTAAGAACACTCGGCCGGCCACTTCGCTCATCATCGTGCACATTGGTGCGGCCATTTTTAAACAGAACACACCACTGCCTTACTCCTCCCTCACTCATTACATTTTTCTCATACACCTCACACAGTCGCAGATGAATGTCCACCGGTCTGCAGTTTTCTGCTTGCAGAAATCGTATTACTGAGCGCACTTCACAGCTCGCGGGATTTTCAATCGCAGCACCCATTTTAAAAATTATTATTGAAGCACAGAAACACAACACAGACCTATACCGGCCCGAGCTGGATGCGTACTGAGTCATGCCTCCCGTGTCACCAAGATGGCGGCGCTAGCCCCTCCCCATTGCCGCCCACACTGAAACGTAAGTTACTTTCTGGACAGCCCTCGTATAAGCAAAAGTAAAGGTACTGGTTTGTTAGTAGAATGTAAGAAAAATTTAGTTAAGTAAATTTAACTTGTGTTTTTCAATATTTGTTTTTGTTGTCACTGTTTTGAATTTATACGTGTATTTATTTGTAACACGTGTAGAGGAGGGAAAAGAATATTTTGTTATGAGGGAAAGTAAATCAATTTAATGTTTTTGAATATGCAGAGTTAAAATAATTATTTAATAAATAAAACTAAATGCATTTGAAAAACAAGTAGACTCAAGTCATTTATTTCAAATAACCTAATTTCTGTTCTCCAATAATACGCTTACACGAACTCTGGGTTGACCTTGATGGTATGGAAGTCATAAAATGGCCTCCAGTAAATAGCGGTTTGGTGTATAAAAATGGTAAGTAAAAAATAGTAAAGAAAATAATAGTACACAGGAAGTAGAAAATAGTGGTAAGGAAATAGAAAATAAAGGAGACACAAGTGCATTGTTATCTGAGAATAAACCTAACAGAAACAAAGAGAATATTAAGCACATAGAAGTCAACACTAAAGCTGTAAAGAACCAAGTAGTTCAGAAAACGAAGAAAATAGGAAAAATACATCAAAAGAAAATAATAAATACACGGGAAGGACTGGAGATGATTAAGAGTGGGCTAGTTTGTTAATGTACTTAATCTCCCAATTACTGAACAGAGATAATTAATTAAGTTTAAAAATTATAGAAGGAGCTTAATAGAAATTTTAGAAGGGACTCGCGATAAAGCAGTGAGTAAAAACTTAAATAAGGCTATATTTAAATTAAACCTACCAGAAATTGAAATGTATCATACAATGTCAGTGATATTATCAATAAGGGATATACCATTGAAATATTTGTGTAGTAAACTAGATAATAAAGTGATAGAGGTAGGCATTAATGCAAGTGAAAATGGAGTATCAGAAAAATTGCAATGCCAGGTAATAGAAAGAGAATTAACAAGGACAGAATTAGTTCGAAACACGACTGTAGACCTTGAAATAAGTGAAAATTTTGTAGCAGCAAAATTACAGTACCAGGTGGTAGAGAGATATGTCACAAGGACAGAGATATTTTGGAACACGATAGTAATCCGAGGAACAAGTGCAAATGAAGCAGTAGACCACAGATAAGTCAATTACGAACAAACCATCGAGAAAAGGGACGGATTTTCTGGATATCGACTAAAGCAAATCAAATGAAAAAATATTAAACTAACTATGAAATAAGACAAACCAATTTAGGGTAATTACTAAGACTACTGACTAGCCGATGTCAATGATAACCATATTAATGATAATAATAACAATTAAGACTAGTTACTATTTAAAAAAGGGTTAGAAATGAGTTAAATGAAGGAAGAATATGCCAATACAACCTATGATAATGATGAAATTTCATTGTTTAACTGCAGAATTAAATGAGATTTCCACAAAATAATGAAATATGGATTCTAATGTACCATTAATCGACAGCACGGAAATAGATAGAATTCAACATGAATGTCGAGCAGTTTTACCCACTTTACCTATAAACAATCTTGTTTTAGTTGGAGGTAAAGGATGCCCAAAATAAGTCATTTAAGAAAGAAGTATTATGAGATCTCAGAAGTAATAGTGTAATCATCCCCAGAGTATTTTTTTGTAGCGAATAGGCTACCTTTTAATATTGTAATTATGTGTGATATGTTGTGACTGAATCCAACAATCATTTGCCTGAGAAGAGATGAAGTTCCTCTGGTCTCATAAGATATAGTTAGGGAAAACGGCGGAGTAATGGAAGCCAAGAGAGCCCCTCCGAATCCGTTCCAGCTATGATGTTAGGGAAATATAGTATTTTAGGGATTATACACCAAGCGAGGGAATTAAATATAAATATGACAATAAGAAATGCTGGCGTAATAAGTTAGAAGAAATTAAAAAAGTTCCAGAGAAAAAAAGACAGGAATACAATTAAGTGAGGTACAGATAGAGAATTTTAATAACAATATACAATGAGTATCGACACAGTTTTCCGATGCACCTAGAAAGTTTAAGGATTATCAATAGGAAATAAATCCCAAAGAACCCATTGAATTCCATAAGAAAGCAGAAGTACTATGAAGAACCGAAACCATTATAAATTGATAATTTCATCAAAGAAATGAATGTGTTTTCCAAAATAATCAACTTTGGAGGAGAGGCATATGTAACATCACAAAATGTTCCATACAAATAAACTCAAAAGGAATGTTAAAATTAGTTAAGGATTGAAAATTACTGGAAGCAATTAAAATATAAAAAATGAAGAATGATATTAAATAAATCTATGAGCTTTGAACAAATGAAGAAAATTAGTAACAAATCATGAACAGTAGGAAGTCTACAAGCAGCATTATAAGACACACATTAAATAAATTGACAAACAGACTATGACTTTGACAAATACTAGTTACCCAAAAGGTTAGTTAAGTGAAAATAGAAAGAATATAATAATGAAAGTATCATAAATAAATGATATATAAAATGAATGGTACTTGAAAATAAAATAAAGTCATATGACAAGCATATTAGCTGAGAATTAAAGTGAGAATACATATTATAATAAATAAATTGTAGATCATCAATCTTAAGTGAATGTATTAAATGAATTAACAGATAAACAATGATAATTGAAAAGTAAAGTAAGATTAAGCAAGTAGGAATAAGAATTGATAACCTAACCTTGAAGGAAGGGTATGCCAAGGCATTATAATTAATGAGTAAAGATAAAACACTGAATATATCGAATTTATATTTGTTATAAATAAATAATGTATAGAGGAGACAAGTAATGTGAAGAAGGTTATGTTATAAGTATATCATAAACATGTTAATTTTATAAAACAATGTATTCAAATATGAGGAGAAGGGAGTTTAATTTTGTTTATTAAATAATAATAAAATTACCAAAAGAGGAAGTAAAGTAGATCACCTTGTAAATAAAAGAATAATAATAGAACTGAATAGTGACTAAGAGTCAAATACCAACTAAAATTATTGTATTTGAGTAGAAAATAATACGAGGTGTGATTGGAAAGTTTTAAGACTGGGCTTGTAATTTCAAAATGGCAGTACTTACAGGCTATTGTGATGGATCTCCTTCAAAGTAGTCCCCTTCTAACTGAACACACCGACTCCAATGGTGTTTCCACTTTTGGAAGCATTCCTGGAAATTTTGTTTCTTAAGGGTTTTAAGAACCCTCTCCTTATTTGCCTGGATGTCTTCAATTGAGTCGAAATTGGTCCCCTTTCAGCAAAATTTTCTATTTACAAAACAGGTAGAAGTCGGCAGGGGCTATATCAGGGGAATAGGGGGGTTGCGGAAGCACAGGAATTTTGAATTTGGGCTAAAATTCCGTGATCGAGAACGCATGATGAGCCAGTGCGTTGTCGTGGTGGAGGACCCAATTCTTGTCTCGCAAGAGTACAGGCCTTTTCTTATGCAAATTTTCGCTCAAACGCTGAAGGACAGTTTTATAGTATTCCTGGTTGATTGTCTGCCCCTAGGGGCAAATTCATGATGCACGATACCCGTAGAATCGAAAAAACTACCAACATTGTCTTCACATGCGACCGACTTTGTCGCGCTTTTTTCGGTCGTGGTAAACTTGGACCCTTCCACTGCGATGATTGTGTCTTTGTTTCTGGGTCATACCCATAAACCCATGTTTCGTCGCCTATAATTATCCTATTTAACAAATCTTGGTCAGTTTCGGCCCAATTAAACAATTCTTGGGACACTTCAAATCGGTATTGTTTCTGCTGGTCTGACAACAATTTCGGAATGAATTTCGCGGACACTCGATGCATGTTCAAATCACTTAAAATTGACTGAACCACGTAGAAACTTAAATTCAGTTCATTAGCCATCTCCCTAATTGTAAATCTACGGTCAGAGCACACTAAATCACGAACTTTCACAATGTTTTCGTTGGTTTTTGAAGTGGAAGGCCAGCCGGACCAGGGGTCATCTTCAACTAATTCGTGGCCATCTTTGAATCTATTGAATCAGATAAAAACATTTGACTGGCTCAGACATTTATCCCCGAAAGCTGTTTGTAAGAGTTCATAAGTCTCCGAAGCTGATTTCCCGGTTTTAAAACAAAATTTGATATAAACTCGTTGTTCCGTTTTTTCATCCATTTTGCAAAATAAAAAATCCGCCAAGACCCGATCACACGTCCTCACTCACCAGGATGCCACTCTCTACTGAACAAAGACGTCGCGGTGATCGTTTCACGTTTCAACGACAAAACAAGCTTCCCCTTCCACACCCGTGGGCAAACCTAGCCCCTCCTATAGAGCAGTGGCGGCGCCTGTCTTAAAACTTTCCAATCACACCTCGTATGATTAGACAGAGATTAATGCCATACAGCAAAATGCGTATACTAGAGAAAAGAATTAGTGACATAATAAGTCATAAAACTAATGTACATAGAGTAAGATATAATTCATCTTAAAATGAATGTAAACCCATAAGAAAATATTATCAAATAGACAGACATTGTGAACTAGAGAGTCATGACTATACTGAATATAGTAAATTTAATTAATTGTAAAATATAAAGGGTGTCCTATCACCAAACTTGTAATAAAAGGTGATAACAAGTAATAGTTTTTGCATAAATTGTTTAAAAGTAGAAGATAACTGCCATTTGATTATAATAGGGCAAATTAGTTATAAGAATAATCAATGTTGAATTGAGTACAGCATTTCAGTTTTTTATTAAATTAAGGATTATAATTTTATTGAATGTTCTTAAAAGTAATTATTAATTAAATACTATACTATACACCAGAAAATAAACTACAGATTGTAACAAAAAACACTCACTGTAAAACTATGCATTAGAATAGGCCATCATTAAGATTGGTTTTATTAATTAATAAGGTATTAAAACTGGCCACTATTGGACTTAAATTAACCAGCAGGAAGCAAACAATATGATGCTAATAAAATAATAAACTTTGTAATTAGACTAAAGGAGAAACTTACGTTAATTATCAACATTTTGTATAAAATTCTGTGAATGCCGAATCTGGCAAGTAAAACTAACAACACAAAAAGTGACGCCAGACTCATCACTCAAACGAAAATGACGTAATTATGACCGAATCATGACATAATTTTCCACCAATCAAATTAATAGTTACAGAACAGAAGCAACATGGCCGCCAGCAAACCACGAGGACTATATAAAGATGACGCACAGAGCGCCAGCATCAGTTGTTAACAGTTTTTCAATTTCTTTCGGCCAATTCAGAAGTTAGATCCACACCGCTCCATATCAAAATTTTAACCTTAAAAGTAATTAAATACAGCAGCATAAGTAGTGATGTTTATCTAATGATAATATTAAACATGAATACAGTTTAATTAAATACAGAAGCAAGTGAAGTTATCGAATAACAGTATATTTTAAATCGACAGTGCGAACCAGTACGAAAACGAGGTTAGGTGTGCGAAGTAAACAATATCGGCACATCGAATGAATGTTATGTATTATTAGTGAACAGTGAAAGTTTTATGGGCAATTAAGTGAGATCGAAAGTGAAGTGAAAATAATCAGTAAGGATTATTAACAAGGGAGTAGAGTGAAAAATAATTAAACCTAATTATATTATTATTGTATTATTGTTAGAACTACATTCACTTGTATACCCCTAGGTACTACATCACCATACAATAATACCACCACAAATAATTATTGTGAACACTTTTTTAATCAATGATTAAGTGATTCCATGCTGGAAACGATAATTATACTTAACCGTAATTAACCTCAAAGTTCGGCAAAGACGAACGACCAACTGTGATTAGTTATAAGTTATTAAGGGTGTCTAACCTCATAGTAGATTAATTGTAAAGCATCGTAATTCGTGGCATTTTTGTTTTACCTTGTATGTCCAAAGAACTCACCTCTGAGAGTAAAATATAAACAAATGTATTTTAAAATCAATCTTGCCAACTGCTGAGTTAAGAGTGAAAGCCATGACAATTGTTAATTAAGTAAACATTTTTTAGTTGTGTTCAAATTGAGAAAATATCATTAACGAAACGAATAAATGAATTGTATGTTAATTTAAAAACGTCTAACGTATAATTTCAGAAACTTAAATTAATTCTTCTTATTTATGAGAGCTGGATTTTTAAAGCCACTCAAACGATTAAGTTGGCAACGCCAGACTTCACCGGCGCCAACCATATTTAAACCTTTTAATACACAACAAGTGAATTATCAACACAATCAACCATATTTCAGAATTAATAGTTCAAAACACTCAAAACAAATTAGTTCTTTGTTATTAAAATAAATTTATGGAATTGGCATTTAGATTCCATAAGGTGCCCAAGCAAATATTAAATAATATCACACAACTTTAAAAAAGTGTAACTTTTATATTTTATATTATTAATTATTTTATTCAATACAACCTGTGGTGTAACCATTACAGACCTACAGACGTGACCAGATAAACGCAAAAGGTACAAACGTGTGTGTTACAAAGTGTAACAACAGAACATACTTTAATTATATTACATACAACAGGAGAGGAAGTAACCGTCGAGTTATAAATTGACGCAAACAACGTAAGGATTATATTACGAACATTAGAAGGGAGAAGGAGAATCTCGTCTTTTTATAATATGCATTATCAGTTACGGAAAGTATTAGATATCTATAATATTATGCCTATAGATATCTATGGAAAAATACATTTAAAATCTATGACTAAATTATTTGTCATTTAGTCAAAAAAAAAAAAAATTGGTATTTTTAGTTTTAGTTTTTATAATAGCATTGTTTGCTTTACAATTGTTATTTTACTGAAAGAAGTCGACTAACTGAGGTATAACTTTCATACAAATTCAAAAATTATGTAATACTGGAATTCACCTAATAACAAATATAATTCGTTCAAAATAGTGATCAAGCTCTGCAGCTAAGGGAGCTTACTAGTTCTACTGTGTTGCCATATTTACACAGCTACACATGCCCCAACTAAATTAAGCATTGTTTTATTTTATATGTGCACAAGCGTACGTAACTAGTATATATGCAGTACAGAATAGGTAGGTACTCTGTAGTGATAGTTAAAACTTCAACTTTTCCAAAGTTTAGTTTGTTCTGATTACTACAGATGTTTGGCAATTAATTTATACAAATAAATATAAATATGTATTTCAATTTGTTAAGTCAACACGTTCATTCAGTAATGTGAACTCGTTATATTAGCACCCTGAGGAATTTCAAATCATAGACATAAATCACAAGTTGTCTGCTACAAATTTCAATTTTCACATAATTTTTCGTTATTTTTTATAGAGCAGATTAAAAGAATAGTCACTGTAATATAATACTAGTTTCTTTCAATAATTAAACTATAAACTTACAGGCCCACAGATAACTGTTCACTATTCTTTTGTACTCATTTTTTTATTCAAAGAACTCATCTATAATTTTTACATTACTTATGGAAACAACTAAACACTACCAACAATTATAAAAACAAATGGAAAAAATGGAAGTACTGTAGTTACCACACACACACACGCGCGCGCACGCGCGCACGGAATACCATCACTCAAAACATTCTGAAATGGTAACATAAAAGGTATTAATGAAAACTGATTATTAACAAAAATTTATAATAATTAACTTGTGTTTATTATGGATTCATATAAAAAGATAAAACATGAATAAATATCAAAATGTATACGATCTGTACACTGCTGTCCACCCTGATGTAACTGTCCATGGTGGAAACTGAGATAAAAGTCGCTGTAATCGTACTGACGTCTGCTGTGCCCCATGAATGAAATGTCCACTTAGTGCAACATCTAACACGTTGGAGATGTGGCCTTCTGGAGGCTGAAAAAGATATACATACACACCTTCTATTAGATGTAAAAATCTAGGACAAAACACTGGAGTAACAATATTCATAACATGGTCATATTATCGTATAATGGAAGGAGAATGCATGCTTTCACTTTCCTTTGCTCCCCGACACTGAGCAGTATGATACATGACTTGTATGTCTTCAAGGTCAGCATGTACCACCATTCCTGTAACTCTCATCCAGCCTGAGAGGAACAGGAACAAATAGATGAAACAGACCTTTAATTTTTCAGCTGCTATTTACTTAGCCGGTGTGTTAGTTACAACGAAAATGTTGAAAATAAAATGGAAAAGTTTCCTATTTTTGACAATTTGACTCTCCAACACGTACATGGACAGCAGCAGGTTACAACTTTCATGCAATTAAATATGCATAGAAAAAAACTGCTGCAAAAAATTTGGTTTTCACAAATGGATGTGTGTTACTGGTGACACAAAAGCAATCCTTAACAAACAAGTAAAACAATGGCCTACATGATTGTAATACTGGACACCTATTTTAAAATGAAGCATTTCCTTAAAAAATGTGAAAGATACAAGAGTAAATATAATAATGTTTAACCTTAACTAGCACTAAACTGTTTTTAAATTTGTTGTTGCAGTACCAAAGGGTTATTAATTATATTTCTAAAAATTATTTATTGCAAATCAATGAGTTCATGAAAGTTCAGTAGGTTGGTTGCAAACAAATTATCGATTTTATCATGAAAACATGAATGAGTTTCTTTTGGACTGTTACAGTACTCTGTCAAATACAGTAAACTGAAATATACAGTACTGTAATTCATATTAGCCTAATCTAAAAACTGTAGCTAATTTGTGTGAATTACTGTGTAAAACAGTACTCAAGTCATTATCCTATAATCATAAACAGTTCTAGCTGTTGTTTCTAAATACCCACCAGATGCCTGGAACCCTGAATACCCATAGTTTCAGCAATTGGACTAGCTTGTTCTTGTATACTGCCCCATGGATCAGTATGTTGGAAACTCGAGCTTCACTGAATTTGGGAAACACCATTTCTAAATCATGCAGTATAATACTTTTTTTATATTTTATCCTGGTTTGTTATCTTGTTCCAGTTTAACTTACTCCTTCTTTGATGTTTTTTATGATGACAATGTTGTTTTTATGAATGATGCTAAAACTTATTTCACAAATTTCTACTTGGCTTCACAAAATTCCCACCATATTTGTTTAAGAGTGTCATTTCACTTTTAACTCTGTTTCACTTAAACACATCCAGTATACCTTTTATGGAAATTAATAATTTATAGTGCAGTTTTTACTGTGTACTCTATGCATGATGATAATGGAATTATTAACCGCCTCTGAAATTATTTCATTGTTTCAATGTAGTTCTTACGCTGGTGCAGTGCAAATTTCTGTGGTGGCTGAAACTCTCTCCATAATTTTTTAAAGTGAAGTAGTGAACTCACAGCTGATTGGGTCATAAACATTTTTCCCCTTCTGTGCAATGAAAACTTTTGTTAGTAAAGTTATTTTGTAGAGTTTTTGTGCATGTTCATTAACACTTAGGGTGCCAGTCACATCAATTGACGTGGTGACAAAACTTTCATAGAGTGCCGACCATATCATTTGACGTGGTGACAAAACTTCTATAGAGTGCCAATAATGTCAATTTACGTGATGTAATTTTATGTTTCTTTAAATACGGGATCACTTCTAATGACGTCATTTTCACTGTTGTGTATGTTTGTTAGTGTTCTTAGTTCTTCAAATTGCTAGCAGATGGTAGCTCAACTGAGCCAAATGGAAACTACGAAGAAATTTGTACAAGAAAATTTCTAATTGCTATGTGTGAAGACATGCATCAAAAGTTTTCATTAAAAAAATATTATACAAACTAATATTAGCGATACATTTTCTTATGTTTTGTGTTTCAACAGTGAAATGTACTACTTCTAGGCTATTTAAAGTGATTTTATAATATTTTTAGTGTGCTATAACAGTTTTGACAAGTTTTTTAATAAAAACTGTGTTTTAAAAAGTAAAGTTTCATTGAAAGTATTTGTATAAAACAATAAAATGTTATATTTCATTATGAAGAAGACGGTCCAATGTGTAAAACAAGGTAAGTCCCATTTTTCTATGTTATGTTATAGTTTCACAAGAATTTTTTGAAAAACATTAAAAACGGCCGGCACTCTATAGAAGTTTCGCGCTGAAACATCCCGCACCCAAAGTGTGTTAAACCTATTGTTTTTATTAATTTTTTTTGCAATAATTCTAAATTTTCTATTTAAGTATCTGATACCAGCTCCGCATACATAAAACATATACCGTATTTTCTCGCATAATTAACGCACTTTTTTGACGAAAAATACTGGTGAAAATTTCGGGTGCGTAAATTATTCAAGGATTTCAGATATACCCAAATTTCATTTGAAATTTATTGACATTTAAAAGATACATTAAATATATTATACACAAAATCAGTTCAACTCATTGAAGTTATCGTCATTTGGCATAAAATTACGGTTGAGTTTTCTTCTGAACAATCAAATAGAGTACATTAGGCAAGTTGGAGTTAATGATGTTAATAATAAGATAGAGCAAACTAATAAATAATCAATTTTTTTATACCGAGGAGGGGTATATATAACGATTCATAATATGTCGTCATATCTGTGCGTTATATGAAAGGGACAGACTGTGCGCCGTAAGCAAGACAGAGAGCGTATAATAAGCAACTATCTCACTCTAACTTCGTCACAGTGAAGCACGCGGTCGGATCAGACATGAATTTTACTCAATTCATTTTTGCAGTTCAACCTGCGATAACTTCAAAACCAATAAATATACAGCAATTCTGAAAACTGCATTGTGTTCAGTAATTAAAGCTCTATAAGTAGCCAAAATCTCAATTAATATAATTAACAATTACAGAAGATACACAGAAGAAGAACGCCAAATGAAATACAGAGAGAATTAGGCTACGTACAGATTAGGTGTTTTCACACACACACAAGTTGGATCCCATGTGCTGCAGCTATTTCTCGTCCTTTAAAATACAGCATTTCGTAAGAAAAGGCATATCCATCATTGCGTAACGAAATCACATATTTCAGAAGATACTCCTCTACTTGCGGAAACATGCCACTTTTTGGACCACGAAATGCTTTACGAGACTTGTTGGTCTCTTGAAAGGCAATTTTCTGTTTTCGCCAGTACCGCACATTACACTCGGACACAGAATATTTGCGGCCTACTGCCCTATTCCCGTGTGTTTCGGCGTAAGCGATCACCGCAAGTTTATATGACGCAGTATTACTCGAATACTTGCTCATTGTGGATTAATGAACGACTTTGAGATCACAAAACATCCGTGTACCCGAAACACTCGTAAAATGAGTTTCTACCAGACTGGAATAGATCGTCACTAATCACGTCTTCGCTGATTCACTCACCGGACTGAAATACCGCAGTGAGTAATAACAGGAAGTTGCACGAGGGTTTGAAATGCGAGGTTGCGCAATAGGAAAGCTACTACTTGACATCTTCATTTCGAAACGCACCCGGAACTGTGTGATGAAATCATCGAGAAAGCGGGTGCGTCAAATACGCAAATATTTCTTTTTTCCCACTTTGAACCCCCCCAGAAATGGGATGTGTAAATTATGCGGGGGTGTTAATTATGGGAGAAAATACGGTACATTTTAAAATAAATCTGTGTCTGGAATATACTTCAAGGCACTCTTCTTATTCACTACAGCTATCTACTGTAATTAAAGAATGTTCACTGTCACAATATTTAATTCATTAAATTTAGTTTTGAAAATTATACAACACAAGTGCTGTACATAATTTTCAACATATAACATTATGTTTTAACACAACATGCAGTAATATAAACGCATGATATCCTATTAATGTTGCATAGTACTTGTAAGACAAAAACATGGTTTTCTAAAAACTCAGCTTTACAAATTCTTGGAAGAAGTCTTCACAGACTAGCTCTGAATAATATAAAATCTTTGTTGCCAAGCTTTACAAAAATAAAAAAATGAATATGAGGTGAACACAGCTTTTGGGGGAATATCTTCACACTTATCAAGTTAAACTTGAATCCTTGATGTAAATCTACCCTTTATATAAAGCTCTTTTAGCTCGGTCCACTGAAGAGTTGTATATCAAAGTTAAACTACATTTTTTTTCTGCCAATACATTGCTTTCTAATGTTGCTTGCCTATGATACATGATAAGGATGTAATTATAACATGACTGGCATGTTGTCAAAAATATTAGTTCTTTCCATGCACATCCAACCATGTTCACAACGAACTTATGTGAGTGTTGTGTTTCCTGGTTCTGTTCAAGGGTAAGTAGGGTTTCTTTTGTTTTATGAACTTTTATGGTTTTGTTTTACGTTTATTTATAGTGGTGGTGTTGATTTTTGCAATATTTATTTTTTGATAGTTTACACTTTTTGCACATAGTTAGTTTTAAACTATTAGACAAGCTATTGTTACAGCTGAAGATGATCGCAGATTATTAACAGTCAAAATGTTACACATTAAAAATTTTAGCAATGATAATAGTACATGGAAACTCTTCAGGTAATGATATTATACAACTGAAAAATTAGGTTTAAAGATAAAATAAAACTCAAATTTAAGTCTAGAGTACAATTCAAGGAGAGGGAATACAAATTGTATTACTTTGCTTAAAGATCAACAAAACCAAAACAGAAGTCATGAATTGCTCTAGAAATAATAAGGACTCTTTAAATATTAAGCATAGAGGAGATGGATGTAACATTCCATCTACTTGGGTAGCTGTATCCGAGGGTTTGGACAATAGAGTAAGGGGTGGATGATCCAGTCAAACAAAAAAAGGTTTACCTTGCACAAAAATTGTTATTGTAAAATATTGGATTACATTGCACAATATGGATGGGAAACCTGCACAATAGAGGAAGCTGACAGACAAACATTAGAAGCATCTGAGAATTTAAGAATAAAATGGGTGGGCATAGTAAGAACTAACCAGAAAGGAAAAATAATGGGAGAAAGAAGAAGTTTATGGATGACTATAACAAGAAGACAAGACAGGCTGAGGAACCCACGACTAATGATTTTGGTGAGATGGCAGGTGTAGTGAAGAGGAGACAGAAGCTGGAACTTGATAAGAGAAGTACAGGAGGGCCTAGAGGACTGGATCAAAGAGTCAGGTGGATGATAAGATGGACAATGATAAGTTCCATATAACTTGTAACAATACAACAAACCACAAGAAGATGAAACACCACATGAATATCATTAAGTAAGTATAATGTAAAATAATCCATATAACATAAAAATCACAAGGTGAGAAACAAAAATTAATTTGCGGCTTTGGACATTCATATTTTAAAATATTCATAAGTACTTCTATACATTCTACTGTTGATACCTGTAAGTCTATCCAGAAAAGCCATGTTTCTGGATCAGAGGCACATGAATAATATACAAAATAAGTATCCCTGTTTTTCCACTTTGGCCTTCCTTTTAATGGAGTTCCTGGGACAAGGCTCCATGCCACTAATTTGACTCCTAAGTTAGGTGATACTAGAAGTGTCATATGGTCAGGACCTACACACACATAAATACATAACATGGTCATTATGGCCATTTGAAACAAAAATATTAGGCATTATGATTAGTCTCTAAGCCACATGTGTACAAACATACATTAATTGATTTTAATAATCATCTATGTTACTTTTACTTTCCATCTTATGACTTTTCGTTATGTTACAATGAAGACTTATCTTTAAAATCAAAATCTTTTAAATAAACATAACGGAAGTCATACCACAGACAAGTAATGCAGGTGATTGTTAATATTAATTAATATACAGAAAACAGTATGGCACTGTGGATGTAAATAAAGAACAACTCATTGGTTTAAACTGGAAAGGCAAACTAACACATATGTTTGTATACTACAAGTTTGTTGTTTACACAGTTTACTTGATGTTATTATTACCCACTCTTGCCACATGCATTTGTTTATAACTTACCAACTGCTGAGAAGGTAAGTCGAACAGTTCCATTACTTTTATTTTCTCTACTCATTAATTGAAGTTCAGTCTTAATTGAAACGTTGGGAGGTGGTCCTGGTATCCAGTGTGTTTGCCTGTTTTGAAAAAAATTACTATATTAATCATATATACTTTCATTCAATTGATTTAACATAAAAGTATAACATTCAATTGCTAACTTGCAAGTTTGTTGGGCAGCTGTACCATCACCAATGTATATTAAAGGCCCACTTTAATATAGGTGTAATTAGGAGAACACCTCAAAATTTTTATGTTTAAAAAAGTATATCCCAAAAGTAAAAAATCTGTTTGAAAAATTAAAAAGAACTGATTAACTTCAAAGGTTGTAGTAGCAGCATAAAAATTATTTTAAAGGAAAAAGGCTTTAGGTTGGTAAAAAAAATAATAATAATCAACCTAAATTCATTAAATCATAGCTATGGGAATACAGTATTGACAAAACATCAAACAATTCAGAGAAGAAGGCAGAGCCGTAGAACATCACAGAGAAACATATATTCATAGTAGCCACACACTTCTGGGCACCTGGAATGATCAAATTCAATCTGGTGGCTACTCAGCTCCAATTAATGTCTTCTGTGTGATTTGATATTTGGGATTATTCCAGACAGACAAAGTACTCCTGTCCAATATGTCAGTCAGCAAGGGTAACAGCTTCACAACATCTATGAACTAGTGCAGATCAACTTCAACCTGAACAGTGAGAAAATGAAAACCTGGTATGACCTGGCAGCAACTGCATCAGGATGTGATGCTGGGGACCAGGTTTGGCTCTACAATCTGATACAGAAGAAAAGAGTAAGCCCAAAGCTGAGGCTCGCATAGGATGGCCCATATACTGACATTAAGAGGATAAATGATTGGTGTATCGCATCCAGAGGACTGATACTTGCTCCAAACTGAAGGATGTTGGAGACAGTACTCTTAAAGAAGGGTGGTCTGTTATAAGTGTGCTGCAAGCAGCATGTGTGTGACAAGATATAGTCAGCTGTGTTCAAAATTTTTTTGTATGCACACTTACAGACAAGTATGTGCGTAGTCAGACTTAACAAGAGAAATAGTCATGGACATTTCTAATGCGCAAAATTCAAAAATTGCATAAACTTTCTGATCAACCCTCATATACGATTACAATAAGTAAAAAAATATGGAGAACTGTACAGTTGTACATGACTATATTGTCACTATGGTCACAATATTGTTGTATTTAAAACAGTGGAATAAAATAAATGAAGACCAGAGGATTCATTACAAGTTCCAATAAACAAAACACAATAAACACTAGAATACAACAATTCTTCAAGTTTACAATTGTACAATACAAATTAATATAAATACCACCTTATTAACACTGTCACAATAAATAATGCAAATCACTAATTACAGATGTTCACAGACAATAATTTACAGTAATCATTTTACAACAAATTGCTATAAACCACCCACACTGAACTGCCAGTTCACAATCACAAAACTAACTCTGAGACTCTTTACCACTTTTTATTGCTTCAATATGCAATTTCAAACTGACTGCCACTTGTGAATCAGCGCCATTATCCTCAGCCTGTGTGACACAGTATGTGTCAAATCTGACCTACATGCTGGTAGAATAATCATCCACAATCTGGAAGGTGCATCTGGAAAGATCAAGAACATGGGAGAATATCGCATAATCCTGTCGATCACAAATGTACACAGAATCATGTGGCCGTACATATTATCTATCTCCTCAGTATAGCAATATATAACATCAAACTGCATGAATGAAAGAATCAGAAGCATTCTATCAGACAACTAAGTTTTACTACCTTAAAATGAAATATTTACTACGTTGTAAAAATAAACAATTACAAAGTGCTCACAGTGTTGTCTCTAGTAATATTAAAAGTGACACAACATGAATCTAGCCCTCTTTTTCTTTTAGTTCAGTACTATACTTTTCTGCATTTTACAAATTTTTAACTTCCATACGTACCGTAAATTTCTTCACTACCATATGCTTTTAACAAATTTATGTTATACATGTTCATGAACCTATTAAAACAAAAGGTGTGTTCAATAAAAAAGAAAACATTTTTACCAAATAAATGTGATTACAGGGATGAGATAAGGCAGCCCACAGTACAGTTCTCTATCACATTCTTCTTGTATTAGTTTTGCACGAGACATTTCTGGAACTAGCGCAGACACGGTATGAGGACTATTTACATCTAAATTTATAACCCAGTAACCGTAATGATGTTCTCGCAGTGTGCCTTGCAGCGAGTGGTATTGCCTGTCAACATGCTGGCCCATCACATAAACAATTAATACAATCTTAAGTTATATTAGTGAAGCAATCAATTTATCATAAACATACTTACACACTTCTCAACAAAATACATATTTTATTAGCATTTAAAAATTTTCCAGACAGAAAAACTACATTTACATACAACTCATCTAAACATTTAAATTACAACTTTCACATATTTGTACCATAAAACTATTTACCATATTTTTGATTGTCTTTAAAAACAGTTAATACTCTTCTCAACAAAAATGTAACATGCCATTACTAAATGAATGTCAGCAATTTTATAATTCAGATGTACACAAAATAGTAACAAGGTAAATATCATGCAAGTGGCAAATCAAATTTAAAATTAACAAAACCCAACCATTTACAGGCAAGTAATTTTGAGAGTCTGTTAGGACTTTATTCCCAATTAATCAAACCAGATTAAATAGTAAAATATTTATTTGTTAAAAAAATTATTAGTACTATATATAAGAAGTGTGTGTGTGTGTGATTAATATACTATCCCGTTATACAATCAACGACAATGTCTAGTGTTTTAAATTGTATCATATTTCGTAAAGATTTGGATTTGTTTGGTTATTAATTGATTTTGTGTTCGTACATACATGTAAGTTTACCCAGCTGTTCAAAATAGTGACGACTTTGGACAGTATGATATTTTATTAGTGTTAATTAAATAATTAAATACAATGTCATGTCATGTCAACAACAACACAAATTCATGTCTTTGTTTTATGAGTGTGCTGCCGAATTGGATGTGTATATTTTTGGATTTGTAAATGTAACATTTTGTAAGAATGAGGAGTCAAAGGATTTTAAAATATATATTGAAGTTAAACAAGGTGTTGTATACGAACCCAATCTAAAATTGAAAAGATGAAGCATTAAAGCAGTAACCCAAGAAAAAATAAAGAAAGTAATATTAGGATTCTAAAAGATGACAGAAATCCAATTAACATAACTGATGTCTCCATTGACATGGTCTTATTTAGGAGTACTGAGAAAAATCTGAATTTTTAACTTGAATATCACAAGTGAATTGTTAAGGACTATAATTATAATTAGTGAATCATTACTTACAAAAATATAATTAATGAAATAAAAACAAAAGCAATGATAATGCAAATGATATTGTTTACTACTCATAATATCTCAAAAATATTATATCTCATAATCTACTATCTTACAGACCCATAATGTAGTTCTGAATGAGAAGAAGCTAGAATAAGAAAGCCCTTCAAATATTCAAGCAGCATAATTGAAGAAAATGGGAGGGATTCATTGACATATAAATATATTATGTTATAAATATATATAAACCTTGAATGTAATGAAACTAATTTCCTAAGTAAGAGAGAAAGCATCAAAAATGTGAAACTGGAAGTGTTAAGGAAGCTTCTGAGGTCTTGTAACGGTACGTTATGTAACGAATTCTATTTTTAGCCAGTGAATCACACAAAAAGCATTTTGTTGACAAAGACGAAGTAAGGCAGAGTTGCGGTCGACGGCCAGGCGCCGTGAGGATCACATGAAAAACAAATGACGTCAATCCAAAGGAGGGACGGGGAGAGGTAACCAGAATGAACTGGTTTTCAAATGCGTATTTGAACAGAATTGTGGCGCAGGAATGAAAACGAAGCGCCCCAGTCTCCAGTCAGCAACCGAACAGTACACGTGTTCTATTAGTGCCTGCAGGCAGTTACGGTAGGTCTACCGAGTTTTTTGTACAAAAGTTGTGAAAATGGTAATAAGCCTGTGAATTAAATCTAAACAAAAAATACAAACATAAATTTGTTTCGGAACATTATTTCAGAACATTTTTCATCGGAAAAGCGAATTACGACTCATTGTGCAACAACCAGGAGACTCCACGACGACAGAGCTAAGTATACATACAGGCATAGTAAATTTGGTGAAAGTATACAAAATTGACTTTTTAAAACAATATCTTAAAAAACAGTATAGTATGAAATAAAGTTAAAATATGAGATCTCAATAGCGTGAGAGAGAGTTTGAAAGAACAATGGGTGTAGTAAGCGCTAAAGATAAAAACAAAGTACTCATTTTGCACTTATTTTCTATTGATTTATTCTTGTTTTGGAATTATATTTTCTTTTTAACATCAACAAATTAAAGTACAATGTGTTTTGATACAATAAAATAAGATTTTTCAATATAATGTGTTAGTTTAGTTAAATACGCAGTCTACCCGAAACCGATTCTGTGTGTCAATAAGTTCGCCTAGACGGCCCTGGAGTTTTTTTCTGTGAGGGAGTTTTTATTTATTCAATTATTTGTCAAAATTGTTTTCTTCGGGAAAGTGAAATGGTTTCCACATTTCCTCCAAAAAATGTGGTGGCGACCTTGGGACTTTGGGGATCTTCTGACTTTGTAAAGGTAAGTCGAAAAGAGCAGTAGTAATCGGGGTTTCGTTTCTTCTTTTTACTTTATTTTTTTCGAACAGTTACAAGTGGCGACCCTGCCAGGATACTTGTTAAATTTATTTAATATTTAATAAGTTAGGCCTACTTAAACACAAGTTGGGGTAGATAGCAGAATGTTTGTATAGCAATTTCATTGGGTAATTTGATGTACGAATTGTGAGTTTTTTGTGTAATACGTTATGTAATATTGGATATAAAATTTCTTTTGTCAATTTATGTAGTTTGAAAAATGGCAGACAACGAAAACGAACTTAACCTAACTGACTATGCCATAATGAGCAATCACGGGATACACTCTACTCCGGTGTCTACCAGTAGTAGTAAATCGAATGAAGAAGTAATGAACTTTTTGTGTAACATGCTGAGTAATATCAATGAAAAAATGAGCGATTCACAAAAACATTTTAATGAATTAAGGGGTGAAATAAAAGAACAGTTGGATAAATGTTTTAATGAATTAAATAATTTATTGTGTGAGCGTATTGATGAACAAATTAATGAAGTACATAATGATACTACAAAACAAACAGACAAGTTAAGAGAGCATGTGTGTGTGGTAGAGGATAAAATAAATATTTTAGATTCTAACCAAACAGAACTTTCACAACAGGTAACTACAGTAAGTTGTAGATTAGACAAATTTGAACTGAAACTTGTAATAAGTTTGATGGAATCGAGAGTAAGATGCAATGTTTAAATAGCACGATGCGTGCAACAGACAATCGTAGTAGTGAGTTGGAGTCACAAGTGGCCATGTGTACAGTAAATGACTATGATAAGTTATTTAAGAATGTTAGAGATGAGTTAGAGTCAACCATAAGTCAAAAACTTAGTAATGTAAGTGAGAGGTTGATAATTACCAGAGAAAGTAATAATGATTTTGATCTAGAATCTTTTAATTGTGACAGTAGGGGGTACACCCCATGCAATTTTTAAACCGAGTGAGAGATTTCAATCAGTTCTGTAATAATAACTGGGAGGTAAAGATCCTAAAAATCCTAAAATGTTTTAAGGGAAATTCTGCGGTTTGGGCTGAAGCTCATAAAACAGATTGGGTGGATTAGAAAAGTTTTGAAAGGGCATTTAGGGACAAATACTGGTCCAAGGAAGAACAAGAGGTGCTGCCTAGCAAAATTATGGGGTCCGGTAGTTTTGGGACCAACGGTAGCAACGTGACGATGTACGTGATGAAATTATATAATGAAGCGAAATATCTTGAGCCACCATTGCCATTTTGATCATTTGTGCATCATGTAAGCAATCATTTGCCACGAGAAATACAAATTACACTAATGACACGCGATATTACAGAGATTACAGAGTTGGAAAAAATGTTAGATATATTTCAAAACATCAGGGACAGGGAGCTGGGTAGATGACAAAGTCAGCCAGTGTCACACACAAACGTACTACATCACCATCCGAAGGGGTCAACGACTGCACACAGAGGTGCACGGAGAGATTATAATAGAAACGAAGGGTGGAGGTGTCCAGACTGTAGACTTGAGAACTATGCTTTCAGAACAGTTTGTTTTAGATGAGGCTGAGCAAGGAATTGCCAGAGGAGTAAACCAGTGTCAAACCAAAACGGTCAACACCAGAGGAGAGAGGACAGCAGCAGAGGAGTACCTAGAGGCAGTGGACAGGTAAACAGGAGTCGAGGTGGTCACTCTCAGGGTAATGCCGCCAATCAACAGGAGCGGGGTGGTCAGCAGGAAAACGAGTAGGGACAATGGGGGAGAGAACCCAACCATTGTCGGGAAGTAGCGGGGTCCAAGATACGAAGAGTTATCATAATCACCTGATTAAGATGAACATTTCAACGGAGCTGATGGAGGAAGACAACCCGGAGGTAGGCGAACCAGAAACGGGACTAACAGAGATGACTGTTGCCATTGAAGGTAAGGAGATTAAAACACTAGTAGATACTGGTAGTGAAATTTCAGTTATTTTAGAGAATGTGTTAGGGGAGTTAAGGGAATTAAATAGAAATATTCCATCTTTACCAGTTGCAGGGGTTACAATAGTGGGTGTTACTGGGATTAGAAGTAAAAGGGTGACCAAGCAGGTTCAGTTAAATATGAAGATAAATGGGGCTAAATATGATAATACTTTCTTGGTAGTTCGAGGGTTACATTTAGAGGTTATATTAGGTAATGATTTTCTAAAGCGACACAAAGCAATTATTGATTTTAACAAACGGATGGTAGAATTGGAGCATGAATTTAAACAAGTTAGGTTTAGTTTTGAACGGGTGATAGACGGGGTGAAAATTGCAGGGATAAAAATAATACAAAAACAATTTGATGGTGGGGACACGGAGATGAGAGTAAATATGTGTGGAGAGAATGAAGAGAGAGGGTGAGATGAAAGTGAAGAGCGAGTGTGGGAGGACAGGGCACTTGGTTTTTTTAGTGAGGGTGTTGTTATAGGGGCTCCGCAACGTGAGGAGTTGTGGGGAGTGGTTGAGAGTTATAAGGGTTTTTTTTTCGGAGTTACCTGGTAAAGCTAGGAATTATGAGTGTGAGTTAAAGGTAAGGGAACATACACCGTTTGTTCAGAGAAGTTATCCAGTGCCCTATTCGAAAAGGCGAGCTGTTCAGGAGGAGTTGGATAGAATGATGGCGGGGGGTATAATTCAGACGTTGGCGTCACCATATTCAAATCCGTTAGTTGTTGTGATAAAAAAGGATGGAAGAGTGAGATTATGTCTAGATGCCCGTAGAATAAACCAAATTATCATGCCTGACCGAGATTCACCCAAGCCGATTGATGAGATCTTTCAGAAATTTAGTGGGGTAAAGTACATGACATCCTTAGACTTAACCGTGGGCTATTGGCAGGTACTGTTAGCTCCAGAGAGTAGGAAGTATACTGCTTTTTTATTTAATGGAAAGAATTATCAATTTCAAAGATTACCGTTTGGACTTAATACAGTAAACCCTCGATTTAATGGACCTCGGTTTAACGGACTTCGGATTTAACGGACAGAATTTGACAGATAAAAAAAAAAATTTGAAACATCAAAGCATGATAATGTTTTTAGGCTTTTGAAACGTATAATGTGCATAAACTGCAGACTCTCCTGTTCTGGCGATATTGCTTGGCTATCGCAGCATTCTTTCATTTCTTTTCTTCTTGTTTTGAAACACGCAAATTTTCTCATCTTCAATTGTATTTGATGAGAACGGAGTATTCATCAAGAATTCATTTAATTCTTCACAATCCCTGTCTTTGCGTTGTCGTTGTCGTTGACGCAGGCGTCGCACACGTTCAGTGGAAGACATCACGACGACTAACACTGAACAATATACACTGATATGCATCTTATTTCACTGTGAAATATTTGTCCATCGGTTAATACAGCAAGCATTACAGTGGCACGTAATTTTTCATTTCCCGTAATCTTTACTGTTACAGATTTGGTTCCCGTTTGGTCCACCGTAAATATACGTAAATAAAAAATACGAGCGTTTCATCGGCATTTCCCATGTGTTCAAGTGAATAACTATGCTTCTTGCGTAAATGAATGACAAACCGCTGATACTGTAGGAGTTTTTCTTTGTAGTCACTCGGTAGTTTTTGTGCGAGTGATGTACGTCGAATGCTCGTCACGCAGTATTTGCATTTAAAAGTCGTTCCTTCTGTTTTCTCCATCGTCGAATACAGGATTCATCAATATCGAATTTCCTTGCGGCTTCCAAACTGCATGTTTTTTCTACATTTTTTATCACAATTAATTTATAATTCACATCATAGGCATACGGTTTACGTTTAATTTGATTTGACTGCGTGCCTTTAGTCTGTACAATATCACTCATACCGCAAACGCACTACAAAAATGCCGAATGAAAACAAAGTGCAGATAAGCGATGTTGTCACTGTTACAATAGAAAACCACACTGGCAGTTTACCTGTTATTTAGAAACATGTTACTCACACCCCCTCTACTCATCCGTTGTCTTGCTGCCTACAGAAGGGTGCGAGCACGCGCGCATGCGCATGCACTTACACTTTATCTTCCTATTCTTTCTTCAGTTTGCTGTTAAAACATTCGGTTGTAGTCATAAGTCATAACGCCAGAGTTAACTACAGCCAGGCAAACTGCTGTTGCTTAGGCAGTAAACAACTCATAGATACCACAAGCGTTCGTCCCGCCTGAAGTCAGGTATAACTTCGAATTTCGTTAGTGCGGGAATGCAAGCCGCAGGCCAAATTAGCGACCATGTTTTTAAGAGAAAAAGTGCGGCTTGTATTCGGAACAATACGGTATTTGCATGATATTAATAGTATTAAAAATTCAAGTGTTATAGGCCTATTTGATTTAAATATATCCACAAAAAACAAAATTTGCGATTTAACGAACTTTCGATTTTATTGACACCCCTCAGCCCCAATTAGTCCGTTAAATCGAGGGTTTTCTGTACTAGTGTTGCAAGTTTTATTAAATGTTTGGATGAAATTTTACAGCCCAATAATGTAGAATTTTTAACCGTATATGTTGATGATATCTTGATAGCATCGAGAACTTTTTCAGAACATGCTGAACATTTAGAATTTGTTTTGAGTAGATAACGAAGACGTGGGCTAACTGTGAATTGGGAGAAATCCAAATTTCTGCAACAGGAAATACACTTCTTAGGTTATATTACATCACCCAAAGGGATTGAGGCGAACCCAGAGAAAGCAGAGTCGATAATGAGATTCCCAGAACCCAAGAATATAAAGCAATTGCAGAGTTTTTTAGGCCTATGTAACTTTTACAGGAAATTCCAAAAGAATTATGCCCAAATAACAGCGAAGTTGCGTGCGGTGTTGCAGAAAAACAAACCGTAGAGACGGGGAGAAGAAGAAAAGATCACATTTCAATAGATAAAAGATAAATTTATGAATATGATTATGATGAATCATCCTGACTTTGATAAAAAATTTTATTTACAGACAGATGCCAGCAACATAGCTTTAGGTGTGGAGTTATACCAAGAGGCCGAGAACGGGGAACACAGGACCCTGCTAGCAGAACCCTGTTGGCAGCAGAAAGGAACTACACCAATACGGAAAAGGAGCTGTTGAGCATCGTCTTTGCAGTGAAGAAGTTTAGGACTTATCTGCTGGGGAACAACACGATCATCCATACGGATCCAAGGCGCTGTCTTTCTTGAACACATGTAAGCTTACACACAGTCGACTAACCAGGTGGGTGTTATTTTTACAAGAATACAATTTCTCTTGGGAATACATAAAGGGTATAGAAAATAAAATACCAGACACACTATCAAGGGTAGATTTTGATGGAAATAAGACGGGTAGGGATCTTAAAGAAATAGAAATTTTTCGACTCAGCCGGGAAGATAGGCTTTTTGGGGAAGAACTGACAAACCTTAAAACAATGCAACGATCCGATACAAAATTGAAAAAAATAATTGCTAGCCTAGAGTCAGATCCAGATAATTCCGCATTTAACAGGTACTTTCAAGTGTATCAGGGGATTTTGTTTAAGAAAATAGAAGCGGGAGAGCGAGATTGGAAGTTAGTTATACCACAGGGACTAGTTGATAAAATCATAAGGGACTGTTATATTAGATACGGGCATTTTGGGGCTAAGAAATGTACACACGTGTTGAAGGAATCATGCGTGTTTAAAAACATGGAAAGGAGGGTTAGAAAATTGCTCTGAGGGTGTGATTTGTGTCAAAAATCCAAAGTGGCTGATTATCGGCAAGAGGGTGAATTAAATTTTATAAAAGTTGAAAAACCGTTTGATTTGGTCGCAGTAGATTTGTATGGTCCATTTACCAAAGGGGCGAGGGGGAGTACTGTACATATTCGTTGTGCTCGACACATTTTCAAAATTTGTTAAGTTGTACAATATAAAGAGGGCAACTAGCAAGGTTTTAAGCGAGAAAATAACACAGGATTATATGAACAAAGTAGGAAAACCTAAAGTGGTACTTTCAGATCATGGGCCCCAGTTCATTAGCAGGAAATGGCGACATAATTTAGGGTGGGAAGGTATCATAACTAAGCACACGGCAGTATATCACCCGCAGTCCAATCAGGCTGAAAGGGTAATGAGGGAGACTGGGAGAATATTTAGGGCATATTGTCATGCTAAACACAGTGAGTGGCCTATGTTTGTGAGCAGAATTAAGGATGGTTAAACTGCACTACCCATGAGTCTCCTGGATTCACGCCATTATGAGTTGGTAAAGGGGATACGCCCACAAAGAATATTGGAGCAGCTTTTCAACTATCCACCAGAAGGTAGTACCATAGATGTAGGATAAAAATGAGACTAGCTAATGAGAATTTGTTAACTAAGGGGGAGAGAAGGAAACGGCAGCACGACTCCAAAGGTAAGTGGATTAAATATGAAGTGGGTCAGCTGGTACTGGTCAAGAGACACGATTTATCGAATGCGCAAGAGAAAGAAATCAAAAAATTCTTTTTGCTATATGAGGGTCCTTATGAGATAATTGAGATTAAAATGGACAACGCCTATGTGTTACAAAATCCAGTGACAAGGGAAATAGTGGGTACACATAACGCAACGAATTTGAAAATTTATTGGTCGAGTTAAATTGTAGTAAATGTATTATATATTTTAACTGTTTCAGAAGGGGCTTTTCCCCCATTTTCGGGCGGTCACTGCCTCGCCAACCCTGACCGTGGGTTTTGACCTTTTAGGGGTGGACCATGGTTGGAGTATACCTCTGGAGTGAGTCCAGACAACTATGGTCCTCCTCTAAAAAATTGGTGCAATTAGAAATTTTTAATTTTGAAGAACGGGGGAGGGGACCCCTAACGATCTTGGGTAGGCATTATTGTCAGCAGTGCATCGCTTTGCATAACTCAGGGATCAACTAATTTTTTTGAATTCAAAAGTACTGTAAGGTAGTTTTTAAGGGCAGACAAGTGTTGCTATTTCAAAAATTTTGCTCTGTATTATTTTTACAAAAATTTTTTGTTCTAAAAAAAAACATCTATATATGTACATACATGTAGATATGCATATTGGCCTAGTGATTGTTAATGTATCGATTGTAATGAATAAATTATTATTCAATGAGATGTGAAGTAATTGTAAATCAACTAAATAATAAATTATTATACTGTACCTGCTATTTTTTATGGCTAGGAAAGACAGAGTTATAGTAATGTGATGGAAATTGTATGTAATGTATCAGTTGCTACTTTATGTGTATTTTAGTATAAGTATTTTTTTTTTAAACCGGATAAAAAGGGGATTCCCCAACTTTCGGGCGGTCACGGCCTCACCGAACCCTGACTGTGGAATTGGCTCATCTTTAACATGCTATGGTCAGGGCACATTACGTTACGCGCTGCCTAAGTCTGGCCATAGCTTGACGATAGAAATTGAACCTTTTTGAAAAATTTGGGGGAATCCCCAATAAACTACGGAACAGCGGCTATGCACCGAATGGGGTGGTAGACCGTCTTAAGGGCGTATAGTTAGTTCACTGTTATTACTGATGTCTTGTACACCAGTAGTACCAAACCTTGTGTATGGCTGAAGCAAGACGGGCCCCATACCGGTATTAGAAAGTATCGGGATGGGTCCCACAGAGTATCTAATGTATACTCAAATAATGTTCAGTTCTTGTGGAAGCAACTGGCCGAGTCAGTCCAGCCATAAAAATGCAATAGTGTAGTGGATAGGGGGTAGTTACAACTCTAGCTACGTATAAAATGTTTGTACTTGTAATAATAATATTGTTTGTTATAATTTGATGTGAGTAAAGTTAATTACAACTATTGGTTATGCTGTGAAATTGTAACAGTGTAATTTAAAAAAATAATGCACCAAATCCAAACCTTTGAGAAGTTATAAAATATTATGACAGTTTGTGTTAATGGAATTTGAATTTGAATGTCAATGAGTTGTGGACAATTGATTGCACCAGTTAAGGTGACAATAAGCGCAAAGTGTAATCTTTTGAAAGTTGAGACATTGAATTTGAGTATTTTTTATTTTTTTGATATGATTTACAATTGTATTTTGATATATACTTATACACGTTAATATGTAACTTGGGTTAAATAATGTGTGTTATTTTAGCATAAGAGTATCTACTTTTGAATTGTAATATGTTATTTGAGTGTTAAGATACAAAAGATACCACAAATCAGTACTTTGGTCAATGCAAATCAGTACTTCTAGGAGGAACCCAAATCAGTGCAAGGATATGGATTAATGAAAGACCATTTGATAATGTTTTTGCTTTTGTTGTCATAGAATCTGTGTGGAACTGTGGAGGCGAACCTGTGCTGGCCAGCTCGTCAGGGCAGGGTCTCCAAGTGCCTGTCAGCTTTACGGTGTTGGGATCCTGATGAAGGAAGTCCAGTAAAGTTAGGCGGGTGCGACCACAGCCACTGGATTAGGGGGGTAAGTACCCAACTTTTAATCAGGAAGTAACGGGGGTCGTGGCGCCATATCCTCACTGTTCCGCCTAGGTTTAGGCAATGAGGGTTTTTATGTTTTTAGACAAAATCTCTCATTGGGGGAGGGGTCTTGTAACAGTATGTTATGTAACGAATTCTATTTTTAGCCAGTGAATCACACAAAAAGCATTTTGTTGACAAAGACGAAGTAAGGCAGAGTTGAGATGCGGTCGACGGCCAGGCGCCGTGAGGATCAAGTGAAAAACAAATGACGTCAATCCAAAGGAGGGACGGGGAGAGGTAACCAGAATGAACTGGTTTTCAAATGCGTATTTGAACAGAATTGTGGCGCAGGAACGAAAACAAAGTGCCCCAGTCTCCAGTCAGCAACCGAACAGTACACGTTTTCTATTAGTGCCCGCGGGCAGATACGGTAGGCCTACCGAGTTTTTTGTACAAAAGTTTGAAAATGGTAATAAGCCTGTGAATTAAATATAAACAAAAAATACAAACATAAATTTGAACTTTCGGACCATTATTTCAGAACATTTTTCATCGGAAAAGCGAATTACGACTCATTGTGCAACAAACCAGGAGACTCCACGACGACAGAGCGAAGTATACATAAAGGTGTAGTAAATTTGGTGAAAGTATACAAAATTGACTTTTTAAAACAATATCCTAAAAAAACAGTATAGTATGAAATAAAATTAAAATATGAGATCTCAATAGCGTGAGAGAGAGAGAGTGAAAGAACAAAGGGTGTAGTAAGCGCTTAAGATAAAAACAAAGTACTGATTTGCACTTTAAGATTTTCTATTGATTATATTTTTATATTAACAAAAGAATTATATTTTCTTTTTAACATCAACAAATTAAAGTACAATGTGTTTTGATAAAATAAAATAAGATTTTGAATATAATGTGTTAGTTTCGTTAATTACGCAGTCTACCCGAAACCCATTCTGTGTGTCAATAAGTTCGCCTAGACGGCCCTGGAGTTTTTCTGTGAGGGAGTTTTTATTTATTCAATTATTTGTCAAAATTGTTTTCTTCGGGAATTTGAAATGGTTTCCACATTTCCTCCAAAAAATGTGGTGGCGACCTTGGGACTTTGGAGATCTTCTGACTTTGTAAAGGTAAGTCGAAAAGAGCAGTAGTAATCGGGGTTTCGTTTCTTCTTTTTACTTTATTTTTTTGAACAGTTACAGTCTGATTGACATAACAGTGATTGGATGCTGAATAAGAAACATAAATCAAGACTCAAACATGGAAGAATAAAGCACAAGAATAGAAGGATAAAACAGAAACAAAACAATTAGACAGCATATTAGAACTGATACAAATTAAAATTGGAGAAAGAATTTCAGATGGTTTGGTTATGTACAAGGTATGCCAGGAAAATATGTTACCTGGATATTTGGAAAGCTAATTTCCTTCAAAGTATGTCCCTGTTTAATTGACACACTTCTTCCAGTATTTCCCCCACTGTTGAAAACATTTTTGTAATTGGTTTTTGGAATATTCAACTCATTCTTGGTTGCATTTCTTTTGACCTCTTTTCTAACCTGAAATCTTTTACTTTACGTGATACCTTGAGTCTTGAAAAGGGCCAGAGGTCAAATGGAGCCATGTCTGGGGAGCAGGGAAACTGCTGAATCTGTGCAATACGGTGCTTTGCTTGAAAAGTTTGAGTGAGTTACAATGTGTGGGCTGAGTATTAACACGATGAAGCAACTAGTTCACCACATTGCCACAGCCATGGTCGTTTGTATCTAACAGCATCTTTAAGTGTCAGAGAACAGTCAGGTAGTACTCTCTGTTGATAGTTTGGCCTTCATGAGGATACTCATGGTGAATTAAACTTTGGTGGTAGAAGAAACAGTATTGTGTCTTCTTTGGCTGAGGGGGACTTAACATTGAAATGACTGTCTTTGTCTCAGGATCATATCTGTCGACCAAAGTCTCATCTCTGGTTATGATTTTCTTCATAAAATCAGGATCAGCATTGTTGCATTCCAGTATGTTGCATGCAAAGATGGTTTTCCTTTTAGTCAGGAGTAAGGAATTCTGATATGTATTTTGCAGTGATGTGGCACATGAGCTAGTCAGTTAGAATTGATTTCACTGAACCAAGTTAAATCTCCACTCCACTTTTAATCTAACTGTTATTCTACAATCTTCCATCACTAACCAATGAACTTTCTCGACTGTTTCTGGATTTTAGTTGGCCTACCAGCCGTTTGTTCATCTCAACTGATGTTCAGTCAATTTTAAAATGATTATACCATTAGCATAATACACATAGAATTCATAGCTTCATTATCAAGTCTTTTTTATACTTTCAATCATCTTCAAATTTGAAACAAAACATAATGCATAATCTTTGACCAATTTGTTCTGACATTTTCACTCAAAACAAGAAAGCAATGAATGCAGACCACATGTCTGGATATCATGGCTACTTAGCGGTAACTGCAACATACATGGGTCTCGCACAAATTACATGTACTTACTATGCAACACAGTCATGTGCAAATATTTAAAATCAGATTTCATATGCCAGACAACAAAGTATATGAAAGATGAATAAATTGAAAGAGTAAAAGAAGAAGATCAAATAAGAATGCAATAAAAACGGACACGTGATACGGGAAGCGAAGAGGAAAATGCGAAAGAATTGTAAAACAATTCAAGATATTACAGTAATTTAATGAAGTGGGATAATTAAATGACTTTAGGTGCAGTGATATGAAAGTATAATTTTGTATGAAGATTGAAATGAGTAGTAGACCTTATTTTGAACTACACAACTTATAATCGAAATATGAAATAATCTGTGTTTATTTTTAAGATATGCATTTTTTATTTTATTATGTAAGTATCTTGATTTAATATGTTGTGTAAATTTTGTACATTTTTTGTAAAATTTTGGAGTTATGTTCAGCCTTGTACCATAAGGTAAACAGGTTTTGGATTAAATAACTAAAACTGGTAACAACGTTTAACAAATAAGTATTACAATATTTTTATGTAGACAAGTTTGACAGTCTATAATCATTACATCTACTTACCAATATTATGTGCCTTTGTGGTGATGGAGAAAGGGGATCACTGGAATATGGAAAACCAAGTGGTGTAAGAACCAGTGTCAGCACAGAAACGAGGAACATAGCTGCCAAAAAGCTGAGAACTCTTTTATGATTTTTGACTAGTAATATCACAGGTACCTGCAATTAGAACAGCAATTAGTATTATGCAGTCAAACAATTTTTAACACTTAATGCAATTAAGACTCGTCTTTTTGTATAACAGTACATCAGAATAAACAGCAAAATGAATACTGTGCTGTAATTAAACAAATATGCTCAGTGAAATTAGGACTTTATTTTTTAAACATGAATACAGTAGTACAAATAAATTATATTTTTACACACAAACACATTAACTCAAATTAATACAAAAGAAAAAATTTATGTTCTTTAAAATAATACAAAAATTCACTAACTTTAGTTTAACTTGAAATACTTTAATTATTTGGGCTTTGAAGGGTAAATTCCAACTCATGCCACTACATACACTACTGTTCCATCATAAACAAACAAGGATGGCCGACTGCTTAAATATAAAGCCAGATTTATGTTTCGTTCACAATTAAATCTAAATCTTAATGTTTCTTTTACACAATTTAAACTGGATGGTGTGTTATTTTGAAAACTACACTGTTTATATAACACAATAACATATAATGTTTGAATATTTTGCTGTCACTTATTTTCACTAATGAAGTGTATTGCCTTATATCTTGCTTACAATTTTATTGGAACAATTCCAAATCAGTGTGTATTTGGATGTCTCATTACTTATTACCTGCTACTTAGTTGTTTAATCTTAATTTGATTTATTCTTTCTTTCCATTATTTCATTGATAGTTATAATTATATGTTAGTAAATCCCTGCTTCACTTGTTCACTTCTTGATTACTTATTTAGTTATTTAGTACATTCAACTGTCATTCTTATATTTGTTATTAAATTATCAATTATTTCTTTCAATTTTTTCAAACACGCTTCATGCTAGGATGATCAAAGTTTTAAATAAGAGTGAGTTTTCTTCTTTAGATTGTTGTGTATTACATTATTTTTACTTCCATGTTCCATAAGGAAATGGAAGTATGGTGATGGCAAAAAAAATCGTGTTCGAGATAATCGCAGATTCTGATTGTACTACCCTCAAAACATGAAAAAAGTAATTTTTCGAAAAGTGTCTGTCTGTGTGTGTCTATGCGTAGATTTTTTTTCTATGGCAAACGATAAGAGCCACAAATTCAAACAGAATCAAATAATTTTGTGCATACAGCCCTGAATTGTAGAGTACTCAAGACCTATTGTATTTGGTGAAGATCGGTTAAGGGAAAGGTGTAGTTTACCTGCAACGTTTTATGTTTTAACAAGGGTAATTTTTTTCTATGGCAAAGGATAAGAGCCGCAAATTCAAACAGAATCAAATAATGTTTCGCATACAGCCCTGAATTGTAGAGCTCTCAAGACCTATTGTTTTTGGATGAAGATCGGTTAAGAGAAAAGGGTAGTTTACCTGCAACGTTTTATGTTTTAAAAGGGTAATTTTTTATGACGAATAATAACTGCCGCATATTCAAAGAGAATCAAATAATTTGTTGCACACGTTCCTGAATTTTTAAGTACTCAAGGTCTGTTGATTTTGGTGAAGATCGGTTAAGGGAAAGAGGTAGTTTACCTGCAACATTTTATGTTTTAACAACGGTAATTTTTTCTATGATGAACGATAACTCCCGCACATTCAAACAGAATCAAATATTTTTTGCAGTAAAGTAAGAGTAAAGTACTTAATTTTGAGATAAATAAAGTATCCTGATAAGAAGATCTTACTAATCCACTGTAGAAACGTAGATGAAATATCTATAAATGAAGAGGCTATTTGAACAGGGTGGGGGTAATTTTCTATTAACGAAAATTTTAGTTGAAGGGGGAGGGGATAATTTTTTTTATATATGCACTACGTTATCGGCAACAAAGAAGTAGTTTGTTGTTAAAATTCCTTCCCGGCCTGTTTGGCCGTAGACCAATGTTTTCTGCAAAATCAGACGTTTCAGCAGTGCCATCGACTTCCATCATCAGTGAAAATCGAGTGCGATAACATGAGGTGGTATACGTTAGTGACCACAGTACTGTGGTTAAGGCTGGAGCAGTAAGTAGAAAGAAGTAGTTTCTATGGAAATATTTCATTTCGAAAATGATTTTAAATATAAATCTTAGAACATGGAAGTCATGTATGGTTCTCCATACCGATATTTTTTTCTTACCTTGGCATAGTGCCATATAATGTTTTTAATTCCTAATTTTATCCATCACATAGTCTTTTATGTTCAAAACATAATTTAGTTAATTTCTTTTTATGTAAATTACATTCTTTTCAATATTTTACAATTATTAGTCACTTATAAAATTTGTTACACTACCTAACTTCACATAACACATCTGATCACTATATTAGGCCTATGTTTTTTATTTTAATTTCTATTTCTTATAAATTATTTCAACGTTTAAGAAACTATGATTCATTGAATTCTGAGTATTTACAATACTAAGTACCTACTTTAAGTTAACCATTTACAATTTCTACATAGATTATTATTTCAAAACATTAAAAAAATTCTCTAATTACACTAAAGTTTCAGACACTTCACTAGTCCAATATAGGGCCTAGATTTTTACTTTTTAAAATATAACCATTTTACAAAATTTTATAAATTTTTATTATTGTGTTAGTGATATTTATATACTGTTGCATTTTCACAGCAGTACAATATATATAATACAAGCAATGTAAATCAGGCTCATTTAAATTCTGAAAACAATTAATACAAAAGCATAACATGTAATACTATTTAGTTACCATGAAACTTAAAAGAAGTGCAAACATAGCAGTTGCAATGAGGGACAGAACATGTTCAGCATGATTCCCTGCACCAGATCTTCCCATAATTGGGACTACCAGTAGCAGTGCACCATTTACCATGTAACCACATTGGATATACGGCAACAATAGAATGCCAACATGTAAAACCAGCCACCGCCAATCTAAAAAGATGAAACGTACCATAGTTAAAATAAATAAACTTACCGTTTTAAACGCAGCAGCACTGTTACAAAAATCTGGAGTGAAACAAATCTGTACTTTTCCTGTATTTATCAAGAACTACATGTGTCAGAATTAATTTCATGTGCAATTTGCATGTGTAAAATAATATAAACCTGTTTAGTTAAATTTTATTTCAGCTTGTATCCCCATAACATGATAACTCGAATTACACATGTGCCAAAATTTTTATTTCTACAAAAACAGTTAGGAAATGTTGATTATTGATTTATTTTTAGTCTCTTCTTATAGAAAGTTTTACACTTACCTGGGAACAGCAACTTGAAACTAATTTTCATTTGTTACTCACTACACAAATAACAAATGGATCTTTCTCATTTCACCATTTCAAAGCAGTAATACTCTGTTCAAAAATCAAAACAAAACAGAGTTCAAACATTGGCCTACTACTCAAAATGGTATGAAAAGTGATTTCCCTTTTATTGTCTACGTGTGTATGTGGATACGTTTTTCGATATCAATTACTGCTAATATAATTAATATGTTCTCTGCCTGTTGGTCATAATGACCAAAAATGGCTCCATGCTACTATGCTGAGTCAGTTATTATGACTGAAGAATTGGCCTTATGTTTTATGCCATGTAACACACAGTCGGACATCCGTATAACGTTACTGCTCATAATGCATGACCAACAAGGCATGTACGGTTCAATGCACATAAGAACTTTTTAATTTTTAAAATACTGTTTAAATTTTGTCTATATTTTTTAAAATTTTTATTGGGGACACAAACTGTATTTAAAATATAATACAAACTAGTTAAACATAAAATAAACAAACTATCATTATAACAATACACAATTTTTCAAAAAATTACAAATATTTAAATATTATATTTAGTCTATGGTATTAAAATATGTTAAACAGAGGAAAGTCTCTTTTGGACAGCAAACTGTGGGGTGACGAATATGATGCGATTTGGTCAGAAAGGTCTACTGAAGATTGTCCTTTGTTGTAGTCAATAACACCTTTAGGTTTTATGTACACAGAGTAGCTTTTAATCACAACTGTATGCAGCATGCAGCTGGAACTGAATAACACTTAGCATACTGATGACTGAAATCATGATCAACGTGGGATGACAAAATTAACGACACCATGTCGCGTCAGTCACATTGACAGAAATCTCTATGATCACAATTATTGCATTGTGGTATGTAAATACCAACCAACCTCAATTCAGTAGACTAATAGACACAAAAATGGTAAAAAAAAAAACATTTTGGCCCAATGTTTTTAATTTTGGATGAAACATTTTGGATATTAAATTCATAGAGAATATTAATTTTTTATCAGTAGTTAAGGCTTTAGTACTCATAGGATTAATACTTCATGGATATTTCCCTTTTTCTTTTGCTAAATAACCAGAAATCTCAAATAAACTTCTCAATTAATTTTTCTTACTGAAATTCTCAAAATTATTTCTCTTCATGGTTATTGGTATTGGTGCTGATCAGATCAATATATTTAAAGAGCATATGTCTATTTCTAAACAAGTTTTTCCATGAAGGAATGAGGATACAGTACTTACTCCTTGAAGTAAAAGAAACAGCAATGGCAAAGTATTAGCAAGCTATAAAAACAGGGTAGGAAAATGGTGACTACCCTACTCTTACTCTATATTGGTAGTAAATAATGGAAAATTAGTAAGGAAGTACTGCAGAGACTTGACTCTTCGTATCGACAATTAATTTTTAATCTGTTCTTTTCAAAACAACCCCAAGGTCAAATTATAATTTACTATCTGTTTTCACTCCTTTCTATTACATGCATTACTTTCATTCCTTCATGAACGTTCTCTTTTTAGACAATCTACAACTGTCGATCTTCTTGATCACCATTATTAATCTATTTATCTTATACTAAAAATTAACCATTCTTCATAATAACAGTAATGCTGGGTATTCTTCTTGCCCTGTTTACGTGTTATTAATTATTTTCTCATGCCTTCAGCACCTTTCATTTTTTTCCTGAATGACCATATACAATATATAATCTTCACTAAGCTTAGATGTAGGGATTTAAAACTCATTAAATAATAATTTATATTTCTCCAACTGACACTGTTCTTACACAGTTTACACTCTGAAATCTGCACACGGGTTACACTCTGAATAACTGAAATATAACTCTTACACAGAATACCTGTCAGTGTCAAGGTTTCCATATAAGTGGAATAAGCAGTGTCTAGAACTTAAATCCTAGTTTTTAAAGTTATGTCCTCTTAGTGAGCAGAAAAGAGGTACCCTTCAAATCTTTATTCAGCCTGCAATGTATCCAACTCTGTTTACGATATTTACAATACAGTAACTTATTCCACATCAACTAAAACAAAATTTCTATATTAAAGTTTTTTGGTTGCTACTTGAATCTTATACAGATGTGCCTGTTGTATACAGTTTCTCTATCTGTATATAATAATTTATTCATGTTTTAGTTTAGTGCTGTTTACCATTTTGGAAACAAATCAACAATTTAAATCTTAAAAAACATGTATGTTATTTCAGAAAATATACACCTTAGACCGACCATGGTATTTGGAATGTCATTTATAAGTGCTCCATGGCCTCTTCCACTGAACTAATTTGAATCATGCTTCAACAAAATGTGCAACCAGCCACTTATGTGTGCACCCCATGGTGTTATTTTGAAATGTTTATATCTGAGGCCCTGTACTGTCCCTTTTATGAAAATCTTCAATCTTTGATTCACTTCCATGGCAAAACGAGTACACCTAATTAATTCCATAATTCTATTTGCTGTTAATATTTATAGACACGTACTCATTAAGGCAAAGGCTTGAAAACGCCGTACAAACATTTAACACATTCATGATGATGACTTCAGGAGCCGTTCAAGCAATGGGCAAGCCCGTCGCCCACCAGTACACCATGATCCAAGCTTTAGATGAGCTCCTGCCATAGGAAAAATTAACACTACCAGCATCTGCAGAAGATGGGATAACTACAAAGATGAGAGATGGGAGAAAATCTGTATCAGTTTCTTGGTGTTCTTTACTTGATAGAACATCTGTATCAGGTGTTCTTTACTTTATTTATATTGTAATGGAAGAGGTTATCTTTATTGTCTCATGACTCAGTTAACTGTCAGATATCTATTAATATATCCCTTAAGTTTACACTTACCTTCTTGATTACAGTAAAATAAATAGCAAATAACAAATTCTTTCTCGTTTTGTTTTCAGTAGTATTCACAAACATGTAGCCCCCTCCCCCAAGAGACCTCACAGCACCATCCTCCAGAAGGGAATACTGATCCCATCCCCCCCCCCCCATGAAGATCACTTTCTTAACCTTATATCTGATTACATCTGATGTTTGTTACGTTTTTATCTAGATAAGAAGTTACCAGTTTCAATGCATTTTCTATTTTATTAAAAAAAGTATTAATATATCCCTAACATATCATAACAAAATTTCAATGTCTCCTATCTTGTGGTACTCTTCCCCAAATAATCAGAATGTTTGTAACTTTCTAGTCAAAAACATTTGTCATTATAAAGGTTTTGTAAAATATATAAAAACACTTGGTAAGTTTCACAAATTTTTTAATTAACTCTGACAGCTGTTTCAACTAGCTAAGCCAATGTCAAAGAGGTGAATGAATGAAAATTGTTAAACACAGGATGTGATGGAGTGTAGGTGGTGAACATCTGTTTAGGGCGTATCTGGAACATCTGTGTTGTGGTGGCGCGGGGGGGGGGGGTGCAAGAGACAAGGGAAGGAAAAAATAACAAAAATTTAACCAATGAACAGACTGAATTTTGTGTATCCCCTTTATTAAAATCTGTTATTTAGTTTAGTTTATTTTATATTATTTTGAATGTTCATCATTATTTTAAATTTTGCATTCAGTTTATATTTAGTTCAGTTAATTTTATATTTTACATTCAGATTATATTTAGTTTAGTTAATTTTATATTTTGCATTCATGATTGTATTTAGTTTTTAAAGACACCTGACCTTCCCTTGTCTCTTGCACCCCCCTCACCATCACAACACAGATGTTCCAGATACGCCCTAAACAGATGTTCACCACCTACACTCCATCACATCCTGTGTTTAATAATTTTCATTTATTCGCCTCTTTGACAATGGCTTAGCTAGTCGAAACAGCTGTCAGAGTTAATTAAAAAATTTGTGAAACTTACCAAGTGTTTTTATATATTTTACAAAACCTTTGTATTAATATGTTTCACCAAGTGCCCAACGAGTCATCAATTAATTTGTCATTATGTTTGGTAAATAAGGTAACGGTTATAGAAATGTTATAACAAATTTTATGTAAACTGTAATAACAGTTTTTAGAGTTAACAAAACAGGAAATTATATGGTCTGTAAAATGTCTGAGCCAACTGCATGGAATATGCAACATTAAAACCAATCAACACATTGTTAATTAAAAATATGTTTTGTGTACAGTACTGACCTTTCCACTTAACAAAAAGTGTATTCTGCAATATTGTACCCAAACTTGAGAACAACACCCACATCCCAGGAATGAATCCAGATCTTATCCTAAATATTATGGCAATAATAACAGCTACTGTGAAGTTAGCCTGACTTCCATTGTAATACAGTCTATAAAGCTGCCATGGTGAGCTGATTACCTAGATGGAATTACAAAACACATTACTTCATAAGCTTTTAAAATCACATTAACGATTTCCAATTTAAAATTGCAAACTTATGCTCTCACACACAGTATAAATTTATGCTGTCAATTACACTATAAAATGCATTACTTTTAATTATAATATAATTTCTACAAAAATATTATTCTTTTCCTTTAATATATTAGTATGTGTCGACTTATACATAAGTATGAACTTGTGTAAGTAAACAAGAAATGGACTTACACATATGTGTATTCACATAATTTTTGATTAAAACTCTTTTCCTGTAGAATAGAGTGAATATATCAACACACTATTTTTTGTTGGCAATGTGGTAGATGTAGCTAATGTACTACTACAATCATTTCCAATATTTTGTCTAACAAGTATCCATAATATATCCATATTTAAGCCTATTCAAAAATCAGTTGCTTAGACACAGCTGCTATTACAACTGTAGTATACCACTAATATTTTGCTTTCCATTATAAATAACAGCTTCAATTATATTTAGAAATCCATGTCAAACACTAGTCAAAAATAGTAACTAACAATAGTATTATAAGTGAAAAAGTTTATTTGATTACACTGACATATAACAAATGTTGCAAAGAAGCCACTTTTTTGCCAGAAGTTATTCATCCAATTAAGTAATATAGTAAAAGAAGTCTACAAAAATCATTTATACTGATATATGATATTGTTGCAGTGACTGCACAATGTCATCTTTAAACAATGAAATAAAATAACTGAATATCAGAGAATGTATTGTTCACTAGTTTAATAGCAGTTTCAAGAAACAAAGACATTCACTTACAACAATTCTTTAAAATTTTTAAAAGTTTAAAATTGTCCAACATGTACTAATATAAAAAATTACAAATATCACCTAATTAACTATGCTGCAACAAATAATACAAGTTACCAATTGTACAAGTTACCAATGTCCACACACACAGTCATTCACAACTGCCACTTTATACTAATCTGCTGTCACAACACACACCAAATTGCAAGTTACAACTCCTAATAACACATCACACTGCTTCAATTCACAATACACAAACTCACAAGTGCAACTCCTTGGCTGCTTTTAAAACACCACTACATATAACAACAAAGTTACAAGAATGTTCCACAGCCTTCAGAAATGTGTAGGGAATAATCAGCCAGCCTCTTGAAGGCATGGAAAGCTGTGGATCATTCAAGACTCCAAGGTCAGCTAATCCTTTAAACATACTGCTATGCGAGTTGCATACCTCCCAAACTAGAAAATCATGTCTGCATTAATACTTCACCAGGTGGTCTACATTGACAACTTTGACCTTCCTTTGCTCTTCTCATTGTATCCGATAACCAGTATCATTTAGTCTCTTCCCCACAGTATAATGGCCTTACCAGTTAGCTAGGGAGTTTTGGGAAGTGACCCTGCCAACGCTTTGGATTGTACAACCAAACCTGGTCTCCTTTTTTAAAACCCTCAATATTACTGTGTATGTTGTACTGCCTATGTATTCTGTCGGTGTCTATCTTCAGACTTCCCCTAGTCAACTGATTCATTTCTGCATTTATTTCCTAAATAGTGAAGAATAATTCTCTAGTTCCTGGAGCTGAGTCTCAGGTGATCATAACATTACATCCCCAGGAACATTAAATCTCCGATCCATTCTAGTTTTGCCAGAGTCATATCAGTTATGCTGTACGTACATTGCTTATCAATTTTACTCATGTGTGTACTGCTTTGTAAAGAGGCAGACTCTCCACTACATTTGCTACTTGAAAGGGAAGTTTCTGGTTGCACCTGGTTTTACTAAGCTTCTGGCAATCAGTATGCCCAGTGTGCTGACAGAGATTCAAATATTGGCTCTCCCTAATACCTTCATCAACTTCAACCATTTCACCTTCACCTTTTTCAGAGTTTAGCAATATAGTTACAGGACATGATTTATCACAGCCCATTGATTTTCCTGATGTATCTGCTGTAGAAAGCATTACCTCTTCTTGTCTAATTCTTAGGACATTGTTTTTGAAATCAACTATAAACCCATTCACATTCATAATGTCTACACCAGAAAATAGTTTATGTCCAATGTCCAATAATCATTTGCTCACCAAACATGAGTCAAGAAGGCATAGGTGTATCTTAACTTTCCAGAACATTTTGGCTGGCCTTCCAGTAGCTGTCCATAAGGTGCAACAGTACTAAATAGGTTTGGGATTACTCACTAGTTGAAGACACACAATGGATACTGTGGCACCTACATCAACTATAATTGAGTTCGGCCTTTCTTGAACAAATTCATTAACTACCAAGCTCCCACTGCTTTTCTGAGGTTTAGAAATCAGTACTGGCTGGGGGTTGCATTCCTCCATTTAGTCGCACATACCCCATTGTACTGACTACTACTTGTTTCCTGCTATTTGCAACCTTTCTTTCTTTGTATTGAGGTACCAATATGTGGTCTCTGTTTCCTTTGTTTCTTCTTCACCACCTGGTTTGTTTTGTGATCTTGCATGCATTTTGTGAATGGTCCACTCTGATGCTGTCTTGTCAGCCTCAAACTGTAGTACATTATAAAGGCATATGCTCTTCTCAGGTGTCTTGCTATTCATAACATTTGCTTTAGTTCACCATCTCTCAAGCCATAAACAAAAATATCTGTGCTGTCAATCACAGTCAGATATCTTCTGGTGCTTCAAGGTAGAAAATCTAATCAGTCTGTAAATACTTGCTCCTAACTCTCAAAGACTCTCTCCAGAACACTTGTCTTGCTCTCAACTCATCACAGTACAAGTTGTACAAATGCTAATCACCATACAATTCCAGTGTTTTTATTACGTGTATCCAGTATACATAATCTGGCTATTGTGTGGTCCTTTCTATAGTAGCTTTCTGTAGTAGGTCTTATTTTCTGCAAAAATAAGTGAAATTGTTTTTCTTTCTCTGTCCCCCGATTGCACATTTAGCAACTTCAAGCTGCCAAATGTAAGTCCTCCAATTAGTGCTTCCATCAAATGCTCTGACAATTAATGTTTATGCTCTGACATGAACTTGTGGTGTTACAGATGAAGTCACTTCTCTGTTCCTTACATTCTGTGCCTTTCTCTGATTTTATTATTGGTACCAGCTGTTGAATTTGTTTTCAGTTACATGGCTGTACTGTCATTAATTGCTCCACTTTGTTTTCTCTCCTTTATATTTGCAATTAACTCAACTGCACAAGGTATTTTTATTGATATGGGTTTTCCATACTTGGGATAGACTTCCACTTTAGATAATCGTATCTCTTGCTCACTCACATCATCACACAATTCATCCAAATCACCATGTAGAAAACCCAAGATTGCACTAGTACACTCTTGTATTTGTTTTTGCTGCTGTATTAATGCTTCATTGTCTTCTGATTCTTGCTTACAATAGTCTTTTTGTTATTCCTCTGACTCAAGCAGCAGTGCTTTCTGCTATTCCTGTGTTTCCTGCTCGAGTTCTTTTTGCTGCCCCTCACTTTCTTGTTCTGTTAGTTTTCTGCTTCTTTCACCTCTTTCATCATAGCTTGGACAGCTTCCACCCTAAATGTCTTTTATTTTTTCACTGATAACACACGCTAACTCATTTATGATATGAATGTTCATTGGTTTCCACTGTTAGAAGCTCCTAGATCACACTTCTAATATTACTGTTATGGCAACCTCATAGATAATCATCTTTAAACAGTGGAATGAAAAAATTGAACACCAGAGAATTCATACTCACAACTTTAATACCAGATGCTTTAACAAAAAAAGATGCTTTAATATAAAGTTTTTTTAAGTTTATAATTGCCCAACATAGACTAATGTAACAAGTAATACACATAATATAATTACCACTGTCACAATAAATAATACACGTTACCAATTACACATGTCAGCACAGAATACTTCACACTATTACTTTACACTTAACGACTATCACAGTACACACTGATCACAAGTCACAACTATTAACACATCTTTATCACAATAAATCAACTCACAACTGCAACTCCTGGGCACCTTCAAAACACACACACACACACACACACACACACACAATTGGTCATTTGCAAAATCACAGACACAGGCAAGCGTGGCATTGAAAACTGCTCACCAACAACAAACATATCTGCTTAGATCAAAGCCATTAGGGATGCTGACTCAACTTACTGACTCCTCAGCAAAGGATGTATTATGCTGGTGCTAGCAGTGTTTGGTTGTACGAGTGGTTGTTATCATGTGTTATATATACAAAGTTTTGGTCAATATATATATATCAAGTAACAAAAACACAAATGCAGATAACATATTAAAACAACTCAATAACATACAACCAAAAATACAATTCACAGAAGAAAAAGAAAATCATAACAAAATCAACTATTTAGACATAACCATCACAAGATACAATAACCACCTACAATATGCAATATACAGAAAACCAACTTCCACTAACATCATTATACCTAACCATTCTGACCACCCACCACAACATAAAATGGCAGCATTCTATTCACTATTTAACAGAATGTACAAACTACCCCTAAACAAACAAGAAACAGACAAAGAAAGAAATATAATTAACCAAATTGCTTATGAAAATGGATATAATAAAAATACTGTAAACAAAATAAAATAAAATATAAATAAAAACTGAACAATTAAGAGTTAATCAAAATGAACAAAACAAAAATAATAACAACAGTAAAAAAATGGGCCACATTCACATACATAAATAATAAAATGACAAAGATAACAAAACTGTTTAAAAACACAGACATTAAAATAGCATACAAAACTAACAAAAATGATCTACAAAAACTAAATAACCCACACAACAAAGATAATACAACAACCAATGGTATATACAAAATTGAATGCCAAGATTGCAATAAATGTTACATAGGACAAACAAACAAACAACTGAAAAAACGTTATTTTGAATACCTAAATGCACACAAAAAACCAGAAATATACAAATCTAATTTGGCCACACATCAGTGGCCGCATGGCCGCGCACCCCATTTGACAGAGAACATTTAAAAAAAATTAAATCACATTACCATAGTTAACTGTCTGCCCTTTGTCTTTTGTTTATTTTAAAGATAAAGGATGAGCAATGTTTTTTAAGCGTTGATTTAGATTAGAATGGAAGTATTTATCTGTTTTGCGCATAGTAGGTAGGGCCGCGAAGAGACTTGTGGCCTGGTTGCCATTACTACTGACGTGCCGTGTGACGGCATAGCGAATATCACCGTTTAATAAACCATGTGTTTGAGCCACTACTTTTCAGCAGCCTGTGCCAGTTTTTAACAGGGTGTCGGTGCGCCGTTCGTTGATTGTCAGTTTACTTTTATCATACGTGTTTTTGTGTTTTGTGTCACGTGTCGCCTACAAACATGAATAGAGTCAGTGTCTTAATGAAAACAAATTTTACCGGACTTTCTTTAGAGGATAAAATGAATATTAAAAAATTAGGCCGGCCATTACCTGATCTAAATTTAACACAGACCAGTGAAAGGAAAGCCCAAAATAGGACATTTACTCGGCGTTTCTCAAGAGACATTTATAATCAAAATAATTGGATATGTGGGTGTGAAGTTTCGAATTTGTTGTACTGTTTTCCATGTGTATTATTTTTCAACCCTGCAGGAATAGAAACGGATGCAAATTGGGCCAGAAAGGGCATAAAAGATTTGCATCATCTTCCTACTAAAATAAAAAAACATTAATCATCTCGAAGTCATATTAATGCATGCACACAACTGGCTTTACTAGGCGAAGTAAATATTTTGACACAGCTTAATTCAGCTTATCGGACACATGTTCTTGAACATAATGAACAGGTTGGAAAGAACCATTATATTTTAAAATGTATTATTTGTTGCGTAAAATTTTGCAGTGCTTTTGAGTTGGCACTTAGAGGTCACCGTGAGAATGAAGAATCGGTAAATCATGGAATATTTAGAGAATTAGTTGATTTTCCTGCAGAACTTGATGTTGTGTTGCGAGAACATCTGCAGAACGCTACAGTGTTTAAGGGGACTTCTAAAAGTATACAGAACGATATTTTAGATAGCATGTTGGCTGTGTGCAAAGAAGAAATTTATAATCAAATTAAAAATTCCGATTTCTTGGCTATTCAATATGACAAAACTACAGATGTGCTTTAGAAGAGTCAAGGATAAATCAGCAGAAGGGATACAAAAATGTATAGAAGATGAAATTGATCCTATAATTATGGAAACACCACAAAAGTTAATCGCTCAAACATACGATGGGGCAAATGTAATGAGTGGTGCTACAGGTGGTGTTCAAAGTTTTATTAAGAAGAAATATCCTTACGCTCATTACATACATTGTTATGCTCACCAGCTTAATCTCCTGATCCAAAATGCAGCATCACAGCATGCTAAAGCGCGAGTGTTTTTTAATAATTTATCAGCAATTCCCACCTTTTTTTCAAATTATTCAAATAGGTGCGATATGTTAGAAGAAATAGTCAAGCACAGGTTACCAAAAGTAGCAACAACCAGATGGAACTATAACATTAGGACAGTCAATACTGTGTTCGAGAATCGAGAGAAGCTCATAGAAGTGTTTGAAGAGATTGAAGATAAATGCTTAAGAAGCGCTACTTGTAATGAAGCTTCTGGTCTCAGACGAGCTCTAGAAGACCCAGAATTTTTGTTTTGGCTCACATTTTTTCACAAACTTCTGCCTCATGTTGACATTCTTTAAAATCAAATCCAGTCAAGAAATAACGATAGTATCCAACTTCAAAGTGATATTCAAAATTTTGAGATTTGTGTTAAAAACATTAGAAACGAGACTGACACTATTCAAAGCAATATTGAAGAAAATTTTCATTCAATAAAGAGGAGAATAAAAGAAGATAATTTACCAAGAAGTGGGTTTGCTCAAGAAGTGTGTGATGTAATTATTTTACAGATGAAAGACAGATTCTCATATCGTGGCCATCTGCAAGCAGCTCAGTTGTTTAATTCAGAATCAATAGCAAAATATTCAAAAGAATTTCCAGCGGGCATTTTGGATACACTGTGTTCTTCATATCCATTTCTAGACCAGACTCGTTTAAAAACAGAATTAGAAGTTATTTACTCACGACCGGACTTTAGTGAAATAACTGGAGCCACAAACTTCCTTACATTACTGCTGCAACATAATCTTACTGATATTTTCCCAAAAACTATAAAAATACTAAAAATAATTTTAACAACGCCACTGACAACTGCAGAATAAGAGCGTTGTTTTTCAACTCTTAAAAGAGTCAAGACATTTTTGCGAAATACTATGGGTAATGATCGTATAAATGCGTTGGCGATGATGTCCATAAATAACAATTTAGTGCAAGATATTCACAGTTACGATGACAAAGTGTTGGAAAAGTTCATATGTATGAAAAATAGAAGGGCGGAATTTACTTTCAAGAAATAATTGGCTTCATTCAATCCACTTTCTATTTCAGGTAAGATTTTACACTGTTAAAATTTTTTATGATTGCGCCCCTCCGGGTGAAAAGTCACCAGCCGCCACTGCCACACATGCAATAAACACTGGACATAACCAACATGACACTAATAAAACACATTCCACACAAAGGCACCATAATGAACATTTGGGAAAATTTACAAATATACAAACACAAAACAAACTAATACCTGAACAAATACAAATCAATACAAAACATGACACAATTTTCAAAGCACTCAACATCGAAAATACACAAAATACTAATACATACACCACAATTACACACAATAATACCACTTTAAAATACCAGAGACCAACAAGATACCACAATAACGACCAGCCGACACACAAATACTTCACCAGACGCAAAACCACGAAGGCTGAGGATGAGAACACAATGGTTCTCGAAACATGTTCCTAATAAGGGAAAAAAATATCTTGAGGTACTTTCAGTATAAATATTAAATATAATATATTGCAACAATACATATATTTGCATATTTGCCCATGGTGGTACGTTTGTAAATATTTAGCATAGAAAGTATATGATGAACAGTTTTTAACAATATTATGCAGGCTAAGGATTGTCAGAAGCGTACACCTGCCCCTGCGTGAATACAGCACTTGTGTGTTTGTGTGTGTAACACAAGCTATAACAGGAAAATATGGGGTGATGCTACAGCTGTAATCAGGTTTTAACTGGATTAAAATAAACTAATTAATAAGTTTTAAACCTGTGAATGAAGACTTACCCAAATTATAAAGACACCATTACGTTAAGGAAATTTTAATGAATATGGTGATATAAAAATTATTGCAAAATGTGCAATAATAAAGAGGCTGGGTAATTTAATGGTAATTACTAGTGTAATTAAATAGTAATTAATATGTGTGTTATATGTGAGTGACCAGGAAAAAATTACACAAACAATAATATCGCTCATGCTACGACTATGTTTATGAAATCGCAAAAATGAACCAAAAAGTGATTTGTAATTAAAAAGATGCTTTGCACGATAGTGACAATATCTAACAGGTCGAAAACAGTCCTGGACCTGTCAGATAGCTGTCCAGTATAAATACCACCGGCAATTTTGGGGCGGTCTCAGACTCAATAAATGTTCACACAACGTCACGCTGCCAGTCTGCCGATTGATCAGGACCACACACACCAAGACGTATGGAAGAACTCTGGACCATCACAAACAACAACCCATAGAGACAGAGAACACAGCATCAGCATAATCATCATCATCATCATCAAATTCTCAGGATTCAGGACACACGCAACAGTAACGGCAGATGTACGCAGGTGATAAATAAACAATTATATTTTTTTTGTTGGTGAAAAGAACTTTCAAAAAAGAAAATGATACATGAACAATAAAGACTTAAAGTTTTAAATTTAAATAGTAATTAAAGTAAATAATTTAATTGAATAAGAAAATTTAAAAAATACTAATCGTCTGCTATATGTTAAAATCTGGGTGTGTCAGTAGAATTAAATAATAGGTTGAAAGTAAATATTATTTTATTTTTGTTTATAACAACAAGTAAGTTTATTCTTGAGTTGAATATTATTTTTGTTTGTATATGAGTTGCTATTATTATTTAAAAATTGGAGTAAAAGTCAGACACACTGAAATAAAAAGAGTTTAGATAATTTGTTTAACATGTCTGTTTGGCTAGTAAGACTATATGGTTATTTATTTTAATATGTCATGAATAGCAGAGAAAGTTATATGGTACTTTATGTAAACTTATAAAAGAGAATATTTTATTTATCAAAGATCTGAAATTTTAATAGTTGAATATTTTCAATTAACATTAATAAATCATAGAATGATTGTTTTGAAACAGTTTTAATTAATTATTTCATGTCAACAACATCTCACTCCTCTTTGAAAATTATTTAATTATTGTGCAACTACATATACTTGACGCAACGAGAATAAAAAAAATCCTGCAACCTGGCCGGTGTAATACACTTCATAGTTGCGTTGAGTACATGGTAATGTATTTGTGTAATTTTTGAAATACTTGTAACGCTGCATAATAAATTGGCGCCCAACATGGGGCTCGATATATGTGAATTATCATATACGTTCAGAATTAATAAGTGTATTGTTATTACTATTATTGTATTGTAATTGTAATATTGTTGTGTATTTCACAACTGGCGCTCAACAAAACTGAAAGAGGAGAGAAATTGTTGGTATGAGATAATTTATAATAATAATAAACATAAATAAACAATATTAAATAAAAACCAATATAGTCGCGGTTTACCAATAATAATTAATAATAAAACGAATTTTAATACAATGAAATGGCTACACCCCAGAAAGGTGTTGATATTGAGGCTATGTTTAGAAGTCTCCAGGAACAAACGCAAAAGAATAATGAAGAATTAAAAAAGAATAATGAAGAAGTTAAAGCTGAATTAGCGAAAAATAAAGACGAGGTTAAAGCTGAATTAGCAAAAAATAATGAACAAATACAAAAGAATAGGAAAAAACTAGAGCCGAATTTAAAGCTGAATTTAAGAACCTTAAAGAACAGTTGACTACAAAACTCGAAGAAACCAATACCAGAATAGAAATATTAGAAACTAGACTAGAACAGTCACTAAACGAACAAGCTTTAAAGATGGTGAATAGGTTTAAAGAACAGAAAACAGAATGGTCGAAAGAATGAAAAGAAAGTACTAAACAATTAGCTGAACACTGGAATCAAAAGTTTAGAGTTTCAAAGCAGGAACAAGATGTGAGGCTAAAAACAGTTAGTGACCAAAACCGGAAAACATTAATAAAACACAGGAATTAGAAGCCAGAATGACAACGTTGGAAACTGCTGTAGTAGAGTCTGCAAACTCCACCAAGGACTACTCAGGTGAAATGAACACACTTAAGGAAGATCTACGTGGAGAAGCAGAACGTCTGAGAACGGAGATCAAGAGACGACCGGCAAAGATGATGATGTATCCAACACAGATAGAGGAACGGACCAAACTAATATTCAAAGGTTTGAAAACAGAGAACCCAGTTGAATTTTTATTAAATTGTGAACGGGAAATGGAATTAATAGGTAACCCTATAACTGATAAAGATAAAATTTACTTTGTTAGTAAACATTTCCAAGATTGTGCTGCACGATGGTATACAATTGTCAGAGATAATTTAACTACATATGAACAATTTAAAGAATTGTTTGAAGGCCACTATTGGAATATTCACACACAAAGACAAGTACGAGACCAATTATAATATGGTAACACTGTATTATAAAAATATACCTCGTACCAGGGAACGAGTTAAGCAACAAATATTTGCGAATATAACGTGTGGGAATGTACAATATGAATTACCTATGTTAGTAGTAAATAAACTAGTCCGTCACTGTATATTAGGAATAGATGCTTTAAATAAAATGAAGGCTGTAATAAATATAGCAGATCAAACTATGACGTGCACTCTGAATAATATCACACAAAATATTAAATTAAATGTAACCGAAGAAGATCAGTCGTCCAATATAAGTGAACCGGTTACTATCTCCAGACCTTCAGTAACCTATGCGAATGATAAACATCGTAGCGAAGAAAACAATGGTGAACACCAAGGAGTAGAACAAATAGACACCTTAATTAAAGAGTATACAGACATACTTAGTGAACTGCCTACACATACAAACATATATGAACATCGCATCAAAGTCACAGATCCGTCAAAATTCGTGAGGAGGACGTATCCAATTCCAATGAAGTATGAGGAGCAAGTCGAGAAAGAAATCAAAAGAATGCTGGATAATGACATCATAGAACAATCAAACAGTAACTTCTTAAACCCATTGGTTGTGGTGAAAAAGAAGAATGATGAAATTTGACTATGTTTGGACATGAGGAATTTGAATAGCGTCGTAGAAAAGGATTTTGACTGTGCACCCACGGCAGATGAGTTGTTCACAAAGTGCGAAGGAGCTAAGTATTTAACTAAACTCGAATTAACCTCTAGTTTTTGGCAGATTCCCATTCGAGAAAGTGATAGAAAATATACTGCATTTCTGTATAAAAATAAATGCTACCAGCATAAGGTAGTACTTTTTGGTCTAAGCACAAGCCTAGCAGCCATGCTAAAATGTTTAGAAATTGCATTAGGTCTGGAAGTAGAATCTTACACCATGATTTTTGTTGATGACATATTGGTCATATCGAAAACATTAGAAGAATATATAATCAATTTATGCACTATTTTTGAGAAGTTTCGACAAGCTCGCATCCCATTAATTTAGATAAATGTGAATTTATGCGACCGTCTATAAAATTTTTGGGTCATATTGTATCTGAGGAAGGTATACAACCAGATCCATGCAAAATAAGCAGTATCACCGAGTTGCCAATACCGAGAAATGTGAAAGAGTTGAGAGCATTCCTAGGTCTAACAGGATACTATGGACGATTTTCACCATTATATGCAGAAGAAATAAAACCACTATTGGAGCTTACAAAGAAAAAAGTGAAGTGGAAGTGGGAACAACATCACACCAATGCATTCAACAAGGTCAAGGCACTGTTTGTGGAGAATATTATTATGCTACATTTTGCAAATATTATGCAAAGTGAAGGAAAGTACATCATCTACTCGGACGCCAGCGACTATGCAATAGGGAGCGTACTCTACCAAGAAGATTGAAAAGGAGAACTTCGAGTGATCGCCTACGCAAACAGAGTGTTCAAAGGTGCCGAGAAACATTACTGTACTTTGGAGAAGGAAATATTGGCCATCGTATATGCATTGAAACAATTCTGATACTACATCTATGGAACGCACTTTGAAATCCACACTGATCACCAAGCTCTATCATTCTTACTGAGGTGCAGAATCACAAATGTGAGACTGATGAGATGGATTCTGGCCATAGAAGAATATTCATTTACCATTAAATACTGCAGAGGAACCGACAACAAGACAGCCGATACACTAAGTCGATATGTCACGGAGAAGAAGGAAGAGACTCATTTCTCCAATAATAAAGATTTGAAATTACTGCATATCCAGTATAAAGCAAGCGACGAAGTAAAACAGCTACTCCAGAACTTAGCAAGAGAGCAAGATAAAGATCCAAAGCTTCAGCAATTAAAACAACAACCATCTCACGATAAGTATGCAGTTAAAAATAACATATTATTTAAATTAATGGACCAAGACTGGAAAGTACTGTTATCACCAGAAATGTTACAACAGTTAATTACACCATGTCACGAAAGTCTAGCCCATGCGTCAGCATTAAAATGTTACTGGACTTTGAGAGAAGATTTCACCATCAATAATATGTATAGGAGGATTAAAGCCATCTTAAAAAGGTGTCATGATTGCCAGACCGCTAGACATCCAAATTTATATACCTATGTATCTATGCAAAGCATCAGAGCAAAGGAGAAAGGGAGTTGTTAGCTCTGGACTTCTTGGGTCCGCTGTCATGATCAAGTCGGGGTGTTAGGCACATTCTTGTATGTGTAGATGTGTTTACCAAGGCTGTCCGGTTATACGCTATTATGCGACCTACCACAAAGACTGGTCACGTAAAGAAGATAATTACGGATCAAGCCAAACAATTTAGGAATAAGCTATGGTCTGAAACGTTAACGCAGCAAGGAATACAACCTATGCTCACATCAATTAGGCATCCTCAGGGTAACCTTGCCGAACGTGTTAATAAAGAGTTGGGCAAGTATATGCACATATATTGTCATGATCAGCATAACAAATCGGCTGAATACTTGTCGTTCTTTGAAAAATCTATTAATGAAAATTATAGTGAAGCTACTGGATACCCACCAATTGAATTGGGAGAAGGGCGGAAACCAACTAGATTTTGGAAGAACTTCGTTAGTAAACCTGAAAATCAGAATCTACCTATACCTATGAATCAAAAATTAGATAACGCAAGAAATAGGATAAAAGATAAGGGTATGAAGAGGGTAGAGAGATTCAATCGAACACACACGTTAGTGGAATTTAAAGTTGGAGATATGGTATTAATACGAAGTCATCCAGTAGGGAAGAGAATAGACAACACCACAAAAAAGTTCTTTAGATTATACAAAGGTCCCTATGTTCTGCAAACAAGATGCAAACCTTTATGGTATATGACACTGAAAGACAAAAAGAAATTGGCAAATATCATGTTCATAAATGAGGAAATATTTCCAGTAGAAAAAATAACTGGTGTAGTATAATTGATTCTCTTAATGCAGGAACGCATATATAGAGAGAGAGAGGGAAACAGAGTGAGAGAGAGATACTGACTGCACTACACAATACGCCAATAGTATGGTAAGTTAGTGTGTCTTTAAACACAACAATACAACAATAGAAAACAGGATGTAAGTATGTTTGGATAGGGGGAAATAATTTTGTCGCCCACCACAAAGGAGAATGTTTCTTGCACATCGCTAAGAAATATTTACTTTTATAAGGAGTTTTAAAAACCAATTGTAATGTATATAATAAGATGTAATTGTAATTATAAAGTACACATATACGAGGGGGTACCCAAAAATAACCGGAATTTTTTTTAAAGCTATGTATTTAATTTTTTTTACAAAACAACCTTATCACCTTCAAAGTACTCTCCATTACACTTAAAACATTTGTCCAATCTGCGATCCCATTCCTGGAAACATTTTTCAAACTCGTCTGTTGTGATGGCCGACAGCTCCTGCCTCGTTTTTTTCTTTACCGCTTCCACGTCGTCAAAACGTTGTCCTTTCATGTCCCTCTTCATTCACGGAAACAAGAAGAAATCGCACGGAGCGAGGTCAGGTGAGTAAGGGGCGTGGGGCAAGGGAGTCATGTTGTTTTTTGCTAAAAACTGGCGCACTGAACTGGCTGCGTGAGCAGGTGCATTGTCATGGTGGAAAAACCAGTCCCTCGTCTGCCACAAATCGAGCCTTTTTTGTCGCACACTGTTACGCAATCTTTTTAAAACTTCCAAATAGAAAGCCTGATTAACAGTCTGACCTGGTGGGACGAATTCAGAATGCACTACCCCTCTCACATCGAAAAAACAAATGAGCATCGTCTTGATGTTTGATTTCACGTGACGAGCTTTTTTTGGGCGAGGCGACAATGAAGTTTTCCACTGGCTTAACTGTTTAGTTTCGGGGTCATAACCATAGCACCGACTCGTCACCAGTAATGACCTTGGAGAAAAAAATCTGGGTAGGTTCGGAGCTGGTCTTTCAATGCACGGCATGTTTCAACTTGATTCTCTTTTTGCTGTTCAGTCAGGACCCGAGGCACAAATTTTGCAGTGACCCTTCTCATCCCCAAATCTTCTGACAAAATTCGCTGAACCGAGCTCCAAGTTATTCCAGATAACTTACTAATCTCTTCAATGGTCCGTCGTCGGTCTTCAAGCACGATTGCATGAACTTTTTTAACATTTTCGTCAATTCTAGAAGTTGACGGACGTCCAGAACGAGGTTTGTCATCAATTGACATTTCACTTTCTTTGAAACGAGAAAACCATTGGTACACTTGAGTTTTTCCCATAGCACTATCCTTGTAAGCTGTTTTCAACATCACAGCAGTTTCTGCGGCGTTTTTCCCAAGCAGGAAACAAAATTTCACTTAAATCCGCCATGACAAAAAATGAAGAGCAAGCGAAACTGCTTTTACAAAACGAATTACTGTGACCGGACATAACCTTCTCAGGCGACAACAATGACGGTACTGAACTCGGAACGAGTTGCGCTACACTCGCCTAGTGGGAGAAATGCGTACTACGTAAGCTCCGCCAGTCGCAGCGCTATTCCGGTTATTTTTCGGTACCCCCTCGTATATTTGTGTAAATAAAATTTGAACAACAGTCAAATTTTATTTAAACCCATCTGGGAAATATATGCAACAATACATATATTTGCATATTTGCCCAGGGTGGTATGTTTGTAAATATTTAGCATAGAAAGTATATGATGAACAGTTTTTAACAATATTATGCAGGCTAAGGATTGTCAGAAGCGTACACCTGCCCCTGCGTGAATACAGCACTTGTGTGTTTGTGTGTGTAACACAAGCTATGACAGGAAAATATGGGGTGATGCTACAGCTGTAATCAGGTTTTAACCGGATTAAAATAAACTAATTAATAAGTTTTAAACCTGTGAATGAAGACTTACCCAAATTATAAAGACACCATTACATTAAGGAAATTTTAATGACTATGGTGATATAAAAATTATTGCAAAATGTGCAATAATAAAGAGGCTGGGTAATTTAATGGTAATCACTAGTGTAATTAAATAGTAATTAATGTGTTATATGTGAGTGACCAGGAAAAAATTACGCAAACAATGATATCGCTCATGCTACGAGTATGTTTACGAAATTGCAAAAATGAACCAAAAAGTGATTTGTAATTAAAAGGACGCTTTGCATGATAGTGACAATATCTAACAGGTCTAAAACAGTCCTGGACCTGTCAGATAGCCGTCGAGTATAAATACCACCGGCAATTTTGGGGTGGTCTCAGACTCAAGAAATGTTCACACAATGTCATGCTGCCGGTCTGCCGATCGATCAGGACCACACACACTTTACCACATACCAAGACGTATGGAGGAACTCTGGACCATCACAAACAACAACCCATAGACACAGAGAACACAGCATCAGCATAATCATCTTCATCATCATCAAATTCTCAGGATTCAGGACACACGCAACGGTAACGGCAGATGTACGCAGGTGATGAATAAACAATTATATTTTTTTTGTTGGTGAAAAGAACTTTCAAAAAAGAAAATGATACATGAACAATAAAGACTTAAAGTTTTAAATTTAAATAGTAATTAAAGTAAATAATTTAATTGAATAAGAAAATTTAAAAAATACTAATCGTCTGCTATATGTTAAAATCTGGGTGTGTCAGTAGAATTAAATAATAGGTTGAAAGTAAATATTATTATTTTATTTTTGTTTATAGCAACAAGTAATTTTATTCTTGAGTTATATTATTTTTGTTTGTATGAGTTGCTATTATTATTTAAAAATTGGAGTAAACTTCAGACACACTGAAATAAAAAGAGTTTAGATAATTTGTTTACCATGTCTGTTTAGCTAGTAAGATTATATGGTTATTTATTTTAATATGTCATGAATAGCAGAGAAAGTTATATGGTACTTTATGTAAACTTATACAACAGAATATTTTATTTATCAAAGATTTGAAATTTTAACATTTTCAATTAACATTAATAAATCTTAGAATGATTATTTTGAAACAGTTTTAATTAATTATTTCATGTCAACAACATCTCACTCCTCTTTGAAAATTATTTAATTATTGTGCAACTACATATACTTGACACAACGAGAATAAAAAAATCCTGCGACCTGGCCGTTGTAATACACTTCATAGTTGCATTGAGTACATGGTAATGTATTTGTGTAATTTTTGAAATACTTGTAACGTTGCTATATACAGGGTGGGGCAGAGAAATAGGATGTTTTTGAAATGGCTAGTACTCGGCCTGTACCAGGGGGAGTGAGTGCGGGTGGGGGCATTCCGTTCCTTTGTTCATAGCATTTCCCTTTCAGTCGGCATCATGGAGCCGTGGACATTAGAACACCGTGTTTTCGCGTACGACTGCCTTGTGCGTAGTGGTGAATCAGTGACCACGGTTCAGCGTGAGTTTCGCCACAGATTCGAAATCCACCGAAATGACTCTGTTCCCTCTCGTAACACAATCTTACGTTGGGTTAATAATCTTCGTTCAGGAGGCTCAATAATGAAAACCAAACCACCAGGAGCCCCACGTACGGTAAGTACTCCGGAAAATGTTGAAAGGGTTAGAACAGCAATGTTACGAAGTCCACGCCGCTCTGCCCGGAGACATGCTGCGGAACTTGAAATCAGCAATCGCATGGTAAGACGTATTTTGCATGATGAATTACGTTTTCACCCGTACAAGTTAATGGTTGTGCAGCAGATGAACGAAACAGATTTCCCACAACGATTGAACTTTGCACGAACAATGTTGACCCTTTTTGAGGAAAATGAAAACATTATGTTGTTGATGAGTGATGACGCTCATTTTCATCTCAATGTTGCAGTCAACAAACAGAATTGTCGCTACTGGGCTGCTGAGAATCCCCGAGGAATCCACCAAAAACCACTGCACAGCCCAAAAGTTACAATTTGGTGCATGTTGGGAAAGAATTGCATCATGGGTCCTTACTTTTTTGAACAAAATGGCGTCACTGTAACTGTTACTGCTGAGCGTTACACTGAGATGCTTAACACCTTTTTTGTGCCTGAGTTACAGAGAAGGCGGATTGCTATTTGGATTGTATGGTTTCAGCAAGATGGGGCAACGTCTCACACATCCCGAGCGTCAATGGGTGTTCTTCGTCCTCTGTTTCCCAACCGCCTCGTTTCCAGATTTGGTGATGTTGCATGGCCCCCTCGGTCCCCAGATTTATCAATGTGTGATTATTTTTTATGGGGGTACCTCAAGTCACGCGTCTATAAGAGTAACCCCCATACAATAGATGAATTGAAGGACAGTATTCATGAAAACATCGTCCAAATTGACAGACGCCTGCTAGAAAGAGTGGAGGCCAATTTCGGTACACGCTTATAACAATGCATACAACGAAAATGGACATCATTTGCAAGATGTGATTTTCCACAAATTAATATCATTAAATGCTATGTAATCATGAATGTTTCTCTGCCAATAAATTTTCTTTTCAAGCAAAACTAACAATGTTGTTATTATTTCAAAAACGTCCTATTTCTCTGCCCCACCCTGTACATATATATTGTAACGTAACAAAGTTGAGGTCCCCTACGTTACATAAAAAATTGAATTGAATATGGTCAAGAACCGTACCCTGAATTAAGGTTGCTCAGTAGTTAATGCATCTGAGAAGTACCTCAAGTCAAAAGAGGCAATAATTAATGTTAAATATAAAAAACCATACCAATTAATAGTTAAATATAATAAATTATGCTTGTTTTATACTGTAACATGTTAATGTTCACAGAATATTTATGTTATGTTTTGAGTATGGTAAGAATGAACTGATGTTGTTTAGTAGGAATACTTCATCAATAATTATGTTTGTATTTATGTTAGATTTGTCTTTAGACAATCAAGTATAGTTACCTGTGTTAGGCATTATACTAAGTTTTAAGTATTGTCTAAATTTGAATAATGCTGTTGTTTTAATTAATGTTTGTAAACTTGGCCAGGAGGGCAATCAGTGTCTAAGGTTTGACAAGTAGTTCTGATAATTGTATTGTAAGCTAATGAAGGGTTCCAGGACCAGTTAATTAATGTAATAAAGTAAACACCAGGAAATTAAAATCAATGTAATTAACCATTTTAATGTCAAATATGCAAATCAAAACAAATACATAAATAAATAATCAGGTAAAAGAAAATTAAGTTAAAAAACCAAATAATGTTATAACGGTTGTAAGAAAACCTATAGGCCTAAATTCCATATTTGTGAAAGGAAATTAATACCTTTTTAAGAAGTCCAGTCCAATGAAACTATGGTAAAACATTTACTGTTTAAGAAGGAAGGTTAGGCGAGAATTTTAGGTAATTTAATATTAATCCAAGCATGGAGTATTTTATTGAAAAAGAGTAGTAATATTCTATAATCCTGGCTCTAGGATATCTAGTTTCACCCAATGACAGGAAAAAGTGGTTGTTAAGGCAACTGAAATGGACATGAGTTGTTTATATTGAATCATTCGTTCTGATTGTTACAAGCTATTAAGTTGAGATGGGCAGATACATTTTAAAAAAATGAATAATAATTTCTGAAGGAAATATAAATCAAAATTAAAAAACCCTCATTAAAACCTATTTCTATCATAATACTGAGGAGTAATAAAACTAAATAGACTGCCAAACTATAACTGAATACATTTAAAAGAGTTGAAAACCCCTCATCTCATTCACCAGGATAATTCCGCTGCATTCGTTATTAAATCAATTTCTCCTATAACCAGAAGATTCATTAAGAGAATTAAAGTCCGAAACTAACGGAATTATTGAAAAGACAAGAAGACCTCGTTTGGCATAGTTAACCTTCACTTGCAGAAGAAGCTGGGATACTAATTTCATTCCACCGGGACCGACAATTATCAAGATCATAGGAGAAGAACAGCAGTCAGAAGAATTCCTGAGAGCTTCCCAGTACAATCCACAATCAATTTTATTAAGGAAACCAGAACACTTTTACTGGATGAAGACGATTTAAGCTGAATCTCGTTAACTGTTTATAGACGTCCACGGCCAGTCGGAGTTTTCGTCGACTTGGTAAAAAACAACCTATATTAAATTCAATATATTTAGAGTTAATAATTTTGTTTTGTAATACTTGAGTAACCTTAATTGTGCATTTTACCTGGCCTTACTAATGGTTCCAAGAACCTTACAAACCCTGGGATAAGAAACACGACTATTGCAAATAACAGCGCCAAGTGCTTACAGCTGGTGGAACGGGAGATCGCTGAACTAGCGTGTTTTCAGTGCAAAGTTTGAATAGAATTTCCTAACGTCGAGTGACTAGGGTTGACAAGAATATTCATTACATTTAGTTAATACACTATATATATTGTTAATATTACCCAACTACTGAATACTAAGCTAAACCTATGTTGTAGTACGATTATAAGGTAAAATAACATTATTATAATTATATTTGTCTAATAATATATTTTCAGGAGGTTTCATCGGTCACAACCGAATAGATATATTTATTAATAACACATTAATTAAACCAGGTAACAACATTTTAATTGTATTACAAATTGGAACCCAACAGTGGTGCTTTCACACATCTTCATATAAGTAAATAAAACATCGTAACGCGTGTAGTTACAAATTGACGACTCCAACGTGGGGCTGAAATAAGAAGGACTTATTGTAAAACGTAAACTGCGTTTAGTTACAAATTGGCACTCAACGAGTGGGCTTTAGTTAAGTAAAAAATCATATTGTTACTTAACTTGAGCAGGCAACCATTAGAGGCACAGGAATGCATAATACCAGAGGCAGATCGAAGAAGGGGGCAGAAGAGAAGGAGAAAGAAGAAGATAGGAGGGAAGAAGAAACAGAGGCAGGTACAGGTATTGAAATGGAACAACAGGCGAGCAATAAAGAGGATGCCCAAGGGGACCAACCAGATAAAGCGGTAACCAGAGAAGTACCAAATTGGCAAGACATGATGAAATTTATGGCAGAACAATTTAAGGAACAGAATAAACAAACTAATGAACAATTTAGGAAACAGGAGGAAAACTCAAGGCAAACCAAGGAAGAATTAAACAAAAAATTCGAAGAAAACTCAGAAAAGCTGGAAAATAAAATAGACGGTATAAATGAAAATTCAGAAAAGCTGGAAAATAAAATAGACAGTATAAATGAAAATTCAGAAAAGCTGGAAAATAAAATAGACAGTATCAACGAAAACTCAAAGAAACAAAATGAAATTTTGAGTGAGAATTTGATCAAATTAATGAACGAGAAGTTTGACAGAAGTAAAGAGGAAAATGATGAGAATAACCGGCTGATAAATGAAAGCTTAAACCAAATCAATGAAAGGTTTGATAGAAACGATGAGAGCTTAAGGCAGATTCAAGAAAATCACAAACAAATTGACGAGAAAATTGAAAATAATAATAAGGAATTACGGCAAATTATAAATGAACAAAATCAAGCGCTGAGGGAAGTTATCAATGAAAGGGTTGCAAATGTCAATGAAACTATTAACAAAAGGGTAGATAATAATGAAGAGGAAGTAAGACAGCAAATAAATGAAATTAAGGGGAGTCTGGAAAAGACAGATGAAACCATAGTACAACTTGTAAGGGAAGTAGAGGCCAAATTTAATCATGGGGAAAATACCAACAAAACTATGATAAATCAAGTACAATTAGAAACACAAAAGAAATTGGACGAGGTGCAAATTAATATAGCTGGGAGAATTGAATTGGTAAATAACGAAATGACAGAAATAAAAACCCAAGTAGTTCAACATAAGGAGACTATAGAAAATATAAAAAATCAGGAAATAAGTAATATAAAGGAATCAATAGAGATTTTACAAAATAGATCAATGTATCTAGCACATCACATAGCCCCTGAGCATAAAGATAATATCAATTTTAAAATTTATAGGGGAAATCCCATAGAATTCCTGGAGAGAGTAGACGAATGGTTTAACCAAATTAAAGTAACTCGATGGAACGTAATAAAAAGTTATTTAGATGAATGCTTCAAAAGTATAAATGATAATTGGTGGTCAGCTGTCCGAAATGAACTTAGTGATTATGAGGAATTTAAAAGGACTTTCAAGTCAAAATACTGGTCAGATTCGGTACAGAACATGATTAGAGATAACATTACTAACGGGAGATTTAATGTTAATCAAGAGCAGTCACCAACTACTTACTTTTTGGGAAAGGTATGTTTAGCGCGTCATTTGGAACCGCGGATACCAGAGGAGTGTTTGGTAAATAAATTGTCATACCATTTTGAAGAAGAGATAGTTCGTGCCAGACGCAGTGGACAAGTAAAGACCGTAGAAACAATGGAAACCTTATTAGCCAGTTACGAAATGGAAAACTATTATCAAAGGTCCCGACGGCAAGGTGAATATTACAACAATAGAAGGGAAGAGACAAATCAAGAGTCGCGTCCAGGAACAAATCGATTTAACAATAATAATTATCACCGAAGGGTGAATGACCAATTAATGAACAATCGTTATCGTAACAATTACTACCCAAATAATCACTATACTAATCATGAGAATAACAGATACAGAACAGGCCGCAGGAATTGGGACAATGGGAGAGAGTATTGGAACAATAATCGTGCCAACAACGACCAACGAAATCAACCCAATAATCGAAATCGAGAGGAGGATCCGCCTAGACACCAAGAAACCCATAGAGATTTTAGACCTGATGATGGCAACCCAGGAACCACTGCAAGGGCCGATCGTCCGCAGGATAGGATGGAAAACTAAGTACAGCAGTGGAAGTATCTAGTAACCCCTCGCTGCTGGGATTGGAAGGGTATGTACAAAAGCATAAGGAAAATAACCAAATTATAAAAGTTACAAGGAACAATTATTTAAAGGACATACGAAATTATTTAACGGAAGAAGTGTTACCGTCGGAGAATAAAACTGACAATCAAATTATATACATTATGGCTGAATTGCAGGGAGTTATGACAGAGATAGTGATTGATACTGGCGCGAATGTGTCGCTACTGGACAAGGTAGAATATAACCGAATAAGGGAGAAGTATAAGAAAAATATACCAACATTACCAGTTAACAACATGGTTATTATAGGTGCTACTGGCAGACCAAATAAAACAATACGACAGCAAGTAATGATGGAAGTATCTAGTGAAGGTAAAACTATTCCTATGGTGTTTATGGTAGCTCAAGGATTACCATTTAAAGCAATGCTAGGGTGTGATACGCTGCGGCGCCACTCAGCTATTATTAATATGGGCAGAGGAAAAATAACCCTGTACCATGAAAATGGAGAATGGTCAAGTGAAATAGTGGATCATAAAAATGCCACTCACCAAAGACATTCTTTTACTTTGATGCGTGATGATGAAATGGAATATAAAGCACCTTTTGAGGAATTAACCTGTACTAAAGAGAATGAATGGAAGGAAAAATTGCAAGAGATTTATTTGTTTAAAACTGTCAATAATAATAATAGAGTAACACCTGAACAAAGGAATCAATTAATAAAGATTTATAACAGATATAAAAAAGTTTTTTCGGATTTGCCAGGGAAAGCCAGGAATTTTATTTGCGAATTGTCATTTAAACAACCTATTAATTTTAACCGTAAATCATATCCTATACCCCAATCCCTAAAACCAGCAGTGAGAAGGGAAATACAGAGTATGATGGAACAGGACATAATTGAATATAGTTCATCACCATACACCAGCCCTATAGTAGCTATAAAGAAAAAGGATGGTACAGTACGTTTATGTTTGGACGCCAGGGAAATAAATAAAAATATAATCAATGATAGAACCTCACCAGGAGAAATTGAAGAGTTAATGAAGAAATTTAAGAATTGCAGATGTATGAGCATTTGGGATGCTGTTTGTGGATACTGGCAGGTGGAGTTACATCCCAACAGTAGGAATTATGTTGCCTTTATATTTGAAGGTAGAAATTATCATTTTAAACGTCTTCCTTTTGGGTTAGTAAACTCTGTGGCGGTTTTTATTAAGTGCATGGACCAGGTTCTGGGTGAAGAAGTGTTAGCCTTTACAACAGTATATGTAGACGATATACTAGTAACTTCAACCACATGGGAGGAACATTGCCGACGTGTGGAAATGGTGTTAAGCAGGAGGGCAATCAGTGTCTAAGGTTTGACAAGTAGTTCTGATAATTGTATTGTAAGCTAATGAAGGGTTCCAGGACCAGTTAATTAATGTAATAAAGTAAACACCAGGAAATTAAAATCAATGTAATTAACCATTAACCAATAATTAATTGTACAGTAGGTCAGGTAAAAGAAAATTAAGTTAAAAAACCAAATAATGTTATAACGGTTGTAAGAAAACCTATAGGCCTAAATTCCATATTCGTGAAAGGAAATTAATACCTTTTTAAGAAGTCCAGTCCAATGAAACTATGGTAAAACATTTACTGTTTAAGAAGGAAGGTTAGGCGAGAATTTTAGGTAATTTAATATTAATCCAAGCATGGAGTATTTTATTGAAAAAGAGTAGTAATATTCTATAATCCTGGCTCTAGGATATCTAGTTTCACCCAATGACAGGAAAAAGTGGTTGTTAAGGCAACTGAAATGGACACGAGTTGTTTATATTGAATCATTCGTTCTGATTGTTACAAGCTATTAAGTTGAGATGGCAGATACATTTAAAAAAAATGAATAATAATTTCTGAAGGAAATATAAATCAAATTTAAAAAACCCTCTTTAAAACCTATTTCTATCATAATACTGAGGAGTAATAAAACTAAATAGACTGCCAAACTATAACTTAATACATTTAAAAGAGTTGAAAACCCCTCACCTCATTCACCAGGATAATTCCGCTGGATTCGTTATTAAATCGATTTCTCCTATAACCAGAAGATTCATTAAGAGAATTAAAGTCCGAAACTAACGGAATTATTGAAAAGACAAGAAGACCTCGTTTGGCATAGTTAACCTTCACTTGCAGAAGAAGCTGGGATACTAATTTCATTCCACCGGGACCGACAATTATCAAGATCATAGGAGAAGAACAGCAGCCAGAAGAATTCCTGAGAGCTTCCCAGTACAATCCACAATCAATTTTATTAAGGAAACCAGAACACTTTTACTGGATGAAGATGATTTAAGCTGAATCTCGTCAACTGTTTATAGACGTCCACGGTCAGTCGGAGTTTTCGTCGACTTGGTAAAAAACAACCTATTTTAAATTCAATATATTTAAGAGTTAATAATTTTGTTTTGTAATACTTGAGTAACCTTAATTGTGCATTTTACCTGGCCTTACTAATGGTTCCAAGAACCTTACGAACCCTGGGATAAGAACTATTTATTGTTATTTTTCATTTGTATAAGTCAATGGAATTTGACTAATTTACAATTGATATATTTTTTGTGTAATCGATTTGATTATATTATTATTTTTGAGATAACGGGGACTGTGAATTAATAGATAAAATTAATAAAGGATCTTTATTGTATGAGATAATGTTGGAAGTTATTGCAGAATAGATACTATATGTAGTGGGTGGAATAATTTACAATAAAAGGTTGATTTAAACCCGGTGAACGGCTAACCTAGAAACACGACTATTGCAAATAACAGCGCCAAGTGCTTACAGCTGGTGGAACGGGAGATCGCTGAACTAGCGTGTTTTCAGTGCAAAGTTTGAATAGAATTTCCTAACGTCGAGTGACTAGGGTTGACAAGAATATTCATTACATTCAGTTAATACACTATATATATTGTTAATATTACCCAACTACTGAATACTAAGCTAAACCTATGTCGTAGTACGATTATAAGTTAAAAGAACATTATTATAATTATATTTGTCTAATAATATATTTTCAGGAGGTTTCATCGGTCACAACCGAATAGATATATTTATTAATAACACATTAATTAAACCAGGTAACAACATTTTAATTGTATTACAAATTGGAACCCAACAGTGGTGCTTTCACACATCTTCATATAAGTAAATAAAACATCGTAACGCGTGTAGTTACAAATTGACGACTCCAACGTGGGGCTGAAATAAGAAGGACTTATTGTAAAACGTAAATTGCGTTTAGTTACAATATATATATATATATATATATATATATATATATATATCCCAAGGTTACAAGAACATTCCACAGCCTTTGCCAGTGGTGGAGAAACACACTCTGGAAGGTGTAGAAACCTTCGAAAACTGTGTGGCTATCTGATTTTGTAAGGTGCATAAGAATACATAATTGTGAAGGTCATGTACATAACTTGCAGCACTGTGCACTGGAAATACTCTTGTCTTAAGGAAAGGAAAAAGAAGGTGGGATAGAAATGGGGGGAAAAAGAAGGAAGAGCTATTCAGAGGTCTGATATAAAGAAATGGTCCAAACCTGAAATACAGTATACTGGTCTAAATGACATGGTTCTGAACTGTATCTACATTTTATATAAAATAACACTGTCTCAGTTCTTACGCACTCACATTTCTCTGTTTTCTGGCTGATGTAAGGATAACAGTTAATGATACAAACATTGTAGGCACAACATACAGGAAAAATATCCAAGCTGGTCTGGAATACCAACTCATAGCTCTCTTCAGCGATGTTAGGAGAAATGCAATAACAGCACTACTAACAATTGATAGTAGCCAGGAACTGATGGTTGTTACAGCGCACATTAACATCTGATTCAGATATATTTTGTTTGGAATTCCTGTAACACAACAAATACATAGACAATACATTTTTTTTAAATCTACACTTAATATCATGTTAACTAAAAGTAAGACAAGTATTATTTTTCAATGTAATAGAAGACTCCAATAATTTATAAAAATCTGTACAATTTATGCAAACAAATGAATGACAGAAAAGTTTACAACTGATGAAGAGCCATTAGTATTAGAAAAACGTTTTTTTTTATCTCACAAAATAATCAAATATCCGCCTCAAATATCCGCCTTGTCAGCACAGGTCTTAAATTGCCAGTACAATTTTAAAACTGAATCATAGATTGTTAAGTTTTCTAAAGTGAAATTTTGAAAAACATGTATTTTCTCCACGTTTATTTAATAACAAAGTTCGATATCTCAACATTTTTTATACATAATTGGTGTCTTGTATATGAGCTGCTATAGAAAAGAAACCAGACTATATTTGTCAGTTGTAGATGCAGTCTACTGCCACTAAGCATCACTGCTCCAGATAGTATTGATTCACTCTGTTACAAAGTGTCAATCTGCAGACACTCTAACTATAACTATGGCCAATTTTGAACATTACTGTTCAGTGATTACAAAATTGGAGTTGAAATTAGAGCAAAAAGAAAATGTTATTAACCTTAGCAAACCTGCTGCAGACACACATGAAATGTTTTAGCACATTTATAGCAATGGGGCCATGAGACTCACATTTTGAACAGCACTCCTGTTTTAAAAATTGGCTGATTTTCACCAGAGGATGATGACAGGTTTGGACGACCATGGACTGGATAATTCTTGACCATGCACTAGCAAAGACTAATTCTTAACAATGTCAATAAAATTTAGTGACTTCTTTGCACTGATTGTCAAATTATCATTGTTGATGCACAGTTGGTATTTTATTTGATAAAACATAAGCTGTAAAAGACCACATTTGTGGCATAACAACAACACTTCTGCATTCATAGCCTTCATAACACATGTATTTTTTTGTTGCTAAGTAGCATAAGTCACATATCCTTTGTTTTAAGATTTAGTCCTTGTCAAAATTCCTTTCTCTGTCACTGAGTAGATTCAGATCAAATTGCAACAGCATCTGACATGGTTAGAAAGACTCCAGAAAACATTTGAGAAATTATGGAAGTGTAGGAGGAGATGGAGGTGAAAAGACAGATATGAGTTGGTATTCCAGACCAGCCTGGATATACTTCCTGTATGTCGTGCCTATACTGTTTGTAACATAAAAGTACTCAGCCAGCTTGATCTTAATCACTTATCTATATAATTGAAAATCAATAAGCAAAATTGGTAAATTAATTGACCAGACAATAAAATGTACTGTCCAGTTAATTTTAAACATATTAATATGTTTATAATATATTAAAATGATTTTTCTGGTTATGAGTATATTACTCATGTCTCGAAGATAACCAATTTCAGTTTTCAAATACACAAAAACTGCGGTTATTAACTTCTGTGTGGAACAGTAATTTTACACAATTACATGATTGAGTGTATAATTTTATTACAGTAGAACTCCATTTATCCGAACTAATGAGTTCCAGATGTAATTCGGATATGCAGAAATTCGGATAATTGGGACAAACATAAGAAAAAGGTTATGTTGTGAAAGAAAATGCGAAAATTCCTCAAAAATCACTTTTGTTATTTTTATTACATGAATACAGTATCTTAATAAGAACCAGGTCACACGTGTTTTGCAACATGTTTACTTGTTCTACAAAAAAATTAAAAATAATACTCATACATAATTTATAATTTTTCAGTTGAACATGTCAAATGTCATTGTTTTGATGTAGAAACTCGTTTGCGTGCAGCCAGGTCCCGCAATCGCTTGACGGAAGGAAGCTGCACAAGGACGCATTCAGGCAAGGGCATGCCTCACTCGCCGTAGGTTCCTTTTCCGGTTCAACTGAAGCAACGCTGTCATCGCCTTCGTCCATCTGCTGAGATTTCATTGTTTACGACCATCATCCAAAATTTTATATCCAGGGTACAGTGAATCACACTGCAAACTCGTTTATGTCGTCCACATCACACTCAGAACAGCCAGGAATTTTTTACAATGATTTTCTGGAGGATGTCTTCAGTTGATACAGCTTCGTTTTCTTTGACACTTTCTTTTGCTCTTTTTCCTCTTCCTTCTTGTTCATTGCCTCCTCTTTCTTCCTTAATTTGTTGTTTTGTCGAAATTCCATTAATTTTATTCCATACCATTTCCTGATATCGATTCGGATAATTGGCGATTCGGATAACTGGAGTTCGGATAAATGGAGTTCTACTGTATTTCTTATGCAATAAAATAAACAATTAATACAAATAGCCTTTAATGCAAAAAACTTTAAGTTTTCTGCCCACGACTTACTAATTTAATTTTTGTCATGATATTTTTAAATAAATGTAAAACTAAACTCAGATTCAGTAATCAAGTAGATTATTCTACATTATTACAAAAAATTATATAAATAGTGTTGACAACATTCACAAATTTGTTCACTTTTTACTTGAATTGTTTTACAATACATCCAACAATGGACTCATCCAAATGGGGGCTCATTGTTAACAAAACATTTGCTAAACAAACAAACATGTATGCATTAGTGCTATATATATACAGCAAAAATAATAATAAAAAAAAAGAATAAATAAAAGTTTGTAGTGAATATCATTTTGGAGTGTTAAACACAAACCATTATTATTTCTTAATTTCATGAAATGTATTTCAGTTAATATGTAAAAACATTACTTTCAGTAGGACAGTATTTTAATCACCATTTTATTCACAAACATGAATGTGTACAAATAACATCATGTTTTTATTTTTTATTTTATCCCCCTCACACACACACACACACACACACACACACACACACACACACAAGTATAAAAATTAAAAAATACTTTTCAAGAACTGTCTTAAAAAAATATGGGTGCTACATTTTCTAGTGCATATTACTTAATATTTTGCTGGGCCATAGGATTACAAATGACTTTTTTACTGAACATTTTCTGACAGTTGATGGTTTTGAGAGTAAACTAAACTTAAAAATGAATGAACTTATCTGATTCTTTAAAAATGTTAAAGGAATATAATATTCACAATCTTCTGTGTTTCTGTACTAAGAGGTTTATAATCACTTATATTCATTCAGGCATGGAATAAACTTCTTTACATATGATTACATGGCTAATAATTTGATACATATTTCATATCAAATTGACCAAGGATGACACAATACAGTAGTCCAATTTGAGCCTACACTTTGTTCTATTTTTTGTTGTTTATCATTACCTACGGTCAATTTAAAATTATACATAATTAATTTAATTTTTACAAGTGACACATTAAAGAATGGTGAATAACAGAAATTTCACTGTATCTTCAGTGTCATAATCATTATACAAATGTTCAGCAGAACAATAAATGTTTCACTAACCTTGATTTTTTGCATCATTCATTTCCCAGTATAAGGTAGCCAAAGACAAAATTACAATAACAATATTAAAAAAATGGGCTATGAGTTCAGAAGAATGCACTATAAAGGCACCAAGCACATCAAAATAAACCAAGTTTCCAGACTTGTGCATGGATATGTTATACATCTGTGGAGCAGACGCAAGGCGGAGTGTTAGTGCTAGGATATTATCTCCCGTTCTTTGCAGGGTACCCAGTGGAATTTGTGCAGCATTGTCCAGGCGTGTATGGTACACATATCCATTTGATGACCATGCAAAGTCCAGCCCTACAGAAAAAAAAATATTTCACTAGAATGTGTTTTTTTATTATTAGTATTAACAACAGTTATTGTGTTTGTCCAGCCTAGCTATTAATATTATCATTTTTTTATATTATGATGTTTCCTAGTACAGGTATGTTAAAATCTGGAGGAGTGAGATAAATATACGAGAGCTGTCCACAAAGTAACTTACGTTTCAGTGTGGCAGTGGAAGGGATGGGGCTATCGCTGCCATCTTGGTGGCGCTGGGTGGTGTGACTCGGTATGCATCCAGCTGCAGCCGGTGAAGTACTGTGTTGTGTTTCTGTGCATCATTAATAATTTTTTAAATGTGCCCGACCGAAAATCCCGTGTGCTGTGAAGAGTGCTCAGTAAAAAGATTTCTGCAAGTAAAACTCTGCAGACCAGTGGACATTCATTGGCAATTATGTGTGATGTACGGGAACAATGTAATGAGTGAAGGAGTAAGGCAGTAGTGTCTTATGTTTAAAAACAGGTCACCAATGTGCATGACAATGAGCGGAGTAACTGGCCGAAGTGTTCTGACTGACAAAATCAATAAACAAATCTGTGAAAATCACCACTTTTCGACTACTGAGCTATCACATGAGTTTCCTCAAATTTCACACAGTTTGCTTCATGAAGTTGTCACATAAAGCTTGATTACCAATATGTTTCGTGCCTAATGGGTCACAAAAATGTGTACAGAAATGGACAAAAACCAGCAGATGGGATCAGCATTGTAATTTCTTAAGACCTACAACAAGGATTGTGATTCTCTACTGCACCCTATTGTTAACAGGGGATAAGACCTTAGTTAGGTATGTTAAGTGTGAGACCAAAAAATCAATCTATGGAACGGGACCATAAGCAAAAGATTATGGAATAGGAATACTCCTGGTAGAGTTTATGTAACAGGGGAACACAACCAGTCCTGAGGTTTACTTGAAACCTTAAAAAAGCTGTAAAGAGCAATCCAAACCAAGTGATGCAATAAGTTGAGCTCTGGGATATTGTTCTTTCATGACAACACCCAACACCCAACCTCATACTGCAGCTTGAACGCAAGAACTTTTGAGACAGTTGAGACAGTTTGGGTGGGAGATTTTCATCCCCCATACAGTCCTAATCTGACTCCAAGTGATTATTGCCTGTTCATGCACATGAAAAAGTGGCTGCCAACACAGCGCTTTGAAGATAGCGAAGACAGCCATTCATTAACATTCAGATGTTAATGAATGGCTGAAATCACAGGCAGCACATTTTTATGATGAGGGCATTTAAAAACTTGTAAATCGTTACAATAACTGTCTGAACATGAATGGAGACTATGTGAAAAAAATAGTCTAAGAATGAAGTTTTCAATTGTGTTAATAAAAATGTTTTCTCTGATTTTTGTTTTAATTATTCCAAAATGTTAGTTACTTTCTGGACAGCCCTCGTATATTAATATAGCTGGGGGAAAAGCTTCACAACTGCTGCTGTCAGATACTTGCACTCCTCACAATTTAGGAAGCCACCTTTAACCATTACATCAATGATGAATTTTCAACAAACCAGAAGAAATCTGTTTACTGAACAACTCTTTGATTATCATATATGAAGTTTGATCAAAAAGTTGGGCAATGTTTAAATTTACTGCATTAAAATTCTCTAATTAAAAAAATAACCATACTTGGGAGTTATTAATAATGTCTGTAAAGTTATTAATTAAAGACAATAATTTAAGCTTCATACACACTTCAATAATAGGATCAACAAAACAATAATAAAATAATCAGTAATTATAGGTTCAGATTCATAAACACTTGAGACCACAATTGTTTCTTTACAATGTGTTGCCACATCAACTACTTACAGTGTGTGGCTCACAGCAAATTAAGCATCACAAAAACCATTCTCACCTCTAAATAAGGAGTTCTAAAAAATAAAATCCTGAATCAATATAAGATCTGAACTTCTTTCTACAACTTTTCCTAGAAGTCTTTAATTGTTAAAAAAAAAAAAAAAACTTTTTTCTTTTATACAATCAGAAACATTTTTCTGTGTCATAGGAATGAAAATTTAAATTAATTAAATATGTATACTGTAGTATTCTCTGAAGATTCCTCTTAAAACTATATAAATTTATATACATTAGATTTATATTACTAGTAAAATGCAGGAAAAGCAGAAGTCTATTCTCTGTTCAAAGAAAGGAGAGGCCTAAATTTACTCAATATCTAAGATAAAATTTAAATAAAAACACAACTGAAATCCTTGTTTATTTCTCTCCTTGACTATGCATTTTCATATTCTTTTCATCTTTCATTAATTCACAGTTGAGTGAAATGTGTTAGAGTAACTTTTTTTGCTCTTTTACCACAAGCATCAGCTTTATCTAATTACCGTGGAAAAGGTAACCTTACCTCTCAAGAAGTTCTTTACTATTGTATTCTACCCAACCAAGTACTTAAAATTTTTTATTCTTCTGCATTAAATCGGTCAGGAGTTATTATTATTATTTTTTGTTGTTGTAAACACAAACATTGGTACTGTGTACTAAATACATTAAATCCCACACGCTGTCCGTATGGACACACACACACACACACACACACACACACACACACACACACACACACACACACACACACACACACACACACACACACACACACAAAGCATATAGATTCAGTTGTTCTGTTTCATAACTAAAACAACTGATTAACATTGTAAAATATCTTGCTGATTCTTGCACGTAGATCTAAGTATGCATCGAGCTCAATTTAAACTATCATAGTTTTTACTGCATTTATCACTTTTTAAACAAATTAATACATATACTTACTTCTTCCATAAAAAGACCTACTTAAACATGAGTGTATACTTCCCAGACATAAGATCTTGACAGGAGAAGTGTTTGCCTAAGTGTGTTTGTTATGTGCTTTGTGTTTTAATAACTGTAAACTGATTACTTAAAATTAATTTACTGAAGTTGAAAAAATGTTGAGTGCAAATAATACAAGTAGTCAAGACAAGTCATGTGGATCTTCTGAAAGACATGTTTTTGTAAAGCTGCACAATTAAGAACCACCAAAAAGAAATGATAGTGAGATCCTGAAAATATTAAAAAAGCTAGCAAACCTATATCTTACAGTAAAATAATGGAACACACAGCTCTCACTTTATAAGTAAGTAATAAACATAAAGTAAGTTTACATATATTGTTTGTATACAGTACCTCATACGAATTCATAAATTTATAACTACATTTATAAATAACTAAAGTTATACTTTTTGTAATATACTTGTTCTGTATTCAGTCACAACACACATGAAGTGCTACTGAACATAATCATGAGACCTATTCTGCAGCATATGTGAGTGTACTTTTCCTCTTGTGGCACATTAATTTTTTTGTTTCAGATATCTGTCTATTAAGAAATTAACTAGTTTACAACGACAAACTAATTAATTTTTTTTTGTAAGTGAACGTTGTATCTAGGGTTTGCTGACAGCTATACAAAGATATACGATGGCTCGGTAACATGTGTTGTCCAAGACAAAGGAAGACAGTGAGTAGAAAACAATGCCTCTGTCGTAGCAGCTGTTCGGTTAAGCGAATTGCGGGTGCCACGCTGGACCTAAGAGAAACAAAGGAGAAATGTATCGCTAAGAAGAGACAAAGAAGGGCAGACAGGGCGACATAGCGATGCTATCCAAAAGACAATAAGCCACGTGCTTTGAGCTGCACACCAAACACGGCATTACAGTGCTACAATAGACAGGAAAGGCCCGGCTTGAGTGACGACAATACGTTTGCACAATGAACGAACAGCGGGATGTCCAGCTTTACCAGAAGGGTACGCGGCGAAGGAAGGCCTGGAGAGCAGATGTAGCAGCTGTCAGGGATACTCAGAATTGACCACACTAGTTGTGGGAACGGCTAGGAGAAACTAGTAGACAATGCGAGCATTGGTCACGAGTAAGAAGCAGTACACGTGTTGATCAAAAGGGCAGATGAGAGGCCACACAGCAATTAAAAGCACTTTGTCTGAAGGGACAAGACGCCAACATACAAGGGTGATGGACAGGCATTAAATTGGTCATCCGCCTCAAACGATGGGTGGAGCCAACCAGAAACTTTTAAGGGTAGGGAATAAGGAAGCGTATCAGAGTCGAGAACTGAGGAGAACGTTCCTACAAGAAGTGGTTGCCAAGGAAACAAGCTGGAGGAACGAATAAAAAACGAGGCCAGAAGAAAATCTAGAGTGTTAAGGCGGAGTTTCCACCAGAAAACAATTAAAATCCAATAGAAACGAAGAGGTTGAGAAGTTAAGTGGGAATTAGAGAATATAGTGGGATTTTTGGGGTATAAACTAGAGTGTTGACCGCGAGCGGGGGTCTTAAGTCTTGTTTCATAGATCAGAGAGTATGATCGCTGGAGTTGTATATCGGCAGTCTTGTATCGGAAGTTTTATATCTTATATCTAATAGCCGAAGTCGAGAGTCATATATCAAGAGTCGTATAATTTATATATCGGAACTGACGTGAGTTCGGATGCCGTAATGGAGAAAAGTCGTATCGGTTGAAGAATTGGTGTGAGTTTATAGGTACGAAAAGTCGAGAATCGGAAGCCGGTAATGGAACTTAGTGTTTTTTAAAAGACATGTCGAAGTATAACTTAAATCGACTAAGTTGGTCGTCTTGAGTTAATATCATTATCAAAGACGTTAGTCCGATCTGAAGTGCGTAAAATGTGTAAGAGATAGACAAAATGTCGAAATAGTGATAGCAAAAGAGAACCGGTAGAGAACTAATTACAGTCATGAAATTAGAGACAATAATAACTATTAACACCATTAAATATAAACAAATGGCATGTTAACAAAGTTAATCCGCAGAAAAACAGTGCGAATAAAAACACAGAGCATACAACACTTAGTATATTTCAAGAAATCCTTAACATACTCAGAATAATGTAATGACACTTGAGTACAAACAATTCAGCAAAATTTAGAGTTATCAAATAACATGTACTAAAATTCGAAAGTCCAATCACCAGATCTAAACCAAAAGTTATATATCTGTGTCGGAGTGCGAGAAGAGAAGTGACTAGTGCGAGTGCGTTCTACGAGGTGATAATGCCAGCCGCAAGGACTTCCAGAAACCTGGAGAGACAAGGAAACAAGATGATAGCGCAGAGGACTTTTCGCCGTCGAATGGATTAACATACATCAAGTAAAATTTATATTCATGCACTACTAATTAAATAAAACACTGTCTGTTCATCTGAAAGAACTCATAAGTAATAATATTTAAAGAAAGTAATAACTAGTAGCTAGTCAGGGTAAATTCATAAGACAACTATTACAGATGATAGTAATTTATATCCAATCTTCATCAATCCATTTATTAGGAATTGTTTAATATAGAATAATATGTATAATAATGATGGTTAAAGTCTAATAAGTATCTAGAAGAAGAGTATAGGGAATTAAGCAAGTGTTAACAAAATAATAAATGATAGATTGATGTAGCCAGTAAAATTGCAAGATATATGTTGTATTTCTTTTCAGGAAATTAAGTAAGTGACATCAATGCTATTAATTGTAATAAATTAAGTAAGTGACATCAATGCTATTAATTATAATAAATTAAGTTAACCTTGTAAAGCCTTGTGTATGTTGTCAATTATCTGAAAACACCTAAGGATTAAAATTTAGTATATGACATCAAAGAAATTGAACAACGACTTCTAAAACAATAATTTAATATTACATAGGTATATGTAATCAATAACAATCACAAACAAATTATTATTCTATTTGACACTTCACCTAGGAAGCTTAAGAAGATTTTAAATTACAGCTACATACTTAACAACTTGTGAAGTAGTTAACAAACCAATTAATTAACATCAAAAACATATTAGTTACATTTGATGCCCACACTGTGCCGCACACACTATAATTGTTCAAGTTGGCACCACAACAAGGTGGGAATTAATTAAATAGAGTCATTAATTAATAAATTAATTAAATTAAAAGAGCACATACACACATTATAGTTATAATATGGCGCCCACATGCACGGCTTGACAAATAAGAAATTAAGTATAATTGTTAAGCGGGCAGAGAACAGACAGTGTGCATGTTAATTTATAAGTTGTTTAGCAATAAGTTGCAATAGAATAATATCAGACCCTAAGTATATCTGAATGATTACGCGTCAACGGGCTAAAATGGCTACAAACAAGAATTCGGAAAGCCAAGAATTTGATACTAACAACCCAATTAGGGGTCGAAGGATTAGAAGACAACACCGGGGACAGTAACGAAAGTAACAACACCGTTGCAGGGCATAGCCAAAATCGGGCGAGGGGACCATCCGACTGTAGCGAGATGAACATCACTATGTTAATGGACCTCATCAAAAATCAAGGTGAGGAGACAAGAAAACAGTTCGAAAAAGCGAAAAAAAAGAACGAACAACAGAAAGAGGAAATAATGCGACATAACGAAGAACAAGCTGGAAAATTAGAGGAAAGGATTAATAAAAAGTTAGAAGAAAATATTGCTAGAATAAATGAAAATTTACACGGCCAGATCAATCAGGTAAATACTGAATTGCAAGAACAAACCAAGAAGTGGGAAGGAAAACTTGGCGAGTTGCAGAAGAAGAGTGAAAGTGGGATGAAAGAAATCAATAAAGAATTAAAGAAACAGAATAAAGAAAATAAAGAGTTATACGAAAAGGACCACCAAGAATGGGAAGAAGCAATTAATAAGACCCAGGATCTCAACAAAAAACAAATCGAAGGTGTCGAACTTCAGGTAAGGAGTCTGAAAGACGCTCACAACAGCACCGAGGAGAAATTAATGGGGTTTCAGTAGAGAAGGGTAGAAGGCTGGATAAGATGGCTAGTAACCTGTCAACAATACGGGAAAATCAGCAAAGAGTTCAGCGGAGGCTGGAAGAAATGGAACAACGACCGGCCGTCGCCATAAACGGGAATCATGGCAATAAAGAAATCACATTTGATGGTGAAGATAGTTTCCCTATGGAATTCCTAAAAGAACTCAAGGAGCTACAAGAAGCGTACTACCCAACAGAAAACACGAGGTGGATCAGCAGACATTTAACTGGAGAAGCAGCCATATGATGGCGCATCGTAAGAAGCCAGATTAACACTTTCCAAGAATCTGAAGAAATATTTGTATAGAAGTACTGGGGAGGGACACAACAGGAATGGATTCGTGACCAGCTTGAATACGGCCAATACAACTCTCATGGAACTCTCAGCACGATACAGTACATGGAACGGTTTGTATTACAGTGTCGTCAATTGATACCAATCATGTCGGATCGGCACCTAATTAAGAAGTTAGCGCGGCACTATAATAGGGAGATACAAGTACCCGTAGTAACAAGAGGAATAACAATGATCAATAATTTTGAAATCATACTACGAGAATACATGAATGTATCAAGCTGTGCACATAATGACGCTCAAAAGACAGAAGAACATGGACCCAGAAAGGTCAACGAACACAACTTTCCCAAGTCGAAGCAGTGGAACGATGAACAAAGGCGAGGGTGGTGAAAAGATTATGTAACTTGTAATTAGACCGGTTGTATGCATTAATTTTATAGTACTTACTTTAACGTTATTGGCAACAAGTCGCATACCACGTCTTATAAATACTTATGAAAGTCGACCGTCGGCTCACTCAGTCCGCCGTTCAATTTGAATTCTCCGCCTCGCTATCATTATCATTCTTGACCACGTGTAAGCTTGCTCACAGCCGTCTAACCAGGTGGGTACTGGTATTACAAGAATACAATTTTGCATGGGAGTATATCAAGGGAACACAGAATAAAATACCTGACACTCTTTCCAGGGTAGACATGTTAAACAATAAAACTGGTAGAGATTTGAAGGAGATTGAGATTTTTCAGATTAGCTGAGAGGATAGAATTTTGGGGGAAGAGCTAAAAGACATTAGAACCATGCAAAGAGCAGATGGTAAGTCCAGTAAGATCATAGATAGTTTAGAGACTGAATTAGCTGGGTCAGTGTACAATCAACATTTTCAAATATATCAAGGGTTGTTATTTAAGAAAGTAGAAGGGGGTGAGCGTGATTGGAGGTTAGTTGTGCCAGATGCGTTAGCTGATAAGATCATTTGGGATTGTCATTTGAAATATGGTCATTTTGGGGCGAAAAAGTGTGTTAATGTTTTGAAAGAGTCTTGTGTTTTTAAGAATATGGAAAGACGGGTTAGAAAGTTGTTAAGGGGTTGTGATTTGTGTCAGAAGTCAAAGGTAGTGAACTATAGGGTTGAAGGAGAGATGAATTTTATAAAAGTAGAAAGGCCATTTGATTTAGCTGTGGTAGATTTGTACGGACCGTTGCCGAAGGGTAGAGGCGGAGTTATATATATTTTTGTGATGTTAGACACTTTTTCTAAATATGTGAAATTATATAGTGTGAAGAGAGCTACCAGTCATGTGCTGAGTGAGAAGGTGACAAAGGACTATATGATCCATGTGGGTAAGCCAAAGGTAATTTTATCGGACCATGGGCCACAATTCATCAGTGGAAGATGGCGCCAGACCCTTGGATGGGAAGGAATCATCCCGAAGCATACGGCAGTCTACCATCCTCAGTCCAACCAGGCAGAGCGTGTCATGAGAGAGATAGGCAGGATTTTTAGAGCCTATTGTCACGCCAAACACAGCGAGTGGCCGTTATACGTCAAAAGGGTAGAAAATTGGCTGAACAGTACCACCCACGAGTCCACAGGATATACACCTCACGAATTAATTAAGGGAACATGCCCCCCGAGGATCTTAGAACAGTTATTTGACTACCCACCTGAGAGCGAGCAAATGGATGTGAGTATTAAAATCAGGTTGGCAAATGAGAATTTACTAAGTAAAGGTGAACGACGAAAACGTAGACACGACGCAAAAGGTAAGTGGATGAAGTATGAAATAGGACAGTTGGTATTGGTGAGGAGACACGACTTGTCAAGTGCTCAGGACAAGGAGATCAAGAAGTTTTTCTTACTCAATGAAGGACCTTATGAGGTAACAGAAGTTAAGATGAAGTATTACAGAACAGAGAGACAAGGGAGATAGTAGGGACACACAATGCTACAAATCTGAAGTTGTATTGGTCATCGTAGGAGTTTTATCAATGTTAGTTTTATATTAATGTATGTATGAAATTTAATCTGATGTTTTTTTATGTTTCCAGAACGGACTCTCCCCCATTTTCAGGTGATCACAGACTCACCACCTCTGATCGTGGATTTTGGCAATCTGGAGGCGGACCATGGTTGGCGGTAGCCTCAGCAATGGGGTGAAAGCAACGATGGTCTTACTCCACAAAAAGGTGTCAGTAGAAATTCTTTGTTTACAAGAACGGGGAGGGGGACCCCTAGTTTCGTGGAAAGGTAAGGTAGATACACATAAAAAAAAAAAAAAAATAGAAGAGAAACTTGGATAGTAGTATTAATTTTCCACGAACCATAGTAGTTTTGTTTTAGAAATTGTGAAATAAAACGACCAACATTTTTGTAACTTAAATGTTTAACTTCTCAAGGAGTTGTTTTCCTTAAGAACACAGATATGTAATTCATGTAATGTAAACTTATAAGATGATCCTTTGTTGTACTTATTATCTTGTCATAAAGAAAGTATTAGTGAAAAGTGAAAGTTGGAACTTGCAAAAAGTGTCTATATGAAAACTTTTATGAAAATAAAAAGAACTTGTTATAATACAAGATTAATGGGTGATTTTGGGGGGATGTTTGGTATCACTGGAAGTAAAAATAAATGATGGAATGTAGAGACAGCAAATGTAGAAAGACATAAGTTAGAGATAAGTGGGCTATTGCAGTGGCGGCATGTGCCACTGTAGATAGCGGTAAGGGTTGATGAGTAACGTCCAGGTACGTTACCATCATCGGAGGCCTCAAGAAGGCGTACATACACTGTACAACCTTAATATAATTTTATATTATATATGATTTTAACCGTGCAGTGTTATTGTTGATGAAGTGAAACATGCGAATGAGAGATGATTTCCCCGCATTTCGGGCGATTACTGTCTTACCAGCACTGATCGTGGTTTTGGACGACAACCAGCTGTGGGCAGAAATTGTAAAACTGACAATGGTTGGTTGTCCTTGAAATTGGTGAAAACTTTAGGGGGCCACTTAGGAGAAATCCCCAGAACTATGGAACAGCGGCTATAACCTTGTTCGAGTAGGAACAGCAAAACAGGTGATAGACCCGCCTTAAGGTTATCAATATGTAAATTCAGATATTTTGATATCTGGCAGTTTTAAACATGTAAAGCCGAAGCAAGGACAGGAGACGACAAAATTCCTCCATAAATTCAGTCCTTGTGGAAGCAACTGGACGCCACAATCCAGGGGGGTCATAGTGTGTGTGGAAGGAGGTTACTATAGGGGGTAGTAACGTTTGATGAATATTAAATATTAAGTATATAATGTTGATAATGGTGTTGTACATAAAAATAATTATGATTTCGTATTACAGGGTTAGGATCATGAAAGATGATCAATGTATTTTAAATAGATAGATTGTTCTGAAATAGTGAACTTGTGTTTTGGTTCTATATAAGAAATATATAGGTAAATTGTTTGTTGATTCTTGTAAACTTGATCAATTGTTTTAAATATTGTTGCTGTAGAGTAGAGATTTTAATTTTTTCTTGTGTATTGGAAAGAGTGAAATATTATCGATTGGAGTCGAAATTTGGATAAATATGTAGGAATGCAAAAGAGAAAGAGACCTCTATAGTAAATCTTGTTACATCTCTGTACTAGAGAAATTAGGGATTAAGAAAAAACCAATGCCTATTAACGTAAACCAATGCAGCTAAGGGGAACAGATCAGTTAAGGATATGGTATTATACAAGGCCACTCTTTGATTTTTATTTGAATGTTTCAGAGTTTGGTGATGCTGTGGCGGTGGTCCTGAGCTGGCCAGCGCGTCAGAGCAGGAACATCAAGTGCCTGACTGGCCTTGCGGTGTTGGGATCTCGAAAGAGAAGTCCAGTAAGGTCATGCAGGTGCTGTGGACCAAGGTGTAAGTTAGTTATATTCATTTTATATAAACACTAAAGGGGGTTGTGGCGACATATCCGGGCTCATCCCTTTAGGGAGTATGAATGTGTCAATAAGAGTTTTTATGCCTCGTCATAAAACCTCTCCTCTCATTGAGGGGGTTTTGCAACGGTACAATAGGTCCGTGTAGGAATTTTTGGGTACATAACAAATATAATTTTATTGTCAATCCAATGTTGAAATATGTGATGGTAAAATTTTTCATATATATGATACAACGCAGTTCGCCAGGATGAGTTGGCGTCAAGGTCAAGTGGCATACGTGACCCACGGCAGCTAGTTTGCTAACAACCACAGGACCACTCCTAAAATACGTCATCATAATAAAGTCAGATGTAGTCGTTGCACCGTAAAACAGAGACGTCATCGACAGAAAACAATAGAATCGATGACGCATAACGCTTCCACTTGGGGAACAAACGACATATTGTCTTTCTCAGTTACCCCGTACTCCTTGTGCGAGCTGCACGTGCTACGAATTGCTGGCCAGCATACACATATAAAAAGTATTAAAAATGTAATCAGAGTGTAAAAGTAAAACTATTTGCAACTAACAGTATCAAAAATGTAACGTAAAGTCAGTGAGTGCAACAACAAACGAACAGTATAATAACTCCACAGAACACCAAGCGAGAACATGGGAGATGCCTAACTGCATCTTCAACCAGCGAGGCAGGGAAGTAAAACCATCACCTATTTTAAATACCGATCGTTGTAAAATATTTTGAGCTCAATTAAACTAAAATGTACCATTTTCAGTAGTGTGTGTGTGAGCATGGGTGTGTGTACCGGTATACAAATAATAAAAATCACGAGGCATTGGTTTAGGTTACATGATTTATAAAACGTAACTATATGAAAAAGTAAACTGCAGTATGTTCAAAATTCATTTTATAGTAAATCAAGGGTGAGTTGAAGCTGATACAGCGAAAGTACTTCGCAGCCATTTTGTTTTTTTGTGTTGGTGGAGACTCCATCTTGTTTTGTTTTTGTATGTTCAAATGTTTAAAATTTCTGCAATTAAAACACCAGTTTTCAATAGTGATATCAGAGTATGTTATTTCTAAAATCATTCAGTCTCTGGCTCGCTTAAAGAACCTGGACCCGAACAAAAAAAAATGTTATGTTGGCAACAACACCACATGGTAAAATCAACATGCAAACCAAGTACCAGTGTTAACGAGATTTTAAAAGGTAAGTTAAATAAACAAAATAAAAGTAGTAAGTTTGTTAACAAATGGCTGCCCGAACAGTGACTTTGTATAAATAAATGTTTATATAAATAAGCCTGCTATAGGGACGGAATGGTTATTGGAAATGAGTAGGTAACTAACACGTAAACAATAAGGTTATGTTATGATAGTAGTGTATGTTAGATATACAGTAAAATTTTGAAAAGAAAAATATATGTAACAGACTTTTTTAAAATGGCAGGCAATAACGAGAATATCAGCCTAACTGAGTCGGAATTAAGCGGAACTGAGTCGAAAATTATGAGTGAAGGAATTCAATGAACGACACTCCCGATTAAAAAATCCGAGGAGAATGACATGATAAAAATGATGCAATTACTTTTCAGTGAACAGAGTGTGAAGTTAAATAAATTTGATGAAAAGTTTAATACAAGGTTGACTCCATTATGCGCTTCCCTGAGCCGAAGAATATCAAGCAACTACAGAGCTTTCTAGGACTTTGTAATTTCTATCGTAAGTTCCAGAAGAATTATGCGCACACAACAGTGAAAATAAGTGCAGTACTCCAGAAGAATAAGCAGTGGAGATGGGGAGAATTGGAACGTGAAACTTTCAATGAAATTAAGAGGAAATTTAGCCACGTGATAATGATGAATCACCCTGATTTTAATAGAACATTTTATTTACAGACAGATGCGAGCAACATAGCGTTAGCGGCGGAGCTCTACCAGGAAGACAGTGATAAGGAACATCTGACTATCGCCTTCGCCAGTAGGTCGCTGCTGTCTGCTGAGAAAAATTATACAACCACCAAAAAAGAACTTTTAAGCATTGTGTTCGCCGTGGGGAAGTTCAGGACATACATCCTGGGAAACAAAACTGTAATACGGACGGACCACAAGGCATTATCATTCTTGACCACGTGTAAGCTTGCTCACAGCCGTCTAACCAGGTGGGTACTGGTATTACAAGAATACAATTTTGCATGGGAGTATATCAAGGGAACACAGAATAAAATACCTGACACTCTTTCCAGGGTAGACATGTTAACAATAAAACTGGTAGAGATTTGAAGGAGATTGAGATTTTTCAGATTAGCTGAGAGGATAGAATTTTGGGGGAAGAGCTAAAAGACATTAGAACCATGCAAAGAGCAGATGGTAAGTCCAGTAAGATCATAGATAGTTTAGAGACTGAATTAGCTGGGTCAGTGTACAATCAACATTTTCAAATATATCAAGGGTTGTTATTTAAGAAAGTAGAAGGGGGTGAGCGTGATTGGAGGTTAGTTGTGCCAGATGCGTTAGCTGATAAGATCATTTGGGATTGTCATTTGAAATATGGTCATTTTGGGGCGAAAAAGTGTGTTAATGTTTTGAAAGAGTCTTGTGTTTTTAAGAATATGGAAAGACGGGTTAGAAAGTTGTTAAGGGGTTGTGATTTGTGTCAGAAGTCAAAGGTAGTGAACTATAGGGTTGAAGGAGAGATGAATTTTATAAAAGTAGAAAGGCCATTTGATTTAGCTGTGGTAGATTTGTACGGACCGTTGCCGAAGGGTAGAGGCGGAGTTATATATATTTTTGTGATGTTAGACACTTTTTCTAAATATGTGAAATTATATAGTGTGAAGAGAGCTACCAGTCATGTGCTGAGTGAGAAGGTGACAAAGGACTATATGATCCATGTGGGTAAGCCAAAGGTAATTTTATCGGACCATGGGCCACAATTCATCAGTGGAAGATGGCGCCAGACCCTTGGATGGGAAGGAATCATCCCGAAGCATACGGCAGTCTACCATCCTCAGTCCAACCAGGCAGAGCGTGTCATGAGAGAGATAGGCAGGATTTTTAGAGCCTATTGTCACGCCAAACACAGCGAGTGGCCGTTATACGTCAAAAGGGTAGAAAATTGGCTGAACAGTACCACCCACGAGTCCACAGGATATACACCTCACGAATTAATTAAGGGAACATGCCCCCCGAGGATCTTAGAACAGTTATTTGACTACCCACCTGAGAGCGAGCAAATGGATGTGAGTATTAAAATCAGGTTGGCAAATGAGAATTTACTAAGTAAAGGTGAACGACGAAAACGTAGACACGACGCAAAAGGTAAGTGGATGAAGTATGAAATAGGACAGTTGGTATTGGTGAGGAGACACGACTTGTCAAGTGCTCAGGACAAGGAGATCAAGAAGTTTTTCTTACTCTATGAAGGACCTTATGAGGTAACAGAAGTTAAGATGAAGTATTACAGAACAGAGAGACAAGGGAGATAGTAGGGACACACAATGCTACAAATTTGAAGTTGTATTGGTCATCGTAGGAGTTTTATCAATGTTAGTTTTATATTAATGTATGTATGAAATTTAATCTGATGTTTTTTTATGTTTCCAGAAGGGACTCTCCCCCATTTTCAGGTGATCACAGACTCACCACCTCTGATCGTGGATTTTGGCAATCTGGAGGCGGACCATGGTTGGCGGTAGCCTCAGCAACGGGGTGAAAGCAACGATGGTCTTACTCCACAAAAAGGTGTCAGTAGAAATTCTTTGTTTACAAGAACGGGGAGGGGGACCCCTAGTTTCGTGGAAAGGTAAGGTAGATACACATAAAAAAAAAAGATAGAAGAGAAACTTGGATAGTAGTATTAATTTTCCACGAACCATAGTAGTTTTGTTTTAGAAATTGTGAAATAAAACGACCAACATTTTTGTAACTTAAATGTTTAACTTCTCAAGGAGTTGTTTTCCTTAAGAACACAGATATGTAATTCATGTAATGTAAACTTATAAGATGATCCTTTGTTGTACTTATTATCTTGTCATAAAGAAAGTATTAGTGAAAAGTGAAAGTTGGAACTTGCAAAAAGTGTCTATATGAAAACTTTTATGAAAATAAAAAGAACTTGTTATAATACAAGATTAATGGGTGATTTTGGGGGGATGTTTGGTATCACTGGAAGTAAAAATAAATGATGGAATGTAGAGACAGCAAATGTAGAAAGACATAAGTTAGAGATAAGTGGGCTATTGCAGTGGCGGCATGTGCCACTGTAGATAGCGGTAAGGGTTGATGAGTAACGTCCAGGTACGTTACCATCATCGGAGGCCTCAAGAAGGCGTACATACACTGTACAACCTTAATATAATTTTATATTATATATGATTTTAACCGTGCAGTGTTATTGTTGATGAAGTGAAACATGCGAATGAGAGATGATTTCCCCGCATTTCGGGCGATTACTGTCTTACCAGCACTGATCGTGGTTTTGGACGACAACCAGCTGTGGGCAGAAATTGTAAAACTGACAATGGTTGGTTGTCCTTGAAATTGGTGAAAACTTTAGGGGGCCACTTAGGAGAAATCCCCAGAACTATGGAACAGCGGCTATAACCTTGTTCGAGTAGGAACAGCAAAACAGGTGATAGACCCGCCTTAAGGTTATCAATATGTAAATTCAGATATTTTGATATCTGGCAGTTTTAAACATGTAAAGCCGAAGCAAGGACAGGAGACGACAAAATTCCTCCATAAATTCAGTCCTTGTGGAAGCAACTGGACGCCACAATCCAGGGGGGTCATAGTGTGTGTGGAAGGAGGTTACTATAGGGGGTAGTAACGTTTGATGAATATTAAATATTAAGTATATAATGTTGATAATCGTGTTGTACATAAAAATAATTATGATTTCGTATTACAGGGTTAGGATCATGAAAGATGATCAATGTATTTTAAATAGATAGATTGTTCTGAAATAGTGAACTTGTGTTTTGGTTCTATATAAGAAATATATAGGTAAATTGTTTGTTGATTCTTGTAAACTTGATCAATTGTTTTAAATATTGTTGCTGTAGAGTAGAGATTTTAATTTTTTCTTGTGTATTGGAAAGAGTGAAATATTATCGATTGGAGTCGAAATTTGGATAAATATGTAGGAATGCAAAAGAGAAAGAGACCTCTATAGTAAATCTTGTTACATCTCTGTACTAGAGAAATTAGGGATTAAGAAAAAACCAATGCCTATTAACGTAAACCAATGCAGCTAAGGGGAACAGATCAGTTAAGGATATGGTATTATACAAGGCCACTCTTTGATTTTTATTTGAATGTTTCAGAGTTTGGTGATGCTGTGGCGGTGGTCCTGAGCTGGCCAGCGCGTCAGAGCAGGAACTTCAAGTGCCTGACTGGCCTTGCGGTGTTGGGATCTCGAAAGAGAAGTCCAGTAAGGTCATGCAGGTGCTGTGGACCAAGGTGTAAGTTAGTTATATTCGTTTTATATAAACACTACAGGGGGTTGTGGCGACATATCCGGGCTCATCCCTTTAGGGAGTATGAATGTGTCAATAAGAGTTTTTATGCCTCGTCATAAAACCTCTCCTCTCATTGAGGGGGTTTTGCAACGGTACAATAGGTCCGTGTAGGAATTTTTGGGTACATAACAAATATAATTTTATTGTCAATCCAATGTTGAAATATGTGATGGTAAAATTTTTCATATATATGATACAATGCAGTTCGCCAGGATGAGTTGGCGTCAAGGTCAAGTGGCATACGTGACCCACGGCAGCTAGTTTGCTAACAACCACAGGACCACTCCTAAAATACGTCATCATAATAAAGTCAGATGTAGTCGTTGCACCGTAAAACAGAGACGTCATCGACAGAAAACAATAGAATCGATGACGCATAACGCTTCCACTTGGGGAACAAACGACATATTGTCTTTCTCAGTTACCCCGTACTCCTTGTGCGAGCTGCACGTGCTACGAATTGCTGGCCAGCATACACATATAAAAAGTATTAAAAATGTAATCAGAGTGTAAAAGTAAAACTATTTGCAACTAACAGTATCAAAAATGTAACGTAAAGTCAGTGAGTGCAACAACAAACGAACAGTATAATAACTCCACAGAACACCAAGCGAGAACATGGGAGATGCCTAACTGCATCTTCAACCAGCGAGGCAGGGAAGTAAAACCATCACCTATTTTAAATACAGATCGTTGTAAAATATTTTGAGCTCAATTAAACTAAAATGTACCATTTTCAGTAGTGTGTGTGTGAGCATGGGTGTGTGTACCGGTATACAAATAATAAAAATCACGAGGCATTGGTTTAGGTTACATGATTTATAAAACGTAACTATATGAAAAAGTAAACTGCAGTATGTTCAAAATTCATTTTATAGTAAATCAAGGGTGAGTTGAAGATGAAATATATATTATGTAATTGAGTCACACGTAAGGCTGATACAGCGAAAGTACTTCGCAGCCATTTTGTTTTTTTGTGTTGGTGGAGACTCCATCTTGTTTTGTTTTTGTATGTTCAAATGTTTAAAATTTCTGCAATTAAAACACCAGTTTTCAATAGTGATATCAGAGTATGTTATTTCTAAAAACCATTCAGTCTCTGGCTCGCTTAAAGAACCTGGACCCGAACAAAAAAAAATGTTATGTTGGCAACAACACCACATGGTAAAATCAACATGCAAACCAAGTACCAGTGTTAACGAGATTTTAAAAGGTAAGTTAAATAAACAAAATAAAAGTAGTAAGTTTGTTAACAAATGGCTGCCCGAACAGTGACTTTGTATAAATAAATGTTTATATAAATAAGCCTGCTATAGGGACGGAATGGTTATTGGAAATGAGTAGGTAACTAACACGTAAACAATAAGGTTATGTTATGATAGTAGTGTATGTTAGATATACAGTAAAATTTTGAAAAGAAAAATATATGTAACAGACTTTTTTAAAATGGCAGGCAATAACGAGAATATCAGCCTAACTGAGTCGGAATTAAGCGGAACTGAGTCGAAAATTATGAGTGAAGGAATTCAATGAACGACACTCCCGATTAAAAAATCCGAGGAGAATGACATGATAAAAATGATGCAATTACTTTTCAGTGAACAGAGTGTGAAGTTAAATAAATTTGATGAAAAGTTTAATACAAGGTTGACTCCATTATGCGCTTCCCTGAGCCGAAGAATATCAAGCAACTACAGAGCTTTCTAGGACTTTGTAATTTCTATCGTAAGTTCCAGAAGAATTATGCGCACACAACAGTGAAAATAAGTGCAGTACTCCAGAAGAATAAGCAGTGGAGATGGGGAGAATTGGAACGTGAAACTTTCAATGAAATTAAGAGGAAATTTAGCCACGTGATAATGATGAATCACCCTGATTTTAATAGAACATTTTATTTATAGACAGATGCGAGCAACATAGCGTTAGCGGCGGAGCTCTACCAGGAAGACAGTGATAAGGAACATCTGACTATCGCCTTCGCCAGTAGGTCGCTGCTGTCTGCTGAGAAAAATTATACAACCACCAAAAAAGAACTTTTAAGCATTGTGTTCGCCGTGGGGAAGTTCAGGACATACATCCTGGGAAACAAAACTGTAATACGGACGGACCACAAGGCATTATCATTCTTGACCACGTGTAGCTTGCTCACAGCCGTCTAACCAGGTGGGTACTGGTATTACAAGAATACAATTTTGCATGGGAGTATATCAAGGGAACACAGAATAAAATACCTGACACTCTTTCCAGGGTAGACATGTTAACAATAAAACTGGTAGAGATTTGAAGGAGATTGAGATTTTTCAGATTAGCTGAGAGGATAGAATTTTGGGGGAAGAGCTAAAAGACATTAGAACCATGCAAAGAGCAGATGGTAAGTCCAGTAAGATCATAGATAGTTTAGAGACTGAATTAGCTGGGTCAGTGTACAATCAACATTTTCAAATATATCAAGGGTTGTTATTTAAGAAAGTAGAAGGGGGTGTGCGTGATTGGAGGTTAGTTGTGCCAGATGCGTTAGCTGATAAGATCATTTGGGATTGTCATTTGAAATATGGTCATTTTGGGGCGAAAAAGTGTGTTAATGTTTTGAAAGAGTCTTGTGTTTTTAAGAATATGGAAAGACGGGTTAGAAAGTTGTTAAGGGGTTGTGATTTGTGTCAGAAGTCAAAGGTAGTGAACTATAGGGTTGAAGGAGAGATGAATTTTATAAAAGTAGAAAGGCCATTTGATTTAGCTGTGGTAGATTTGTACGGACCGTTGCCGAAGGGTAGAGGCGGAGTTATATATATTTTTGTGATGTTAGACACTTTTTCTAAATATGTGAAATTATATAGTGTGAAGAGAGCTACCAGTCATGTGCTGAGTGAGAAGGTGACAAAGGACTATATGATCCATGTGGGTAAGCCAAAGGTAATTTTATCGGACCATGGGCCACAATTCATCAGTGGAAGATGGCGCCAGACCCTTGGATGGGAAGGAATCATCCCGAAGCATACGGCAGTCTACCATCCTCAGTCCAACCAGGCAGAGCGTGTCATGAGAGAGATAGGCAGGATTTTTAGAGCCTATTGTCACGCCAAACACAGCGAGTGGCCGTTATACGTCAAAAGGGTAGAAAATTGGCTGAACAGTACCACCCACGAGTCCACAGGATATACACCTCACGAATTAATTAAGGGAACATGCCCCCCGAGGATCTTAGAACAGTTATTTGACTACCCACCTGAGAGCGAGCAAATGGATGTGAGTATTAAAATCAGGTTGGCAAATGAGAATTTACTAAGTAAAGGTGAACGACGAAAACGTAGACACGACGCAAAAGGTAAGTGGATGAAGTATGAAATAGGACAGTTGGTATTGGTGAGGAGACACGACTTGTCAAGTGCTCAGGACAAGGAGATCAAGAAGTTTTTCTTACTCTATGAAGGACCTTATGAGGTAACAGAAGTTAAGATGAAGTATTACAGAACAGAGAGACAAGGGAGATAGTAGGGACACACAATGCTACAAATTTGAAGTTGTATTGGTCATCGTAGGAGTTTTATCAATGTTAGTTTTATATTAATGTATGTATGAAATTTAATCTGATGTTTTTTTATGTTTCCAGAACGGACTCTCCCCCATTTTCAGGTGATCACAGACTCACCACCTCTGATCGTGGATTTTGGCAATCTGGAGGCGGACCATGGTTGGCGGTAGCCTCAGCAACGGGGTGAAAGCAACGATGGTCTTACTCCACAAAAAGGTGTCAGTAGAAATTCTTTGTTTACAAGAACGGGGAGGGGGACCCCTAGTTTCGTGGAAAGGTAAGGTAGATACACATAAAAAAAAAAGATAGAAGAGAAACTTGGATAGTAGTATTAATTTTCCACGAACCATAGTAGTTTTGTTTTAGAAATTGTGAAATAAAACGACCAACATTTTTGTAACTTAAATGTTTAACTTCTCAAGGAGTTGTTTTCCTTAAGAACACAGATATGTAATTCATGTAATGTAAACTTATAAGATGATCCTTTGTTGTACTTATTATCTTGTCATAAAGAAAGTATTAGTGAAAAGTGAAAGTTGGAACTTGCAAAAAGTGTCTATATGAAAACTTTTATGAAAATAAAAAGAACTTGTTATAATACAAGATTAATGGGTGATTTTGGGGGGATGTTTGGTATCACTGGAAGTAAAAATAAATGATGGAATGTAGAGACAGCAAATGTAGAAAGACATAAGTTAGAGATAAGTGGGCTATTGCAGTGGCGGCATGTGCCACTGTAGATAGCGGTAAGGGTTGATGAGTAACGTCCAGGTACGTTACCATCATCGGAGGCCTCAAGAAGGCGTACATACACTGTACAACCTTAATATAATTTTATATTATATATGATTTTAACCGTGCAGTGTTATTGTTGATGAAGTGAAACATGCGAATGAGAGATGATTTCCCCGCATTTCGGGCGATTACTGTCTTACCAGCACTGATCGTGGTTTTGGACGACAACCAGCTGTGGGCAGAAATTGTAAAACTGACAATGGTTGGTTGTCCTTGAAATTGGTGAAAACTTTAGGGGGCCACTTAGGAGAAATCCCCAGAACTATGGAACAGCGGCTATAACCTTGTTCGAGTAGGAACAGCAAAACAGGTGATAGACCCGCCTTAAGGTTATCAATATGTAAATTCAGATATTTTGATATCTGGCAGTTTTAAACATGTAAAGCCGAAGCAAGGACAGGAGACGACAAAATTCCTCCATAAATTCAGTCCTTGTGGAAGCAACTGGACGCCACAATCCAGGGGGGTCATAGTGTGTGTGGAAGGAGGTTACTATAGGGGGTAGTAACGTTTGATGAATATTAAATATTAAGTATATAATGTTGATAATCGTGTTGTACATAAAAATAATTATGATTTCGTATTACAGGGTTAGGATCATGAAAGATGATCAATGTATTTTAAATAGATAGATTGTTCTGAAATAGTGAACTTGTGTTTTGGTTCTATATAAGAAATATATAGGTAAATTGTTTGTTGATTCTTGTAAACTTGATCAATTGTTTTAAATATTGTTGCTGTAGAGTAGAGATTTTAATTTTTTCTTGTGTATTGGAAAGAGTGAAATATTATCGATTGGAGTCGAAATTTGGATAAATATGTAGGAATGCAAAAGAGAAAGAGACCTCTATAGTAAATCTTGTTACATCTCTGTACTAGAGAAATTAGGGATTAAGAAAAAACCAATGCCTATTAACGTAAACCAATGCAGCTAAGGGGAACAGATCAGTTAAGGATATGGTATTATACAAGGCCACTCTTTGATTTTTATTTGAATGTTTCAGAGTTTGGTGATGCTGTGGCGGTGGTCCTGAGCTGGCCAGCGCGTCAGAGCAGGAACTTCAAGTGCCTGACTGGCCTTGCGGTGTTGGGATCTCGAAAGAGAAGTCCAGTAAGGTCATGCAGGTGCTGTGGACCAAGGTGTAAGTTAGTTATATTCGTTTTATATAAACACTACAGGGGGTTGTGGCGACATATCCGGGCTCATCCCTTTAGGGAGTATGAATGTGTCAATAAGAGTTTTTATGCCTCGTCATAAAACCTCTCCTCTCATTGAGGGGGTTTTGCAACGGTACAATAGGTCCGTGTAGGAATTTTTGGGTACATAACAAATATAATTTTATTGTCAATCCAATGTTGAAATATGTGATGGTAAAATTTTTCATATATATGATACAATGCAGTTCGCCAGGATGAGTTGGCGTCAAGGTCAAGTGGCATACGTGACCCACGGCAGCTAGTTTGCTAACAACCACAGGACCACTCCTAAAATACGTCATCATAATAAAGTCAGATGTAGTCGTTGCAACGTAAAACAGAGACGTCATCGACAGAAAACAATAGAATCGATGACGCATAACGCTTCCACTTGGGGAACAAACGACATATTGTCTTTCTCAGTTACCCCGTACTCCTTGTGCGAGCTGCACGTGCTACGAATTGCTGGCCAGCATACACATATAAAAAGTATTAAAAATGTAATCAGAGTGTAAAAGTAAAACTATTTGCAACTAACAGTATCAAAAATGTAACGTAAAGTCAGTGAGTGCAACAACAAACGAACAGTATAATAACTCCACAGAACACCAAGCGAGAACATGGGAGATGCCTAACTGCATCTTCAACCAGCGAGGCAGGGAAGTAAAACCATCACCTATTTTAAATACCGATCGTTGTAAAATATTTTGAGCTCAATTAAACTAAAATGTACCATTTTCAGTAGTGTGTGTGTGAGCATGGGTGTGTGTACCGGTATACAAATAATAAAAATCACGAGGCATTGGTTTAGGTTACATGATTTATAAAACGTAACTATATGAAAAAGTAAACTGCAGTATGTTCAAAATTCATTTTATAGTAAATCAAGGGTGAGTTGAAGATGAAATATATATTATGTAATTGAGTCACACGTAAGGCTGATACAGCGAAAGTACTTCGCAGCCATTTTGTTTTTTTGTGTTGGTGGAGACTCCATCTTGTTTTGTTTTTGTATGTTCAAATGTTTAAAATTTCTGCAATTAAAACACCAGTTTTCAATAGTGATATCAGAGTATGTTATTTCTAAAAACCATTCAGTCTCTGGCTCGCTTAAAGAACCTGGACCCGAACAAAAAAAAATGTTATGTTGGCAACAACACCACATGGTAAAATCAACATGCAAACCAAGTACCAGTGTTAACGAGATTTTAAAAGGTAAGTTAAATAAACAAAATAAAAGTAGTAAGTTTGTTAACAAATGGCTGCCCGAACAGTGACTTTGTATAAATAAATGTTTATATAAATAAGCCTGCTATAGGGACGGAATGGTTATTGGAAATGAGTAGGTAACTAACACGTAAACAATAAGGTTATGTTATGATAGTAGTGTATGTTAGATATACAGTAAAATTTTGAAAAGAAAAATATATGTAACAGACTTTTTTAAAATGGCAGGCAATAACGAGAATATCAGCCTAACTGAGTCGGAATTAAGCGGAACTGAGTCGAAAATTATGAGTGAAGGAATTCAATGAACGACACTCCCGATTAAAAAATCCGAGGAGAATGACATGATAAAAATGATGCAATTACTTTTCAGTGAACAGAGTGTGAAGTTAAATAAATTTGATGAAAAGTTTAATACAAGGTTGACTCCATTATGCGCTTCCCTGAGCCGAAGAATATCAAGCAACTACAGAGCTTTCTAGGACTTTGTAATTTCTATCGTAAGTTCCAGAAGAATTATGCGCACACAACAGTGAAAATAAGTGCAGTACTCCAGAAGAATAAGCAGTGGAGATGGGGAGAATTGGAACGTGAAACTTTCAATGAAATTAAGAGGAAATTTAGCCACGTGATAATGATGAATCACCCTGATTTTAATAGAACATTTTATTTACAGACAGATGCGAGCAACATAGCGTTAGCGGCGGAGCTCTACCAGGAAGACAGTGATAAGGAACATCTGACTATCGCCTTCGCCAGTAGGTCGCTGCTGTCTGCTGAGAAAAATTATACAACCACCAAAAAAGAACTTTTAAGCATTGTGTTCGCCGTGGGGAAGTTCAGGACATACATCCTGGGAAACAAAACTGTAATACGGACGGACCACAAGGCATTATCATTCTTGACCACGTGTAAGCTTGCTCACAGCCGTCTAACCAGGTGGGTACTGGTATTACAAGAATACAATTTTGCATGGGAGTATATCAAGGGAACACAGAATAAAATACCTGACACTCTTTCCAGGGTAGACATGTTAACAATAAAACTGGTAGAGATTTGAAGGAGATTGAGATTTTTCAGATTAGCTGAGAGGATAGAATTTTGGGGGAAGAGCTAAAAGACATTAGAACCATGCAAAGAGCAGATGGTAAGTCCAGTAAGATCATAGATAGTTTAGAGACTGAATTAGCTGGGTCAGTGTACAATCAACATTTTCAAATATATCAAGGGTTGTTATTTAAGAAAGTAGAAGGGGGTGAGCGTGATTGGAGGTTAGTTGTGCCAGATGCGTTAGCTGATAAGATCATTTGGGATTGTCATTTGAAATATGGTCATTTTGGGGCGAAAAAGTGTGTTAATGTTTTGAAAGAGTCTTGTGTTTTTAAGAATATGGAAAGACGGGTTAGAAAGTTGTTAAGGGGTTGTGATTTGTGTCAGAAGTCAAAGGTAGTGAACTATAGGGTTGAAGGAGAGATGAATTTTATAAAAGTAGAAAGGCCATTTGATTTAGCTGTGGTAGATTTGTACGGACCGTTGCCGAAGGGTAGAGGCGGAGTTATATATATTTTTGTGATGTTAGACACTTTTTCTAAATATGTGAAATTATATAGTGTGAAGAGAGCTACCAGTCATGTGCTGAGTGAGAAGGTGACAAAGGACTATATGATCCATGTGGGTAAGCCAAAGGTAATTTTATCGGACCATGGGCCACAATTCATCAGTGGAAGATGGCGCCAGACCCTTGGATGGGAAGGAATCATCCCGAAGCATACGGCAGTCTACCATCCTCAGTCCAACCAGGCAGAGCGTGTCATGAGAGAGATAGGCAGGATTTTTAGAGCCTATTGTCACGCCAAACACAGCGAGTGGCCGTTATACGTCAAAAGGGTAGAAAATTGGCTGAACAGTACCACCCACGAGTCCACAGGATATACACCTCACGAATTAATTAAGGGAACATGCCCCCCGAGGATCTTAGAACAGTTATTTGACTACCCACCTGAGAGCGAGCAAATGGATGTGAGTATTAAAATCAGGTTGGCAAATGAGAATTTACTAAGTAAAGGTGAACGACGAAAACGTAGACACGACGCAAAAGGTAAGTGGATGAAGTATGAAATAGGACAGTTGGTATTGGTGAGGAGACACGACTTGTCAAGTGCTCAGGACAAGGAGATCAAGAAGTTTTTCTTACTCTATGAAGGACCTTATGAGGTAACAGAAGTTAAGATGAAGTATTACAGAACAGAGAGACAAGGGAGATAGTAGGGACACACAATGCTACAAATTTGAAGTTGTATTGGTCATCGTAGGAGTTTTATCAATGTTAGTTTTATATTAATGTATGTATGAAATTTAATCTGATGTTTTTTTATGTTTCCAGAAGGGACTCTCCCCCATTTTCAGGTGATCACAGACTCACCACCTCTGATCGTGGATTTTGGCAATCTGGAGGCGGACCATGGTTGGCGGTAGCCTCAGCAACGGGGTGAAAGCAACGATGGTCTTACTCCACAAAAAGGTGTCAGTAGAAATTCTTTGTTTACAAGAACGGGGAGGGGGACCCCTAGTTTCGTGGAAAGGTAAGGTAGATACACATAAAAAAAAAAGATAGAAGAGAAACTTGGATAGTAGTATTAATTTTCCACGAACCATAGTAGTTTTGTTTTAGAAATTGTGAAATAAAACGACCAACATTTTTGTAACTTAAATGTTTAACTTCTCAAGGAGTTGTTTTCCTTAAGAACACAGATATGTAATTCATGTAATGTAAACTTATAAGATGATCCTTTGTTGTACTTATTATCTTGTCATAAAGAAAGTATTAGTGAAAAGTGAAAGTTGGAACTTGCAAAAAGTGTCTATATGAAAACTTTTATGAAAATAAAAAGAACTTGTTATAATACAAGATTAATGGGTGATTTTGGGGGGATGTTTGGTATCACTGGAAGTAAAAATAAATGATGGAATGTAGAGACAGCAAATGTAGAAAGACATAAGTTAGAGATAAGTGGGCTATTGCAGTGGCGGCATGTGCCACTGTAGATAGCGGTAAGGGTTGATGAGTAACGTCCAGGTACGTTACCATCATCGGAGGCCTCAAGAAGGCGTACATACACTGTACAACCTTAATATAATTTTATATTATATATGATTTTAACCGTGCAGTGTTATTGTTGATGAAGTGAAACATGCGAATGAGAGATGATTTCCCCGCATTTCGGGCGATTACTGTCTTACCAGCACTGATCGTGGTTTTGGACGACAACCAGCTGTGGGCAGAAATTGTAAAACTGACAATGGTTGGTTGTCCTTGAAATTGGTGAAAACTTTAGGGGGCCACTTAGGAGAAATCCCCAGAACTATGGAACAGCGGCTATAACCTTGTTCGAGTAGGAACAGCAAAACAGGTGATAGACCCGCCTTAAGGTTATCAATATGTAAATTCAGATATTTTGATATCTGGCAGTTTTAAACATGTAAAGCCGAAGCAAGGACAGGAGACGACAAAATTCCTCCATAAATTCAGTCCTTGTGGAAGCAACTGGACGCCACAATCCAGGGGGGTCATAGTGTGTGTGGAAGGAGGTTACTATAGGGGGTAGTAACGTTTGATGAATATTAAATATTAAGTATATAATGTTGATAATCGTGTTGTACATAAAAATAATTATGATTTCGTATTACAGGGTTAGGATCATGAAAGATGATCAATGTATTTTAAATAGATAGATTGTTCTGAAATAGTGAACTTGTGTTTTGGTTCTATATAAGAAATATATAGGTAAATTGTTTGTTGATTCTTGTAAACTTGATCAATTGTTTTAAATATTGTTGCTGTAGAGTAGAGATTTTAATTTTTTCTTGTGTATTGGAAAGAGTGAAATATTATCGATTGGAGTCGAAATTTGGATAAATATGTAGGAATGCAAAAGAGAAAGAGACCTCTATAGTAAATCTTGTTACATCTCTGTACTAGAGAAATTAGGGATTAAGAAAAAACCAATGCCTATTAACGTAAACCAATGCAGCTAAGGGGAACAGATCAGTTAAGGATATGGTATTATACAAGGCCACTCTTTGATTTTTATTTGAATGTTTCAGAGTTTGGTGATGCTGTGGCGGTGGTCCTGAGCTGGCCAGCGCGTCAGAGCAGGAACTTCAAGTGCCTGACTGGCCTTGCGGTGTTGGGATCTCGAAAGAGAAGTCCAGTAAGGTCATGCAGGTGCTGTGGACCAAGGTGTAAGTTAGTTATATTCGTTTTATATAAACACTACAGGGGGTTGTGGCGACATATCCGGGCTCATCCCTTTAGGGAGTATGAATGTGTCAATAAGAGTTTTTATGCCTCGTCATAAAACCTCTCCTCTCATTGAGGGGGTTTTGCAACGGTACAATAGGTCCGTGTAGGAATTTTTGGGTACATAACAAATATAATTTTATTGTCAATCCAATGTTGAAATATGTGATGGTAAAATTTTTCATATATATGATACAATGCAGTTCGCCAGGATGAGTTGGCGTCAAGGTCAAGTGGCATACGTGACCCACGGCAGCTAGTTTGCTAACAACCACAGGACCACTCCTAAAATACGTCATCATAATAAAGTCAGATGTAGTCGTTGCACCGTAAAACAGAGACGTCATCGACAGAAAACAATAGAATCGATGACGCATAACGCTTCCACTTGGGGAACAAACGACATATTGTCTTTCTCAGTTACCCCGTACTCCTTGTGCGAGCTGCACGTGCTACGAATTGCTGGCCAGCATACACATATAAAAAGTATTAAAAATGTAATCAGAGTGTAAAAGTAAAACTATTTGCAACTAACAGTATCAAAAATGTAACGTAAAGTCAGTGAGTGCAACAACAAACGAACAGTATAATAACTCCACAGAACACCAAGCGAGAACATGGGAGATGCCTAACTGCATCTTCAACCAGCGAGGCAGGGAAGTAAAACCATCACCTATTTTAAATACAGATCGTTGTAAAATATTTTGAGCTCAATTAAACTAAAATGTACCATTTTCAGTAGTGTGTGTGTGAGCATGGGTGTGTGTACCGGTATACAAATAATAAAAATCACGAGGCATTGGTTTAGGTTACATGATTTATAAAACGTAACTATATGAAAAAGTAAACTGCAGTATGTTCAAAATTCATTTTATAGTAAATCAAGGGTGAGTTGAAGATGAAATATATATTATGTAATTGAGTCACACGTAAGGCTGATACAGCGAAAGTACTTCGCAGCCATTTTGTTTTTTTGTGTTGGTGGAGACTCCATCTTGTTTTGTTTTTGTATGTTCAAATGTTTAAAATTTCTGCAATTAAAACACCAGTTTTCAATAGTGATATCAGAGTATGTTATTTCTAAAAACCATTCAGTCTCTGGCTCGCTTAAAGAACCTGGACCCGAACAAAAAAAAATGTTATGTTGGCAACAACACCACATGGTAAAATCAACATGCAAACCAAGTACCAGTGTTAACGAGATTTTAAAAGGTAAGTTAAATAAACAAAATAAAAGTAGTAAGTTTGTTAACAAATGGCTGCCCGAACAGTGACTTTGTATAAATAAATGTTTATATAAATAAGCCTGCTATAGGGACGGAATGGTTATTGGAAATGAGTAGGTAACTAACACGTAAACAATAAGGTTATGTTATGATAGTAGTGTATGTTAGATATACAGTAAAATTTTGAAAAGAAAAATATATGTAACAGACTTTTTTAAAATGGCAGGCAATAACGAGAATATCAGCCTAACTGAGTCGGAATTAAGCGGAACTGAGTCGAAAATTATGAGTGAAGGAATTCAATGAACGACACTCCCGATTAAAAAATCCGAGGAGAATGACATGATAAAAATGATGCAATTACTTTTCAGTGAACAGAGTGTGAAGTTAAATAAATTTGATGAAAAGTTTAATACAAGGTTGACTCCATTATGCGCTTCCCTGAGCCGAAGAATATCAAGCAACTACAGAGCTTTCTAGGACTTTGTAATTTCTATCGTAAGTTCCAGAAGAATTATGCGCACACAACAGTGAAAATAAGTGCAGTACTCCAGAAGAATAAGCAGTGGAGATGGGGAGAATTGGAACGTGAAACTTTCAATGAAATTAAGAGGAAATTTAGCCACGTGATAATGATGAATCACCCTGATTTTAATAGAACATTTTATTTATAGACAGATGCGAGCAACATAGCGTTAGCGGCGGAGCTCTACCAGGAAGACAGTGATAAGGAACATCTGACTATCGCCTTCGCCAGTAGGTCGCTGCTGTCTGCTGAGAAAAATTATACAACCACCAAAAAAGAACTTTTAAGCATTGTGTTCGCCGTGGGGAAGTTCAGGACATACATCCTGGGAAACAAAACTGTAATACGGACGGACCACAAGGCATTATCATTCTTGACCACGTGTAGCTTGCTCACAGCCGTCTAACCAGGTGGGTACTGGTATTACAAGAATACAATTTTGCATGGGAGTATATCAAGGGAACACAGAATAAAATACCTGACACTCTTTCCAGGGTAGACATGTTAACAATAAAACTGGTAGAGATTTGAAGGAGATTGAGATTTTTCAGATTAGCTGAGAGGATAGAATTTTGGGGGAAGAGCTAAAAGACATTAGAACCATGCAAAGAGCAGATGGTAAGTCCAGTAAGATCATAGATAGTTTAGAGACTGAATTAGCTGGGTCAGTGTACAATCAACATTTTCAAATATATCAAGGGTTGTTATTTAAGAAAGTAGAAGGGGGTGTGCGTGATTGGAGGTTAGTTGTGCCAGATGCGTTAGCTGATAAGATCATTTGGGATTGTCATTTGAAATATGGTCATTTTGGGGCGAAAAAGTGTGTTAATGTTTTGAAAGAGTCTTGTGTTTTTAAGAATATGGAAAGACGGGTTAGAAAGTTGTTAAGGGGTTGTGATTTGTGTCAGAAGTCAAAGGTAGTGAACTATAGGGTTGAAGGAGAGATGAATTTTATAAAAGTAGAAAGGCCATTTGATTTAGCTGTGGTAGATTTGTACGGACCGTTGCCGAAGGGTAGAGGCGGAGTTATATATATTTTTGTGATGTTAGACACTTTTTCTAAATATGTGAAATTATATAGTGTGAAGAGAGCTACCAGTCATGTGCTGAGTGAGAAGGTGACAAAGGACTATATGATCCATGTGGGTAAGCCAAAGGTAATTTTATCGGACCATGGGCCACAATTCATCAGTGGAAGATGGCGCCAGACCCTTGGATGGGAAGGAATCATCCCGAAGCATACGGCAGTCTACCATCCTCAGTCCAACCAGGCAGAGCGTGTCATGAGAGAGATAGGCAGCATTTTTAGAGCCTATTGTCACGCCAAACACAGCGAGTGGCCGTTATACGTCAAAAGGGTAGAAAATTGGCTGAACAGTACCACCCACGAGTCCACAGGATATACACCTCACGAATTAATTAAGGGAACATGCCCCCCGAGGATCTTAGAACAGTTATTTGACTACCCACCTGAGAGCGAGCAAATGGATGTGAGTATTAAAATCAGGTTGGCAAATGAGAATTTACTAAGTAAAGGTGAACGACGAAAACGTAGACACGACGCAAAAGGTAAGTGGATGAAGTATGAAATAGGACAGTTGGTATTGGTGAGGAGACACGACTTGTCAAGTGCTCAGGACAAGGAGATCAAGAAGTTTTTCTTACTCTATGAAGGACCTTATGAGGTAACAGAAGTTAAGATGAAGTATTACAGAACAGAGAGACAAGGGAGATAGTAGGGACACACAATGCTACAAATTTGAAGTTGTATTGGTCATCGTAGGAGTTTTATCAATGTTAGTTTTATATTAATGTATGTATGAAATTTAATCTGATGTTTTTTTATGTTTCCAGAAGGGACTCTCCCCCATTTTCAGGTGATCACAGACTCACCACCTCTGATCGTGGATTTTGGCAATCTGGAGGCGGACCATGGTTGGCGGTAGCCTCAGCAACGGGGTGAAAGCAACGATGGTCTTACTCCACAAAAAGGTGTCAGTAGAAATTCTTTGTTTACAAGAACGGGGAGGGGGACCCCTAGTTTCGTGGAAAGGTAAGGTAGATACACATAAAAAAAAAAGATAGAAGAGAATCTTGGATAGTAGTATTAATTTTCCACGAACCATAGTAGTTTTGTTTTAGAAATTGTGAAATAAAACGACCAACATTTTTGTAACTTAAATGTTTAACTTCTCAAGGAGTTGTTTTCCTTAAGAACACAGATATGTAATTCATGTAATGTAAACTTATAAGATGATCCTTTGTTGTACTTATTATCTTGTCATAAAGAAAGTATTAGTGAAAAGTGAAAGTTGGAACTTGCAAAAAGTGTCTATATGAAAACTTTTATGAAAATAAAAAGAACTTGTTATAATACAAGATTAATGGGTGATTTTGGGGGGATGTTTGGTATCACTGGAAGTAAAAATAAATGATGGAATGTAGAGACAGCAAATGTAGAAAGACATAAGTTAGAGATAAGTGGGCTATTGCAGTGGCGGCATGTGCCACTGTAGATAGCGGTAAGGGTTGATGAGTAACGTCCAGGTACGTTACCATCATCGGAGGCCTCAAGAAGGCGTACATACACTGTACAACCTTAATATAATTTTATATTATATATGATTTTAACCGTGCAGTGTTATTGTTGATGAAGTGAAACATGCGAATGAGAGATGATTTCCCCGCATTTCGGGCGATTACTGTCTTACCAGCACTGATCGTGGTTTTGGACGACAACCAGCTGTGGGCAGAAATTGTAAAACTGACAATGGTTGGTTGTCCTTGAAATTGGTGAAAACTTTAGGGGGCCACTTAGGAGAAATCCCCAGAACTATGGAACAGCGGCTATAACCTTGTTCGAGTAGGAACAGCAAAACAGGTGATAGACCCGCCTTAAGGTTATCAATATGTAAATTCAGATATTTTGATATCTGGCAGTTTTAAACATGTAAAGCCGAAGCAAGGACAGGAGACGACAAAATTCCTCCATAAATTCAGTCCTTGTGGAAGCAACTGGACGCCACAATCCAGGGGGGTCATAGTGTGTGTGGAAGGAGGTTACTATAGGGGGTAGTAACGTTTGATGAATATTAAATATTAAGTATATAATGTTGATAATCGTGTTGTACATAAAAATAATTATGATTTCGTATTACAGGGTTAGGATCATGAAAGATGATCAATGTATTTTAAATAGATAGATTGTTCTGAAATAGTGAACTTGTGTTTTGGTTCTATATAAGAAATATATAGGTAAATTGTTTGTTGATTCTTGTAAACTTGATCAATTGTTTTAAATATTGTTGCTGTAGAGTAGAGATTTTAATTTTTTCTTGTGTATTGGAAAGAGTGAAATATTATCGATTGGAGTCGAAATTTGGATAAATATGTAGGAATGCAAAAGAGAAAGAGACCTCTATAGTAAATCTTGTTACATCTCTGTACTAGAGAAATTAGGGATTAAGAAAAAACCAATGCCTATTAACGTAAACCAATGCAGCTAAGGGGAACAGATCAGTTAAGGATATGGTATTATACAAGGCCACTCTTTGATTTTTATTTGAATGTTTCAGAGTTTGGTGATGCTGTGGCGGTGGTCCTGAGCTGGCCAGCGCGTCAGAGCAGGAACTTCAAGTGCCTGACTGGCCTTGCGGTGTTGGGATCTCGAAAGAGAAGTCCAGTAAGGTCATGCAGGTGCTGTGGACCAAGGTGTAAGTTAGTTATATTCGTTTTATATAAACACTACAGGGGGTTGTGGCGACATATCCGGGCTCATCCCTTTAGGGAGTATGAATGTGTCAATAAGAGTTTTTATGCCTCGTCATAAAACCTCTCCTCTCATTGAGGGGGTTTTGCAACGGTACAATAGGTCCGTGTAGGAATTTTTGGGTACATAACAAATATAATTTTATTGTCAATCCAATGTTGAAATATGTGATGGTAAAATTTTTCATATATATGATACAATGCAGTTCGCCAGGATGAGTTGGCGTCAAGGTCAAGTGGCATACGTGACCCACGGCAGCTAGTTTGCTAACAACCACAGGACCACTCCTAAAATACGTCATCATAATAAAGTCAGATGTAGTCGTTGCAACGTAAAACAGAGACGTCATCGACAGAAAACAATAGAATCGATGACGCATAACGCTTCCACTTGGGGAACAAACGACATATTGTCTTTCTCAGTTACCCCGTACTCCTTGTGCGAGCTGCACGTGCTACGAATTGCTGGCCAGCATACACATATAAAAAGTATTAAAAATGTAATCAGAGTGTAAAAGTAAAACTATTTGCAACTAACAGTATCAAAAATGTAACGTAAAGTCAGTGAGTGCAACAACAAACGAACAGTATAATAACTCCACAGAACACCAAGCGAGAACATGGGAGATGCCTAACTGCATCTTCAACCAGCGAGGCAGGGAAGTAAAACCATCACCTATTTTAAATACAGATCGTTGTAAAATATTTTGAGCTCAATTAAACTAAAATGTACCATTTTCAGTAGTGTGTGTGTGAGCATGGGTGTGTGTACCGGTATACAAATAATAAAAATCACGAGGCATTGGTTTAGGTTACATGATTTATAAAACGTAACTATATGAAAAAGTAAACTGCAGTATGTTCAAAATTCATTTTATAGTAAATCAAGGGTGAGTTGAAGATGAAATATATATTATGTAATTGAGTCACACGTAAGGCTGATACAGCGAAAGTACTTCGCAGCCATTTTGTTTTTTTGTGTTGGTGGAGACTCCATCTTGTTTTGTTTTTGTATGTTCAAATGTTTAAAATTTCTGCAATTAAAACACCAGTTTTCAATAGTGATATCAGAGTATGTTATTTCTAAAAACCATTCAGTCTCTGGCTCGCTTAAAGAACCTGGACCCGAACAAAAAAAAATGTTATGTTGGCAACAACACCACATGGTAAAATCAACATGCAAACCAAGTACCAGTGTTAACGAGATTTTAAAAGGTAAGTTAAATAAACAAAATAAAAGTAGTAAGTTTGTTAACAAATGGCTGCCCGAACAGTGACTTTGTATAAATAAATGTTTATATAAATAAGCCTGCTATAGGGACGGAATGGTTATTGGAAATGAGTAGGTAACTAACACGTAAACAATAAGGTTATGTTATGATAGTAGTGTATGTTAGATATACAGTAAAATTTTGAAAAGAAAAATATATGTAACAGACTTTTTTAAAATGGCAGGCAATAACGAGAATATCAGCCTAACTGAGTCGGAATTAAGCGGAACTGAGTCGAAAATTATGAGTGAAGGAATTCAATGAACGACACTCCCGATTAAAAAATCCGAGGAGAATGACATGATAAAAATGATGCAATTACTTTTCAGTGAACAGAGTGTGAAGTTAAATAAATTTGATGAAAAGTTTAATACAAGGTTGACTCCATTATGCGCTTCCCTGAGCCGAAGAATATCAAGCAACTACAGAGCTTTCTAGGACTTTGTAATTTCTATCGTAAGTTCCAGAAGAATTATGCGCACACAACAGTGAAAATAAGTGCAGTACTCCAGAAGAATAAGCAGTGGAGATGGGGAGAATTGGAACGTGAAACTTTCAATGAAATTAAGAGGAAATTTAGCCACGTGATAATGATGAATCACCCTGATTTTAATAGAACATTTTATTTACAGACAGATGCGAGCAACATAGCGTTAGCGGCGGAGCTCTACCAGGAAGACAGTGATAAGGAACATCTGACTATCGCCTTCGCCAGTAGGTCGCTGCTGTCTGCTGAGAAAAATTATACAACCACCAAAAAAGAACTTTTAAGCATTGTGTTCGCCGTGGGGAAGTTCAGGACATACATCCTGGGAAACAAAACTGTAATACGGACGGACCACAAGGCATTATCATTCTTGACCACGTGTAAGCTTGCTCACAGCCGTCTAACCAGGTGGGTACTGGTATTACAAGAATACAATTTTGCATGGGAGTATATCAAGGGAACACAGAATAAAATACCTGACACTCTTTCCAGGGTAGACATGTTAACAATAAAACTGGTAGAGATTTGAAGGAGATTGAGATTTTTCAGATTAGCTGAGAGGATAGAATTTTGGGGGAAGAGCTAAAAGACATTAGAACCATGCAAAGAGCAGATGGTAAGTCCAGTAAGATCATAGATAGTTTAGAGACTGAATTAGCTGGGTCAGTGTACAATCAACATTTTCAAATATATCAAGGGTTGTTATTTAAGAAAGTAGAAGGGGGTGAGCGTGATTGGAGGTTAGTTGTGCCAGATGCGTTAGCTGATAAGATCATTTGGGATTGTCATTTGAAATATGGTCATTTTGGGGCGAAAAAGTGTGTTAATGTTTTGAAAGAGTCTTGTGTTTTTAAGAATATGGAAAGACGGGTTAGAAAGTTGTTAAGGGGTTGTGATTTGTGTCAGAAGTCAAAGGTAGTGAACTATAGGGTTGAAGGAGAGATGAATTTTATAAAAGTAGAAAGGCCATTTGATTTAGCTGTGGTAGATTTGTACGGACCGTTGCCGAAGGGTAGAGGCGGAGTTATATATATTTTTGTGATGTTAGACACTTTTTCTAAATATGTGAAATTATATAGTGTGAAGAGAGCTACCAGTCATGTGCTGAGTGAGAAGGTGACAAAGGACTATATGATCCATGTGGGTAAGCCAAAGGTAATTTTATCGGACCATGGGCCACAATTCATCAGTGGAAGATGGCGCCAGACCCTTGGATGGGAAGGAATCATCCCGAAGCATACGGCAGTCTACCATCCTCAGTCCAACCAGGCAGAGCGTGTCATGAGAGAGATAGGCAGGATTTTTAGAGCCTATTGTCACGCCAAACACAGCGAGTGGCCGTTATACGTCAAAAGGGTAGAAAATTGGCTGAACAGTACCACCCACGAGTCCACAGGATATACACCTCACGAATTAATTAAGGGAACATGCCCCCCGAGGATCTTAGAACAGTTATTTGACTACCCACCTGAGAGCGAGCAAATGGATGTGAGTATTAAAATCAGGTTGGCAAATGAGAATTTACTAAGTAAAGGTGAACGACGAAAACGTAGACACGACGCAAAAGGTAAGTGGATGAAGTATGAAATAGGACAGTTGGTATTGGTGAGGAGACACGACTTGTCAAGTGCTCAGGACAAGGAGATCAAGAAGTTTTTCTTACTCTATGAAGGACCTTATGAGGTAACAGAAGTTAAGATGAAGTATTACAGAACAGAGAGACAAGGGAGATAGTAGGGACACACAATGCTACAAATTTGAAGTTGTATTGGTCATCGTAGGAGTTTTATCAATGTTAGTTTTATATTAATGTATGTATGAAATTTAATCTGATGTTTTTTTATGTTTCCAGAAGGGACTCTCCCCCATTTTCAGGTGATCACAGACTCACCACCTCTGATCGTGGATTTTGGCAATCTGGAGGCGGACCATGGTTGGCGGTAGCCTCAGCAACGAGGTGAAAGCAACGATGGTCTTACTCCACAAAAAGGTGTCAGTAGAAATTCTTTGTTTACAAGAACGGGGAGGGGGACCCCTAGTTTCGTGGAAAGGTAAGGTAGATACACATAAAAAAAAAAAAAAAATAGAAGAGAAACTTGGATAGTAGTATTAATTTTCCACGAACCATAGTAGTTTTGTTTTAGAAATTGTGAAATAAAACGACCAACATTTTTGTAACTTAAATGTTTAACTTCTCAAGGAGTTGTTTTCCTTAAGAACACAGAAATGTAATTCATGTAATGTAAACTTATAAGATGATCCTTTGTTGTACTTATTATCTTGTCATAAAGAAAGTATTAGTGAAAAGTGAAAGTTGGAACTTGCAAAAAGTGTCTATATGAAAACTTTTATGAAAATAAAAAGAACTTGTTATAATACAAGATTAATGGGTGATTTTGGGGGGATGTTTGGTATCACTGGAAGTAAAAATAAATGATGGAATGTAGAGACAGCAAATGTAGAAAGACATAAGTTAGAGATAAGTGGGCTATTGCAGTGGCGGCATGTGCCACTGTAGATAGCGGTAAGGGTTGATGAGTAACGTCCAGGTACGTTACCATCATCGGAGGCCTCAAGAAGGCGTACATACACTGTACAACCTTAATATAATTTTATATTATATATGATTTTAACCGTGCAGTGTTATTGTTGATGAAGTGAAACATGCGAATGAGAGATGATTTCCCCGCATTTCGGGCGATTACTGTCTTACCAGCACTGATCGTGGTTTTGGACGACAACCAGCTGTGGGCAGAAATTGTAAAACTGACAATGGTTGGTTGTCCTTGAAATTGGTGAAAACTTTAGGGGGCCACTTAGGAGAAATCCCCAGAACTATGGAACAGCGGCTATAACCTTGTTCGAGTAGGAACAGCAAAACAGGTGATAGACCCGCCTTAAGGTTATCAATATGTAAATTCAGATATTTTGATATCTGGCAGTTTTAAACATGTAAAGCCGAAGCAAGGACAGGAGACGACAAAATTCCTCCATAAATTCAGTCCTTGTGGAAGCAACTGGACGCCACAATCCAGGGGGGTCATAGTGTGTGTGGAAGGAGGTTACTATAGGGGGTAGTAACGTTTGATGAATATTAAATATTAAGTATATAATGTTGATAATCGTGTTGTACATAAAAATAATTATGATTTCGTATTACAGGGTTAGGATCATGAAAGATGATCAATGTATTTTAAATAGATAGATTGTTCTGAAATAGTGAACTTGTGTTTTGGTTCTATATAAGAAATATATAGGTAAATTGTTTGTTGATTCTTGTAAACTTGATCAATTGTTTTAAATATTGTTGCTGTAGAGTAGAGATTTTAATTTTTTCTTGTGTATTGGAAAGAGTGAAATATTATCGATTGGAGTCGAAATTTGGATAAATATGTAGGAATGCAAAAGAGAAAGAGACCTCTATAGTAAATCTTGTTACATCTCTGTACTAGAGAAATTAGGGATTAAGAAAAAACCAATGCCTATTAACGTAAACCAATGCAGCTAAGGGGAACAGATCAGTTAAGGATATGGTATTATACAAGGCCACTCTTTGATTTTTATTTGAATGTTTCAGAGTTTGGTGATGCTGTGGCGGTGGTCCTGAGCTGGCCAGCGCGTCAGAGCAGGAACTTCAAGTGCCTGACTGGCCTTGCGGTGTTGGGATCTCGAAAGAGAAGTCCAGTAAGGTCATGCAGGTGCTGTGGACCAAGGTGTAAGTTAGTTATATTCGTTTTATATAAACACTACAGGGGGTTGTGGCGACATATCCGGGCTCATCCCTTTAGGGAGTATGAATGTGTCAATAAGAGTTTTTATGCCTCGTCATAAAACCTCTCCTCTCATTGAGGGGGTTTTGCAACGGTACAATAGGTCCGTGTAGGAATTTTTGGGTACATAACAAATATAATTTTATTGTCAATCCAATGTTGAAATATGTGATGGTAAAATTTTTCATATATATGATACAATGCAGTTCGCCAGGATGAGTTGGCGTCAAGGTCAAGTGGCATACGTGACCCACGGCAGCTAGTTTGCTAACAACCACAGGACCACTCCTAAAATACGTCATCATAATAAAGTCAGATGTAGTCGTTGCACCGTAAAACAGAGACGTCATCGACAGAAAACAATAGAATCGATGACGCATAACGCTTCCACTTGGGGAACAAACGACATATTGTCTTTCTCAGTTACCCCGTACTCCTTGTGCGAGCTGCACGTGCTACGAATTGCTGGCCAGCATACACATATAAAAAGTATTAAAAATGTAATCAGAGTGTAAAAGTAAAACTATTTGCAACTAACAGTATCAAAAATGTAACGTAAAGTCAGTGAGTGCAACAACAAACGAACAGTATAATAACTCCACAGAACACCAAGCGAGAACATGGGAGATGCCTAACTGCATCTTCAACCAGCGAGGCAGGGAAGTAAAACCATCACCTATTTTAAATACCGATCGTTGTAAAATATTTTGAGCTCAATTAAACTAAAATGTACCATTTTCAGTAGTGTGTGTGTGAGCATGGGTGTGTGTACCGGTATACAAATAATAAAAATCACGAGGCATTGGTTTAGGTTACATGATTTATAAAACGTAACTATATGAAAGAGTAAACTGCAGTATGTTCAAAATTCATTTTATAGTAAATCAAGGGTGAGTTGAAGATGAAATATATATTATGTAATTGAGTCACACGTAAGGCTGATACAGCGAAAGTACTTCGCAGCCATTTTGTTTTTTTGTGTTGGTGGAGACTCCATCTTGTTTTGTTTTTGTATGTTCAAATGTTTAAAATTTCTGCAATTAAAACACCAGTTTTCAATAGTGATATCAGAGTATGTTATTTCTAAAAACCATTCAGTCTCTGGCTCGCTTAAAGAACCTGGACCCGAACAAAAAAAAATGTTATGTTGGCAACAACACCACATGGTAAAATCAACATGCAAACCAAGTACCAGTGTTAACGAGATTTTAAAAGGTAAGTTAAATAAACAAAATAAAAGTAGTAAGTTTGTTAACAAATGGCTGCCCGAACAGTGACTTTGTATAAATAAATGTTTATATAAATAAGCCTGCTATAGGGACGGAATGGTTATTGGAAATGAGTAGGTAACTAACACGTAAACAATAAGGTTATGTTATGATAGTAGTGTATGTTAGATATACAGTAAAATTTTGAAAAGAAAAATATATGTAACAGACTTTTTTAAAATGGCAGGCAATAACGAGAATATCAGCCTAACTGAGTCGGAATTAAGCGGAACTGAGTCGAAAATTATGAGTGAAGGAATTCAATGAACGACACTCCCGATTAAAAAATCCGAGGAGAATGACATGATAAAACTGATGCAATTACTTTTCAGTGAACAGAGTGTGAAGTTAAATAAATTTGATGAAAAATTTAATACAATTTTAAAGTCATTGTATTGGTATCCGCGTTACAATTATTATAATTAAACTATAAAGTTTTACCTTAATCCGTCTATGTGATCGCTTAACTTTTCTTCTAACGCGTTTCGGATTGTTAATCCATCATCAGAGGTTAAAATAATTCGTCGGTTAAGACTTCGTTAAACATTAAAAGTTGCGTAAAATACATTTAAAAATTACACTAAAAGAACATTTAAAAATATAGTCCACAAACACAGCGACGTAGCGGATGTGAGTGCGCACTCAATACCGGTCAGCGACGTACTGCACAGTTTATTGGAGTTTTCATGTTATCTATTGATGTGTTGGGGTATGTATTCTATGGCTATGTTATCTATAATCTTATCGTATAGTGTATGCGATTTAAATGCCAATTGTTCGTTTAATATATTATTGGGATTATTTCTGAAGGCTCGGTAAATTTCGAACTCTTCTACCGCATCCATATATCGTCCCTTTCTGCAAATGTGTAAGGGTTTGCAATTTGTCTCAAAATTTGTATAATTATGATTTAATGTGACGAGATGTTTAGCGTAGTTTGATTTATTTATACCTGCCAGTCTGCAACATGCATTACATTGGTCAGACTGGCAGGACCTTTTTCGAAAGATATAAAGAACACTTACCCACAGTCATTTCAAATATAAATAAATCAAACTACGCTAAACATCTCGTCACATTAAATCATAATTATACAAATTTTGAGACAAATTGCAAACCCTTACACATTTGCAGAAAGGGACGATATATGGATGCGGTAGAAGAGTTCGAAATTTACCGAGCCTTCAGAAATAATCCCAATAATATATTAAACGAACAATTGGCATTTAAATCGCATACACTATACGATAAGATTATAGATAACATAGCCATAGAATACATACCCCAACACATCAATAGATAACATGAAAACTCCAATAAACTGTGCAGTACGTCGCTGACCGGTATTGAGTGCGCACTCACATCCGCTACGTCGCTGTGTTTGTGGACTATATTTTTAAATGTTCTTTTAGTGTAATTTTTAAATGTCTTTTACGCAACTTTTAATGTTTAACGAAGTCTTAACCGACGAATTATTTTAACATCTGATGATGGATTAACAATCCGAAACGCGTTAGAAGAAAAGAAGAAAAGTTAAGCGATCACATAGACGGATTAAGGTAAAACTTTACAGTTTAATTAGTTTAATACAAGGTTGACTCCATTATGCGCTTCCCTGAGCCGAAGAATATCAAGCAACTACAGAGCTTTCTAGGACTTTGTAATTTCTATCGTAAGTTCCAGAAGAATTATGCGCACACAACAGCGAAAATAAGTGCAGTACTCCAGAAGAATAAGCAGTGGAGATGGGGAGAATTGGAACGTGAAACTTTCAATGAAATTAAGAGGAAATTTAGCCACGTGATAATGATGAATCACCCTGATTTTAATAGAACATTTTATTTACAGACAGATGCGAGCAACATAGCGTTAGCGGCGGAGCTCTACCAGGAAGACAGTGATAAGGAACATCTGACTATCGCCTTCGCCAGTAGGTCGCTGCTGTCTGCTGAGAAAAATTATACAACCACCAAAAAAGAACTTTTAAGCATTGTGTTCGCCGTGGGGAAGTTCAGGACATACATCCTGGGAAACAAAACTGTAATACGGACGGACCACAAGGCATTATCATTCTTGAACACGTGTAAGCTTGCTCACAGCCGTCTAACCAGGTGGGTACTGGTATTACAAGAATACAATTTTGCATGGGAGTATATCAAGGGAACACAGAATAAAATACCTGACACTCTTTCCAGGGTAGACATGTTAAACAATAAAACTGGTAGAGATTTGAAGGAGATTGAGATTTTTCAGATTAGCTGAGAGGATAGAATTTTGGGGGAAGAGCTAAAAGACATTAGAACCATGCAAAGAGCAGATGGTAAGTCCAGTAAGATCATAGATAGTTTAGAGACTGAATTAGCTGGGTCAGTGTACAATCAACATTTTCAAATATATCAAGGGTTGTTATTTAAGAAAGTAGAAGGGGGTGAGCGTGATTGGAGGTTAGTTGTGCCAGATGCGTTAGCTGATAAGATCATTTGGGATTGTCATTTGAAATATGGTCATTTTGGGGCGAAAAAGTGTGTTAATGTTTTGAAAGAGTCTTGTGTTTTTAAGAATATGGAAAGACGGGTTAGAAAGTTGTTAAGGGGTTGTGATTTGTGTCAGAAGTCAAAGGTAGTGAACTATAGGGTTGAAGGAGAGATGAATTTTATAAAAGTAGAAAGGCCATTTGATTTAGCTGTGGTAGATTTGTACGGACCGTTGCCGAAGGGTAGAGGCGGAGTTATATATATTTTTGTGATGTTAGACACTTTTTCTAAATATGTGAAATTATATAGTGTGAAGAGAGCTACCAGTCATGTGCTGAGTGAGAAGGTGACAAAGGACTATATGATCCATGTGGGTAAGCCAAAGGTAATTTTATCGGACCATGGGCCACAATTCATCAGTGGAAGATGGCGCCAGACCCTTGGATGGGAAGGAATCATCCCGAAGCATACGGCAGTCTACCATCCTCAGTCCAACCAGGCAGAGCGTGTCATGAGAGAGATAGGCAGGATTTTTAGAGCCTATTGTCACGCCAAACACAGCGAGTGGCCGTTATACGTCAAAAGGGTAGAAAATTGGCTGAACAGTACCACCCACGAGTCCACAGGATATACACCTCACGAATTAATTAAGGGAACATGCCCCCCGAGGATCTTAGAACAGTTATTTGACTACCCACCTGAGAGCGAGCAAATGGATGTGAGTATTAAAATCAGGTTGGCAAATGAGAATTTACTAAGTAAAGGTGAACGACGAAAACGTAGACACGACGCAAAAGGTAAGTGGATGAAGTATGAAATAGGACAGTTGGTATTGGTGAGGAGACACGACTTGTCAAGTGCTCAGGACAAGGAGATCAAGAAGTTTTTCTTACTCTATGAAGGACCTTTTGAGGTAATAGAAGTTAAGATGAAGTATTACAGAACAGAGAGACAAGGGAGACAGTAGGGACACACAATGCTACAAATTTGAAGTTGTATTGGTCATCGTAGGAGTTTTATCAATGTTAGTTTTATATTAATGTATGTATGAAATTTAATTTGATGTTTTTTTATGTTTCCAGAAGGGACTCTCCCCCATTTTCAGGTGATCACAGACTCACCACCTCTGATCGTGGATTTTGGCAATCTGGAGGCGGACCATGGTTGGCGGTAGCCTCAGCAACGGGGTGAAAGCAACGATGGTCTTACTCCACAAAAAGGTGTCAGTAGAAATTCTTTGTTTACAAGAACGGGGAGGGGGACCCCTAGTTTCATGGAAAGGTAAGGTAGATACACATAAAAAAAAAAAAAAAATAGAAGAGAAACTTGGATAGTAGTATTAATTTTCCACGAACCATAGTAGTTTTGTTTTAGAAATTGTGAAATAAAACGACCAACATTTTTGTAACTTAAATGTTTAACTTCTCAAGGAGTTGTTTTCCTTAAGAACACAGAAATGTAATTCATGTAATGTAAACTTATAAGATGATCCTTTGTTGTACTTATTATCTTGTCATAAAGAAAGTATTAGTGAAAAGTGAAAGTTGGAACTTGCAAAAAGTGTCTATATGAAAACTTTTATGAAAATAAAAAGAACTTGTTATAATACAAGATTAATGGGTGATTTTGGGGGAATGTTTGGTGTCATTGGAAGTGAAAATAAATGATGGAATGTAGAGACAGCAAATGTAGAAAGACATAAGTTAGAGATAAGTGGGCTATTGCAGTGGCGGCATGTGCCACTGTAGATAGCGGTAAGGGTTGATGAGTAACGTCCAGGTACGTTACCATCATCGGAGGCCTCAAGAAGGTGTACATACACTGTACAACCTTAATATAATTTTATATTATATATGATTTTAACCGTGCAGTGTTATTGTTGATGAAGTGAAACATGCGAATAAGAGATGATTTCCCCGCCTTTTCGGGCGATTACTGTCTTACCAGCACTGATCGTGGTTTTGGACGACAACCAGCTGTGGGCAGAAATTGTAAAACTGACCATGGTTGGTTGTCCTTGAAATTGGTGAAAACTTTAATTAACGGGGGGCCACTTAGGGGAAATCCCCAGAACTATGGAACAGCGGCTATCACCTTGTTCAAGTAGGAACAGCAAAACAGGTGATAGACCCGCCTTAAGGTTATCAATATGTAAATTCAGATATTTTGATATCTGGCAGTTTTAAACATGTAAAGTCGAAGCAAGGACAGGAGACAACAAAATTTCTCCATAAATTCAGTCCTTGTGGAAGCAACTGGACGCCAAGTCCAGGGGGGTCATAGTGTGTGTGGAAGGAGGTTACTATAGGGGGTAGTAACGTTTGATGAATATTAAATATTAAGTATATAATGTTGATAATGGTGTTGAGCATAAACATAATTATGATTTTGTATTACAGGGTTAGGATCATGAAAGATGATCAATGCATTTTAAATAGATAGATTGTTCTGAAATAGTGAACTTGTCTTTTCGTTCTATATAAGAAAAAATTAGATAAAATGTTTGTTGATTCTTGTAAACTTGATCAATTGTTTTAAGTATTGTTGCTATAGAGTAGAGATTTTAATTTCTTCTTGTGTATTGGAAAGAGTGAAATATTATCGATTGGAGTCGAAATTTGGATAAATATGTAGGAATGCAAAAGAGAAAGAGACCTCTATAGTAAATCTTGTTACATCTCTGTACTAGAGAAATTAGGGATTAAGAAAAAACCAATGCAGGTAAGGGGAACAGATCAGTTAAGGATATGGTATTATACAAGGCCACTCTTTGATTTTTATTTGAATGTTTCAGAGTTTGGTGATGCTGTGGGGGCGGTCCTGAGCTGGCCAGCGCGTCAGAGCAGGAACGTCAAGTGCCTGACTGGCCTTGCGGTGTTGGGATCTCGAAAGAGAAGTCCAGTAAGGTCACGCAGGTGCTGTCACCATCACTGGACCAAGGTGTAAGTTAGTTATATTTGTTTTATATAAACACTACAGGGGGTTGTGGCGACATATCCGGGCTGATCCCTTTAGGGAGTATGAATGTGTTAATGAGAGTTTTTATGCCTCGTCATAAAACCTCTCCTCTCATTGAGGTGGTTTTGCAACGGTACAATAGGTCCATGTAGGAATTTTTGGGTACATAACAAATATAATTTTATTGTCAATCCAATGTTGAAATATGTGATGGTAAAATTTTTCATATATATGATACAACGCAGTTCGCCAGGATGAGTTGGCGTCAAGGTCAAGTGGCATACGTGACCCACGGCAGCTAGTTTGCTAACAACCACAGGACCACTCCTAAAATACGTCATCATAATAAAGTCAGATGTAGTCGTTGCACCGTAAAACAGAGACATCATCGACAGAAAACAATAGAATCGATGACGCATAACCCTTCCACTTGGGGAACAAACGACATATTGTCTTTCTCAGTTACCCCGTACTCCTTGTGCGAGCTGCACGTGCTACGAATTGCTGGCCAGCATACACATATAAAAAGTATTATAAATGTAATCAGAGTGTAAAAGTAAAACTATTTGCAACTAACAGTATCAAAAATGTAACGTAAAGTCAGTGAGTGCAACAACAAACGAACAGTATAATAACTCCACAGAACACCAAGCGAGAACATGGGAGATGCCTAACTGCATCTTCAACCAGCGAGGCAGGGAAGTAAAACCATCACCTATTTTAAATACCGATCGTTGTAAAATATTTTGAGCTCAATTAAACTAAAATGTACCATTTTCAGTAGTGTGTGTGTGTGTGTGTGTGTGTGTGTGTGTGTGTGAGAGAGCATGGGTGTGTGTACCGGTATACAAATAATAAAAATCACGAGGCATTGGTTTAGGTTACGTGATTTATAAAACGTAACTATATGAAAGAGTTAACTGCAGTATGTTCAAAATTCATTTTATAGTAAATCAAGGGTAACTTGAAGATGAAATATATATTATGTAATTGAGTCACACGTAAGGCTGATACAGCGAAAGTACTTCGCAGCCATTTTGTTTTTTTTGTGTTGGTGGAGACTCCATCTTGTTTTGTTTTTGTATGTTCAAATGTTTAAAATTTCTGCAATTGAAACACCAGTTTTCAATAGTGATATCAGAGTATGTTATTTCTAAAAACCATTCAGTCTCTGGCTCGCTTAAAGAACCTGGACCTGAACAAAAAAAAAAATGTTATGTTGGCAACAACGCCACATGGTAAAATCAACATGCAAACCAAGTACCAGTGTTAATGAGATTTTAAAAGGTAAGTTAAATAAACAAAATAAAAGTAGTAAGTTTGTTAACAAAGGCAATAGGGGAGGAAACACGAAAATGCACAGTAATTGACAACTAAGTGGGTGAATGATCCCCTCTGTTTACCAACAGACCGAGTGGTTTAATGGAATCGACACAAAAAAAATACTTTGTTTCCAGACTTACGTCACGAACTCTTGGAAGAACCAGATCAGAACATTAACATATCGTTTGTAAAAACTCCCGAGTTAATTATTCGCATCAATAAAATAAATATAACCGCCTTGATTGATACGGGCAGTGCCATTAATGCCTTATCGGAAGAATGGTATAACAATAATAAAGATAAATCGGAAAACACGAAATACTTAGCGTGAATAACACTACGATAATTAGCGCCATGGGCAAACGGTCTAAGCACGTTAGAAAACAGATATTGTAACATGATATATGAGCCCAAAGATTTCAGTAACCTAAAATATTTACACATGTCAATAATTGAGTCAAAGAGACAAACCAAGTAAGTTATCTAAAATGCCAAGCATAAAACTACATGAGCTACCCATCACCAAGGATAAATTCACAACAATAAGAGTTAATAAACTAATGGTAACTAGAAAGTGAAATGACATTATAAGGAAAAGAAGATGCACCACACAATGATTGTACCACAGGAACCAACAACCCAATAGTTTTCGGTCAGTGAAGAACCAATAAAGACAAGGAAGAAACATACTACGAGAAAGACACCTAACAACCATGGCATAAAGTATAGATTCCAAGAGCCAGTCAACTATAGACCAACATCTTACCCGTATATGCAATAACTAAACAACTTACAGATTGAAGAGATGGACAAGAACTGACTAACCGAGATGACCAATATACAACAAATAATGTTATAAATGAGTAGGACAAGATATGTTATAAAAACAATGAAAGTAACAATAATGTTAATTGAATAGAAGCTGTAAATAAAAGCATAGTAACATGTTATGCACAGCACCAATGTAACATAAAGAAATATTGAAATTGTCTCATAATAATAGCAAATATTAGTCAAATAGTCTAACAATCATGTAAGATAAGAAAAGGAAATAACTAAAGGTTATTACTTATCGTTAATAAAACCAAACTTGAGAAAATCAGGTTAAAAGAATACAAATTTGTAACAACCTAACATACACATTGTTGGTACAAATGGTAAAATCACATAACCTAAGATGCAGGTACTGTTCACCTAAATTCACAACTATCAGTAGGAAAAACCTACCCAAACAAAAATGTTTTATGTATTAAACCAAGTAGAAATACTAATCTTTCTACAGGTACCAATATAAGATACCCAAGATAAGTTTTAAATAAGAATATAAGTAAATAAAGTGAACCAAAACCAACCAAAATGGAATTCACTATGTAAAACCTGAATAAAGCCATATTATAAAACCAAATAGAAACAAAAGGTTAATGTCTATACCACAAGTAGAGTGTAATACCACTATTGTAAGAGTATAAGAAGATTATAAGAAGGGACATAATGTATTATAATAGTAATTAAGAACACCTGTCATGTGACACCAGGTGTAAGTAATGTTATTTAATCATATACAATATGGAACAGACTAGTGTACTAAAAACACCAAGCCCATTACAGAGATACTATTATTGTTCAACTATTGCAACTAAATAATAACGAAAAAAGAGCTAAAAATACCAAATAAGAGTGACAATAAGTATGCATCTCATAATGCAAAATAGAGGCCACTTTATTAACAAGAAATGACAAGGAATACATAATATTCCAGCTAGCAAAGGTTCACAGTAGTTGAAACCATTTATTATTGTCAACTGGAGCCGTACAGAAAGTACATAAATACTTTCTATTATGTAAAATATGTAAATACAAATATAGGGACATAGGCTAAGACAATGGTAGCTTAAGTAATGTATTTTGTCAGTAGATTTAAGTAACTAACAACTAAGAAGTGTAAGAGAACTTGGAAGTCATGCCCTCAAGTGGGTATGAGTGCCATTAAATAGTGTTAATCAAAAATTAAATATAAATAATAGTGTATAGTGAATTGTGATAGTCACAAACATTAACTTCCTTGATAATGGACCAAAGCACACCATGAGTGGACTCAAAATAAAGAGCCGAGTGTTACCAATCCAGTGATATGCTCAGATTTAAAATCTAAGCCATATTAAAAAAGTTATTACAATTATAAGGAATTCGTGTAAAATCGAGCAAACATTTATACTCTTGACACCAAATACCCCACGCTAAACCCAACAATTGAAATAATTCGCCGGGGGGGTATGTATATCAAATTAAAGATCGTCAACCAATCAAATCCAAGAAATTAACAAAATTTTGGACGATCGCAAAACGGAACGGCAGCGAGAGGTGTGCGTTCTCGTCACTTTTTAATCAACTTCAGAAGGGAACAGACGGCTACAACCCGGAGCAAAAAATCAGCTGTTCATATGATTCGTGCGCGTCACCGATGTAAACAGTGCAACCTAACCTCAAATTGTGATAGCATAAATACTTCAGTATCAAAGATGTTAAGTGTAACAGTGTGTTACAAGGATTGCTCAGTGTATAATCCAGAGCAATTCCGGGATTTAAATTATAAATAAAAGGGAGTACAGGGATTTTTATATTATTAGTTAAGAAATGAGAAACGATATAATCGAAACATATTCAAACAATGATCCTAGGCTAAGGTGTATTCATGATATTATTTAATCAACAGTAATGATGACAATCCTCAGATTATTTTGAATATTCTAATTTTACAAATTTATTAAACATCCAATTAATTATCATGTACGAATACCTCATGGACAGTTGTCAATTATTACATATAAATCGAAATAACCAGTGTTCACCAATGACTGAGATTTCAACTGGATGATCAATTAACGAAAGTTAATAAAAGATTTCAATGTTATTTATGTTTTATAATTTAGGAAAAGAATCTACTATTATAACCATTTCAATGTATATACTTACTATGAATAATAACCAAGGTTGGTAAGCTACATAATTACTTACAGCTATGCAATTATATTTATGTAGAACCAAACAATGAATCAGATGTTTCACTCAATAACACTGCTTCAACATATTATATTATTGTTCACTTTTTAATTATTTTATCCAGAATTATTTTAACATTAACCAACTTTCATTAAACCATTTATTGTCAATTGTGTTTAATAATTCTGCTAACCTAAAATGTCCAGAGCAGACACATGGTTATTATTTTGTATGTTAATTATAAGTGATGACTGAATTGTAGTCAACACCAAACTGCCTAATAATGGTAGAATAATAGTTCTATTTAATGATTTGGTATTCTGTCAGCTCAAAGAACCCACGCAGGTATTAAATTATTTTAACCAAAAAAGCATTTAGATAAACTAACTTTGTAAACAGTTCTGCCACCCTGAGGCAAATTTTATAAAACCCAATGTCTCATGTTACTTATTCTGAATTTAAATTATAAATGATACTTCAGATCATTTAAACAGAGCACATTAACTGAATAAAATATTATTTGCCACAAGAAAACGGAGTCAGTTAGTTTATTTCAAAAGACTAAGTTTGAAAACGGGTGAATGAATTTCATTGGTCAGCTCGACAAGCAGCGGCGAATACAAACACGTAAGTCCGTATACAAGTAGGATTGTGATATTGACCCTGCAAGATCGACAAGACTCACCACAAGTAAGTGATTGTTCCCACAAAATATTTGTGTTTTCAGTGCGGAACATACATCACCGTTTCAACGAGTCGACGGAAGAACAACCGTATAAATAAACTAACTGAAGTAGAAAATTACTTCGATAAATAATCTCAAGTGCATCAACCGGATTTATTTAAGTTGGATTCAACGCTAGGTTGAATTGAAATAAATAAATCAATAATAATAAAATATTAAACAAAAGTTATTGCAAATTTTAAACAAAATAAACGGGCAGTTAGCACCCCAGAACCCCAAAAAATGTTTAGTTACAATATTTTGTGAAATTCACGTCAATAATAATGTTAAATATGATTGTGTGCTTTTAATAGTCCCAGGACTTGCGCGAGAGTGTATCCTCGGAATGCAATTCTTGAAACATACACATAGTAAAATAGATATCGAAAGAAACAACATACTAATGAAGACCGAGGTAAATGCTTTAGAAAATGAAGAACCTTACGAAATACCGTTGATGGAAATCAAAGAAGAGGTTGACGACCTTGACGAGAAAATTAATAAAAAATCAAGGAAATGGAAGACGCAGACGCCACAATGGGACGACAGCTGGAACAACTGTTATACAGGTACCAAGATGTGTTCGATGAGAGGCCAGGACGCATCCGTGGATATGAACATCACTTCACAGTATGCGATAAAACACCGTATCTGCAGAGCGGCTGGCCCGTGCCAATAAAATATCACCAAGCCGTACAAACAGAAATTAAAAGAATGATAAATTACGGAATCATTGAACATACACAAAGCCCTTATATTAACCCCCTGGTGACTGTCATTAAGCGAGATGGAAGGGTTCGGTTATGTTTGGATGCGCGGAAGATAAACAGCGTGACTACGCCTGACTACGAGGGACCACCCCCCAATCAACGAGATCTTGGCCAGGTGTAGCAACATCCGCGTAATGTCTACCATCGACCAGACCAGCAGCTTTTGGCAGATACCATTGGCAGAGGCATGTCGAGACTACACCGGATTCCTACATGAAGGCAAGTGTTATAGGTTTCGAGTGACACCGTTTGGGCTCAGCACAAGTCTTGCCAGTTTAGCAAGTGGATTAGATCACGTCCTAAGGGATGATGTGAAGAAAAATATCATTGTGTACGTGGATGATATTTTATGCTTCTCCAAAAATGAACATGACCACATTAAACACTTAACAAATCTATTAAAGAATTTGAAAGAGGCAAACATGACAATAAACCTAGAGTAATCACAGTTTTTTAGGAAAGAAATTCAATACTTGGGATACTGCCTCACCACTAGTGGAATTAAAACTACACCGGAGAAGGTAGCAGCTATACAAAACTTTCCGTCGCCCAAAAATATGAAACAACTTAAAAGGTTTTTTAGGCCTCACAAATTTTTATAATAAATTTACCTCCAAGTATGCAGGGTACACCCAACCGCTGTTGAAACTACTTCAAAAAGGTCAGAAATTCAAATGGGACTCAATTATGGAGGAGCACTTTAAAAGGGTGAAAACATTATTTATAGATACCGTTATGTTGAGGTTTCCCATAACAGGAAAACGATTTTACTTACAGTGTGACGCCAGTAACTATGCATATGGTGGTCAATTATACCAGATCGACGACAATGGAGAGGTTGCTGTGGTAGCATTTAAAAGTAAAACGTTCAAAAACGCAGAAAGGAATTATTTTGCCACTGAAAGGGAACTCCTTGCAATAGTCCAATGTTTACAAAAATTCAGGATTTACATTCTAGGGCAGCCGTTAACCATCATAACTGACAACAAAGCTTTAACATTCATACACAAGTGCCACCTAAACAATACAAGGATCACAAGATGGATCTTGAGTATCCAGGAATATAATTTCGAAATACAACATTGTAAGGGCAAGGGTAACGTGGTTGTAGATACCCTCAGTAGATACCCAGAGGACCATAAAGGAAATGACATACTGGAGGAAAGGTATGAATATTATATTAACGGTATTGAAGTGAAGTTAAATAAAGTTGTTGCAAGAAAATTACGTAACATAGGGCGAATCCAAAGTATGAATGAAAGAGTGGCGGCATTAGTAAGTAAACTACATGAAGGAACTGATGACCTTCATATTAATAATTACTACAAAGTTATTAATAATAAATTGTACCATAAATTTAAGGGAAATTGGAAACTGTATATACCCGAGGAAGTCCAAACGGAATTGATTAAAGAAATCCACCAGATCTATGGACACATGGGCACAAAGAAAACGATGCAATTATTGAAGGAGTGTTTTACTATGGATGCGATGTGTAAAACAGTTAGTCGAATAATAAAATCCTGTGACGTCTGTCAGAAATGTAAAGACGGCGGAAATAGGATCATAACAGGAGAGACACGACTAATTGTACCAAAACACAAGGGAGAGTTGGTCAGCCTTGATTATTATGGGCCACTCCCTACATCCAGTGGTGGTGTCAAGTACCTGTTAGTCATAGTTGACAACTTTACCAAATTGACTTATTTGAGAGTAATTAAAATGGTTGTGTTTTCCATAATTGATTTAATTAAAGTAATTTGAGATGTTTAAATATTTTGATTGATTTAAGAGGTTATATAATGATGGATTTAAATTATTTTATGAGATATGAATTTGACAATAATTAATAAATAAATAAATGTTAAATTGTTTAGTATGGAATAACATTGTTGTTAACATGTTGCAGAAGATACAGGGTGTTTGATGTTTATATTTGTGTGCTTATGACAGGGTATGAGCGATGTACTGTAAGTATAAATTCTATAATACAAGTTATATAGAGTAAAATGTTGACATGTTGAAAAGATTTTTTTAACTAAATGATGAAACCAAATTGAGGTAATTGTACTAAATAGAAACCATACTCAAAAGGTAATAACTGAAATATGAGATAAAATAAATGTTAATAATAAATTTAAAATTTTTGAGGAATCTAATTGTAGTAAGTGATAAATAATAAAATGATGATATATAAAAGAGTTAATAAAATTTCAAGTAATAATGTTTATAATTTTCTGTATAAATTATTTAAAAGAGAATTGTTTATTTAATGTGAATGTAACAATGCTAATGATCAAGGAATGTCTGTTTGTTTCTTATGTTGTGTGATGTTTTTATACAAGATATATGGGTAATTTTGGGGGGTTGAGTGGTGTTAATAGAAGTGCTATACTGAGGGAGTGCAGAAACTGCAAAGGTAGACGGGTTAGTTTAGTTATTAAGTGGCTGGTACAGTGGTAGCATGTGCCACTGTAGGTAGCGGTAAGTGTTGGGGGTGACAGAGAGTGTTACCTCCATCGGAGGCCAAAATGGCGTAAAATACACGGCACACCCTTTTATATAATTTTATATTATATACTGATACACTGCCGTGCCATGTATAAAAAATGACTTAGAGAACATGCTTGAAAATTAGAGATGATTTCCCCGACTTTTCGGGCGATTACTGCCTTACCAGCACTAATCGTGGTTTTGGCTAGCGATCAGCTATGGCCATAAATTAAGAACCTTGACCATAGCTGGCTTGAAATTGGTTTATATTTGAAATTGATGGGGGGTGAATTTAGGGGAATCCCCGGAACTATGGAACAGCGGCTACCACTCTGTTCGAGTAGGAACAGCAAGGCCTTCCAGGTGGTAGACCCGTTTAAGGGCATGTAGATATGTAACAAGAGATATGATGATATCCAAATAATTTCCAATGTAACGCTGAAGCAAGGACACGGAGATGTTAAATTCCTCCACCAATGCCGTCCTTGTGGAAGCAAATGGGCGCAACAGTCCACCAGAAAACAGCAATAGTGTGTGTGACAGGGTGGTTGCTCAGGGGAGCAACGAATTAAAATTTTGTAACTTAAGGATGACGACTCGCTTTTGCAGTAATTAAAGAATTGTCTCTTGATTTGATAAATAGGTGTTAGTATGTTTATTATACTGTGTTTATTATGTCTTATAAATGTATTAGGTTGTTGCATTAGAGGTAAGGATTGATAAAATGTGTAATTTGTATAATTTTGAAATGTGTTTATAATAAGGTCATTCACCTTGCTAAGAAAATCAGCTGATCAGCTGTACAATATCACTTATAAACGATTTGCAATTTTTTCTAGTTAGTTAAATATTTGAATATGAGGAAAATGGAATGTAATTAATGTTTGAATATAATGATTTTAATGTGTTAAAGATTTTATTTTAAATGATAGACTGAATTGATATATTTAAGAATTTTAAATGATTTGTAAAAGATAGTAGATGGGAGATTTTGGGTGATTAATATTGAGTTAGGACATTTAAATCAGTCCACGTTGAGTTTAAATGGGTACTAGAGAGAATAATATTGTTATGAATAATGTAATGTAGAGTTTGAGAAGTATTGATAGTGACACAGTAGCTATGGGGAAAATATGTAGAGTATTGATTGATATATTGATGTAATAAGTAAATGGAGATATTTTGTTGTAGTTGAAGTGATGTAATGAGAATGGTAATTAGTTGATGGGAATTTTGTAAGGGGGGTGGTGTAGGAGTCCGCAACGAAAGGTGTTGGGACGGGAAGGGACCGTTTAGCGCCGGAAAGGGTTGCCGAGGAATAAAGGCCAGGGACCAGATAAGGGAATGAGCTTTGGGAGGGAAACACACATCCTGAGTACAAAGGGGTAGAGAGTATTGTTTTCATATAAGGGTAGAATGTTGCGATATGAGTTGAGTAGTAAGTTGGGTTTAGAGATTGTTTGATAGATGTTTTTGATAGAGATGGGTGTCATATTAGTTAAAGATGTCAGTGATGTTAGAGTCAGAGGGGTAAAGATTATAAATATATAAATGCCAAGTTGATACAATCAAGTTATTAGGAATAATTAAATCACTCAAACTAATGGAGATTGAGAATGTTAAAGAAAGAGAGTGATGGTAAAAATATAAAATTTTAATGGAAACAAGTGACAATTTTAATAGAATTTGAGAATAAAGTAAAGTTGTAAAATGTGTAATTTTGAGTAATTTAAATGTAAATTTTATTGTTAACTATAATAATACTATGTTAATTTTAAAGGTCATATTTTATTATGTTGTTGTGTTTGAAGATAGAATTTTTAAAAAAGATGTTTAATGTATTTTATGTTGTAGCCTATGTATAACCTATGTAGGTCAAGGTTGTTGACTTGACCCAGTTTGATCAGCTGATGGTTGATGTTATAAACTAGACCAGTTTTGGCAATGAAGTGATGCAAATTTGGTTGTTTAATTGATTTAAATAATTTTAAATTTTCTGAATATTGAGAAGAGTATATTTTAATAAATTTAAATTTTTTTGATTTTCTGTGCCTGCCATCTAGTTGATGTTTTGAGTTTTGAGTGTATTATTGTTTATGTGTATTACTAGGGTTTTATTGAATTATATTCTTTAGTATGCATGTATAATCAAATGTTAGGATAAATGAGTTCATGTTTTAATTAGATGTTCAATTTATTTGTTTTGCCGATTATTAAGAGTAATGAAGAAACTTCATAGATTCAAATAAGAGATTTCATTTTGATTTTTTGAGCGAGAGTAATGGTAATATAAAAATTTGGTTTTAATTTAAATGAACCTTTTAAATTTGAAAATAAAATTTTGTTAGGATGTAGTAATTATGAGTGTGTGTACGAGCCCAGTAACTGCTAAAGGCAGCCCAGTGTGCATGATAAGGGGGGAACATATCGGTTGAGGATCTGGCATGGTATAAGACCAGGGGTTTGGATTTTGGGGTGGCATGTTAGAAGGTTAGGTGCGCTGTGGTGCGTGTCTGTTCGATTTTATGATGTTGGGATCTCGAATAGAGAAGTCCAGTAATCTCGTTCAGGTGCGGCCATAGTCTCCGAGCCAGGGGGGTAGTTTACCCATGAGATATAAGAACTAATGGGGGTTTGTTGGCACCATATCCTCACCGATCCTCTTAGGGGTTTAGCAATGAGATTTCTTCTGTTTCGGCAGAAGATCTCTCATTGGGGGGGTATTTTAACGGGTCTAAAAGGGAGGGGTTTTATTTTATTAAAATATTATTAAATTCATTTTCATCTGTGTGGACAGCCACATGTTCAAATAAAGCGTAGTTAGAACAAAGGACCTGTGAGGTGATGCCAAGGCAATGGAATGTCGTGCTGTTGACGGTGATACAATTCTTGGAATTTTGATGCTGTGTGACACTCGCACACAAGCGCGCTAACTCCAGCAGGTGCACAACTGACGCCAAATTGGTAAAACAATATGGCTTGGAGACGAAGGTTCTGTTCGCACGTGGTCCGAGCTGGAGGATATAAGTTTAAGTCACGCCCACTACAGTGACGTAAACCACTGGATACCAAATATCGTCAACGTCCAGTACACAGGAGTTTGCACTTGTTGAATGCTCCACAGCTATGACTTTAACGCATAAGGCATTGGTTTCCGCCTTGTCCGAAAGGAATGTAATTGGGGGAACTTGGTAAACGCTCTGCCCAGTTCTCTCACCGATGCTTACCTGGCCAGGTAACCGCCCCACGGGGCTCATTAAAAATTTGTGGATATCAAGTAAAAGTGAGTTTCAGTTATTAAAAAATGTGACAGTGATGCTAGTTTTCAGCAAAAAGATGACATCATAAATTGTTTTTGGACATACACGAACTTTGTAAATGAGGTAACACGAGGTCGAGGGGACGCCACGTGCTGGCAAGGGGTATCTGGTTAATTTTGGGGTAATAAAATGGGGCGCATATATATAAAAAAAGGGTTTTGAATGGTGTGAATGTGAGAATGGGCAGGCTGGGCTGTTTTCTTTAGGATAAGATGTAATAGAATTTTAGTAATATATAACCATGTCATAAATATCGTCAGAATGTTTTGTTTATTTTAAATTTTGGCAAGAAGTAATTAAATGGTTAAAGAGGTGAATCAACATGTTAAAAAATCTAAATAATTTAATAAAATTTAATTTGTTTTTCTCTTCCTAAATACGAGTTGCATATGTTATTAGTGTAACCTTGCAATCATGTTTGCACTCACAGTTCGTGTTGGGACCCTGGACAGAAGTTAAGGTAAGTGAAAATAAATACAATTTTATAATACGTAATAAAACGTAGTATAACAAGAAGTTGTTAATTGTACCTCCCTTGTTAATGTTGTTATTGCTTTTTTATTCTGTATTTCCATTTCTAGTAATTTCCATTTAACAATAGAATTGTAGAAGTTTTTGTTCACTGGTTCTTTGTGAATCCCTTCTATAATTTCCTTTAGATTCCTCCTACAATCTTTATATTTCATGATTTCTCTCCGGTCAGTAATTGGTAAATTAAATACCTCAATCAGTCCATTCTTCACCATTTCTAATTCTCTGGTTTTTATTATTTTCTTTTTATATACTTTTCCCATTTCTTTTGTTTTCTTAATCTTCTTAATTATCCGATTCTTCTTTTTTCCTCTTCTACTGTTGGTTTTTATGCGCTTGATTTTCTCGGTGTTATTGTTATCTTTATTTTCAGAAAACAATACGCTTGTTTCTTCTACAATTTCCATCTCCTTACTACCTTCAGAAGTGGTGTCTAGTGTTTCATTCAATTGTGTGAAACCACTATTTAACGTTTCATAAGGTTGATCAACTGGGTAACTTGTTTCTTCCCATCTTTTGTTCATCCCCATTTTTGTCTGTTTGATTTCTTCCCGAAACTCTATTAGTATAAATCTTAATTCTTCTCTGTTCTTCTCACCATCTTCCTTCAATTGTCTTAGGAGGGTTTCACTGTTATTTTCAATCTTGTTATTTAATATTTCAAAATCCTTCTTGATTTGCTTCTTCAGCTCCTCACTCTTCTTTTCTAATATTTCTTGGCTTCTCTTCAAGGCTTCATGGTTGCTTTCCATTTTGTTATTCAGAAGTTCTATATTCTCCTTCAAGAATTCCCTGTCTTCCTTTCTTTGTTCCCTTGTTTCTTCCTTTATTCACTCTTGTAATAATTCTAATTTTTTATTCAATTCTTCCTTGTCCTCCTTTCTTTGTTCGAATTGCTCCAACATCATCCTCATCAAGCTATCCAATTTCGCTTCTTCAGTTGGTTTTACTGGTTGGACGTTAACTACCACTTCTATTTCCAGTTCAGGTAGTGTTGGATTTTCTGGTTGGTCCTCCTGGGGATCCTCTTCGAACAATCCTCCGATCATTTCTTCAATTTCTTCCATTTCTTCTTGGTTTGTTCCTTTCTTTGTGTCGTATCTGGTAACCATAGAATGTCTCTTCATTATCGTCTTATCAGTTTATACTGCTATTCTTAATTACTACTATTTTTCACCTTTAATTATTTAGTGTTTCATTTGGACTTATTAATTGTTAATGATTTTATCATTCACTATTTTTCACTATATTACCATTCTTTATTTTACACTATTTTCATTCAATCATCACCTTCACTTTTAAATTATTTATAGTTTATCATAATTTAATTAGTGTACTTTCTTTATCACTACACTCTGGGGTTTTTACACTTTCATTTTGCACTTCACAAATGTTTTTGTTTTTTAAGTGTTTCTGAATGGGTAATCCCTCTAATTACTATCTCACTACCGTACTATCTCTTTCATTACAATATTTCCTTAATAATATTAACAATTTTATGTCCTTACATTTCTATCATTACATCTAACTCTAAATTGTGGGTTAGTTTGCTTTTTATATTTATCTTTAACATTGCTTAATTGGGTTTCTTCTATAGATTATTATTGTCCATTAATGGATAATAATATTTACTTTTGTTTTTTTCTTTTCATAAGTTAATTATTGGTCTTGTTTCCAACATTACATTTGAGTGCATTATTTCTCCTGCTCGTATTCTTTAATACTTGTTTGGATATCATCATTGGTTTTCATTTTTATTTATTTCCCTTCATTGTGGGTTTGTTTCTTTTTCATTTCCCTCCTTCTTCATTTTCATTGTATTTGTTTAATACTCTGGTTTTCCATCTTCTCCTTTGGGTTCATTTTAACATGTTACACTAAGTCATTCAATTCCATGAATTTGTTTCATTTTTGTTTAGTTTTGGTTTTTTCCCTTCTTCTTTTGGTTTGGTTAATCACCTTCTTCTCTTCTTTGGTTTTATTCTTGTTTGTTTTTTGTGGTTCCCTTCTTCTTTTGTTTCATTTTGTTGGGTCAATCACTTGGGTTGGGTCATGTCGTCGTTTGTCGAGTCATTGTCTTTATATTTTATTTAAATTAAGCATTTTATTTAATATGAAGTATTATTTTATATTTAGAATCCTCTTTTTTATCCCTGGCATTGGGGTGGCTTATTTGTGTTGTAACAATATATATATTGTAATATATCTGTTTATTTTTTTTTTACGAGTGTAGATTAGGATGTGAGCAATTGTGTGCTCGTCTTATTTAATTACGCCCCACTGTTGTAGGCGCCGTCTGTAGTATAACAGTTTTTGTTGTGCGAGTGTAATACGGTTGCGGGTTTATTTTGTTCAGCCCCACGTTGTTGACGTCATCTGTAATCTAACAGTGTATGTGTTTTGAGTTTTGAAGAGTTTTATTGCCTCCACTTATGTCAAATACGGATCGGCTGCCGCAATCGATTTTGTCCTCGAGCGCCCCGTTCTTTTTCCAAATGCTTCGGTCCGTTCGCTGCTCACTCTCCTGTTGAATTACCTGTAATTGTCCTGTAAACCTTCAAATTATCTACAATGACAACTCCTTTGATTCCAAATAACAATACTTATTTTCATTAAAGTTGTTCAGAGAAACGAACAGTCGACTTGTGTCGAAAACAAATATGGGTCGGGTCGACTCTAGCGCTCAATTCGACTTTTACACTAACAAGTTCCAAATAACAAATTGTTTATAATCATATATTAATTCTCAGGGTTTAAGGGTTCTTTTAGACTGTCATTGAATTCAGCGAATACATACAAAAATACAATACATTACAATGTAAGTAAAATTTCAAAATCTTAATACTATATCTTATTTTAGATCCATGTTTTTCGGTATCCAAGCCACTTATAGTATATAATTAGTAAAATAGTTAACCTTTTTCTTGTCCGTCTGGTGGCCTTTTCTCTATATTTTATTCAACGCGTTTCAGGACATATGCCCCATCATCAGGATATCCCTTGTTGAAGTTCGTCGATCGTTAAAATATTAAAAACACTGTATATACAATTCTACACATAACAATAAATATAATATAAACATAAAAACACATAAAATACCCAGATTTGAGACACACGCGATATCGGTGGTGCGCACCACGACATGCTATCAGTCGACTATAGCATGTCGTGGTGCGCACCACCGATATCGCGTGTGTCTCAAATCTGGGTATTTTATGTGTTTTTATGTTTATATTATATTTATTGTTATGTGTAGAATTGTATATAGTGTTTTTAATATTTTAACGATCGACGAACTTCAACAAGGGATATCCTGATGATGGGGCATATGTCCTGAAACGCGTTGAATAAAATATAGAGAAAAGGCCACCAGACGGACAAGAAAAAGGTAAACTATTTTACTAATTATATATCTTATTATTTTCCGTCGCTAGGCGACGACGCTATATTGGCAAAATGGCCGCTGAACGAACTAACCACGTGCTCACAAATTATTTTAAAATAAATGTTTCAGTGTTCAATGTATTAGTTTTCAAGGTTTTCTTTCAATAAATGATCCCTGGTGTTATTCTGTAAGTGTAGATAGTGTCTACAGTAGTGTTGTGTAATCGTACCTGTAGAGTGGTTAATAGTTGAAATTGGCGTTATGAAAGTGTGTTCTGGTAGGTAATCAGGATTTTCTAAGGTTCTGCATTTATTTGTTGTTTTGATTTAAATATTTTCGTCATCCAATCTTCCACAGTATTTGTAGCTTCTATTAGTTATAATTTTTCATCGCCAACGGTCCAAAAAACATTACTATTACTATTATTTAATTTAAAACTTCTTCATAGGAGCTCATCTGTTCACTGCAATAGTTAACAATACAATACTATAGTTCTATATTCCTGCCTTACTATTCAACGGTTCCGTGCCCTCACAATACTGGCCTGTGATTGGTCAAAACAGAGAGTTCATAAGGTCACGTGGTCAGTTTACAAGATTTCAATGTTCATCTGCCTATAAGAAAAATACTCCTTTTTCAGCTTTAAGTTTTCTTAAATTTAAATTACATCATTTTTTTCTTTATGTCGTTGTGAACATTTTGCTACCTCATTTACTTACATTGGTTAATTATAAAGGGTGGTTTTTCACCTTACAAAAATTCTAATGTTGGGCCTATACCTTTTATACATTTGTTATATCACTTTACAATTCCTTAAATTAATCTAATATGTAATATTACTGTTAAAACAATTAGCTTCATTATATAAATTTTGTCCCTTTCCTGTTTTATCACATTGGTTTACTAATCTACTCATTTCTGACATTATTTCCTTTGTATGGAACTTGTGGCCTAGGCCATCAATCGCATTCCATTAACATATTTTAAATTACATTTATTATTACCTAGGTTTTTGGTTTTGAACCCTTTTTCCTGAGTTACATTTTATTACATGAGTCTTGACCCTTAACATGTTTTCACAATAGTTAAAAATGAAATCTTTTGACTTATTACTTAAAGTAGTGTTTACATGGACAAGTTTACAATCATAAATTAACAAATAATATAATTAGAACAAAATCTTTTAACATGTTACCTTCGAGGTATTGCCTTCGTGGCCAAATTCTGCATTTATAAATTGACAAATAATTATAAACTAGTTGGTGTACCATACTTCCATCCCATCAATCTTATCAAGCATTACTGGCTAATGAATAGATTATTGTTCATAGGTCCTGGTTTCTAATACACATTTTCTTATTTTGCCAGTAGGCTCACACAAACTTATAATGTAGTTTACAAATGTTAATAACTATAGGCTTTGGTGTAGAACACAAATACAACTACTTACACCAAAGCCTTCACTAACATCTCAATCTGAGATGAAACCCTTTACCACAATTCACTATTGGTGTTATTTATGGGTTTTCCTTTTTTTTTTTAAAGTAATTAACCCGCACTTATTTTGTCACCACTCCACTGACACTTATTGTATTTATCACATATTTAAATAATAGTAGGGATTGTTAATTTTATTCCCCACTCTTTCACATTCACTCATTTACATAAAGGTTTGTATATATATTCTTTACTTGCTATAATACATTTTAATTATTTATTTTATTATTTGTATTGTATTTTTTTCTTATCTTTTATATTGTACAGTCTTTTCTGTAAGTAAGGTTTGTTCGTCTTTATCTGGTTTTAATTAGGGTAGTATTGGTGATTCTACCTACTGAATTGAGCGGTTTTAAGTTTTGGGATGGGGCTACTATTCTGTCGCATTACATATGCTCCCCCACCAAAACATGTTTATTTTTCTTAGCTGAAGGTCTATGGAAAATTAACTGTTAATCTTGATGCTTTGGTTTATTTGTAATACTTTTTCCTTCTTTATTATTATTATTTTCTTATGGCTTCAGGGATTGGGTTGTGATGAGTTTCTTTAAGTTGGTTATTATCTCATATATTACACATAACTTCTTTTCTTCTTTGGCGAATCTACGAAATATACTATTTTTCTTCATCTTCTTCATATAGGCTATTTAGTTACCAACTGGTTATTCCTTTTCTCTGGGGTTTCTTTTCTTTCTGTTCCTACGAATTCCTTAATTGGGGTTATCAATCCCTCCCTAACTTGAAATGGCACGTTGAATGCATATCGGCTGTGAGTGGTACTATTCTGACCTATTCCTCACCCGACCATTCACCCCGTGCATGGTACAGTGCTCGTTGACCCCTGCCCATCATAATAATTCTTGAGTGGTGCCATAGCCTTCTCCACTCTTACAAAAATGGTAACTCTTGTGTTACTTTAAATACCCTCGGAATCATGTTGTCTTCTTACTTCTTCTCATTATTATAAATTGTATTCTAGCAGTTCCCCTTACTTTCATATAACTTACTTTCAGTTTTGGTAAAAATCCTTTGTATACTTCTTCTTTTCCATTTAATTTTATTTTGTTGTTAATTGATTCATTAGCCACTACGTTATTCATCTTCTGTTTCAATATCCCCTTTTAGCAGTTACAAATATAGTTATTATCACTCTGTTCATTTACAAACATCAATTTTTTTCCTTCAAGTTCATCACTTCATTTAATTTGTTTTAAGTACTTCTTTTTTCATTATTATCACCCTATTATCGTTATTAACTGTCTTTCTCTTCTTAATGGATTCAAAATAAATTCTCCAAAGTATTCTGTAAGTTGTCCTTACTTAATTTAGAATTTGGTTGGTGGTTTGTTCATGTTTCTTGAAATCTTCATTGATCATTACTTTCATCATCATTTTTCCTTCTTTTTTAAATGTTTGTTGCTGTTGTGGGTTCTCAGAAAATCAGTTCCTTTTCTCGATGGTGTGTTGGTGCTTAATTTATCCATGGTCCATAAATTCAGTTACCCTTATTTCTCGGATTACTCTGGTATGCAGAAGTGTTTCTGTGCTGGTGATATAGATCTTGGCTACCTGGTGTTCTGATTTTCCTGTTGTTAAATCTTCACTTGTTTCATGGCCTATTTGAATTGCTTTATTATCTATTTTACTAAACGAATACTTTAATGGCATATTCATTATTGATGATCTCACTGTCATTTTATTATACGTTTCCCTTTTTGGTATATTCCATTTAAGTATAGACCTTCTGAAGTTTTTACTCACTGTTTTATTGTGAGTCCTTCCGAAAGTTTCTATCAAGCTTCTACTACAATTTTTATAATTCATTATTTCTGTATGGTTGGTAATTGAGAGATTAAATACATTACCCAGTCCATTCTTCACCATCTCCCATTCTTCCCGTGTTTTTCTTAGTTCTCTTTTCCTTGATGTGCAGTCTTGCATTGTGGATTGAACGCTGCAGGCTGGTCTATAGCTCACTCTGTCGAGGTCTTCTCTCAAGTTCTTTAGCTGTACTTCCTGGATGTTATCGATTCTTCCCGTATTATCATTGGTTTGGTTCTTTACTCTGTTCATTTCCTCATTAACTCGTTTGATTTTTTCTGAGGTGTTAGTTTGTAAATCTTCCAGTCTTTCCTGTGTTCCTTTCTGTACCTCTGCTATCCTAACTTGATTGATGTTGTCTGCTTGGTCTATTCTGGCGTCTAACTCTGCTCTGACCTATACAATTGTTTTTTTGTTTTGTTTCACCTTTTCGACTATTTCGGCTGTTTGTTGCTTCCTTTCTTCATTATATTCCTCTACCCTTTTACCGAGTGTTTTATTGATATTTTCAATTTTTTCATCAATTCGTTTTAAATCTCCCTTTTGTCCATCAATAATTTCTCTCAACTCTTTGTTAGAACTCTCAATTTTCTCGTTTATTTTCCTAAAGTCTTCCTTGGTACTCTCATTTGTACTATCTATTTTCTCATTTATTTGTCTTAAACCTTCTTCATTTTGGTCAAACGTTTCGTTTTGTTTTCTGAAATTTTCATTAGTTTCTTCTCTATTCCTGTCGAATTTTTCCTCCATTCGTTTCAATAAATTATCATTGGTTTGTTTATTATTTTCTTTAATACTATCAAATTTTTCATTTGTTTGTTTAATATCCTCCTTCATACTACTCATTAATTCCATAAATTTGTTCCAATCTGGTCCTCCTCTAGCTTCTTCTCCGTCACCCGCCTGTTGTTCCATCTCAGTGTCTGTGGCTACTTCAGTTTCTGTCTCTTCTTCCCGTCTATCTTCTTCCGTTTCTTGGTCCTTTGCCAACCTTTTCGTCACTCCTCTTGTATGCATTTCTGTTTTTTCTGACAGTCGCCAGCTGAAATCGGGTTTCCTTTATCGTTAATAATTACGTTAGGATCGGTAGTGTTCCCTAACTTCAGCCTCACTGGTTGGACGCCATCTGTATTATATTTGTTTATTTTTTTTTTACGAGTGTAGATTAGGATGTGAGCAATTGTGTGGTCGTCTCATTTAATTACGCCCCACTGTTGTAGGCGCCGTCTGTAGTATAACAGTTTTTGTTGTGCGAGTGTAATACGGTTGCGGGTTTATTTTATTCAGCCCCACGTTGTTGACGTCATCTGTAATCTAACAGTGTATTGTGGTACTTAATTTATGTGTTTTGAGTTTTGAAGAGTTTTATTTAGTGTAAACTGCCTCCACTTATGTCAAATACGGATCGGCTGCCGCAATCGATTTTGTCCTCGAGCATTATCTACAATGACAACTCCTTTGATTCCAAATAACAATATTTATTTTCACTAAAGTTGTTCAGAGAAACGAACAGTCGACTTGTGTCGAAAACAAATATGGGTCGGGTCGACTCTAGCGCTCAATTCGACTTTACACTAACAAGTTCCAAATAACAAATTGTTTATAATCATATATTAATTCTCAGGGTTTAAGGGTTCTTTTAGACTGTCATTGAATTCAGCGAATACATACAAAAATACAATACATTACAATGTAAGTAAAATTTCAAAATCTTAATACTATATCTTATTATTTTCCATCGCTAGGCGACAATGCTATATTGGCAAAATGGCCGCTGAACGAACTAACCACGTGCTCACAAATTATTTTAAAATAAATGTTTCAGTGTTCAATGTATTAGTTTTCAAGGTTTTCTTTCAATAAATGATCCCTGGTGTTATTCTGTACGTGTAGATAGTGTCTACGGTAGTGTTGTGTAATCGTACCTGTAGAGTGGTTAATAGTTGAAATTGGCGTTATGAAAGTGTGTTCTGGTAGGTAATCAGGATTTTCAAAGGTTCTGCATTTATTTGTTGTTTTGATTTAAATATTTTCGTCATCCAATCTTCCACAGTATTTGTAGCTTCTATTAGTTATAATTTTTCATCGCCAACGGTCCAAAAAACATTACTATTACTATTATTTAATTTAAAACTTCTTCATAGGAGCTCATCTGTTCACTGCAATAGTTAACAATACAATACTATATTTCTATATTCCTGCCTTACTATTCAACGGTTCCGTGCCCTCACAATACTGGCCTGTGATTGGTCAAAACAGAGAGTTCATAAGGTCACGTGGTCAGTTTACAAGATTTCAATGTTCATCTGCCTATAAGAAAAATACTCCTTTTTCAGCTTCAAGTTTTCTTAAATTTAAATTACATCATTTTTTTCTTTATGTCATTGTGAACATTTTGCTACCTCATTTACATACATTGGTTAATTATAACGGGTGGTTTTTCACCTTACAAAAATTCTAATGTTGGGCCTATACCTTTTATACATTTGTTATATCACTTTACAATTCCTTAAATTAATCTAATATGTAATATTACTGTTAAAACAATTAGCGTCATTATATAAATTTTGTCCCTTTCCTGTTTTATCACATTGGTTTACTAATCTACTCATTTCTGACATTATTTCCTTTGTATGGAACTAGTGGCCTAGGCCATCAATAGCATTTCATTAACATATTTTAAATTACATTTATTATTACCTAGGTTTTTGGTTTTGAACCCTTTTTATAATAATAATAATAATATTTATTACCAATTTTCCTTTACATATAATGACATTTACATTTTCCTTTACATTTTTCCTGAGTTACATTTTATTACATGAGTCTTGACCCTTAACATGTTTTCACAATAGTTAAAAATGAAATCTTTTGACTTATTACTTAAAGTAGTGTTTACATGGACAAGTTTACAATCATAAATTAACAAATAATATAATTAGAACAAAATCTTTTAACATGTTACCTTCGAGGTATTGCCTTCATGACCAAATTCTACATTTATAAATTGACAAATAATTATAAACTAGTTGGTGTACCATACTTCCATCCCATCAATCTTATCAAGCATTACTGGCTAATGAATAGATTATTGTTCATAGGTCCTGGTTTCTAATACACATTTTCTTATTTTGCCAGTAGGCTCACACAAACTTATAATGTAGTTTACAAATGTTAATAACTATAGGCTTTGGTGTAGAACACAAATACAACTACTTACACCAAAGCCTTCACTAACATCTCAATCTGAGATGAAACCCTTTACCACAATTCACTATTGGTGTTATTTATGGGTTTTCCTTTTTTTTTTTTAAAGTAATTAACCCGCACTTATTTTGTCACCACTCCACTGACACTTATTGTATTTATCACATATTTAAATAATAATAGGGATTGTTAATTTTATTCCCCACTCTTTCACATTCACTCATTTACATAAAGGTTTGTATGTATATTCTTTACTTGCTATAATACATTTTAATTATTTATTTTATTATTTGTATTGTATTTTTTTCTTATCTTTTATATTGTACAGTCTTTTCTGTAAGTAAGGTTTGTTCGTCTTTATCTGGTTTTAATTAGGGTAGTATTGGTGATTCTACCTACTGAATTGAGCGGTTTTAAGTTTTGGGATGGAGCTACTATTCTGTCGCATTACAATATATATACATATATATTGTAACGTAACAGAGTTGAGGTTCCCGACGTTACATAAAAACTTTGTCAACATGACTTAAAACAATGCCCAAAGTATGTCATTATTAAATACAAGAGGGCCAGTCTCACCTAAAAAATGCATTGATGGTACCTAGTAAGGTTACTAGGTAATAAAACATTGAAGGTGTACCTAAATATAAAATATGTAATGAGCAGTATAAGATGTAAACTATAAACACTGTGTCTAATGGGATGAGTTTAATGTGTAGGAGTTGAGTATAATATACTGTTCAATTAATATTCAATGTTTTATAAAATGTACTTGTTGTTATACTGTATCATGATATAGTGTTTGCATGATATTTTATTTATGTTTTGTGTGTAGTAAGTGTGGAGCCGTTGCTTTAAGGAAGTACTAAGTCATGGGTACTCATTTCATTCATGTTAAACTTGTGTTTAAATAATTAAATACAAGTACATTTATTATGTATGGTATTATGTTAAATGTATTTACTTTAAATAATTAATGAAGATGTTTAAAATAATATTTGTAAACTTGGCCAGGAGGACAATAAGTGTTAATAAGTTGGCAAGTGGTCATTATAATTATGTTAAAAACCAATGAAGGGTTCGATGATGAACTAAATAATAATAATGAATTGAAACCAGGAAATTAAAACTGATATAAGTGGCCATAAGCCAGTGACTCTTTGTATAGTAGGTCAGGTAAGAAAAATTAAATTAAAAACAAAAATTATAACACAGGTAATAAAACCAATAGGCCTATATTCAGTATTTTGTAAAAGGAAATTAATACCTTTTAAAATAAGTCAATTAAGAAGAAAATGTAGTAAAATGTATACGATTTAATAAGGCAGATTAAGTGAAAGTTTTATGTGATTTAGTGTAATTCCAAGCAGGGAGTATTTTATTAAATAAGAGTAGTAATATTTCCTAATTCTGGCTCTAGGATATCAAATATTATCCAATGACAGAAAAAGTAATGGTTGTTAGGGTAACAGAAATGCAAGAAATTTTGTTGATTTCAACATTCAATTGTTATATGCTAATGGGTAAAGTTCAGCAGACAAATTTAAAAAAGAGAACCAAATAAAATGAATCAAATTTAAACAAATTAAATGTCTTAAAGAAATCCATTTAAAAAGAACTGAGTAATAACTCCTGAAACTATATTTCAGTAAATATAATTCTACACATCCTTAAAGTTCACTGAATTAATAAATACTCATTCAACCTATTTCCAGTAAAAAAATTATACTGAAAATTATTTACCATTAAACAAAGATGATCCATAGCAGAAGAAGTCAAAATTAATTAAAATATAAATTTAAAAATACGAAGAACTTTTGTATTGAAGTACCAAACCTCACTTTCAATAAACAAACGAAGTCGTAACACTACACCAATTCCACTGGGACCGGCAACTACTAGGATCGTGAAGAAGAACGAAGACCACAACTGAACTTCTATTACACTCCGAGACATCACATCTAAACCTTTATTGAGAAGCTGGACGCTGTTTTTGGTCAAGGGTAGCATAACCATTCCGTCCTCACTCCGTTGTAAACAGACACGGCCACCTTAAGTATCGTTCCCAGTTTGGTAACAAACCTGCTTATATTTAATTTTATATATTAAAGAGTTAATAACAATTGTAATACTTAGTAACCTTAATTTTGCATTATCTGGCCTTACTAATCGTTAAAAGAATTACCTGTACCCTGAGATAAGAGATAAAAAAGAATAAAAAATAATTATTATCAAATTGTAACATAAACACGAGTTCAATAACGAATCGATCCTGTATTGTGCGATCGACATGATGTATTAATCACTGGAGAAGGAAACTGTTGGAATTGGAAACTTAGATAAAATAAAGAAACCTTATTGTATTTAACGAGTTTGTGTTATTGTAGAATCATTATTGTATTTCAATAGGGTGTAATTTACAGAGAAAGAAAGCGATAAAAACCTCAAGTGGAAAGACTTAACCTAGAATAACGGATTAATCGCCCACCACAGCGCTCATTTGCCTACAGCTGGTGAATACGGGAGAATAGAGAACTAACGTACTCTCTCCACACTACGCTCTTTTCAATTTAGATAATATATACCGAATAGGGTTGGAGAAAATTACTGAATTATTCACCGTAATAACTGTAATATAGCGCTTTTTCTCTGATAAAACACTTAATAACCACTTAACACAGGTCTATGTTCGACAAACGAATAATATCAACTATATAATAAATAATTGTTTCTATAAATTAACATTGATTTGCAGGAGATATCATCTGCAATAACATATTACAAATATGTTATATGTTATATGTTACAAATATATATATATATGTATATATTGTAACACCACAAAATGTTACATAACCAAAACACACACCAGAAGGGTACATTATGACACTAAAGTTATAAAGTGAATCATTTGTAATGAATGTAACAAAGAAGAGAAGGGACCAGCATAGAAGAAAGAAGAGGATGGATCCCAAGAAGCAGTGATGAATACACTGCATGACACTACAACCTAAACACTATGACTGACTATAACTAATGGACATGCAAAGTTCACAATAAGCTGTCAAGTGAGCCAGTTCATGACATTAATGTGTAGAGTCATGTAAATAGAAACTAAATAACAAATGACTTTAATAAAAGTAATAACTATAACAGCATTTTGGCTGAAATTAGAAGAACTATGATAAATAAATAACAAAGCCTATGACTATACTAGCTATAGCCACAAGGCTATATAAAGACTGGCTTTACCAACAAACATGTAACAATATTGGATAAAGATAATTATAAAAGGAAGCCTTATGTGTGTATAAGCAACTTCCTGATTAAACGATATGTAATTAGAAGTAATAATTAACAGGTAATAAACCCTGGAACCATAAATGTATCTAGACCATGCATAAACGAATTTATGTCAGTAAGTTAATAGGGAAACAGGACCCCTAATGAACATTAAATTTACTGAACAATAAATATAACTAATAAGGTGTGAAATACCATCACTCAATTAATATTGTATGCATTAAACTGAGTAGGCCAAGTAATAATGTATTTAGAGAATAAGGAATTTTCATAATAACGTATTATCATAATTATATTAAGATTTAATATTGTTCCGCTGTAAACAGCTTTTAATTGTAGTAATGTATGTATTTTATTCATGTAATATCATTCAAAAGAGAACACAAGTGTAAATAACAAAATGTAAAAAGATAGGAAAATAGTCGCATTGTGCATTAGCAGCAGACGACAATAAGAAACCATGTTTCAAAACACTATTTTTATGTATTGTCAGTGAAAGCTAGGTGCAAACCAGCATTATGCCACATCAAAATAAACAGCAGACAATAAGCTTTAATTTGATGATGATAATTTAAAGATTGAAAGTGTAATAAGTTAATAGTGAGTGTTAGCATCATTTCTTAAACAGATTTAAGAAATTATCAGTGAAAACCAACAACAACGTCAGTCGGGTACAGAGAGAGCGCCGGTGGCAGTTAAATAAAACAATACGTCGCTGTAACGGTTATCTGTACCAATCAAAAAAGAGTTTACTCAGCGACTTTTGTCCCTAACGGCGATCTAAGACCGGGGGTATATAATCAGTGAGACGCTGAGAAATTCGCATTCTCTTCCTTCATCATGAGCTAAGCAGTTGCGGCTCGACGGCGTTTTATATTTTATTAATACTACAACATAATAGTAGTAAATACTCTAAATTTCATTAAAATAATTATTGGAACAGCGATTCATCAGACGAAAGTGCATCGACAAGTAATAGTGAATCTTTTAGACAGTGCGCGTATTCAGAACGAGAAAATTGAAATTAACCTATAAAGTAAGCAACCCGTTATTAGTTAGAAGAGGGTATATTTCTCGTTCCAATGCGATTAAAGTGCAGTTATATAGCGGTCAATATAATCCGATCGCTAAAGTGTTTAATTTTTAATCTATAAGATTAAAAAGCAAGGTAGTACAGTGACCAATTTTATTGTTTATCTGCCTTTCACTGATCATATCTATCAACACATTGTACTGACGCAAAAAACAATCACACTATTATTTGTGAACACTGTATTCATTTATTTAGAGGATTTTAATAATCCGACGTAAGAATTTATGTGTTAGATTTAGTTGTTATAATATTAATTAGGATCCAAGCAGACGAAATTTTCGTTAACCTCAAATATAATTGCGAGTTTTTAAAGAGGCCAAAAATGAATTACTATCATAGTAATATCTATCAGAGCAATTAATAACGTTCTACTTTGTATTTACAAGAACCTACCTTGAGGTATCGAGTTAAATAATGTTAAATTTTGTTAATAATCATAAGAGTTTTCATATTGTTCTTAACTGAGCTAGACCAGTCAGTAGACGGATACTTTGAAATCCGACTGTATTATTGTAACTGTATTTTTTATTCAATTTGATTTTTGAGGGTATAATCAACCCCTACTGTTATACAGCATAACCTTGGTGTTCAATTATTTCAAGTTAGATAAGTAAACCTCAGTATAGCATACACTGTGGTACATTTGAAACAGTAATTTTTCAATACACTATTTAAATTATTTTAAATGCCATAAGCATTTAACAACAGAAAAAGTGAATACATACAATTTTAAATTTAGAAATTTATTTTTTATGGGAACTTTTCTCAAGGAAACCCTTTATGGCGCCCACATAACCTTCAAGGTGCTACATAACCTTGATTATAAAATTTAAACTGGTCAAAATAACCTTGACAGTTTATTCAGTGGCGGTGAACGTCTGAACTACTAGTACGACAACCAGGTACGTGAAAAGTGTTCTTTATATTAATTTATTTGTCCAGACAACACTTGACTTTACTTACACAGACGACATTTTTCCAGAAGAGGAGTTCTACTTCAAGTTCGACGCTACCATTACATTCATTAACAAACCAGCAAATTAATAATTTATCCACAATAGATTATCACACTATAATTACTTAAATCATATTTATCAATTATCATAAAAGATAATTACTGCATGTAATACACGAGAATCCATTAAACAACAATCGATAATTAAATTATATCAAATTATTTATAGAGGGGGATTTCGTTTAGTTACAAAGTGGCGCCCAACGTGGGGCAGAATAACACACGCGACGAAACGATATATTACAAAGTGGCGCCCAATGTGGGGCTACTTTGTAAATAGCTTTTAATTGTAATAATGTATGTATTCTTAGTCATGTAATAACGTTCTATTTTGTATTTACAAGAACCTACCAGGCCATGAAAATAATAAAGGCACAATCACAAAAAACATTCAGAATTATGCGAACCTAATTAAAGGATATTAAACCAATTATGTATGATGAAAACTATCTAAAATGTAAAATGTCATAATGTTTACAGTACCAAGATATATAATACTATAAGCATAAATAAACGAAGTGACCCCAAGAAAATGTAATTGACCCATAATGAACCCAATAGAATGGTGAAAGCAAGAAAAATTTATACCTATTGAATAAATATAATATACTATATTGAACAAACCACACACAATATGCTTCATCCTTCAACATTAATTTCAACAAATGAAATAATCATCCAGAATAAGTGTTCAATAATCAAACACTTGAAGGAGAAGAGGAGCAAACCACCAAAGCGAGTAATACAGAAGAAGGCTATTATAAGGAATGAGAAGAGATAATTAAATAAATAATAAATCCACAACTGTGAAGTAAACTATATTGAATAAACCTAATATAATATAATGCTCTAATACTCCAACATTAATTTCAACAAATGAAATTAAAACATCCAGAATAAGTGATTTAAAATAGCTATCACTTGAAGGAGAAGAGGAGCAATCCACCAAAGCGAGTAATATAAGAGAAGGCTATTATTATAAAGGAAAGAAAAGAAAAGAAAAATGTTTATCAAATATTGTATACAAAAGAATGTTTATAAAATGAGTATTGTATATGACAAAGAATGTTTATCAAATATTGTATTGTGTACCCCAAAAACAAGAAAAATTTATAACCATCCAGAATAAGTGATTTAAAATTTATCACTTGAAGGAGCAGAGGAGCAAAACAACAAAGAGAGTAATACAGTAGAATGCTATACTAAGGAATGAGAAGAGATAATTAAATAATAAATCCACAACTGTGAAGTAAACCACTATTGAATAAACCTAATATAATATAATGCTCTAATACTCCAACATTAATTTCAACAAATGAAATTAAAACCATCCAGAATAAGTGGTAAACATCTATCACTTGAAGGAGTAGAGAAGCAAACCACCAAAGCGAGTAATATAAGAGAAGGCTATTATTATAAAGGAAAGAAAAGAAAGGGAAAATGTTTATCAAATGAGTATAGTATATAACAAAGAATGTTTAGCAAATATTGTATATTGTAAAATTGTTTATCAAATGAATATTATTATAACCCAAGAAGATAACAAACAAAATGTTAAAAAACCCAGTGTATAAACAGTGTTAAAAGTGAACTATGGTGAAACTAAAGAAGAATTTAAAGACCAACTGCATAATTATATAGTGAAAAATTTAAGTGTGTAAATTAAAAACAGTGAAACAACCAAAACAACTTACGAACTAGTATTGAAGAATAGCAGCAAGGCTGACAATAATATAACAAATATGTCAAGTTATAAGATAATGACCTGTGAAGAGAAGTATGTTAGATAGAATGATAAAGCATGAACAGTGATAATAATGAAACCTCTAATCCCTTGAATATTATATTGAATATGATGTCTTATTGAAAAATAAATGATATATTATGTTTTATGTGTTGTGATAGTACAACTGTTGTTATGTGCAACTTTTTATTGTCCCAGACAGAGATGAAGATTCCTCTGATTCTGTGGGTGTATAGTTGAGGAACGGCGGAGAATGGATGCCAAATAGAGCCCCTCTGATTCTGAACCCACTATAAATGTTAGGGAATTGTAATATGTCAAGGATTAAATAAAAAACTGTGAGGTACATGAAAGAACAAAAGAGTTTGTCACACGAATCAAAATGTGTATATTGTAAAGAAAAAATGTACTATTGTAAAACAGGGAAATTGTTAATTTAAGAACTAAGATATGATAACTAAATGACTAAGAGTATAAAGAACTTGAACAATACTAGCAAGCTGAAAATAATACTAGCAGAGAACTCAGTCTAGTGCAACACACCAACAGACTATTGAACTTAATGCAGATAAAAGCAATAATATTATGATTAAACAAAATAAAGTGATAATTTCTTCAAACTATAAAACTTTTCTCAAATTATCAATTTTGAGAGGGGAGTATATGTAACACCACAAAATGTTACATAACCAAAACACACACCAGAAGGGTACATTATGACACTAAAGTTATAAAGTGAATCATTTGTAATGAATGTAACAAAGAAGAGAAGGGACCAGCATAGAAGAAAGAAGAGGATGGATCCCAAGAAGCAGTGATGAATACACTGCATGACACTACAACCTAAACACTATGACTGACTATAACTAATGGACATGCAAAGTTCACAATAAGCTGTCAAGTGAGCCAGTTCATGACATTAATGTGTAGAGTCATGTAAATAGAAACTAAATAACAAATGACTTTAATAAAAGTAATAACTATAACAGCATTTTGGCTGAAATTAGAAGAACTATGATAAATAAATAACAAAGCCTATGACTATACTAGCTATAGCCACAAGGCTATATAAAGACTGGCTTTACCAACAAACATGTAACAATATTGGATAAAGATAATTATAAAAGGAAGCCTTATGTGTGTATAAGCAACTTCCTGATTAAACGATATGTAATTAGAAGTAATAATTAACAGGTAATAAACCCTGGAACCATAAATGTATCTAGACCATGCATAAACGAATTTATGTCAGTAAGTTAATAGGGAAACAGGACCCCTAATGAACATTAAATTTACTGAACAATAAATATAACTAATAAGGTGTGAAATACCATCACTCAATTAATATTGTATGCATTAAACTGAGTAGGCCAAGTAATAATGTATTTAGAGAATAAGGAATTTTCATAATAACGTATTATCATAATTATATTAAGATTTAATATTGTTCCGCTGTAAACAGCTTTTAATTGTAGTAATGTATGTATTTTATTCATGTAATATCATTCAAAAGAGAACACAAGTGTAAATAACAAAATGTAAAAAGATAGGAAAATAGTCGCATTGTGCATTAGTAGCAGACGACAATAAGAAACCATGTTTCAAAACACTATTTTTATGTATTGTCAGTGAAAGCTAGGTGCAAACCAGCGTTATGCCACATCAAAATAAACAGCAGACAATAAGCTTTAATTTGATGATGATAATTTAAAGATTGAAAGTGTAATAAGTTAATAGTGAGTGTTAGCATCATTTCTTAAACAGATTTAAGAAATTATCAGTGAAAACCAACAACAACGCCAGTCGGGTACAGAGAGAGCGCCGGTGGCGGTTAAATAAAACAATACGTCGCTGTAACGGTTATCTGTACCAATCAAAAAAGAGTTTACTCAGCGACTTTTGTCCCTAACGGCGATCTAAGACCGGGGGTATATAATCAGTGAGACGCTGAGAAATTCGCATTCTCTTCCTTCATCATGAGCTAAGCAGTTGCAGCTCGACGTCGTTTTATATTTTATTAATACTACAACATAATAGTAGTAAATACTCTAAATTTCATTAAAATAATTATTAGAACAGCGATTCATCAGATGAAAGTGCACACACACACACACACACACACTGAAACACAAGGAATTTGCTAGAAAAATATGTAACTGTACAGATGGTGGGACAGGGTTTAGGGGGTGGGGAAGAGTCATTTATATTATAGCTTGTTGTGTGTGAGCAGGGTGGGGGAGAGGGGTGAAGGGTTTGTTTTCACATATTTCCTGTCTATTCCGATCTGACGATGGGCTGTGAAGCTTGAAAGCGCTAATCGGGATAATTTTTTATATAGTGGTGTGCAACAGTGATCATTCTGATTGTGATTTCAACCACTAACACAAATTTCTTCATTAAACGTCTGCTAAGATGTGCAATCGACTACAGGTAATGGACAACAACAATGAGGTAATAAACGACAACAATAAGGTAAGTAAAGTTTTTAAATATCTTAAGTTAAAAGTTAAATTGAAGAGGGTTTTAAGTAAAATATGGTTTAATAAACAATGTCTGGATAATAATGTCATCCCAAAGTACGCTCAACTTAAATTAAAAATAAGAACAGTGTAGCCAAAAAAGTAAAAGAACAAAGCGAGAAGTTGTGGATAAAACTGGAAATAAGGTCACTCTACGGCTTAATCAATAGATATAATAGGGAATTATATGACAGACACATAGAATTGTTAAGAATATACTCGTATGTAGACTTAGAAGAAATATTATATAATTTTGGTTTGGGGTACGTAGAAAAGAAATTGGAAAAGAAAAATAAAAAAATGGTAGATAAGTTAAATAAATTAATAAGAAAGAACGAAGTAAAAAAGGAACACCTCTCTAAGAATAACTATGAAAAAAGAGTAATAAACCTTACTGAGGTAAATTTCAATACAGAAGAAAAAGAAATGTTAGCAAAAGGCTTAAAATACGCACCGCCACCAGAATTAAATCAAGAAAAAACGATTATTGAATGCGAAAGCATAATACAAAAACTAGGAAATGAAAATGATAAAAAAAGAATAAGGTGGGAAGTAGGGAATGTAGTAGATAAAATATTTAAGAAAAGTTTGTATAATTCAAAAAAAAAAAAAAAAATCAAATCAACTGTAACTAAACTAAAGTATAAAATAAAGAAGAATGATATTATAGTTACGAAGGCGGACAAAGGAAATACAATGGTACTACTGAGAAACGACGAATCCATAAAGTATAACGTTTTGCGTATCTCGTGTTCGTTCGTATACCTCTGTAAAATATAATAGTGTGTCTGAGTTTCTTACCACTGCATCCTCGCACGGCGATGCAATTCACGATGTTTGGGCCCGTAGCGAACGTACTGGGGACCAGGTATCGTGGTTCCCGATTTGAGGTTCAAACGTAGTGGATAATCTCCGGGTGGCGCCAAATTGTTTGTATAAAACAATTAAAATTGTTTCTTTATCAATGTTCTATTTGAACGGGGCGACGAATTCAATCCGTCCCGCCTTTTCTCAATTTTGGTCAATCGAGTTAGCAGTTGCATATTCGCTACTTGCGCGCTAGACGTCGCATTGGAAACCTTCACTATACATTATATTTTTAAACATACACTTTGCTAAAGAAAATAAGACACGATTTAACACACACAGTATAAATTTATTATTAATTTGAAGTTAATGTTTTATAGACACAAGTTGTAATTAATTTTTTATATATAATTCCGCACCGGATAATTCTTTATAAGACTCTCTCCAGGGTTAAACTATCGACTTTTGAATACAAATAAACAGTATGGCGTTTTATTTCGCCGATCAACAAATATTTCTGTCGATGTTTGTGGGTTGTTTGGATCACGTTAAAAGGTTCAGATGCTGTTACAGGGCTACAAACTGGTTTTGAGGTCTAAATTACTGATTTTACTGACTAAAATCACTGAAATACTGACTTCTTACTGACCTAAGATAAAATAACTGACCTTAATTACTGACCTCCATCGACCATATTAATATTAATTTACAAGTAATTAGACAGTTTAAAACATATTTTTTATAATTGGCCACCCTTCTCCCCACTGAGCAGCTGTAAAACAAAATCTAACATACAACGGCATTATTTTAGTTTGAGACTTATTAAAAAACATTAAAAACTAAACATTGTTCAAGTAAAATCAGCAGGCATATTGTTAACTGGTTTACAGCTACTCAGGCCAATTTCCCTTGCCACCATTATAAGTTAATTTTGTATATTTATTTTATTGACATATTATTCAGCGCTTAACTTACATCTTATATCTAATAAAACAGTAACATAATTACCCATCTTAAATATTCCTAGAATAATATAATGTACATACCAAGAGAACGTTAAATATCCTTGGTTCTCTATGATCAGTCTGCTTAAGAATTGTAATTGAAACTCATTGCTTGGGTTTTTTATTGAAAAATGAAGTAATTAGTGAAGATTTTCTTTTCTCAACATTTTTCTGAATTTTTTCCGCATCATGTCTTTTTATGTCAGCTTCTTCTTTAACTTTCTGAGCACTTTCCAGGATTGCCTGTGCAACATTTGCCGCAACAAGATCCTTATTTTTAACAGCCTGCTTTAATCTTTCATTTGCATCTTTTAAAAGAGTATCAGCTACTTTTATTTTCTCTTCTTCATCACTTTTCAGTTGTTTTAATACTACTTCTTTTTCATCAATACCTTTCCTCTCAGCTGAGAGTTTTTTCTCTAATTCGTTTTCGGCAATACGCTCTTTCTCCTTAGCTTCTTCTTCTCTCTTTTCCTGTTCTTTCTTTAAACGTTGTTCTTCTAGGTACTGCCTATGATGTATATAGGCTGATTGAGCGAGATTCAAGAGCTCTTTTTTTATATGAACCAAATGTACTTTTCCATCATAGAGTTTATGCAACGTGAACGTGAAGATAGGCATTCAGAGTTCTTTCAGACATACTTGCCCGATCAGAGGTCATAACTCTCTGTGAGCTTGAGAAGCCTCTTTCCACATCTGCTGAACCATGAGAAAGAGATAAAACTGCTTTGACAACCTTAGAAACAAGTGGGTACTTCATCTCACCTGCCTTATCAGTTTTCTTAAAAAACTGGTTCCAGTAAACATCAGTGCGATTGCTCTTGCTATGGAGCTCATCTTCTTCCAAACTCAGTAACTTCCATTCATCAATAAGGGAGGCTATGTTCAGATCAATAGGCAATGCTTTTGCCACTTCAACGATGGACTTCCAACTATTGTCTTTTGTTCTTTCGGATGGGATCAAACATTCAAAATGCTTCAATAAAGGTTTTGACGTCAAGGAAGACTTGGTAAAAATGTGTTTACAATTAGCAATGAAATGCTTTTTTGCTTGGAGCAGAAATGCAAGTTTGTCCTTTTCTGGTAACATTTGTAATTCTTACATCTAATCCACAGTTTACTTCTTTAAGAGGAAGAAAACTTTTCTCATCATTCAAGGAATCTAACGAGAAGATAACCTCAGAATGACATATACGAGTCATTAGTCTGCTTGTTAGAGTTTTGAGGTGATCATACAGAAGGTGAATCAAAGGTTCTTCTTTCTGAAAGTGACCAGTAAACTGTGAAAATATGTGAGCACTGGAGCAAGCAAAGTTTATTTCCACTTTCATTGTGTTAACTTTCAGAAGACTAACAATGTTCTTGTATTTGGATGATATCATTAAATCACTTTTATATTTTGGCACAAATACCATGAAATACTTCGTGACTGCTGGCCACTGTTCTAGGAGTCTTAAACCTGCTGACTCCAAAGACAACCACCTTGAAGAAACATGTTTGATGAACCTGTGCTTAGGTAGCTTCAGATCATTCTGAATTTTTTCAAAATCTTCCCATCTCGAAGCCCAACCATAAAAAAAGTCATGAATAAGGAATATCAAATTTGAAGCGTTATCACCAAGTTCTTTCATACCGCGCCTAAAAGCATTGTGAAGTATGTGAATGTTGTATGTACCAATGTCAACCATTCGTTTTTTTCTTAATAAAATAAGAGATTCATTCATCAGGTTTGTAACTGCTTTATTGACATTGGGCCCATCATTACTGAGCATCAGTAAGTTGGTTCGCAGTAAGGTTGTGTTATCTATAGCTTCACACAGCTTATTATACAATTCATCAGCGGTAGCTGACCCCATAAAAAAAGTCTGCAAATGCCTTGTAACAATCATTTCTTTAGATGGAGACCAATACTTAACAGCTGTTTGAAGTTCTTTTGATGAGCCAGCATTAACAGTTTCGTCAAAACATAATGTGAAAAGAGCACCATCCATTTCATTCAACATTTGCTTTTTAAAGAATGGTGCCAGAGCATCAGTTATCAAGTATTGTGCCTTTGTTCTTGAAAGTGAAAAATCTGTAGGAACACTTGATGGAAACATCGCTTTAAAGTCTCCCGAATGTCTTCACAGGATGGAAGCAAAGGAAAGTCCGCTGCAACTGTCTTCATTACCCAAATAAGTTCCGCTTTGGCTGCACTATCTCTAATGTTGTACAACTGAACCGTTTGCTTGATTGTTTCACCAACACTAGTAGATGGCGCACAGTCTTGTGAACCAGCTGTGCATTGGCGAACTGAAGTCAGATGAAGTTGTGAAGAGGAAAGTTTTTGTTTACATTCTTCTTTATGCTTCCGAGAAGATGCATGCTGTTCCACGGCTTCATATCCCCACGAAATATTGAAAGTTTTTATACAAAGGGTACAGAACATCTCATGGTCACTGGCTTTACGTCCCCACTCAGCAACAATATATCCATTACAGTCAGAATTTCTCAGCCAGTCACTTTTAAATTTACACCTGCCCATTTCAAATACTTTACACAGTAAGAAATTGTTTTTAAACACTTAAGAGTCCCAACAAATTATTTGATTTCAAAAAATTATAAGGCCGGTACGAAACAACGGATTAAAAAACTTTGGGTGGTCGCTTTCTTCCCTTCAGTTCCGGTTGTATTCTTCTTTCTTAACTTTGAGCCAGTGTAGTAAGTCTATGGAAGCTCTAACAATTTTTTCAGCGATCTTTCATGGATATTATCGGCCTTACAAACACAGATGAAATGTACTGTTAAAAATATTACGGTGCTATAAAAATCTGTTAGTGCAACAGGAATTTATAGCACCAATATTGCGCCCTCAGTTAAACATCATTGGGGAAACAGTACATTCCAGACTGCTTTTTATACTGGAATGCAATCTCACATGCTTTTCATACCTAATCTTAATTATTTATTTCTGACAAAAAATTTTTAATTATCATGTTAGAAAGTAAGGAAATAAAAAATATCGGTATGGAGAACCATACATGACTTCCATATTCTAAGATTTATATTTAAATCTTAATATCGCCTGCCAAGCGCGATATATTTTCTCTTATACATGATTTACATTAAAATGAAAAAATTTTAATTTTATTGCCTGGCAACAAAATTATTTTATTTTTAACAATTACCATTGTTTGAAAAAGTTTAAATAAATTTCAAGTACTTTACTCTTGTTAAAACGTAAAAGGTTGCAGGTAAACTACCCCTTCCCCTTAACCGATCTTCACCAAAATCGACAGTCCTTGAGACCTCTACAATTCAGGGACGTATGCAAAAAATTATTTGATTCTGTTTGAATTTGCGGCAGTTATCGTTTGCCATATAAAATACGCTTGATAAAAAAACGTTGCGGGTAAACTACCCCTTCCCCTTAACCGATCTTCACCAAAAACAATAGGTCTTGAGTACTCTACAAATCAGGACAGCATGCAAAACATTATTTGATTCTGTTTTAATTTGCGGCTGTTATCGTTTGCCATAGAAAATACCCTTGTTAAAAAAACGTTGCAGGTAAACTACCCCTTTCCCTTAACCGATCTTCACCAAAAACAATAGGTCTTGAGAACTCCACAATTTAGGGCTGTATGCAAATAATATTTTGATTCTGTTTGAATTTGCGGCTGTTATCGTTTGCCATAGGAAATACCCTTGTTAAAACATAAAACGTTACAGGTAAACTACCCCTTTCCCTTAACCGATCTTCACCAAAAACAATAGGTCTTGAGAACTCTACAATTCAGGGCTGTATACGAAACATTATTTGATTCTGTTTGAATTTGTGGCTGTTATCGTTTGCCATAGAAAATACGCTTGAAAAAAAAACGCTGCAGGTAAACTACCCCTTCCCCTCAACCGATCTTCACCAAAAACAACAGGTCTTGAGTACTCTACAAATCAGGGCTGTATGCAAAACATTATTTGATTCTGTTTGAATTTGCGGCTGTTATCGTTTGCCATAGAAAATACCCTTGTTAAAAAAACGTTGCAGGTAAACTACCCCTTTCCCTCAACCGATCTTCACCAAAAACAATAGGTCTTGAGAACTCTACAATTTAGGGCTGTATGCAAATAATCTTTTGATTCTGTTTGAATTTGCGGCTTTTATCGTTTGCCATAGGAAATACCCTTGTTAAAAACGTTGCAGGTAAACTACCCCTTTCCCTTAACCGAACTTCACCAAAAACAATAGGTCTTGAGAACTCTACAATTTAGGGCTGTATGCAAATAATCTTTTGATTCTGTTTGAATTTGCGGCTGTTATCGTTTGGCATAGGAAATACCCTTGTTAAAACATAAAACGTTACAGGTAAACTACCCCTTTCCCTTAACCGATCTTCACCAAAAACAATAGGTCTTGAGTACTCTACAAATCAGGGCTGTATGCAAAACATTATTTGATTCTGTTTGAATTTGCGGCTGTTATCGTTTGCCAAACAAACAAAATTACCCTTGCTAAAAAAAAACCGTTGCAGGTAAACTACCCCTTTCCCTCAACCGATCTTCACCAAAAACAATAGGTCGCGAGTACTCTGCAAATCAGGGCTGCATGCAAAAAATTATTTGATTCTGTTTGAATTTGCGGCAGTTATCGTTTGCCATAGAAAAAAAATCTACAGACAGACAGACAGACACACACACACACAGACACTTTTCGGAAAACGACTTTTTTTCATGTTTTGAGTGTAGTAGAATCAGAATCTGCAATAATCTCGAACACGATTCTTTTTGCCATCACCATACTTCCATTCCTTAAGGAATATGGAAGTAATATCGGTATGGAGAACCATACATGACTTCCATATTCTAAGATTTATATTTAAATCTTAATATCGCCTGCCAAGCGCGATATATTTTCTCTTATACATGATTTACATTAAAATGAAAAAATTTTAATTTTATTGTTTGGCAATAAACCAACCATTGTTTGAAAAAGTTTAAATAAATTTTCAAGTACTTTACTCTTGTTAAAACGTAAAAGGTTGCAGGTAAACTACCCCTTCCCCTTAACCGATCTTCACCAAAATCGAAAGTCCTTGAGACCTCTACAATTGAGGGGCGTATGCAAAAAATTATTTGATTCTGTTTGAATTTGCGGCTGTTATCGTTTGCCATAGAAAATACGCTTGATAAAAAAACGTTGCAGGTAAACTACCCCTTCCCCTTAACCGATCTTCACCAAAAACAATAGGTCTTGAGTACTCTACAAATCAGGACTGTATGCAAAACTTTATTTGATTCTGTTTGAATTTGCGGCTGTTATCGTTTGCCAAAAAAAAAAAAAATTTCCCTTGATAAAAAAAACCGTTGCAGGTAAACTACCCCTTCCCCTCAACCGATCTTCACCAAAAACAATAGGTCGCGAGTACTCTACAAATCAGGGCTGTATGCAAAAAATTATTTGATTCTGTTTGAATTTGCGGCAGTTGTCGTTTGCCATAGAAAATACGCATGATAAAAAACGTTGCTGGTAAACTACCCCTTCCCCTCAACCGATCTTCACCAAAAACAATAGGTCTTGAGTACTATACAAATCAGGGCTGTATGCAGAAAATTATTTGATTCTGTTTGAATTTGTGGCTGTTATCGTTTGCCATAGAAAATACCCTTGTTAAAAAAACGTTGTAGGTAAACTACCCCTTTCCCTTAACCGATCTTCACCAAAAACAAAAGGTATTGAGAACTCTACAATTTAGGGCTGTATGCAAATAATCTTTTCATTCTGTTTGAATTTGCGGCTGTTATCGTTTGCCATAGGAAATACCCTTGTTAAAACATAAAACGTTACAGGTAAACTACCCCTTTCCCTTAACCGATCTTCACCAAAAACAATAGGTCTTGAGAACTCTACAATTCAGGGCTGTATGCGAAACATTATTTGATTCTGTTTGAATTTGCGGCTGTTATCGTTTGCCAAACAAACAAAATTTCCCTTGCTAAAAAAAAACCGTTGCAGGTAAACTACCCCTTTCCCTCAACCGATCTTCACCAAAAACAATAGGTCGCGAGAACTCTGCAAAACCGGGCTGTATGCAAAAAATTATTTGATTCTGTTTGAATTTGCGGCAGTTATCGTTTGCCATAGAAAAAAAATCTACAGACAGACAGACAGACAGACAGACAGACAGACAGACACACAGACACACAGACACACAGACAGACACACAGACACTTTTCGGAAAACGACTTTTTTTCATGTTTTGAGTGTAGTAGAATCAGAATCTGCAATAATCTCGAACACGATTTTTTTTGCCATCACCATACTTCCATTCCTTAAGGAATATGGAAGTAAAATATCGGTATGGAGAACCATACATGACTTCCATATTCTAAGATTTATATTTAAAATCATTTTCAGCCAAACAACCAGGCTATGTCTTACCTGCCTTTTTATTGCTGTATTAAATGAAAAATATTATATTACATTAAAATGAAAAAATTATAATTTTATTGCCTGGCAACAAAATTATTTTATTTTTAACAATTACCATTGTTTCAAAAAGTTTAAATAAATTTCCAAGTACTTTACTCTTGTTAAAACGTAAAAGGTTGCAGGTAAACTACCCCTTCCCCTTAACCGATCTTCACCAAAATCGAAAGTCATTGAGACCTCTACAATTCAGGGACGTATGCAAAACATTATTTCATTCTGTTTGAATTTGCGGCTGTTATCGTTTGCCATAGAAAATACGCTTGATAAAAAAACGTTGCAGGTAAACTACCCCTTCCCCTTAACCGATATTCACCAAAAACAATAGGTCTTGAGTACTCTACAAATCAGGGCTGTATGCAAAACATTATTTGATTCTGTTTGAATTTGCGGCTGTTATCGTTTGCCATAGAAAATACCCTTGTTAAAAAAACGTTGCAGGTAAACTACCCCTTTCCCTCAACCGATCTTCACCAAAAACAATAGGTCTTGAGAAATCTACAATTCAGGGCTGTATGCGAAACATTATTTGATTCTGTTTGAATTTGCGGCTGTTATCGTTTGCCAAAAAAAAAAATTTCCCTTGATAAAAAAAACCGTTGCAGGTAAACTACCCCTTCCCCTCAACCGATCTTCACCAAAAACAATAGGTCGCGAGTACTCTACAAATCAGGGCTGTATGCAAAAAATTATTTGATTCTGTTTGAATTTGCGGCAGTTGTCGTTTGCCATAGAAAATACGCATGATAAAAAACGTTGCTGGTAAACTACCCCTTCCCCTCAACCGATCTTCACCAAAAACAATAGGTCTTGAGTACTCTACAAATCAGGGCTGTATGCAGAAAATTATTTGATTCTGTTTGAATTTGCGGCTGTTATCGTTTGCCATAGAAAATACCCTTGTTAAAAAAACGTTGTAGGTAAACTACCCCTTTCCCTTAACCGATCTTCACCAAAAACAAAAGGTCTTGAGAACTCTACAATTTAGGGCTGTATGCAAATAATCTTTTCATTCTGTTTGAATTTGCGGCTGTTATCGTTTGCCATAGGAAATACCCTTGTTAAAACATAAAACGTTACAGGTAAACTACCCCTTTCCCTTAACCGATCTTCACCAAAAACAATAGGTCTTGAGAACTCTACAATTCAGGGCTGTATGCGAAACATTATTTGATTCTGTTTGAATTTGCGGCTGTTATCGTTTGCCAAACAAACAAAATTACCCTTGCTAAAAAAAAACCGTTGCAGGTAAACTACCCCTTTCCCTCAACCGATCTTCACCAAAAACAATAGGTCGCGAGAACTCTGCAAAACCGGGCTGTATGCAAAAAATTATTTGATTCTGTTTGAATTTGCGGCAGTTATCGTTTGCCATAGAAAAAAAATCTACAGACAGACAGACACACAGACAGACAGACACACAGACAGACAGACACACAGACAGACACACAGACACTTTTCGGAAAACGACTTTTTTTCATGTTTTGAGTGTAGTAGAATCAGAATCTGCAATAATCTCGAACACGATTTTTTTTGCCATCACCATACTTCCATTCCTTAAGGAATATGGAAGTAAAATGAATTGCCGGTATTGAGTAAAAACCCTTTCTTAAGAACCACTAAATTCTGCTTTAAAAAACTGACTTTACTGACCAATTTAAAAAATACTGGCTTTTTACTGACTTGCTCAAAAATACTGACTTTTACTGACTTTACTGACCAGTTTGCAACACTGCTGTTACAATATTAAAATATCGGTATGGAGAACCATACATGACTTCCATATTCTAAGATTTATATTTAAAATCATTTTCAGCCAAACAGCCAGGCTGTGTCTTACCTGCCTTTTTATTGCTGTATTAAATGAAAAATATTATATTACATTAAAATGAAAAAATTATAATTTTATTGCCTGGCAACAAAATTATTTTATTTTTAACAATTACCATTGTTTCAAAAAGTTTAAATAAATTTTCAAGTACTTTACTCTTGTTAAAACGTAAAAGGTTGCAGGTAAACTACCCCTTCCCCTTAACCGATCTTCACCAAAATCGAAAGTCATTGAGACCTCTACAATTCAGGGACGTATGCAAAAAATTATTTGATTCTGTTTGAATTTGCGGCTGTTATCGTTTGCCATAGAAAATACGCTTGATAAAAAAACGTTGCAGGTAAACTACCCCTTCCCCTTAACCGATCTTCACCAAAAACAATAGGTCTTGAGTACTCTACAAATCAGGGCTGTATGCAAAACATTATTTGATTCTGTTTGAATTTGCGGCTGTTATCGTTTGCCATAGAAAATAAAACGTAAAAGGTTGCAGGTAAACTACCCCTTCCCCTTAACCGATCTTCACCAAAAACAATAGGTCTTGAGTACTCTACAAATCAGGACTGTATGCAAAACATTATTTGATTCTGTTTGAATTTGCGGCTGTTATCGTTTGCCATATAAAATACCCTTGTTAAAAAAACGTTGCAGGTAAACTACCCCTTTCCCTCAACCGATCTTCACCAAAAACAATAGGTCTTGAGAAATCTACAATTCAGGGCTGTATGCGAAACATTATTTGATTCTGTTTGAATTTGCGGCTGTTATCGTTTGCCAAAAAAAAAAAAAAATTTCCCTTGATAAAAAAAACCGTTGCAGGTAAACTACCCCTTCCCCTCAACCGATCTTCACCAAAAACAATAGGTCGCGAGTACTCTACAAATCAGGGCTGTATGCAAAAAATTATTTGATTCTGTTTGAATTTGCGGCAGTTGTCGTTTGCCATAGAAAATACGCATGATAAAAAACGTTGCTGGTAAACTACCCCTTCCCCTCAACCGATCTTCACCAAAAACAATAGGTCTTGAGTACTCTACAAATCAGGGCTGTATACAGAAAATTATTTGATTCTGTTTGAATTTGCGGCTGTTATCGTTTGCCATAGAAAATACCCTTGTTAAAAAAACGTTGTAGGTAAACTACCCCTTTCCCTTAACCGATCTTCACCAAAAACAAAAGGTATTGAGAACTCTACAATTTAGGGCTGTATGCAAATAATCTTTTCATTCTGTTTGAATTTGCGGCTGTTATCGTTTGCCATAGGAAATACCCTTGTTAAAACATAAAACGTTACAGGTAAACTACCCCTTTCCCTTAACCGATCTTCACCAAAAACAATAGGTCTTGAGAACTCTACAATTCAGGGCTGTATGCGAAACATTATTTGATTCTGTTTGAATTTGCGGCTGTTATCGTTTGCCAAACAAACAAAATTTCCCTTGCTAAAAAAAAACCGTTGCAGGTAAACTACCCCTTTCCCTCAACCGATCTTCACCAAAAACAATAGGTCGCGAGAACTCTGCAAAACCGGGCTGTATGCAAAAAATTATTTGATTCTGTTTGAATTTGCGGCAGTTATCGTTTGCCATAGAAAAAAAATCTACAGACAGACAGACAGACACACAGACACTTTTCGGAAAACAACTTTTTTTCATGTTTTGAGTGTAGTAGAATCAGAATCTGCAATAATCTCGAACACGATTTTTTTTGCCATCACCATACTTCCATTCCTTAAGGAATATGGAAGTAAAATACACAACCTTACAATGTTTTTTCCTTAAGTAGGATAATGTGTAGTGGTAATTGTTTTGTTTAAGTGTCATACAAGAAGTTTAAAATTCGTACATAAATATGAGGTTAGTTCTATAGTTAACAAATTTTCAGTGATTAATATTACAATCCAATCCTTGCAAGAGAATAAAAATGATTCAGTGGTATTCAACATACATTGAGAAATATTCAAAGTGCGTTTATTTTTTGGAAGTTGAAATAATTTAACTGATACTTAACAGCCTTGCAGTACAGTATTACTCGGGATGTCGAGAAGGAAGGATTATGGCATCAATATTATTCCCGTGTTCTTTATTCAAGCTTCGGCATCTTTTTCAAAGTTGTTTGGACTTATTTAGGTATTTCGTCTTGAATTAATCGTCTTCTCCCTCTGGAAATGGTATTCCGCATCCATCAGACTTCTTTACGATCAATTTCTATACTTGGTTTTACTTTTAAGATGTTTTAAATATTAAAATGTGTTGTACAGAAAATTCGCATCTGGCTTGCGATAGCGTCACTTTCTAAGTAATTAAATTTAACGGTAATTACCTCGTTAAACGGTCGTTTCCATGGTTACATCATTGCTCTCATTGGGTGAGCTGAACATGAACACATTGTTATCAATTTTCGAATTCCTTTCAAATCTTCCCATATCTTCGGACTTTCTTCCTCCTCTTATCTTCCTTCTGAGTTATTATCTAAATGCACTGTCATTTATATTTTCTCACAAAGATTATTTTGGTACCCCACAATATTGGGTTTTATCAAGTTTTCTAAATTTACAATTAATTTCCTACTTACTAATTACATTTCTTTGTTTATATAATTCCTTAATTTAATATTTGGTTTTTAATAATAACTACCATTCATCCTTGATGAATTATTCACCTTGGATTTGTCCATTACATGGTGATTTTTATACAATCAGTAATTGTTTATGTTTGACCGTTAGGCCTGTTTCACATTTAAGTAGCCATTACTGGATTTTTATGGCTTCATACACAATATATTCCATTTAGTCCTACATTGGTATTTTGCATTTATAATTAGGTGTAATGTCTCTGGATGTGTTTTAATTTAGTCTTTGTTAGTAACAACTGTGTTATTCAATCTTACTTGCTAATTATTTGCTATTCATTTCCAATATAACATATAACATCTAGGTCTATGGTCCGTATGACTCTTACAGCCATATCCAATTCATAAACAACAGTTTATACAATTCATTATTTCTTATTTGTTGTTCTGGTGCTAAACAATCTCACCTCTATTGAACTTTTTTTCATTAAACTCCCCTTATAACATGGGTATTTACTTAATGTTAATACAGACTTATTTTCTAATGCTTTTTGCTCTCCCTTCCATGTTAACACCATCTGATTACTTTTCCTTGTGAATCACACCTTTAAACTTTTACAATACATTTTTAAGTTATAACAATACTATTTCCTAGTCATCATAGTGAATATCACTACTTAGTGTTCATTATTTACTGAATCAATGTTCTATCCTAAATACTATTCATTGTAACTTTGGTAAATGTTATTGTTCACTCTTAAAACTAACACATGAGTTATTTTACTAAGTCTTTACCTTAGCCTACTCTCCTCTTACTATTTTTATGACAGACAATATTTGTATTTATTTTTCACTTGCACTTTCTTAAATTGTTTAGTGTTCGTTATAATTTACTTAGTGTTTCTTTATTATTATATCACTCTAGGATAAATCACTTTCACTAATTCAACTTCCATTTATTTCTCATCATTTTATTCTCTTTCTCTACATACTATCTATATAAAATTATTAATATTGTGTCTTTCTTAGTTAACAAATTACATATATTCCTAACTCTTTTGGTTAGTGTACTTTTATACATTGTTTCATATTACTGACTGTTTATAATTGTCATTTTATCAATACTAACATTCATTAATAGTTTTGGTTCTTAACCGATTTTATTTTCTTTATTATTTTGGATTACCTTACTTCTCCCTTCTATATTTTTTTCCTTGACTAGTTTTCTTGACGCGTTTCATTTTGTTTTCTTCCTCGTGGGTTTGTTCTCTCTTGGTTTTCATTCTTCTTCTCCTTCATTCATCTTGTTTTCTTTATTTTGGTTTCTTAACTGGTTTCTTAGCTGGTTTCTTAACTGGCCAATCTCTGGGGTTGGGTCAATGTCGTTTGTCTGTCAGTCTATCATTTTAGTTTCTTTATTATTCACTTTCGGTTTATTACTCCTTCTCCTTCCATGTTCATTACCCTTTTATTTATTTTTTACTCTCCACATAATTTATTTATTCAAACATAATATCATTTAGCATTTTTTTTATACATACTTATTTAATAATATATATAAAACTTTCACTAATGAACTTACTGTTGTCACTTCCCAAACGTTTCGAGATGTTGTTTCTCTTCTTCAGTGGGTGTAATACTGACTGTCGATTACAGAATAACCATTACGGAATAATGGTGTGTGGTGGGGGTTATTATTCCGTAACGGTTATTCTGTAATCGACAGTCAGTATTACACCCACTGAAGAAGAGAAACAACATCTCGAAACGTTTGGGAAGTGACAACAGTAAGTTCATTAGTGAAAGTTTTATATATATTATTAAATTAATAAAGTGAACGAAGAGGAAGCAACAACAACATACTTATTGTTATCAAAATTTATCTGAATTTGGTGATGTTAGAAAAGAAAACAGAAGAATTTATAAGGGAAGGACCATACGAGGAAATAAAGTATGATTATACAAGTAAGTACCAGTCAAGGATAAAACAACTGATGAAACAGATAACATTTATAGAAGAAAATGAGAAAAAGTATTTATTGGAAAGTAATCCAACAGCACCAACTTTTAAAAGTCAGGTTAAGATACATAAAGAAGGAAAACCAATTAGACCGATTGTTTCTTTTATTAATGCACCTATTTATAAATTATCAAAGGAAGTTAGCAGAGTACTGAAAGAGAAATATGAATTTGGGACAAAATACAACATAGAGAATAATGTAAAATTGATAGAAAAAGTAGAAAATATTAGGATTAATGTAAATACAAAATTGATATCACTGGATGTTAAGGACATGTTTACCAATATCACAGTAAATAAAGTTATTAAGTTAATAAACGATAATAATATGGGAGAATACAGGTATAAAAAGCAGTTGATGAAAGTAATTAAAGAATGTGTAAATCAGAACTAGTTTAGGTTTAATAACAAGTTTTATATACAGAAAAAAGGTTTACCTATGGGGTCTTCATTATCCCCTATTCTTGCTGAAATATACATGAATGATTTTGAAAAGCAATTAATAACTTCCACTAAGTATAAAGACAATATAAAATTATGGTCTAGATACGTTGATGATGTATTAGTAATTTGGGAAGGAAGCATAGAAGAAGTGCATGAGTTTATAAATGAGGTAAATAATAAGGATAAAAACTTACAATTTAAAGAAGAGATAGGAGGTAAGAAAATAAATTACTTAGATTTAAACATAGAAATTAAAGATAATGAGGAACTACAGTTTGGGATATTTAGGAAAGAGTCGTATTCTGATATAATTATACCAAGAGAGTCTTACCACCCATATAGATATAAAATGGCGGCAATCAATTCATTTTGTTACAGAGCTCAGAAGTGTTTAAAAGAGACCGAATCAAAAGATAGGGAGTTAAAAACGATAAAGGGAATTGTAAGGAATAATAATTATAACACCAACATAGTGGATAAAGTTATGAAAAGGGTTAACATACAAAAAGCTAAAATAGAACCAGAACAAAAGAATTATGCAGGCTCATTGACATACATAGGTTCACATACTAGAAAAATTATAAAATGTTTTAATAAATATGGAGTAGATATAGCTATTAAAAAATGTGAAACGGTATTTGATAAGATAAGGAATAAGAATATAGACAAAATACCAGTATTACAGAAAAGCGGAATTTATAAATTAAAATGTAAAGACTGCAACAAAGTGTACCTAGGTGAGACAGGACGAAAATTCGTATGCAGGTTGTCTGACCACAAACGTGGAGAAGGTAATAGAACAACCAATTCGTTATATGCAAGACATTTCATAGAAGACAACCATAAGTTTGTTAATCCTTTGGAAGAATACGAAATTGTAAAAGTAGTAAACAACACAGTTGAAAGGAAGCTTAGAGAGGAGTTAGAAATATTGAAAGAAAGAGAAAAAGGGTTACACAATTTAATTAATATTAAAATTAAATCTGATAATGAAGAAATATTTTATAACATGATTAAGAAGTAAATGATAGAGGACAGATAGATAAGATTAAGAATTATTTGCATAGTACTAATTGGATGTTTTAAAATAAGGGTGTGTGACTGACCCACATGTGTGGAGAGGAAGAGGGTAAGTTTAAAAGGATGCACACACACACACACAACACTGAAACACAAGGAATTTGCTAGAAAAATATGTAACTGTACAGATGGTGGGACAGGGTTTAGGGGGTGGGGAAGGGTCATTTATATTATAGCTTGTTGTGTGTGAGCAGGGTGGGGGAGAGGGGTGAAGGGTTTGTTTTCACATATTTCCTGTCTATTCCGATCTGACGATGGGCTGTGAAGCTTGAAAGCGCTAATCGGGATAATTTTTTATATAGTGGTGTGCAACAGTGATCATTCTGATTATAATTATATGAATACACATGTTAAAGAAAATTAATTACACATTTATTAAAGTATATTTTATATTACGAATTTGGATCCCAAGAACGTAGAGCATCGAAGGCGTTAAAAGGTTGGTATAACCATAGCAGTTCCATACACCCATTATACACATTATATTTAAGAAATATAAATTAATTGAATATTACAAAATTAGCACCAACAACTTGGGACTCTACAAAATACTACTGTTACATTTGAAAATAAATTAACAAACAACGTCACACACATCGCATTACAATATATATATAAAGTATAATTAGAAATTCAACAACATTTCATAGTCACTTAACACCGGCTTATTTCTAATCCAGCTCTGTGTGTTAAAATAAGTCTTATGAATATTTGTAAAAATAAAAGAACATTTTCAATTGTGAATTAATAAAATAAAAGATAGTTCAACCTTCAAACTAGTCTCTTTCTCCCCCCCCCTCCCCAAGCAGCTCCTAGTTATGCCGTTGACGTAACTGCTAATACTAACTGTAACTGTAACAGTTAATACTATTTTGTTACTTTTTATTATGTACTATTTGGCTAAACACACAAACAAAATAAAAACTGTATAACGTTATAACTTTACCTGATATTTGGCCAAAATCCCTAAATATTCTATAATCAGTATCTCCAGGAATAATTCCGCTTTGAAAAATTTCTTCTGCTAATGCTGATGCCAAAGGATATGGAACAGACTGTGAATATGCCTGAGGAATGCAAAATATTTTATATTTTAATACTTTATATTAATAGACACTCGTATGTGTTGTGTCCATTTCTATTTCTATTTATCTCTTTTGTTGTTATCTGAAAAAACATCATTATATATTTTCCTGATCTGTACTTATTTTTTACTATGAAAAGATGATCTCATTAGCATCTATTTTGAATCAGATAGCTGATGTAATAAGTTTCAGGTAGTGAGATACACTTGATTAGGCCTATTCAAGTTTCTTGCAGTATTTCTACATTTATTATATTATTATCCAATAATAGATTACTTCTGCATGTGTATGCTAATTTTGTATCAGTATGTATAAGTTTATTATATACTGATAAACATAGGATAAGAAATTAAATACACATGCAGAAGAACTCTAATATTGAATAATAATATAAACACACACACAATAATTTAGAAACTGAATTATTATCTGAGAAGTACAACTACAATAAACCTCAAATTTTGAAGGACACGTGAGAGAAAAAGGGAAGACCAAAGTAATACTGCAAGGAGCAGACAGATGGGAACCTGAAGCTACAAAGGTTGGCAGCAAGGAAAAGCAGGTAGGAATACAGTGAAGGAAACTACAGTACAGAAGAGGAAGAGGAAGAGGAAGAGGAAGAGGAAGAGGAAGAGGAAGAGGAAGAGGAAGAGGAAGAGGAAGAGGAAGAGGAAGAGGAAGAGGAAGAGGAAGAGGAAGAGGAAGAGGAAGAGGAAGAGGAAGAGGAAGAGGAAGAGGAAGAGGAAGAGGAAGAGGAAGAGGAAGAGGAAGAAGAAGAGGAAGAAGAAGAGGAAGAAGAAGAGGAAGAAGAAGAAGAAGAAGAAGAAGAAGAAGAAGAAGAAGAAGAAGAAGAAGAAGAAGAAGAAGAAGAAGAAGAAGAAGAAGAAGAAGAAGAAGAAGAAGAAGAAGAAGAAGAAGAAGAAGAAGAAGAAAGCCTCAATGAAGTTAAGAATAATCATAATACAAAATATAAGTAACGTATTAACATATTTATGTACAAGATTTGGTATACATTACAGATTAAAACCCAGTATGTATAAAAAATAATCGGCACTTGCTATTAAAAAAGTAACAGTACTAATAATTTTATTATTGCTTCAAATCTTGTGCATACTGGAACCACAAATAAAAACTATTCCTTTCTATTTTCCTGTAAAGTCATCATGGTTTCTTAAATTGCCAACTGCTGATTCCCTACAGTACAGGATAAAGTTGAAAAGGCCGCCACTGGAAAAAGTGGGAAGATGTTGTTATTGTGAATATAAGGAGATGGTCGCATTGTGAGGATGGAAGTGAGGTAGAGGGTCACAACAGAAGAGGACAAGGTTTGATTTTGAGCTGTAGTGGCTCAAGAGAAGGAGGGGGTACAGAAGCTCAGAAGGGATAAGATTCACAGTTATTCTGCAAACTTTTCTCTAACAGTATGATATATAAAAGTTCGGTTATATACAGTAGTTACAAATAACAACAAGCCAATAATTATATACATAGTATACAACATACACATTGACACATGGTTTACTATTATTTACTAGTGTTTTATTATTTACTAATTTAACAAACAAACAAACACACACACACACACACACAAGGCAAATAATACCCACAGATTAAACTGAATATGGTAATAATGAAAGAAAGGAAATTAGTCAAATTAAGTAAGCATACAGTATAACACTCTGATAGGAACACAAATAACACTTAATAAGTTAACAGTACATAATAATTTTGAAATATCTCTTTGAACGAGCTCTCACAGTTAATCATTTTGTTGCTGCTCTCTGTTTCTAATATTATATGGGAGTTTTTTTTTTAATGTTACTCACTAACTGACTAATTAAATTATAAATTTCTGTCAACTTCAAAACATTTTTTTTTTGTTAAGCTCAGATGGAAATTCGTTTTCTAGAAGTGTTTTTTACTCCACGGTTTTTTTTTTTTAGCATGATGCCAAGCTGTTCCACTCTGTACATGGTTTTTATACATTGTGCAACTATTCCTAACCCACTTCCTGGTACCCATATAATAACTGTACTTTTGATTTGTAATAACCTTTTCTTTTTAACCATCTGCATAAAATCACTTTACACTCCTCACTATCTGAACTACTATCAAATCACTTCATGGAGTGAAAGATACACGGAAATCATTTGGTGCAGTCTAGACTACAAGAGCTTCCTTTAAAAAACACTGGAAATGATATACGATCTGGGCAGTCAAAGCAGTACTTTGAGGCACCCATTGCCTTGAAGGAGAACCATCTCCTCTATTAACTTTTGTTTGAATATTTTTTTTTTAATGTAGTTTTTGAATATTTTCATTACATGAAAGTGAATGCACCACAGCACAGACTTGTTTTTTATCATTTTTCATGTCCTCATATTATCACCAAACACGTGTAGCATACATATTGTAACGTGACGGTTCCCTTAAAATAAAGATTTGAAACCCATTTATACTGAAGTACAGAACAATAGAGAAGTAATAAACTTATATAGTAAATTATATGTACTAATAGGTGTAGTCAAGACTAAATAATGATAGAATATAATAAAAGAATAATAAACATGTCTAGTTAACACCTTGTAACCACTAGTTCAAGTAAAGACTTCATAGTAAATTATATTAAGAATAGGTAAAAGCCCTATAATGTCAAGTATAGCTGATTAACATTGGACTGTGAAGTGAAGATGTGTACATCCATCAATCAGTTATCTTAAATAATGATTGTTTAGTAGTAGGTATAAAATGTAATAAAAACAGTATGACTGGATTAGGTAGTTGTATCTACCTATGATAAATGAACATATAGACAATTTAGAGAGAAAAATGGTATTACCTAAATGTGTAAATAAAGTTTATTACATTAAAACTATTATAATATAGAGTTAGCAAAAGGACAAGGATTATGTTTTAAAGGACTAACAAGATGTAGTTAATAATGTTCTGTAATATTTGTTAAACTAATTATTATAATCCAGTTGTCAGAATGACCATTATTATATGTTGAAGAAGTACCAAGATGTAATTAATAGTGTTATATAATATTTGTAGTAATTGGAATATGAAACATTAACTGACTATTATATTAGGGAATAGGTAATAATAATTATTTGTAATAGACTAACTGAGAATTTGTTCAGTATGTTATTTTTACAGAACTTTCATTTATACACACCGGTACCAATCTGAGAGCTTGACCTTGACAACAGCTGGCAAGGACAACAGCTAATTGTCAACTTAAAAATATCGTGTCGTTACTCTATAGGTGACTATTTGCATTACTTTATACCGGATCATATTTTAATATATTATATATTATTCATATATTCATATTTCCTGTCGGAACTGTTTCAAGGTTAAGCTCTCAGATTGGTACCGGTGTGTATACTTCAGGGAAGGTAAAAAACGAACTGTATAAAGGATAAAGAATAGAGACTTAATATTATTATGTGTTGTAAATAAGCATTTGTATATTAAGAAATAGATAATGTTCAAGGGTACACTAGACAATATGATGTCTATGGCACAATCAATATGTTTTATAAGAAATGAATGTTCACATTTGTTATAATTAGTATTAAAATCAATTTTGTTAACAGTTAAGATCATATGTAAAGTAAAGGGAAATGCGTGTGTATAAAAAAAAAACACTTTTAAACATGAAATATTATATTAGGCCAAAATTAAAAAATGTCACTTTGAGAAATACTGAACAAAAACCTATATTGTGAGATCTCAAAATGATCAGTAGAGAAAGAGGATTTCATTGGTAATAATTTTATTACTATTGTACCTAGCATAAGATGTTAAAATTAATATTTTGATGTAATTTTGACAAGAAAGAACCGACACCATGAGATGACAATGCTTGGAGTTTCAGCCAATGGGAATTTCGCATATTTTGCACCAGAAAGCCCCAAAATCCAACTCAAGCGAGTTAGTTGATTGTTAAACCTCGAGTAGTAAAGATCAGAGCCTCCACAACACTTCTGGACAAAAAATTGCAATCGGACTCAAACATCAGACAGGTTAGGTGTACAGTGAACCGGAGTTAAATCATAATCGAGTGATAAATCTATAGTGAATTATTAAAATAATAATAAATGAATTACATGGTGAAAACAACCGAAAAGGAATAAGAAAGTGTGAACATAAAAGGGAAAGTATTGTGATATTAATTCAATTTAGAAAAAAAAACCTTTTTAACATTTGTTATAAACCAACCTGTGACACTATATACACTAGTGAACTATTTTTTCACAAACACTGAATTATCAAACACTAACACTGTTGTATTTTTTAGTGGTTAAGTAATTATTTTTCTGTGTTTAATTTTAAAGAAGCAGAATATTCCTTAACCTAAAAGACACTGTTCGGCACTCACGAACTGTTCAGTCCTATAGTTATAAGTTATTATTTTGTTGTATCATATTATAATTTTAAACTGTGATGTTTTGTACTTCACTAATGACATTTTCTCAATAATTATTGTAGTCAAAAGAAAACACGTGGTTATATTTACATAGTGTAAACAGATAACCATTCTGAGATCGGAATTTTTCAATAGTTCCAACCGCTGAGCATTAATATACCAAGCCAGGGTAATTCATGTTAAGAATTACTTATTTATTTTAATTTAAAAAATAAAGGATTTAAAACCTCAATAAAAAATATTGAAAAGAATTGATTTTGTGCCAGTGTAATTATTTCTAATAATTAATAATGTCTCAAATTACGAGTGCTGGCGTTCATGAAAACTGAAGAGTAAATTGGTATTTCCATGCGAGCAATGATAATATTTTGATTTTAATTATTGTTCATTTTTCAACAAATTTTATTTTAATTCTATATCAAAGAAACAAAAACCGAATTAATTATTTGTATAATAAAGATAAAAATCCGTTAAGTATCTCTATACCAGTGATATTAAAAAACTGAAACAGTGCATTCAAAACTTAGCGCCTAGTTAAGCGGTAACGAAGAATGGACATACCTTAAGAATAATAAAGAAACTAGCTGATAATTTATTTTAAAGTATTTATTTACATAATTGACGCTTACAACGAGGCCTAGGCACTTGATTTTAATACAAAAAAGGGAGTTCATTAATTAATACAGAAATCAAATTTTTGTGTTTTAGCTAATAGGCGTTCCTAACTAGCGGCCTATCCAGCCTATTCAATAAATATTTTTTATTTATTTATTTATTTGTTTTAATTTACATATTGGACATTAAATAATTGGTGCTTACAACATGAGGTGTTAAAGAAAAAAAATATATACAAAAGATAATTGGTATTACATATTTGGAACCAACAACTGGGGCTCTACAAGAAACAACTGACATTTTTGAAAATTAATTAATTATAGGCCTATATATTATTTTTATTATATTACATAAATTTTTAAAGCTGTCATTTAATAAAAACTATTAACAAAAATTTTGTATCACATATTTTTAACTTCACTACACCAGTCACATCAACATCAGGCGGAACTAGAACTGAGATGATGCACGTGATAAAGCTCCATTATTAAAAGTATCACAATAATAAAAATTATAAAATCACATGGTACCAAACAAAAGATTTCAGTTATATAGTTGCATGTGTGTGACAGAATCGTATGACATGTACATTATATGATCAATACACATGAACTTCCTGTAACCATTATTGAAATAATCTTTTTTTTTAACTGTTAGATGCTTGATACATGACTGAAATTTCTGTTGTTAAAACTTGGGCTGTTTTTACTGTCAGTAAAAATTGTAAATTTTTATTTTACTTTACTATTTTATTATTCCTTATATTCGTTTTCACAACCAGTGCAAACTTCACCAGTAATGGTCACACCTAAAATAATTTTCGATATCAGAGATGACGAAAAGCTTTGTCTGAACAAAAAAATTGTAGCAGTTTAGCAACTTTATACAAGAAATAGTAAGGATGGCTGCTAATTTAAATAATACGAAGAATAATTAGGAGTTGTTTTATCAAATGAAAGAAACTAATATTTAATGAAATCATAAATTATTTATATTATGTAAAATTAACCTTACTGCCATAAAAATAGGATTTTGAAGTCTTCAAATCACAAAACACATCCTATCTTATCTTATCCCCTCTCCCTTCCTTGAATTCCCTTTCCTTTCATAATACCTTCTCCTGGGCTACTGCTCTTATACTGGGAATTACAGATATCTTCCACATACTAGGTAATTTCTGACCCATGGGTTGCTTTCATTTCCAGAAACATTTCTTTCCTAATAACTCCCTTTATTGAATTCCTATTCTTAATAATCAGCGGCTGTTTATACAATTAATCAGGGAATGAACTCTAAACTGAAACCTTACTTTAAACCATACTAAACTGAAATCTAAACTGACCAGTATTTGTTAATTATTATTATATAAACACTGGTCTGTTACTACAACTAGCTAAGTTATAGCCTGACAACTTTGAAAAAAAGCCATAACCAAATTCAGTACATGCAGGATGGAGAAGTAAGGCTCCACCTTCTCCCACTTTCTCTGTTCTCCTGTCCCCCTTCCCTTCCAAATCAACAGCATGCTGTACTCCTGCTAAGCCAAACACAACAAATTGACTACTACCGAATTCACTGTAATAAAACACGTTTAATATACATAGTTACCATAGTTGTTGTAGTGTGTACGTCTGTTAATATTATAAAACAATACCATAGCTGTAACTGTCATGTTAACTTTGAAATACGATACAGTATTGACCGATATTAACAATTATAACGTAATTTTTGGAAGGAATTTTTTTTTATTGCGAAAAGGGCACGGTGGCAGTTAGCCACTGTCAAAAGTGATATACGTTGGAAACGTACCACGCGACGGTCGACAACAATACGTGCTTGTCTATTAAGCGACAAGTAGACGCCTAAACTAGTGAAGACAATGGCTCAAGTGTAGCAGATGTTCGGTATAAGGGTGTTACTTGGAAGCGCAAGACTGTAGCATAAAAACAAAGGAACAATGTCGTACCCAGCTAACTACCAAGAATATGTAGTCGGAGGCAGCAATGGCATTGTCTTACCATGTGTGGAAAGTCAAAGACGACACGCGGATGTACAGAAATCACAATGGCATAACTTAAAGGGTAGTCACTCGAACAAAGGGACATACATCGTGTAGATAGAGGAGACAATTTAACCAACAGCAGGGGGCTTGTTTACCACTTCGTATACGGATGGGACACCAAGGCTGGAGAGCAGATGTGTCTTACTAAGAAGAAGACCTCCGTCAGCGTGAGAACAGGATACGAAGGGGAGTATTGAGACAATACCAAAGTTTGTCACGCCTAGGAACTATAGGACACATGGGTGACAGTACAGCAATTAAAAGAAAAGCAGGCAGAATAGGGAGAAGAACAATCACATGATCGACAGGCATAAAATTTGGTCTTTCGGCGAATTGCGGTGGAGGAGCCACCAAAAGGAGTACGAGGAGTAGGGAAAGGAACAGCCTATCTGATGCTAAGGTTTGATCAAGGTAGGAATCCAAAAGGACGTTGCCTTGGAGACGTAGGTCAAGAACAAATCAGGAAGAAGTACGAAGTCTAACTTATGACTTAGGGAGGAGTCTTTGTAGAAAACTAGACGAAAACCCAATAAGAACGATGGCGGTGGGATGAAGTGGAGCTAAGACAGAGTTAGTGGAAATGGTTGATGTTATAAAACTAGGTGTCGGACACGAGCGGGCTCTTAATAATTGAATATATCTTAACATCTCGGTATTTTTAAAAGGTGTTAAAGTCGAGCAGAGACCTCATTTATTAGAATGCTCAATTGCATTACATTGTAGTGATAAATTCAGAGTAAAGAGACTTGTTAATTTCGAGCAAGAATCTCAGTAATCGTGTTAATCAGACTTTATAATATGCGATATACGGACGGATAGATGAGTGCAAAGAAATGTTGTGGATAAGTTACAAAACCGTATCGAACAGATCGAAATAGAGCAATATAAAGAGACTTAACATAAACCGAAAGTTATTAAATTACGGATGGTATAAAGACACCTAAGACTTTGAAGAAGTGTTCGAGTAGAGATATAGTACGAAAGTGTGGATAGACGTGGTCAGAATTATGAACTAAATCTGCGACCGTACCATAATTAGTGTACCATTCGCGTAACTGAACAATATCAGATATTGTCATTAAAAACATTTGTAAATAACATGCTGTGATGAAAACTAAATTACAAACATTTAGTATGGATCAATACTGTGGTTAAGACACAATTGAAGACAGTAAAACGTGAAATGAACAACTCGCAGATAAATAATAGTACTTATCGACTTACGTTGAACATACAACTTTAAAACGAAAGTGATCTGAAAGAACATTGACACGGAAGTGCGGAATAAATGCGCGTGTGAATAGTGAATCACCCATCAGTGATGGAAGTGCCTACATGGTCATCAGTTGCTCTGGAGGATGGAGAAGAGCCGGAATTTGAATAAAGCTACTACGCAGTTTTGGATAACATACCACAAGTAACGTAATTATTTATTACTGATATCTAGGTAGCCACTGACCTGTCTCTCAAAAAGAATGCACCACTGAGAAAATTATCAATATTAGATATAAATCAATTTAAAATTTAACGATATTGCGAAAGGATATATATAAAATATGAATCCATTAGCTAAAGTAATTTTACAATCTGTAAAAGAGATCTTGATATAATTACTTATAATTGTGTTAATATAAAATCATGGTAGTATAATGAAACAAAGTATCTTCGGAGTAAGTGACTAATTAATTATGTAATATATTGTTTATTGTGCAAGATTATACTAGATTTAATTTACAAAACGAATAACCAATTGCGCAGAGCTTGAATAAATTGTTATTTGTAAGGCAAATTTTGGTGTATGTGTAACATTATTTATGGTTACCTTAATAATTATCAATATGTCACGTAAATATATAAAATAAGAAAGGATGCAATCACAGTCACAGTGATGTTGAGAATACCTAACTATTAACCAATAATATTTATCACATTGATCACACCTACACGGATAACATAAGGCTATGCATAACATTACAATCATGACTAACATTGTATATGCTGAAGTTATCGACCAATCAGCATAATTATCATTTACTGTAGATGACACCCAAACAAGGGGAATGTCAATTAAAATTACTCATTGAGGTTTGTAATGAATATATGACCAATAGACGTATAATAACCTGCTTAATTTCCATATCAAATTTGCATAATCAATCATAAATTAATATATGCTAATTAATTTGCATAAAATTCAACATTACATTAACATTACAACATGGCGCTCCAATCGCGGGCATTATAAGAGATCTCACAGTATAAAACAACGATAAAATTAGTTAATTATTTTAACGCATTCACTAATTAATTGATTAATTAATTAATCCACAAATATGCATAACATTTTGCACTATACAACGTACAATAGGAGTAGGTCTCCTGACAGCTTTAAGTCGTTTTACACTGAGATTATATATAAATGTACCGGTCTCCAACCTCAGCATAAGTAATTAAAAATTACATTTTGATTTAAACAAAAATTGGAATTTGCCTTCAGATAAAGCCTAATTTCAGATACATTAATACAGAAAACAAAAGACAATCCTCTTCAAAACTGATCAGTTGACATCGGATATCTATCTTTATAAAACATTTAGTTTAAGTCATACCTAAAAAATATAGAATTTAAAGAAAACCACTTACCCATATATCGAAAAAATAAAAGAACAACCTGGTCAATATAATTTGACACATCAATATAATGACTAGTTGAAAACCCGTAACTATTAGAGTTTATTGCTTTATTTTGTCACTGAACAACAACACTACACTACATTACACTATTATTGCAAGGAAACACACACAAAAAGAGGATTATTTGTCAATAATGATATTACTGATTCAGTTTAATATTTTCAGTGTCACATCTTCATTAGTATAATTTGTTTTACACAAACATTACACATTTTTGTTGAACTAGACAGTTTGATAAAAGTGTTGCAGAAAGACAGACTTTTTAAATCTAACATTCTGATACTGTCAAACTCGTCTTCACTGTCATCTGACCCGTCATCTTCTGAGTTTGTACTGTTTAATTCTAATGACTGGGAGTTGAGTGAAATTATTAAACTGTCTACAGTTTCCTCAATAACAGCATTCCAGTAATCTTCCTCAATTTTATACACATGCTCACAGCATTTTCTCCACTTTTCCACTAAATATTCAGAAAAAAGTATGAGTCACAGTTGTTTTTTCTTTTTCATTGAATGTGATAAACACTCATCTTCTCGCCCTTTGATGTCACCCCACACTATAGCTCAATTGGATTAAGGTCCGCATGATACGGTGATACACACATCATGTATGCCTGGCATTCAGAAACAGTTTATCCACAGCATACTTCTTGTTAACAGGAACTGATCTAATATAAGAAGTCCTGGTTTCGTCATGTCAGGAAAAAAAATATCAATTTTTTGAAGTACTAACCAGTGCTGAATATCTTTTCTTCAGTGTCGAACTAGTTGGCCTTTTTTTGCATTATCAAATACAATGACGCTATTTGCTGGAATATTCAGTAGTAATATTTCTTTCACCCATTTCGAGAATTTATGAAAATCCATCTCGTCATGGTAATCATCTGATTGCTTTCTTGTTTGATTTTTTGGATTGCCATATTTGTAGGGTATTTGGGACAAAACCTTCCTCTCCGTCAGTATTAACTGTTACTAATCTCGATCCTTTACCAATGGAATTTGTAACGCTAATTTCATTTTCGGATTGCCAAAAAACTGAGGCAGTATGGGTGTTATGGAGGTAAGTTTCGTCCAAATACACAATATTTTTATTAGCTTGCCTCGTACGCCACATACTTCTTAGTAATTTGTTCTTCAGGTTTTTCAATTAATAGTTTTCTCTTCGACTGGCAGTTTTGCCAGCTAAAACCAATGGATTTAAGAGTTCTCTGGAGAAACTCTGTACTGCAATTTAAAATACTTTCTTCTCTAATATTGTAACAATCCTCTTTTTTCTAATTTTTGCAAGAGTGTAAAAGTGTCAGAGTGTAATTGGTGTATTGTGCCTTACCAATCTGTCAGCGCTCGGTAACGTAACTTACGCTGATTGAGTCCGTCGCGAACGTACGAATAACCAGGTATCGAAGTCCTTACCTGAGGTTCACTAGGGGTGTATAAATCCCGGGTGGCGCCAAATTGTTTATTTTAAACAATTAAAAAATTTAGTATTATCAGCGAGTCAGCTCAGGCGGTGGGGAGAATTAAAACTTGTTCCCGCCACTTATCGATTTTTACAATCAAGCCAGCAGTTTGCTGTGTTTACTGCTTGAGTGCTTGCCGTCAATTCATAGCTGTTCGCTACAATGTACAACATTTATAATACACTTTCCTAATGAAAATAAAACACATTGGTTACACACAGTATTGGTTTATTAGTTAATGGTTATTACTTATTCAGTGACACAGGTTATATTTGGTTTTTTATATTATTTTGCACCGGCAATTAATCTAAGACAATTTTCTCTGGGTTTTGACGAATCGATTCTGAACGTAACAGATACACCATTATACACCATAATGGCGTCTGTCGGAGTAGTATACAAAATATTTTCGTTCAATCGTCTGGAATCTTGAGATTACGATAAAAGGATTAGATGCAATTACAATAATAAAAATACACAACTTTACATTATTTCTACTTAAATAATATAATGTGTAGCTATAATTTGTTTTTTGGAGTGTAGTAAAGTGTTTCAAAAGTTCGTAAACTAACAACAGGTTAATTTTATAAGTTGACAAATTGTCAGTGTCTTAGTTTTTTATTTAATCTTTGAAAGAGAATAAATTCAGTTTAGTGATATTCATAGTACAGTGAGAAATATTTAAAGTGCGTTTTTTTTTTCGGAAATTTGGGTAATTTAAATGATACTTAACACCTTAGTAAACTGGGTGTATTCAGTTGGTCTGGTAAAAAGGACTTGAGCTGCAATCGTATTCAAATTTCAATTGTTTGGGCTTCTGGCATTATTTCAATTTAATCGGAGCAATTATTCATTTCTTTTTGATTTAAATGGTCTTCGACATCAGTTAAATGGTTTCAGTCATTGTCTGCTTCCTTCTCGTTCATTTGTGGTAATTTGGTTTACTTTTATAACATTTTAAATTAAATATTTGGTTGTTCAAAATTTGGCTTCTGTTTTCCAAGAGCGTCGCTTTACGAGTAACGATATTCAACGGTAATTCCGTCCCTAACGGCAGTTGCCATGGTTACTAATTAAATCTGATTGGTTAATCTGGCTATAAATCCATTGTTATCAAAATTTGAATTCTTTTCAAAATCCTTGTATATCTTCTGATTGCTTTCATTCCGTTATCTTCCTTCCTAAGTATTAATTATTATCACTGTTATTTGTATTTTCTTCCAAAGATTATTTTGGTACCCCACAAGATTGGGTTATTTCATGTTTTATAATTTTACAATTATTTTAATATTTCTTAATTACATTTCTCTTTTAATTTAAGTCCTTATTCTAATATTTTGTTTTTAATAAGATTTACAATTTATCCTTGGTTGATTATTCGCCTTGGATTTGTTAATTACTCTGTTATTTTCATACAATTTGTATTTGTTGGTGTCTGACAGTTGGGCATTTCTTAAGCCTAAGTAGCCATTACTGATTTTTACTTATTTCATATACATTTCATCTCATTTTAGCCTAATGCTTTTTTTTGTTCTTATAACTGGTTTTGTTACCTATTGATGTGTTTTGTTTCTGTTTTTGTGTTATTTGTATGTTACTACTATTTTATACATCATGTATTGCTAATTATTTACGAACAGGTTTTCTCGTTTTCTAAGTCATATATTGCTTTACTTTCCTACTTATTTACTCCGCCAATGTCAACAATATGGCTATTATTTACTATTTTTTATCACATAAAATACAACATTTAGGTCTGTGGTTGGTATAATTACCCCAGCCATATCCTATTCATAAATTTGCTTACACAATTATTTAACAATTAGTAGGTAATATTGGTGTACGATTCATTACATTTTATTTTATTTTTTTGGGTGATAAACAACCTCACTTCTTTTGAACTTACTTCAATAATTATCCCTTATAACATGGGTGTTTATTGATTGTTTTAAACTTCTTATTTTATAAATAATCTTTCCCTTCACTCCATGGTAACACTATCTGTTTACTCTTTCATGGGATTCTCACTTTTAAATACTATTATATACTTTTAAACTTTACAATAAGATTCTTTTCTAATCAATACAGTTAACATCACTCTTCAGTGTTCATTACTTCTTAATTAATTGTTTATTTTAAATACTATTCTTAACAACTTTCTTAAATATTAATATTGTTCACTATTAAACCTTTAGTGTTTGTTATTTTTACTAAGTGTTTATCTTGTAACGTGTCAAAATTAAGTAATTTTATTTATTGCATTTATGGGGTATTTGTATTTCATTTTATTTCCGTTTTCGGAGTTTCATAAAAATGTTGCAAGTTTAATCCCATTGTGAAAGAACACGTGGAGACTATAACAGTGTTGAAACACAGCAGCAACGCAATATTCCGTTGCGAAATCAGTTGAGGTATGCAGCCACCCTCTATTTCCACGAACTCTGCTTGTGTGTGGTCATGTGCTTGTACGCAACGACTCAAGTATGCACGCTGTTGGGACGCAAAGAAAATCAACCGACGCTGTAAAAAATGGCGCAGAAACGACGTTGGGTGAGACTAAAAAGCCGACCTGCAGGATACGCAAATTATGCACCGCCCCTTTTTGTGACATAAAGCCAGCAGTGCCTAGAGATCGTCGACACACATTACTGATACAACTACTATGTATCATGAATAGAGTCGGTAAACTACAACAACTCAACTGTGAACGGCGACAAAATCCGTTGGCAGTGGTCATGAACTTCCTACCGCTCGCAAGAGACGCCATCCCAGTCTTCCTCTGTTTGTGTCGGCCGACACAGGGCCAAGTTAGGCTCCTTAGAAAAATTCATATTTTACCGGTAACAAAGTGATATAATAATAACAAAGTATGTGACCACGGTCAAGTAAAGGTGTAGAACATATTCAGATATTTTTCGGACACTAAAAACAAGAAATCTAAAAGAGCAATGAGTGCGCGCGAAAACCACATGGCCTACGGGAGGGAATATTATTATAAAAAATGTTAAGGGTTTTATAATTCTCTGTGTGTCTGTGTGTGTGCAAAAAATTGCAGGCTGGGCAGTCTTGTGTGTGTGCATATATATAAGGTAAGCCGTAGTCTAAGATAGAATAGGAGTGGTAATCATGTAACGCAAGCAAGAATCAATTCTTACGAAAATTTTTCATATGTACTAAAGTTTGTAAAAAAATTGTTAATGATCCAAAACTAAATTAAATTATCAATTCTCTTCATAAAATGTGTAGAGTTAGTTATTTCGATAACCTATGAAACACATGTTTGTATCTAGCGTTCGTACGAAAGAATCCTGGCCCCAGACAAACGAAACTTTGAAGGTAGGTGTAAGTTGTATTTATGTATTTTATATATGTTAAAAAACTAGATTTAAAGTAACAATCTTAGCTTTCACTATTTTTCCTATTGCTATCATTGATAATATTTTTATTTACTCATCACCTTCACTTTTAAATTACCTTGTGTTTATTATAATTTATTTAGTGTTTTTTCTCTATCATTTTACTTTAGGGTTTTTTCACTTTCACTATGGGCACTTCTTAAACTTTTTATTTAAGTGTTTATTAATGGGTAATCCCTATCATTACTTTTCTTGGTCACTTAGTTATTTTCAGTTTATTTCTCACTATCTCAATATCTCTCTCTTTCTTTACACATATTATTTATACTTACTAAGTTCATGTCTTTCTCTATTTCTTACTTACATATACTTCTAATTCTTGGGTTAGTGTATTTTTATTTATCGGGTTTTATTAATTACATTTGTCACTTATTCAATACTAATATTTATCTTTTATATTGGTTCTTTACCGGTTTCGTTTCCTTTATGATATTTGATTGTATCATTTCTCCCTTCTCCATTCTCTACTACGTGTCTGTGTTTTATCACCTTGTTTCATTTTATTTCCTTTATAGTTGGTCTGTTCCATTTTTATTTTCATTTTTCTTCTCCTTCACTTCTCATCTTGTTTCCTTTTATTTTGATTCTTATCTGGCCAATCTCTGGGGTTGGGTCAAAGTCGTTTGTCTGTCATTCTAGTCTGTGAGTTTCTTTAATAATCACTTTTAGTTTATAATTCTTCCTCCTTCTTTCTTAATTACATTTTTTTATCTCCTTATTCTCTTCATTATTTATTTATTATAATATATTACTTTTTAGCATTTCTTACATACTTATTGTTATCAAATATGATCTGAATTTGGCGATGTTATATAATGTCACTCAATTTTTTGAAGTTGGTTTTTTTTTCATCATGCAGAAATTATGAATTTTTCTCCGTGTAAAATCATCAATGAGAATTTTATTTTTATGCGGACTTTTCATTCCCTTAGGTGTAGAAAAAGTCAGTGAGCCTCTAGCTGAAGACTGTTTACCGTCAGCAGCAATCATTTTCACCAGTGTTTCGAACACAGCCATTAAGACACTAGTAGCTTTCACAACATTATATTTTAATTTATGTAACTCTTTCTGTTCCTTGAAATCGTTATACACATTAAAAATAATCTCTTGCTCTTGACCATGCAAGTCTGCCAGAGGAGCAGCAAGATTTTGATGTAGACGCCATGACACAAACAAACACTTTTTATAACCACACGAAGTAGTAGAACTACACACACTTTTTATAACACAAAGCACAACACGATGCTTTTTGTAACCGTGGACCACTCCAGTCCACATATGGTGTTTGGTATAAGTGAATGACCCCCTCCACACAGTTGTCTTGCAGCATGTCAGTTTCTCCTGTAAATGTCCGCAGTCTGCCAAAAATGTTTGTTTTGCACAGGTCGTTTTCAATATTGCATACGTATAACATACTTTTCTTGTGGACAGACTGGCAATTCAATTTATTAGTTTGTAAACAATTCATAATATTTCAACTCTCCATTTTTATGAGCTGTATTTGAAGGACCACTATCTCACTGTTAAGAATACATGTTTAAATCACACACTCCAGAAAGAGGCAACTCCCAATTAAAGAATTTGTTCATGATTATGTTCAGTATGTCTATATGGCTTGAATGGATTTCTGTTATTATTAGATTTATCCAGCAAAAAGTTTTTAACTCATTTACTGTGAACCATAAAGTAATAAAAGAATTGATCTTTACATTTATTTTCTTGATACAATCTATGAATGAAATAACAAAGCAAACAATATATAAAATGCCTTAATTTTTTGTACCCAACTTATTAACTTGTAGTTGTTTAAAACAGGCAAGACATACACTAAACAGAAACCCATGGCTCGTCCCTTATATTTGGATGACAAACCATGTATACTCAATTGTATCATTCCTGTCCATCATAAGAACAGACAGGTACATAACAATCCAAAGGATAATAGTAAAAATAAATTCACCTCTCAGTTGAAAAAACAAAAAACATAACTACTATATTGTTTGATTATTATGATGAATTAATGAGATGCAGATTAGTACACGTACAGATACACAGATTAAATACAGTCATGAGAAGTTCGGTTGAGAAAGAAAACTTCTCTAAGCTTCAAAACTCCTACAAAATTTAATAAGTGGAAAGAAGTATGACATGATTGTAATCGACTGAGAAGCCACCGAGAATAAGGTTGTCTCATTACAGTATGGGCAAAATGACTGGTTGTAAGAGAAATAAAATGATTTATGTTAAACAAAAAACAGTGTCTTATTAATGAAAACCACAAAAGTTTATGAGTTTATCTAATGAGCAAGATTACTAGAAATACTTAAAGAACATAACACAAATTGTGAGCAATAAAAAAAGGAATTGTTAACTCCACACCTACCCTGAAACATACAGCTATTTAATTAATGTAATTAATTAAATATGCATAATTAATCATTCAAATGTTAATTAGTTTAATTAATTTACTTAATTAGTCCTGTTCAATGAGTAGTTCTATTTATTTAGCCCCGCATTAGGAAGCCATATACAGCTATGCAAATATGCAAATTAGGCACATTTATTAGTTTGCCTGTTAGGTAAATTAATACGAAAAGAAAACAATTTATCATTAACTTCTAACGAGATTCATGTTATGTTAATGTCGCAAGTTGGCTGTGCCATATACAATTCTGTGATTTACGTTAATTTGATATATAAGTTACTTAATTATCATTTCTGATTGACATGTGTAAATTTAGTTGATTAGAAGAATCTATGTGCATTGGAAAATATGTAAATTGATCTAGTGTGATGCACCGTAACTATGATTGCACCCTCCTCTTTTTTTATATCTTACGTATTATGTGGTCACAATCAAGGTAGTCATAAATAATGTAACACATACGCATATCTAGCTCTAGAAATAACAATTTATTACTTACTAAGCAATTAGTAATCAGTATTCTCGATTGAACATAACTTACTCTTGCAACGAAAACAATATCTCATTCATCTTATTTCGTTAATTGATGATACTTCCTCTAGTTTTACAAACATGAGTATAAAGAATTACACTAAGCTCTACTCTACGTTCACAACCTTACTAAAGCTAGCGGATTCATATTTCCAGACATACTTCCGCAATAATGATCGTTTTATCTAAGTTAATTAACATCTGATATTTATAATCATCTCGGTGTGGATTCTTTTGAGAAACAGGTCAGTGGTTTTATAACTACCAACAATAAATAATTTACATTACTTGTTTTCAGTTATCCAATTTGCGTAGAGACTCCGTCCGGTGTCTTGCATTCCTCCATTCTCCAGAACAATCGTTGACCACTTGGCACATATATCACAGATGAATGGTATACATTGCACACACACTGGTCTCCGCACTCCCGTGTCGATGTACTTCCGGTCACGTTTGTTTTATAGTTATATGTTCACGTATATTACTAAATATGATTATCCACACATTGATTGCTCGTTTTATGTTTAAGTTTGTTCGTTAGTGCTTTTACATTAGTTATGATACTGTTTTGTAGTTGATTAATAATGTATCTTTGCACTCCCGTGTCAATGAATCGAAATATTATACAGTTTGGTTTAGACGAATATTAAACTCGAGCTTGAAACTAACAAGTCTTTTGACTCCGTACTCATTGCCATTAAAATACACTTTGGCATTTTAATAAATAATGTCTCTGTTCATTTCTAACTCCTTTGAAATACCGCGAGCGAATTGATATGGTTAAGTAATATAATATCACTGAGTTCTCCGATTACGGCACACTATGTTATATGACACTGCGGTAATAAACTGATATACTATTAAGACATTATGCACTGATGTATTAAAACTATTAAGAGTCTAAGTTTAATATTACTGAGAGTCTAGTACGCTATTAAGTTGAAATCAAAACTGAGAGCTTGTAACATACCGAGTTGGAATGATACTAATAATTTTTATGAAACCAAGATTTTACACTACTGAGCGATTTTATAATACTTAGAGCTTTTTTTTATACTGAGAGATTTTATAATACTCAAGAGTCACTCGTGGTCAATACACAGTTTTATAATATTGACTCCTACTACATACTCTAGCTCAGATCTTCTCCATCCCTCCATCGTCGTTCTCATTGGGTTCTTGTCTCGTTTTTTCTACGAAAACTCCTCCCAAAAAGTCTTAAGTTAAACTAATGACTCCTTTCCGATTCGTTCTCGACATACGTCTCCATGGTAATGTCTTTCTTGAGTCCTGCCTTGACCAAACCTTAGCATCTGATAGGCTGTCTATACCCTACTTCCAATACTCTGGCTGGTGGCTCCACCCTCGCAATTCTCCAAAAGACCAATTTCCACACCTGCCGATCACGCGATTGTTTTCGTCCCTATCCAGGCTGCGTTCCTCTAATTGATATCCCGTCACCCTAGTGTCCTATAGTCTCTTGATGTGACGAATCTTGGTATTGTCTCGTTATATCCTCTAGCATCTGTCTCCCATGCCGATGGTGGCCAACTTCTTAGTACTGCACATCTGCCTTCCATCCCTCTGTTCTCTCGTACATGGAATGGTACACGAGCACCCTGCTGTTGGTTACATTGTCTTCTCATTCTCGCAACATATGCCCTTTTATTCAAATGACAACCCTCTAAGTTAAGCCACTGTAAACTCTTTGCGCCAGAGTGTCGCCTTTGACATTACGCACATGGTGAAACAATGCCATTGCTTCCTTTGTATCGTATATTCTTGGTAATTGCGGGTACGGGGCAGCGCTTTTGTTTCTCTGTTACCAACTTGCCTTCCCACGCGTATACCCTTATTTCACACATCTGCTAACTGAGCCATTGTCTCCACTTGTGAGGCATCCAATTGTCGTCTAATAGAATAACAAGTATTGTCTGTGCAACAGTTGTTACTTTTCCCCTATACATCACTCTCTTGACAGCAGCTAACTGTCTTTGCGTCCTTTTCGTAATTCAAAAATTTCTTCAAAACATTTGTGCTATAAACAGTATGAACTCACAAAGAAATGTCAAAGAAAGTTTAATTACAATATCAGTAAATAATTACATGTCCTTTTCTTATCAGACAGTCTTTACTGAGATCTGTAAAAATTTAACACTGCTCAAATGAGACCATACCTGTATATTAATGAACAAATTTCTAAATATTTAGGTTATGAAAAAAATCAACCAATACATGTAATAAAATACAAATTACATCACAGCGATAATTAAAGACACAAACCTGGCACTTGTTGGTATTGATATACCAGGCTCCATTCCTTTCACAATTCTCCCAAAAGTATTACACACATACAAATATCACTAGACTGGATTTATTCATCCTACAACATATAAATCAACGATTCTTCATCATTCTGTCATTCAAGGTAAATAAAAGATTTATATTTTGAGTGCTTTGTAATTTTGTATTACTGTCCAAAACTCTGAGGAAGTTATGGGTGAAAGGTAAAACCGTTTTTCCACTTCAATTCATGAATTTTGAAAAGCCATACATATTCAGATAAAATGAGAAAATATGCAGTGTGCACAGATGTTTATGTCCATTGTTCTCTTCACTGCTCAAGGAACCAGCACAACAGTTCACAATTCTTGGCTCCCTACAGACGTGTACATATTCGGTTAACTTTGCACCTTTCACTAGTAATGGAAGTTTCCCTGACTTCTACTCTCATTTTGAAAAACATTGCCTTCTCCGATTATGATGCAATACAGTATATTCAATTACAGAGTTATTTAAGTTAAACTATTATAAACCATTATGGGGAATCATAGTAGAATTAATCGTTATTAGTATTTATATTTTAATTTTTTATAATATTTATTTTATATAATAATATCTATTATTACTAATTTTATTATTATTATCATTGTTATTATTTATAATTATTCATTTGTAATTTTTTTGTAAATACACATTTCATTATGGTTGTTTCTATTAGATCTGTTATCACATTTACAATTAAAAATTTATTATTTAATAATTTATTCAGATTAACAAAGCAATATAAATTAAAATTAGTGAATGACAAGTTTACTCAAATAAATAAAAAATAATTATTAAATAAATATCGTTTAAATATCATTCATTAATATGTCACACATTTATTACTTACAACAATGACACAATTATCCTTTAACATTATGTTACATTGTCCTTTTGTATGTTGTTCACAGGAACTGTTTTCTGATTTAAATTATGAACACACACACACACACACACACACAGACAGAGAACAGAACCGTATTCAAAACCAGTATCCAAAAATACATAAAAGCATAGCTAATCACATTTTTCACTCTCCCAGGGACTCAGCTTCTGAGATCTTCTGAGTCTGTATCTTTCATACTTTACTTCTGGAAATTTCATAGTGCACCCCCCTCATCTTTTCTCATTTCCTCATTTCTTGAGACACTGTCTACTAGGCTGATGATGAGTCATTCAGATATCTTGCCCATACAGATGTCAGCTGCTGAATACTATTGTTCAATCCTATTAGCTTTCATACAACATGAAGCCCACTCTTCAACCCCCAACAAAGTTAAATACATCACGAAAGTGTTAGTATTTTTAAGAGTGAATTCTACATTTTTCTCAATGTATTCCTTCATGAAAGTCTAGATCTTATTGATTGAGTTGAGGCTGTAATAAGGTAGGAGATGGAGCTCTGTGTGTCCATAAGTAGCAAGTAGACTGTGAATTTTATGTCACTGACATTCGTTGCTTGTACTGCTTGACGAGTTCATATAATTAAGGCTTCAACATGTCCAAGAATATGGAATGTGATGCTTTCAAACCAGTCCATCATCATCTGTATCTGGCTGCCTGAGACACGAGCATGATCACTCATGACATGATACATGCACTGTCCATCACTACCACGCTCTTTCTTGAAGCCACTGGATGTAGTTTCATTGTCCAACTCACTATGGTAATCTCCAGAAACAGTACTGGATTTATAAATCAGTAAGGTATTTACCCTTCCTTAATACTGTAATGAAAAGTAATCTTAGCCTCTGTCCTCCATAATTGGGTGCTTTAAGTCCATGTTTGGATCCATCTGACCAACCAGGAGTTTTTGTTTATAAACTATGAAAGTATATTCCTTCACATCAGAAATGCAACTTATTAATATAGTTCACTCTTGTTGTGCAATATGTTGTGCTTCTTCGTCACAGCATGTATATTACCATACATATACATGCTGTTGTCCTCCATTTACAATTCAATGTTTTCTGGACAATCGCCATTAAGTTTTCTCACTCATATGTGTACCTTACAACATCTGCAACCTTTTTTCATCAGCAATGTCAGTCTCAGCCTTTCACCATCTATTTTGTGACGGTAATCACACTGACTAATTTGACTTCTTATTCCACACAAGTCAAAATCATCCAATGAACACTTCATAGATTTCTTTGGATTTTTTACCTGGATAGGAAAACAAAGTAACTCTCCTACCTGGATTTTTTTCTTTCCCATATCCACAACATCTGCGACTATCCTCAGGCTCACATTAGTCATTCCAGTCGCTCTTCTTACAATGTTCACTGCCTCAAAAGACTGACCTGCTTTCCTCACCTACTCATTTTTCTCACTCTCTTTCTTCAATAACTCGTGAGTATTGTTTACAGCTTCATGTCTTTGCCCACAAAACTTCACAAAGTTTTGATATAAAGGGTGACATATTTGGATACAATACAACAATTATTTACACTCCGCAATGGTAAAATAAATGTACACACAGAAAAACATTAATTGATAGTAATTATTTATACTGATGTAATTAGAACAGACAGATGTTTTCACAATGCATAGTACTAAAGAACACCATGCTGTTTACTACAAGAAAAAGTAAAGGTGGATTAATTTTCTGGGAAGCCCCACTGCTAATATCAAAAATAGTGAGTCTTGACAACACCTCCAAGCTTTCCAGCTAGTCCCATATTCAATAAGGTATCACTGCTAGGCAAAGAACATGCCATTACTTTGTTGGGTATACTGGATTTTGCTGAGGAGTTTTAAAATTATTTTCCTGAAGAAGACTACCAAATACTTCTGAAGCAGTCAAAATGCTGCTTTTAAGAAGTCAGACCAGTGATGCTAATTGTTGTTCAAACGTTAATATAAATGTTCCATCACAGTTTACTGTCAACACATAATCCATACTGGGAAACTATTGGAAAGTGACTGTACTGGATCTGTATTCACATCATGCCTACAACTCAATTAACTCATATCACTGCAAAACTGGTTTCAGGTTATTCAAATGCGTATAAAATGAATGTCAGGACATCAGTACTCTTTGAATTAGAAACTGGAAGAATGGAAGAATATGGCTATGACTAGAGAAGAATGGCAAACTCTTCTGAAGAAGGCCAGGGCCCACAAACGGCTGTCAAGCCAGTGACGATGATGATGATGATGATCATCATCATCATCGTCATCATCATAAAATGAATGTACATTTGAATAACACTGTACATATACCAACTACCTAAAATAACACAAATTTTAGAAAAACGGAACAAATACTTGTCTAATCTAAAATATATCCCCCTACATGGATTATACCAAACAATTAAATATAAATTTGTCAAACAGCCATGGAGATTAAGATGCAGATGCTCATATGTGAGACACATGGATGCATATATACTTAGGAAGTCTTCTTCCATCATGGTTCATAGCAAGTCAATCAGTCCAGCCGATTCATGCTTTTCATTCTCTCCTCAGTGTTTGTAGTAATCACTTGTCTTTTATTACAAATGCTTAATTTACATTCAGTATTCCAGTATCATATTTTCTGATATATTAATTTTTATTACTTCTCTTATTATTTTTACCATTAGTCAATGATATTCTGTCAGATTCAAAAACTAACAAGAAAACTAATGCGTTAAGATGAGTTCCCCGTACTAAAGAAATCATCTTTACCATTCATCTGCTTCTTGGAGTCATAAGAAAGTATAATCTGAACTATTACACACACAAAAACAGCAGAAGCAACAGGTGCCTCACAAGCACTCAAAAAGAAACATGGTAGTCAAAACAAAATTATATTTGACAGATGTAGTGAAGGACTTCTTCAGTGAAAAAATGCATGAACTATATGTCAAAAAGAAATAATTCTAAGAATAAATACGCTCCACAATGTTTTGAAAAAAAACCGCTGCCATCAACTGTAGAAAGAAGAATTTACTGAAAAACCAAATGATACTGAAATCAAGTAGAAGTCTTGCCAATCCAACATACATCTCTTACATGAGAAACCAAAAATTGCATCCTGAAAGGTATAACTTTAATTTTAACTGCGTGTTAATTAACCCTACATTTGTTAGCCAATTATAACACCAGTTAACCCCTTGCTATTAATTATACAGTGTTAATTAATAGATTATATTCTTTCAATCTAGCAACGGTAATTAAAGTTACAATGAAGTCTACTGCTGTTAATTGTAATTGTATTAAGTTTACTTATGCGTGATGAGTACAAATAATCTTTTATGTTCAAGAATACTAATTGTTGTATCATCTCTCAGGTAGTTATTAAATAATGAAACGCATACACATTTATCAGTATAATTGTTGCATTTATTATTATTATGTTACTTGTCATTTATATTAATTCCATATGATTTTAACATTTTATGATCATTCGTTAATTTAAAATATGATCTATCTCAATAGACATTCATTCTAAGATCTCTATCTCAAGGTTCGATTTAATTTTTAACACTTATCTCTATTAAATATCATATTACACATATTTTATTTAGAAATTGATTCATGTTTAATATATGAAGTTTATCTTTAATAAGACATACGTGAGTTTTTTAAGTAAGCCATATTTTATATGTAGGTCTTTGAGTAGGACAGACAGGTGTTTTAACAAAATATTAACTAATGCATAAAAGTTACTGTTGGTACGTTATCCTATCTGCGGCATGTGGATCTGCGCTGATATTATCTCCCACTCCTTAGATCTGCCATCATGAAAGTGTAGATGCACTAATCATATCGTGGTTTACTTTCATATTGCATGATAGTTGAACTCTTTTTTGATCACTCCACTTTGACGAATACACTCCGGCATCTTCCGACGTTCCAATAGAATAATTACCAGTTACTAGTTATAACGTTTATTCTTGTTACACGAGTTTTTTTTTCACACGACTGTTTTCGAACACATGCTGCGATCCTAATTGTTTTACAAGTTATATATTACTACCCTTAGTTCGCACTCTTCAATATTAATTGTATTATACACATTGTTTGTTAACTTTGATTCTACGAAATATAATATAAGTTACAAATCTTCACAACTATTTACACATGTTAAATCTTCGTACGTTTTAAGTCAACTCGCGGGACTTTCACTACCGACTAATTCTGAATTTCCGTAAAGACTCTGAACTGTTAAGACTCCACAAAACTTATAACATACTCTCTTCAACACTTATGACCGACTCCCCTTAAAAAAGATTATTATTAGACTTCCCTCGATCGCGCTCTCAGCTTATTTTATATACTGAATACACCTAATTCCCCCTTAAGACTCTCGTAGTCCACCATCTTTGTTACCATTGGTTATCGTTCTTCTTTTCTACGAAAATTCCCTCCTATTTCTCTTACACGTTACACCGCTACGTTTCCATTGGTTTTGCGTTCTAGTCTTCTAAGAACTTTACTCCTGGAAACCCGCCTACGTTGAACTCTGGTTTCTGATAGGATATCTTACTTCCCTACTCTATTTTCCTTGCTTTTGGTACCACCCTCAGTCTGTGACGATAGTTCGATTTCACAAGCGTCAAGCATCCTGTCATTTTTTCTTATGTCCCTTTCAGACAAATTCTCTTAATTGCCTTCTAACGCACAGCTGCATCTGGTTATAATGAGTGTACTCCACTTTGCTATAGATTTCTCAGTATCTCCTTGTCTTGCCCCCACTGACTTTTTCTATACCCAAGCGAGACCAATTCCTTCAATTGTCTTACAATGTCCAGCTGCATCCTCTGTTAGAGTTCACACACTTGGTGTGGCCTTTCTTGGTATTGTATTCCGTCATCCCTTTACTGCTGTTTTTCTATGTCTTAGCCAGAACAACCCTTCGTTCGCTACGCTTTCAGCTGTCCTGTTAATTGTTTCAACCACCTTAGTCGTATATTTCTGGGTATGTCCTCTTTCATACTTACATCTGGTAGTTTTCCATTCCTTTCAGTGAGAACACATCCAGCTGCCTCGTTGATGAACTTTTTCTGTTGTTTTCTTGGTAACACGTTCTGCCACCCTTCACTGTATCTTTCTTAGTAATACACCCGTGATTCTTCTTCTGTCGTTTTCTTAGCATTTAGCTCAACACCCTTAATTTCTTTAAGTGACCAGCTGCTATGTCGGATTTATGGTCTGTCCCTTACCATGCCTATCGTCGCTAAAGAATTGTACGCTCCCTTGTCCTAACTTCCTCTGGTAATGTCCCCTCATCCATCAATGTCAATCCAACAGCTGCCACCTGCTTCATCTTTCCCTTTTTTTTCGCGTTTTGGCATTACAAAGGTTATAGAGAATGTCAATGTCCTACTATGTATTTCAATCAAACATACTAACCCATACAGTAAACTAATCCCAGTCTCTAGCAGAAATGGAAATTTCACTACAAAAAAGGAAGTTCCTAAAAGACTGTTGTCCATGGAAAAGGAGAAATGGGATTCATCAACAATGCCTTAATCATATTTAAATCACTGTCTGTGATTTGGAACACAGTATGAGAACTGTAAAGTAAAAATACATTTAAAAATACATTAAAATGTAAAAATAGTTTAAAAAATTAAAAGGTCGAAATAAACCTGATACGCATAAAAACACTAACTTTAGGCTGAGAACACACACACGAGGAAGAGAGAGAGAGTGAGGGAGAGAGTGGGAATAAGATGTCAGAGTAGACGTGCATTGGAGAGGAGGGCCATCCAGCTATTGTTTTATAGCAGTTAGGTATTCCCACCTACTGTAATCTTCTTCTATCTGGAAAGTCTATGCATCCTATCTTAATAGCAACATACCAGAATGACTGGCCAACATAATCAATATGTTCAGAACAGACAAATCAGATTTTGAAAATATTTTCTGTTATTTAACCTAAAAAAATATATTGAAAAGTATATTTTCACACACACACACACAATTAACTGAACCTGAAGGTACCATCACCTCAATATGAAAAATGATTTAAAAATTATCATACACAGTACTTCTTTTAGGACCAAGAACCCATTTTATTAACAGTGAATAAACTGTGAGTCTAATTTTTATAACCAAGTTTCTACTAGAGAACTATTAAAATTTTATATAAAATTCATAATTCAACTTGTTCACAGACCATACTAATTTAGTACTGAATGTGTATTCATTTTATGTGCACATGCCAAGCAAAGGAGAGTAAGTAAATATATTTCAATTGTTTTATAAAGATTACAGATTATCACAATTTTTCAAACATTTATAAATACTTGATCAACACTAAGCTGCTAGTTGTATTTATAAAATAATAACATTTACGTAACTATTTTGAAAGGAAGACCAGTAGTTTATCTACTAGAAGTCAGATAATATAACATGAGATAAGCAGAACAATGAAACTTCACTATATTAAAAAAAGCATATTAATTGTTACAAAGTTGAAAAATTAATTTTATATGTAAACAAAAATGGTAAACAATGACTGAATGAATGTGCTTGAAACATAGTGAAACATTTTTATTATTTTAATACAATTAAATTTTCAAAAAATTCAAATCACATATCACATTATTCTAAACCAAAATTAAATGTCAAGACTCTTATTAGGTTTTGACCAAATCATGTCATTATCTTCAAACCATAAATAAAATCCCATCTGCTTATAAAATACTGTACCAACTTAAATCTAAACTTAACAATAAAATATTATTAACAAGTCAAACCCTTTTAATTGTAAATAGTATGTCTCACACCACATGATATCACTATAAGCAGGTGTAATAAGGTTCAGAAATTAAGTAATATTATCTATATATCTGACATGATACATATCAGCTACATAAGTGATAAAAAAAGCAAAACAATCTCTTCCTTTCACATGATAACAGATATAAACCTGAATGTCTGATCAATTCAGAATTAAGTCTATGTGTATAAAAATATCCTTCACTGAGATATTGTCATTATCTGACCAAAATTATAAATGACTAACTTAATATACACAGCTCCATTAACACACAGTTCACAGATGTTCATTCTCATTAATTACATGCATATGCATTATTTTTATTTTCTAACTTAACAATAACAAAAGTTAAATAATATAAAAAAATAACAGGAAACACTGCACATGAATATCCAGAAAATTCCTATGTATGTTTAATCTTTTTATCATTTGTGAAAAGTTACCGTGGTATGTAAGAAACGATCACATCCATTGAGACCTGAAATGGTTACTGAGAAATGGTTATTGAAACATCTATGGTTACTGTTGAGATCAAATGTTTTGTACCTAAATATTGTAACCGTACATAACCCGGTCCCAATAAATTAACTCATGTAATAACATAAAGGTCAGAAATGGGTAACCTATAACTAGCTCAAAATTAAATTGTATCACTAAACATTATAAACAATTCGAGTGATATACAGTTACAAGTGAGTTATAGTGTAATAAGTTATAAGTTATAATATAAGTTATTATTATAAGTTATAGTAAATAAGAGTTATAAAGAATTGATTTAAAATGAAATAATAGGAAAAAGTAATATTTTAATGGTAACAAACAGAAGAAAAATTAAATGAACAAAAACAATTGATGGTAATGTGCTCAGATAAGAAGAATAAAGAATAATTTAATGACTCCAATGAAACTGAAGGAGGATGATAATTAATACAATAATTAGAATTTCTCGGAATTGAAGATTATATAAGAAGAAATGATACGGAGAAATATGTCACAAGAAGTAAAGTCAAAAGAATTTTAACATAAGGCCTATCAATAATGTTATATGCTATTAGTTAATGGAAAAGAAGAAGGAATCAAGGAGAAGAAGAAATATATAAATAAATGCAAACAGCTACAGTATGAAGAATCCCAAAAGTGTTTAGTACTAGTCGCTAATTGACTACTACTTATAATTTTTTATTTTTAGTATTGACCATAGAAATGTTCCGGCAATAATTTTTATGAGCAGGGATGATGTTCCCTGGTCTCAGAAGGTGTAAGGATGGACAGAGGAGTATGGACCCAGAGTGGCCACCCTACTGGTACCACCGCACAAGATAGGGAAAAATGTTAGGGAAATTGAATATTTAAGGGATAATAATTATAAAATAGCTGAAAAGAGTGATATTAGATTCGAGAAGTATAAATGAAGAAAATATAAGGAAGATAGCAGACCGAAGCTTAATTGATAAAGATAATTTATAGAAGTAAATAGAAATGGGTGTTAAAACAAGTTTAATATGATTAGTGTGACCAGTCCTTATCAAATAAAATGTGGAAGTACCACTACCCAGAGAAATAAATAATTGATGAATTTGCCTCCAAGAGAGAGAGAGTAGAGTAAGAGAACAGCAATTACCACCAGTCTGAATTACCAGTCAGTTTACAACCAGTTTGAAATAAATGAAGATATTATGAAGAATGAAGCCAAGACTATTAGGAGAATTGAAACAATCAACAATTTATTTTAATAAACGAGTAAAACCAAAATAAATTTGTTCTAGTGGGGGGGCTTTATGTAACGGTACATAACCTGGTCCCAATAACTTAACTCATGTAATAACATAAAGGTCAGAAATGGGTAACCTATAACTAGCTCAAAATTAAATTGTATCACTAAACATTATAAACAGTTCGAGTGATATACAGTTACAAGTGAGTTATAGTGTACCCATGGAGGTAAAAAAGTGAAAGTGAAGGAACTTCTTACAGAATTGTGCTGTAAGTAGGGGAATTATAAACTATGATAGTAGACTATAATGCTACTAACTGATTCTGTATTTTGTTAATTTATTGTAATATTTATATTGTGTAGACAACCAAGTTTAATACCTAAGTTAATTTTATATTTTTGCAAATATTTGTGTTATAGTATAAGATAACCCAGGGTTCGTTTTAAAACAAACATAAAAGATTTAAATATCAAATGATAATAAAACATTAAAATAATACTATATGAGGGAAATGGCAGAAGGAAGTAGTGCAGTGTAGGAATACTATGAGAGACTAATAAATAATATATAAATTCATTTAAAGATAATAAAACTATTAAAAACTTATATCCAAGGTTATAAGAAAATGAACAGAAACCTATTATGTAAACCAAATTGGGAAAGAAACTGAAATTAAAAAGAATTATTTTCCTGTAAATAAAATATAAATTTATAATAATTACAAACTGCCTATATACTAAAAAGTAAATAGCAGAACCAATAAAAAGATATAAAAAAATTATGGGTTACTAAGAGTGGCGAAAATAACAAGTATTGTTAATCGAATTTATAAATTAAACCTGGAGAGTTGACAAAAATGATGAGGCCACAATTTTATTAAAAATATCCTTTTAGAAACCTTACAGAAGTGCAAAATTGGTACAAAATTAAAAAACAATACGAACATTATATAATCCTACCTTATATATCAAACTTAAATTGTTATACTCCATAATAAACAGTGAAAGAAAACCATTTTGATGATCCGACCTAGTTTCGCTATGTTTCAAGTTGACGATATAATATTGGCCAGACGGTAATGAAATTACAACCCAAGACGGACATCACTAGAGAAAAGGCTTCATTCCAGTAAGAACTATAAGAAGAGAGGTAATATAAACATTTCGTTTAATAGTTAACGAAGAAAACTCATTCCGAATGGTTGTATAGAACAAAAAACTAGTCAAAATTAATCACATGTTCTAACGAAAACAAACGCACGCTGCTCTCTTACGGACTTTTCGGGAACTACGTACTAAACGAAAATAAACAAAATTTTTTAATATTTTTTCGGTATTTGTAAAGCGTAGTATAATTATCCATTTCTGACCATCTCATAACAAAAAGAACTTACCCTTAACCCTGGGGAAATAAAAGAATTATATATTGATTGATGTTTTAAAAATAGTATAAAATTTGGTAAACAAAACCATATATGTTTTTTTCTTTTGACAATTCCATGTTTACTCGATGAAGTCGATATTATGTTTTAATTAAGGAAAGATCGATTGTGATATTTGTATTTTGGCGGCAGGAAAAAAAACCAATAATATAAATAATAAATATTATTGAAAAAATGTTATTGAATAATAAAAATGTGTTATATTTTTTGTAGTGGGTAGTTGTAATAGATTTCAGCACAAAATAGAAGAGATCGATCCACCGGGTCATATTTTGCCATAGTGTAGTCTGGTTGAACTATGTGTGGAGACTCGTCTCACAATCAGCTGATTTAAATCACGGCGAACAATTTGAAAAAAATTTCAGAAATTGTCTAAACCGAGTGTAATCAATCGGTACCTACTCTCTCTTCAACATAAGGCTGAACAACTTCCCTACTTGACCCAAATCACACACTCTCGATTTCTGCTTAGATTGAGTAACATTATCAACCACTTTATTTTTAAACTTCGGTCATTATAATTCATAAGTGGCGACTGCGGAGAGGCGGAAACCTCTGATCGAAAATAACCGCTACGTTACAAATTGGCGAACCCAACATTGGGGCTTGACTAAGACGGACGTTTCGCTAACACCTCTAAAAAAACCGCTACGCTACAAATTGGCGCTCAACGTAAAAGGGCTGTAATTAGAAAAGAATTTTGATATATTTAATAAAAATATATACCAAAAAATCTAATTATCGTCGGCAGTTATGAGAAAACAAGAAATGCATAATACCCGAGGCAAATCGAAGAAGAGGGCAGAAGAAAAGGAGAAGGAAGAAGGTGGACAGGAACAAGAAATAGAATTAGTCACGGACAGTGAAATGGACCAACAGACAGGTGATAAAGAAGAAACCGAAGTAGTTAGGGACCCGGAAACGGAAATAATTGAAGATGATGCCCAAGGGGACCAACCAGACAAAGCGGTAGACAGAGAAGAACCTAATTGGCAAGACATGATGAAATTTATGGCTGAACAATTTAGAAAACAGGAGGAAACTTCAAAGCAAACCAATAACAAAATAGATGAAAATTTTAAGAAACAGGAGGAAAACTTGAGACAAACCAAGGAGGAAAATAAGGAAAACTCAAGGAAACAAAATGAAACCTTGAGCGAAAAATTTAATAAAATAGATGAAAATTTTAAGAAACAGGAGGAAAACTCAAAGCAAACCAAGGAGGAAAATAAGGAGAATTTTAAGAAACAGGAGGAACAAAATAGACAGACCAATGAGAAAATAGATAGCATTCAGGAAAGTTTAATCAAACAACTAAATGAAAAAATAGAGACCATTCATGGAAATATCAAACAAACCATGAATGAACAATACCATGAACTGAAAGAAACTGTTGAAGGACAAAGAGAAGAGATGAATGCAAAATTTGAAGAGAATAATGAGAATTTAAAACAATTTGAGTGTAAAATGGAGAATGTCAATAAGGAGATATGGGAAACTTTTGGGGAGAAGTTTGAAAATGTTAATACACTTAGCCAAAAAGCAGATACATACAAGGAGGAGACAAATAAGCAAATGGATGAAGGTTTCAAGAGTTTGGAGGAAACATTAGACAGCACTTCTGAAAGTATTATAGTAAGTCCAAACACAGAAGAGAGTAGCAAGAAAACAGAAATTAGAGACGACCAGAATGCATTGCTATCTGAAAATAAAAATAGCCACAACAAAGAGGATAATCAATACCTGGAAAAGAAGACCAAGGAAATAAGAAAAACATGTAGGAAGAAAATAATAAATACAAGGGAAGAATGGGAGATGATTACAGATGGATTAATTAATGTATTTAACCTCCCAATTAATGAACAGAGGGAATTAATTAAGTTTAGATCTCAATTAAATATGTCGACGATTGAAGTGTATCAGACAATATCAGTCATATCTTCAAGACGGAATATAACATTCAAATATTTGGTAAATTATCCAGAGGTAAAAGGGAATGAAATGAGATTAAATATGAGCAACTATGTTATGTTAGAGGAGGTACAATACTTATTAGTTAAAAAAGAACGAACTATGACGGAAAACTGTGACTTCTATGAAGACTTGGTATCAGCTGAGTTACGATGCCAGGTGAAAGAGAGGTATTTAACAAATACCAAAATCATTATGAATACCCCAGTAATCCGAGTAAAGGGAGTACCTGAATTAATGGACCATGGTTAACCTAAATGATCACAAACCAGACAAGGGGACTGAAATTCTGAAAACCGACCCAGCAACCCACTGAAAAGAGAATAAAAACCCCAAAATTCTAAAAGCATGTAAGGACATCTTACTCAAGTTATTTTGAAACCATATAATTTAAAATAAAGAGAATAAAAACCCCAAAATTCTAAAAGCATGTAAGGACATCTTACTCAAGTTATTTTGAAACCATATAATTTAGAATGAAGAGACTAAAAACCCCAAAATTCTAAAAGCATGTAAGGATATCTTACTCAAGTTATTTTGAAACCATATAATTTAAAGTGAAGAGACTAAAACCCCAAAATTCTAAAAGCATGTAAGAACAACTTACTCAACAATTTATTCAGGAACAAGACGATTTAATAAAAACTATGTAAGGACATCTTACTTAATTTATTCAGAAATAATACGATTTAAGATATTTCGAAACCGTTTCATTTAACAAAAAATAAGAACTGATTAGTAAATAAGAGTTATAAAGAATTGATTTAAAATGAAATAATAGGAAAAAGTAATATTTTAATGGTAACAAACAGAAGAAAAATTAAATGAACAAAAACAATTGATGGTAATGTGCTCAGATAAGAAGAATAAAGAATAATTTAATGACTCCAATGAAACTGAAGGAGGATGATAATTAATACAATAATTAGAATTTCTCGGAATTGAAGATTATATAAGAAGAAATGATACGGAGAAATATGTCACAAGAAGTAAAGTCAAAAGAATTTTAACATAAGGCCTATCAATAATGTTATATGCTATTAGTTAATGGAAAATAAGAAGGAATCAAGGAGAAGAAGAAATATATAAATAAATGCAAACAGCTACAGTATGAAGAATCCCAAAAGTGTTTAGTACTAGTCGCTAATTGACTACTACTTATAATTTTTTATTTTTAGTATTGACCATAGAAATGTTCCGGCAATAATTTTTATGAGCAGGGATGATGTTCCCCTGGTCTCAGAAGGTGTAAGGATGGACAGAGGAGTATGGACCCAGAGTGGCCACCCTACTGGTACCACCGCACAAGATAGGGAAAAATGTTAGGGAAATTGAATATTTAAGGGATAATAATTATAAAATAACTGAAAAGAGTGATATTAGATTCGAGAAGTATAAATGAAGAAAATATAAGGAAGATAGCAGACCGAAGCTTAATTGATAAAGATAATTTATAGAAGTAAATAGAAATGGGTGTTAAAACAAGTTTAATATGATTAGTGTGACCAGTCCTTATCAAATAAAATGTGGAAGTACCACTACCCAGAGAAATAAATAATTGATGAATTTGCCTCCAAGAGAGAGAGAGTAGAGTAAGAGAACAGCAATTACCACCAGTCTGAATTACCAGTCAGTTTACAACCAGTTTGAAATAAATGAAGATATTATGAAGAATGAAGCCAAGACTATTAGGAGAATTGAAACAATCAACAATTTATTTTAATAAACGAGTAAAACCAAAATAAATTTGTTCTAGTGGGGGGGCTTTATGTAACGGTACATAACCTGGTCCCAATAAATTAACTCATGTAATAACATAAAGGTCAGAAATGGGTAACCTATAACTAGCTCAAAATTAAATTGTATCACTAAACATTATAAACAGTTCGAGTGATATACAGTTACAAGTGAGTTATAGTGTACCCATGGAGGTAAAAAAGTGAAAGTGAAGGAACTTCTTACAGAATTGTGCTGTAAGTAGGGGAATTATAAACTATGATAGTAGACTATAATGCTACTAACTGATTCTGTATTTTGTTAATTTATTGTAATATTTATATTGTGTAGACAACCAAGTTTAATACCTAAGTTAATTTTATATTTTTGCAAATATTTGTGTTATAGTATAAGATAACCCAGGGTTCGTTTTAAAACAAACATAAAAGATTTAAATATCAAATGATAATAAAACATTAAAATAATACTATATGAGGGAAATGGCAGAAGGAAGTAGTGCAGTGTAGGAATACTATGAGAGACTAATAAATAATATATAAATTCATTTAAAGATAATAAAACTATTAAAAACTTATATCCAAGGTTATAAGAAAATGAACAGAAACCTATTATGTAAACCAAATTGGGAAAGAAACTGAAATTAAAAAGAATTATTTTCCTGTAAATAAAATATAAATTTATAATAATTACAAACTGCCTATATACTAAAAAGTAAATAGCAGAACCAATAAAAAGATATAAAAAAATTATGGGTTACTAAGAGTGGCGAAAATAACAAGTATTGTTAATCGAATTTATAAATTAAACCTGGAGAGTTGACAAAAATGATGAGGCCACAATTTTATTAAAAATATCCTTTTAGAAACCTTACAGAAGTGCAAAATTGGTACAAAATTAAAAAACAATACGAACATTATATAATCCTACCTTATATATCAAACTTAAATTGTTATACTCCATAATAAACAGTGAAAGAAAACCATTTTGATGATCCGACCTAGTTTCGCTATGTTTCAAGTTGACGATATAATATTGGCCAGACGGTAATGAAATTACAACCCAAGACGGACATCACTAGAGAAAAGGCTTCATTCCAGTAAGAACTATAAGAAGAGAGGTAATATAAACATTTCGTTTAATAGTTAACGAAGAAAACTCATTCCGAATGGTTGTATAGAACAAAAAACTAGTCAAAATTAATCACATGTTCTAACGAAAACAAACGCACGCTGCTCTCTTACGGACTTTTCGGGAACTACGTACTAAACGAAAATAAACAAAATTTTTTAATATTTTTTCGGTATTTGTAAAGCGTAGTATAATTATCCATTTCTGACCATCTCATAACAAAAAGAACTTACCCTTAACCCTGGGGAAATAAAAGAATTATATATTGATTGATGTTTTAAAAATAGTATAAAATTTGGTAAACAAAACCATATATGTTTTTTTCTTTTGACAATTCTATGTTTACTCGATGAAGTCGATATTATGTTTTAATTAAGGAAAGATCGATTGTGATATTTGTATTTTGGCGGCAGGAAAAAAAACCAATAATATAAATAATAAATATTATTGAAAAAATGTTATTGAATAATAAAAATGTGTTATATTTTTTGTAGTGGGTAGTTGTAATAGATTTCAGCACAAAATAGAAGAGATCGATCCACCGGGTCATATTTTGCCATAGTGTAGTCTGGTTGAACTATGTGTGGAGACTCGTCTCACAATCAGCTGATTTAAATCACGGCGAACAATTTGAAAAAAATTTCAGAAATTGTCTAAACCGAGTGTAATCAATCGGTACCTACTCTCTCTTCAACATAAGGCTGAACAACTTCCCTACTTGACCCAAATCACACACTCTCGATTTCTGCTTAGATTGAGTAACATTATCAACCACTTTATTTTTAAACTTCGGTCATTATAATTCATAAGTGGCGACTGCGGAGAGGCGGAAACCTCTGATCGAAAATAACCGCTACGTTACAAATTGGCGAACCCAACATTGGGGCTTGACTAAGACGGACGTTTCGCTTACACCTCTAAAAAAACCGCTACGCTACAAATTGGCGCTCAACGTAAAAGGGCTGTAATTAGAAAAGAATTTTGATATATTTAATAAAAATATATACCAAAAAATCTAATTATCGTCGGCAGTTATGAGAAAACAAGAAATGCATAATACCCGAGGCAAATCGAAGAAGAGGGCAGAAGAAAAGGAGAAGGAAGAAGGTGGACAGGAACAAGAAATAGAATTAGTCACGGACAGTGAAATGGACCAACAGACAGGTGATAAAGAAGAAACCGAAGTAGTTAGGGACCCGGAAACGGAAATAATTGAAGATGATGCCCAAGGGGACCAACCAGACAAAGCGGTAGACAGAGAAGAACCTAATTGGCAAGACATGATGAAATTTATGGCTGAACAATTTAGAAAACAGGAGGAAACTTCAAAGCAAACCAATAACAAAATAGATGAAAATTTTAAGAAACAGGAGGAAAACTTGAGACAAACCAAGGAGGAAAATAAGGAAAACTCAAGGAAACAAAATGAAACCTTGAGCGAAAAATTTAATAAAATAGATGAAAATTTTAAGAAACAGGAGGAAAACTCAAAGCAAACCAAGGAGGAAAATAAGGAGAATTTTAAGAAACAGGAGGAACAAAATAGACAGACCAATGAGAAAATAGATAGCATTCAGGAAAGTTTAATCAAACAACTAAATGAAAAAATAGAGACCATTCATGGAAATATCAAACAAACCATGAATGAACAATACCATGAACTGAAAGAAACTGTTGAAGGACAAAGAGAAGAGATGAATGCAAAATTTGAAGAGAATAATGAGAATTTAAAACAATTTGAGTGTAAAATGGAGAATGTCAATAAGGAGATATGGGAAACTTTTGGGGAGAAGTTTGAAAATGTTAATACACTTAGCCAAAAAGCAGATACATACAAGGAGGAGACAAATAAGCAAATGGATGAAGGTTTCAAGAGTTTGGAGGAAACATTAGACAGCACTTCTGAAAGTATTATAGTAAGTCCAAACACAGAAGAGAGTAGCAAGAAAACAGAAATTAGAGACGACCAGAATGCATTGCTATCTGAAAATAAAAATAGCCACAACAAAGAGGATAATCAATACCTGGAAAAGAAGACCAAGGAAATAAGAAAAACATGTAGGAAGAAAATAATAAATACAAGGGAAGAATGGGAGATGATTACAGATGGATTAATTAATGTATTTAACCTCCCAATTAATGAACAGAGGGAATTAATTAAGTTTAGATCTCAATTAAATATGTCGACGATTGAAGTGTATCAGACAATATCAGTCATATCTTCAAGACGCGGAATATAACATTCAAATATTTGGTAAATTATCCAGAGGTAAAAGGGAATGAAATGAGATTAAATATGAGCAACTATGTTATGTTAGAGGAGGTACAATACTTATTAGTTAAAAAAGAACGAACTATGACGGAAAACTGTGACTTCTATGAAGACTTGGTATCAGCTGAGTTACGATGCCAGGTGAAAGAGAGGTATTTAACAAATACCAAAATCATTATGAATACCCCAGTAATCCGAGTAAAGGGAGTACCTGAATTAATGGACCATGGTTAACCTAAATGATCACAAACCAGACAAGGGGACTGAAATTCTGAAAACCGACCCAGCAACCCACTGAAAAGAGAATAAAAACCCCAAAATTCTAAAAGCATGTAAGGACATCTTACTCAAGTTATTTTGAAACCATATAATTTAAAATAAAGAGAATAAAAACCCCAAAATTCTAAAAGCATGTAAGGACATCTTACTCAAGTTATTTTGAAACCATATAATTTAGAATGAAGAGACTAAAAACCCAAAATTCTAAAGCATGTAAGGATATCTTACTCAAGTTATTTTGAAACCATATAATTTAAAGTGAAGAGACTAAAACCCCAAAATTCTAAAAGCATGTAAGAACAACTTACTCAACAATTTATTCAGGAACAAGACGATTTAATAAAAACTATGTAAGGACATCTTACTTAATTTATTCAGAAATAATACGATTTAAGATATTTCGAAACCGTTTCATTTAACAAAAAATAAGAACTGATTAGTAAATAAGAGTTATAAAGAATTGATTTAAAATGAAATAATAGGAAAAAGTAATATTTTAATGGTAACAAACAGAAGAAAAATTAAATGAACAAAAACAATTGATGGTAATGTGCTCAGATAAGAAGAATAAAGAATAATTTAATGACTCCAATGAAACTGAAGGAGGATGATAATTAATACAATAATTAGAATTTCTCGGAATTGAAGATTATATAAGAAGAAATGATACGGAGAAATATGTCACAAGAAGTAAAGTCAAAAGAATTTTAACATAAGGCCTATCAATAATGTTATATGCTATTAGTTAATGGAAAATAAGAAGGAATCAAGGAGAAGAAGAAATATATAAATAAATGCAAACAGCTACAGTATGAAGAATCCCAAAAGTGTTTAGTACTAGTCGCTAATTGACTACTACTTATAATTTTTTATTTTTAGTATTGACCATAGAAATGTTCGGCAATAATTTTTATGAGCAGGGATGATGTTCCCCTGGTCTCAGAAGGTGTAAGGATGGACAGAGGAGTATGGACCCAGAGTGGCCACCCTACTGGTACCACCGCACAAGATAGGGAAAAATGTTAGGGAAATTGAATATTTAAGGGATAATAATTATAAAATAACTGAAAAGAGTGATATTAGATTCGAGAAGTATAAATGAAGAAAATATAAGGAAGATAGCAGACCGAAGCTTAATTGATAAAGATAATTTATAGAAGTAAATAGAAATGGGTGTTAAAACAAGTTTAATATGATTAGTGTGACCAGTCCTTATCAAATAAAATGTGGAAGTACCACTACCCAGAGAAATAAATAATTGATGAATTTGCCTCCAAGAGAGAGAGAGTAGAGTAAGAGAACAGCAATTACCACCAGTCTGAATTACCAGTCAGTTTACAACCAGTTTGAAATAAATGAAGATATTATGAAGAATGAAGCCAAGACTATTAGGAGAATTGAAACAATCAACAATTTATTTTAATAAACGAGTAAAACCAAAATAAATTTGTTCTAGTGGGGGGGCTTTATGTAACGGTACATAACCTGGTCCCAATAAATTAACTCATGTAATAACATAAAGGTCAGAAATGGGTAACCTATAACTAGCTCAAAATTAAATTGTATCACTAAACATTATAAACAGTTCGAGTGATATACAGTTACAAGTGAGTTATAGTGTACCCATGGAGGTAAAAAAGTGAAAGTGAAGGAACTTCTTACAGAATTGTGCTGTAAGTAGGGGAATTATAAACTATGATAGTAGACTATAATGCTACTAACTGATTCTGTATTTTGTTAATTTATTGTAATATTTATATTGTGTAGACAACCAAGTTTAATACCTAAGTTAATTTTATATTTTTGCAAATATTTGTGTTATAGTATAAGATAACCCAGGGTTCGTTTTAAAACAAACATAAAAGATTTAAATATCAAATGATAATAAAACATTAAAATAATACTATATGAGGGAAATGGCAGAAGGAAGTAGTGCAGTGTAGGAATACTATGAGAGACTAATAAATAATATATAAATTCATTTAAAGATAATAAAACTATTAAAAACTTATATCCAAGGTTATAAGAAAATGAACAGAAACCTATTATGTAAACCAAATTGGGAAAGAAACTGAAATTAAAAAGAATTATTTTCCTGTAAATAAAATATAAATTTATAATAATTACAAACTGCCTATATACTAAAAAGTAAATAGCAGAACCAATAAAAAGATATAAAAAAATTATGGGTTACTAAGAGTGGCGAAAATAACAAGTATTGTTAATCGAATTTATAAATTAAACCTGGAGAGTTGACAAAAATGATGAGGCCACAATTTTATTAAAAATATCCTTTTAGAAACCTTACAGAAGTGCAAAATTGGTACAAAATTAAAAAACAATACGAACATTATATAATCCTACCTTATATATCAAACTTAAATTGTTATACTCCATAATAAACAGTGAAAGAAAACCATTTTGATGATCCGACCTAGTTTCGCTATGTTTCAAGTTGACGATATAATATTGGCCAGACGGTAATGAAATTACAACCCAAGACGGACATCACTAGAGAAAAGGCTTCATTCCAGTAAGAACTATAAGAAGAGAGGTAATATAAACATTTTGTTTAATAGTTAACGAAGAAAACTCATTCCGAATGGTTGTATAGAACAAAAAACTAGTCAAAATTAATCACATGTTCTAACGAAAACAAACGCACGCTGCTCTCTTACGGACTTTTCGGGAACTACGTACTAAACGAAAATAAACAAAATTTTTTAATATTTTTTCGGTATTTGTAAAGCGTAGTATAATTATCCATTTCTGACCATCTCATAACAAAAAGAACTTACCCTTAACCCTGGGGAAATAAAAGAATTATATATTGATTGATGTTTTAAAAATAGTATAAAATTTGGTAAACAAAACCATATATGTTTTTTTCTTTTGACAATTCCATGTTTACTCGATGAAGTCGATATTATGTTTTAATTAAGGAAAGATCGATTGTGATATTTGTATTTTGGCGGCAGGAAAAAAAACCAATAATATAAATAATAAATATTATTGAAAAAATGTTATTGAATAATAAAAATGTGTTATATTTTTTGTAGTGGGTAGTTGTAATAGATTTCAGCACAAAATAGAAGAGATCGATCCACCGGGTCATATTTTGCCATAGTGTAGTCTGGTTGAACTATGTGTGGAGACTCGTCTCACAATCAGCTGATTTAAATCACGGCGAACAATTTGAAAAAAATTTCAGAAATCGTCTAAACCGAGTGTAATCAATCGGTACCTACTCTCTCTTCAACATAAGGCTGAACAACTTCCCTACTTGACCCAAATCACACACTCTCGATTTCTGCTTAGATTGAGTAACATTATCAACCACTTTATTTTTAAACTTCGGTCATTATAATTCATAAGTGGCGACTGCGGAGAGGCGGAAACCTCTGATCGAAAATAACCGCTACGTTACAAATTGGCGAACCCAACATTGGGGCTTGACTAAGACGGACGTTTCGCTAACACCTCTAAAAAAACCGCTACGCTACAAATTGGCGCCCAACGTAAAAGGGCTGTAATTAGAAAAGAATTTTGATATATTTAATAAAAATATATACCAAAAAATCTAATTATCGTCGGCAGTTATGAGAAAACAAGAAATGCATAATACCCGAGGCAAATCGAAGAAGAGGGCAGAAGAAAAGGAGAAGGAAGAAGGTGGACAGGAACAAGAAATAGAATTAGTCACGGACAGTGAAATGGACCAACAGACAGGTGATAAAGAAGAAACCGAAGTAGTTAGGGACCCGGAAATGGAAATAATTGAAGATGATGCCCAAGGGGACCAACCAGACAAAGCGGTAGACAGAGAAGAACCTAATTGGCAAGACATGATGAAATTTATGGCTGAACAATTTAGAAAACAGGAGGAAACTTCAAAGCAAACCAATAACAAAATAGATGAAAATTTTAAGAAACAGGAGGAAAACTTGAGACAAACCAAGGAGGAAAATAAGGAAAACTCAAGGAAACAAAATGAAACCTTGAGCGAAAAATTTAATAAAATAGATGAAAATTTTAAGAAACAGGAGGAAAACTCAAAGCAAACCAAGGAGGAAAATAAGGAGAATTTTAAGAAACAGGAGGAACAAAATAGACAGACCAATGAGAAAATAGATAGCATTCAGGAAAGTTTAATCAAACAACTAAATGAAAAAATAGAGACCATTCATGGAAATATCAAACAAACCATGAATGAACAATACCATGAACTGAAAGAAACTGTTGAAGGACAAAGAGAAGAGATGAATGCAAAATTTGAAGAGAATAATGAGAATTTAAAACAATTTGAGTGTAAAATGGAGAATGTCAATAAGGAGATATGGGAAACTTTTGGGGAGAAGTTTGAAAATGTTAATACACTTAGCCAAAAAGCAGATACATACAAGGAGGAGACAAATAAGCAAATGGATGAAGGTTTCAAGAGTTTGGAGGAAACATTAGACAGCACTTCTGAAAGTATTATAGTAAGTCCAAACACAGAAGAGAGTAGCAAGAAAACAGAAATTAGAGACGACCAGAATGCATTGCTATCTGAAAATAAAAATAGCCACAACAAAGAGGATAATCAATACCTGGAAAAGAAGACCAAGGAAATAAGAAAAACATGTAGGAAGAAAATAATAAATACAAGGGAAGAATGGGAGATGATTACAGATGGATTAATTAATGTATTTAACCTCCCAATTAATGAACAGAGGGAATTAATTAAGTTTAGATCTCAATTAAATATGTCGACGATTGAAGTGTATCAGACAATATCAGTCATATCTTCAAGACGGAATATAACATTCAAATATTTGGTAAATTATCCAGAGGTAAAAGGGAATGAAATGAGATTAAATATGAGCAACTATGTTATGTTAGAGGAGGTACAATACTTATTAGTTAAAAAAGAACGAACTATGACGGAAAACTGTGACTTCTATGAAGACTTGGTATCAGCTGAGTTACGATGCCAGGTGAAAGAGAGGTATTTAACAAATACCAAAATCATTATGAATACCCCAGTAATCCGAGTAAAGGGAGTACCTGAATTAATGGACCATGGTTAACCTAAATGATCACAAACCAGACAAGGGGACTGAAATTCTGAAAACCGACCCAGCAACCCACTGAAAAGAGAATAAAAACCCCAAAATTCTAAAAGCATGTAAGGACATCTTACTCAAGTTATTTTGAAACCATATAATTTAAAATAAAGAGAATAAAAACCCCAAAATTCTAAAAGCATGTAAGGACATCTTACTCAAGTTATTTTGAAACCATATAATTTAGAATGAAGAGACTAAAAACCCCAAAATTCTAAAAGCATGTAAGGATATCTTACTCAAGTTATTTTGAAACCATATAATTTAAAGTGAAGAGACTAAAACCCCAAAATTCTAAAAGCATGTAAGAACAACTTACTCAACAATTTATTCAGGAACAAGACGATTTAATAAAAACTATGTAAGGACATCTTACTTAATTTATTCAGAAATAATACGATTTAAGATATTTCGAAACCGTTTCATTTAACAAAAAATAAGAACTGATTAGTAAATAAGAGTTATAAAGAATTGATTTAAAATGAAATAATAGGAAAAAGTAATATTTTAATGGTAACAAACAGAAGAAAAATTAAATGAACAAAAACAATTGATGGTAATGTGCTCAGATAAGAAGAATAAAGAATAATTTAATGACTCCAATGAAACTGAAGGAGGATGATAATTAATACAATAATTAGAATTTCTCGGAATTGAAGATTATATAAGAAGAAATGATACGGAGAAATATGTCACAAGAAGTAAAGTCAAAAGAATTTTAACATAAGGCCTATCAATAATGTTATATGCTATTAGTTAATGGAAAATAAGAAGGAATCAAGGAGAAGAAGAAATATATAAATAAATGCAAACAGCTACAGTATGAAGAATCCCAAAAGTGTTTAGTACTAGTCGCTAATTGACTACTACTTATAATTTTTTATTTTTAGTATTGACCATAGAAATGTTCCGGCAATAATTTTTATGAGCAGGGATGATGTTCCCCTGGTCTCAGAAGGTGTAAGGATGGACAGAGGAGTATGGACCCAGAGTGGCCACCCTACTGGTACCACCGCACAAGATAGGGAAAAATGTTAGGGAAATTGAATATTTAAGGGATAATAATTATAAAATAACTGAAAAGAGTGATATTAGATTCGAGAAGTATAAATGAAGAAAATATAAGGAAGATAGCAGACCGAAGCTTAATTGATAAAGATAATTTATAGAAGTAAATAGAAATGGGTGTTAAAACAAGTTTAATATGATTAGTGTGACCAGTCCTTATCAAATAAAATGTGGAAGTACCACTACCCAGAGAAATAAATAATTGATGAATTTGCCTCCAAGAGAGAGAGAGTAGAGTAAGAGAACAGCAATTACCACCAGTCTGAATTACCAGTCAGTTTACAACCAGTTTGAAATAAATGAAGATATTATGAAGAATGAAGCCAAGACTATTAGGAGAATTGAAACAATCAACAATTTATTTTAATAAACGAGTAAAACCAAAATAAATTTGTTCTAGTGGGGGGGCTTTATGTAACGGTACATAACCTGGTCCCAATAAATTAACTCATGTAATAACATAAAGGTCAGAAATGGGTAACCTATAACTAGCTCAAAATTAAATTGTATCACTAAACATTATAAACAGTTCGAGTGATATACAGTTACAAGTGAGTTATAGTGTACCCATGGAGGTAAAAAAGTGAAAGTGAAGGAACTTCTTACAGAATTGTGCTGTAAGTAGGGGAATTATAAACTATGATAGTAGACTATAATGCTACTAACTGATTCTGTATTTTGTTAATTTATTGTAATATTTATATTGTGTAGACAACCAAGTTTAATACCTAAGTTAATTTTATATTTTTGCAAATATTTGTGTTATAGTATAAGATAACCCAGGGTTCGTTTTAAAACAAACATAAAAGATTTAAATATCAAATGATAATAAAACATTAAAATAATACTATATGAGGGAAATGGCAGAAGGAAGTAGTGCAGTGTAGGAATACTATGAGAGACTAATAAATAATATATAAATTCATTTAAAGATAATAAAACTATTAAAAACTTATATCCAAGGTTATAAGAAAATGAACAGAAACCTATTATGTAAACCAAATTGGGAAAGAAACTGAAATTAAAAAGAATTATTTTCCTGTAAATAAAATATAAATTTATAATAATTACAAACTGCCTATATACTAAAAAGTAAATAGCAGAACCAATAAAAAGATATAAAAAAATTATGGGTTACTAAGAGTGGCGAAAATAACAAGTATTGTTAATCGAATTTATAAATTAAACCTGGAGAGTTGACAAAAATGATGAGGCCACAATTTTATTAAAAATATCCTTTTAGAAACCTTACAGAAGTGCAAAATTGGTACAAAATTAAAAAACAATACGAACATTATATAATCCTACCTTATATATCAAACTTAAATTGTTATACTCCATAATAAACAGTGAAAGAAAACCATTTTGATGATCCGACCTAGTTTCGCTATGTTTCAAGTTGACGATATAATATTGGCCAGACGGTAATGAAATTACAACCCAAGACGGACATCACTAGAGAAAAGGCTTCATTCCAGTAAGAACTATAAGAAGAGAGGTAATATAAACATTTCGTTTAATAGTTAACGAAGAAAACTCATTCCGAATGGTTGTATAGAACAAAAAACTAGTCAAAATTAATCACATGTTCTAACGAAAACAAACGCACGCTGCTCTCTTACGGACTTTTCGGGAACTACGTACTAAACGAAAATAAACAAAATTTTTTAATATTTTTTCGGTATTTGTAAAGCGTAGTATAATTATCCATTTCTGACCATCTCATAACAAAAAGAACTTACCCTTAACCCTGGGGAAATAAAAGAATTATATATTGATTGATGTTTTAAAAATAGTATAAAATTTGGTAAACAAAACCATATATGTTTTTTTCTTTTGACAATTCCATGTTTACTCGATGAAGTCGATATTATGTTTTAATTAAGGAAAGATCGATTGTGATATTTGTATTTTGGCGGCAGGAAAAAAAACCAATAATATAAATAATAAATATTATTGAAAAAATGTTATTGAATAATAAAAATGTGTTATATTTTTTGTAGTGGGTAGTTGTAATAGATTTCAGCACAAAATAGAAGAGATCGATCCACCGGGTCATATTTTGCCATAGTGTAGTCTGGTTGAACTATGTGTGGAGACTCGTCTCACAATCAGCTGATTTAAATCACGGCGAACAATTTGAAAAAAATTTCAGAAATCGTCTAAACCGAGTGTAATCAATCGGTACCTACTCTCTCTTCAACATAAGGCTGAACAACTTCCCTACTTGACCCAAATCACACACTCTCGATTTCTGCTTAGATTGAGTAACATTATCAACCACTTTATTTTTAAACTTCGGTCATTATAATTCATAAGTGGCGACTGCGGAGAGGCGGAAACCTCTGATCGAAAATAACCGCTACGTTACAAATTGGCGAACCCAACATTGGGGCTTGACTAAGACGGACGTTTCGCTAACACCTCTAAAAAAACCGCTACGCTACAAATTGGCGCCCAACGTAAAAGGGCTGTAATTAGAAAAGAATTTTGATATATTTAATAAAAATATATACCAAAAAATCTAATTATCGTCGGCAGTTATGAGAAAACAAGAAATGCATAATACCCGAGGCAAATCGAAGAAGAGGGCAGAAGAAAAGGAGAAGGAAGAAGGTGGACAGGAACAAGAAATAGAATTAGTCACGGACAGTGAAATGGACCAACAGACAGGTGATAAAGAAGAAACCGAAGTAGTTAGGGACCCGGAAATGGAAATAATTGAAGATGATGCCCAAGGGGACCAACCAGACAAAGCGGTAGACAGAGAAGAACCTAATTGGCAAGACATGATGAAATTTATGGCTGAACAATTTAGAAAACAGGAGGAAACTTCAAAGCAAACCAATAACAAAATAGATGAAAATTTTAAGAAACAGGAGGAAAACTTGAGACAAACCAAGGAGGAAAATAAGGAAAACTCAAGGAAACAAAATGAAACCTTGAGCGAAAAATTTAATAAAATAGATGAAAATTTTAAGAAACAGGAGGAAAACTCAAAGCAAACCAAGGAGGAAAATAAGGAGAATTTTAAGAAACAGGAGGAACAAAATAGACAGACCAATGAGAAAATAGATAGCATTCAGGAAAGTTTAATCAAACAACTAAATGAAAAAATAGAGACCATTCATGGAAATATCAAACAAACCATGAATGAACAATACCATGAACTGAAAGAAACTGTTGAAGGACAAAGAGAAGAGATGAATGCAAAATTTGAAGAGAATAATGAGAATTTAAAACAATTTGAGTGTAAAATGGAGAATGTCAATAAGGAGATATGGGAAACTTTTGGGGAGAAGTTTGAAAATGTTAATACACTTAGCCAAAAAGCAGATACATACAAGGAGGAGACAAATAAGCAAATGGATGAAGGTTTCAAGAGTTTGGAGGAAACATTAGACAGCACTTCTGAAAGTATTATAGTAAGTCCAAACACAGAAGAGAGTAGCAAGAAAACAGAAATTAGAGACGACCAGAATGCATTGCTATCTGAAAATAAAAATAGCCACAACAAAGAGGATAATCAATACCTGGAAAAGAAGACCAAGGAAATAAGAAAAACATGTAGGAAGAAAATAATAAATACAAGGGAAGAATGGGAGATGATTACAGATGGATTAATTAATGTATTTAACCTCCCAATTAATGAACAGAGGGAATTAATTAAGTTTAGATCTCAATTAAATATGTCGACGATTGAAGTGTATCAGACAATATCAGTCATATCTTCAAGACGGAATATAACATTCAAATATTTGGTAAATTATCCAGAGGTAAAAGGGAATGAAATGAGATTAAATATGAGCAACTATGTTATGTTAGAGGAGGTACAATACTTATTAGTTAAAAAAGAACGAACTATGACGGAAAACTGTGACTTCTATGAAGACTTGGTATCAGCTGAGTTACGATGCCAGGTGAAAGAGAGGTATTTAACAAATACCAAAATCATTATGAATACCCCAGTAATCCGAGTAAAGGGAGTACCTGAATTAATGGACCATGGTTAACCTAAATGATCACAAACCAGACAAGGGGACTGAAATTCTGAAAACCGACCCAGCAACCCACTGAAAAGAGAATAAAAACCCCAAAATTCTAAAAGCATGTAAGGACATCTTACTCAAGTTATTTTGAAACCATATAATTTAAAATAAAGAGAATAAAAACCCCAAAATTCTAAAAGCATGTAAGGACATCTTACTCAAGTTATTTTGAAACCATATAATTTAGAATGAAGAGACTAAAAACCCCAAAATTCTAAAAGCATGTAAGGATATCTTACTAAAGTTATTTTGAAACCATATAATTTAAAGTGAAGAGACTAAAACCCCAAAATTCTAAAAGCATGTAAGAACAACTTACTCAACAATTTATTCAGGAACAAGACGATTTAATAAAAACTATGTAAGGACAACTTACTTAATTTATTCAGAAATAATACGATTTAAGATATTTCGAAACCGTTTCATTTAACAAAAAATAAGAACTGATTAGTAAATAAGAGTTATAAAGAATTGATTTAAAATGAAATAATAGGAAAAAGTAATATTTTAATGGTAACAAACAGAAGAAAAATTAAATGAACAAAAACAATTGATGGTAATGTGCTCAGATAAGAAGAATAAAGAATAATTTAATGACTCCAATGAAACTGAAGGAGGATGATAATTAATACAATAATTAGAATTTCTCGGAATTGAAGATTATATAAGAAGAAATGATACGGAGAAATATGTCACAAGAAGTAAAGTCAAAAGAATTTTAACATAAGGCCTATCAATAATGTTATATGCTATTAGTTAATGGAAAATAAGAAGGAATCAAGGAGAAGAAGAAATATATAAATAAATGCAAACAGCTACAGTATGAAGAATCCCAAAAGTGTTTAGTACTAGTCGCTAATTGACTACTACTTATAATTTTTTATTTTTAGTATTGACCATAGAAATGTTCCGGCAATAATTTTTATGAGCAGGGATGATGTTCCCCTGGTCTCAGAAGGTGTAAGGATGGACAGAGGAGTATGGACCCAGAGTGGCCACCCTACTGGTACCACCGCACAAGATAGGGAAAAATGTTAGGGAAATTGAATATTTAAGGGATAATAATTATAAAATAACTGAAAAGAGTGATATTAGATTCGAGAAGTATAAATGAAGAAAATATAAGGAAGATAGCAGACCGAAGCTTAATTGATAAAGATAATTTATAGAAGTAAATAGAAATGGGTGTTAAAACAAGTTTAATATGATTAGTGTGACCAGTCCTTATCAAATAAAATGTGGAAGTACCACTACCCAGAGAAATAAATAATTGATGAATTTGCCTCCAAGAGAGAGAGAGTAGAGTAAGAGAACAGCAATTACCACCAGTCTGAATTACCAGTCAGTTTACAACCAGTTTGAAATAAATGAAGATATTATGAAGAATGAAGCCAAGACTATTAGGAGAATTGAAACAATCAACAATTTATTTTAATAAACGAGTAAAACCAAAATAAATTTGTTCTAGTGGGGGGGCTTTATGTAACGGTACATAACCTGGTCCCAATAAATTAACTCATGTAATAACATAAAGGTCAGAAATGGGTAACCTATAACTAGCTCAAAATTAAATTGTATCACTAAACATTATAAACAGTTCGAGTGATATACAGTTACAAGTGAGTTATAGTGTACCCATGGAGGTAAAAAAGTGAAAGTGAAGGAACTTCTTACAGAATTGTGCTGTAAGTAGGGGAATTATAAACTATGATAGTAGACTATAATGCTACTAACTGATTCTGTATTTTGTTAATTTATTGTAATATTTATATTGTGTAGACAACCAAGTTTAATACCTAAGTTAATTTTATATTTTTGCAAATATTTGTGTTATAGTATAAGATAACCCAGGGTTCGTTTTAAAACAAACATAAAAGATTTAAATATCAAATGATAATAAAACATTAAAATAATACTATATGAGGGAAATGGCAGAAGGAAGTAGTGCAGTGTAGGAATACTATGAGAGACTAATAAATAATATATAAATTCATTTAAAGATAATAAAACTATTAAAAACTTATATCCAAGGTTATAAGAAAATGAACAGAAACCTATTATGTAAACCAAATTGGGAAAGAAACTGAAATTAAAAAGAATTATTTTCCTGTAAATAAAATATAAATTTATAATAATTACAAACTGCCTATATACTAAAAAGTAAATAGCAGAACCAATAAAAAGATATAAAAAAATTATGGGTTACTAAGAGTGGCGAAAATAACAAGTATTGTTAATCGAATTTATAAATTAAACCTGGAGAGTTGACAAAAATGATGAGGCCACAATTTTATTAAAAATATCCTTTTAGAAACCTTACAGAAGTGCAAAATTGGTACAAAATTAAAAAACAATACGAACATTATATAATCCTACCTTATATATCAAACTTAAATTGTTATACTCCATAATAAACAGTGAAAGAAAACCATTTTGATGATCCGACCTAGTTTCGCTATGTTTCAAGTTGACGATATAATATTGGCCAGATGGTAATGAAATTACAACCCAAGACGGACATCACTAGAGAAAAGGCTTCATTCCAGTAAGAACTATAAGAAGAGAGGTAATATAAACATTTCGTTTAATAGTTAACGAAGAAAACTCATTCCGAATGGTTGTATAGAACAAAAAACTAGTCAAAATTAATCACATGTTCTAACGAAAACAAACGCACGCTGCTCTCTTACGGACTTTTCGGGAACTACGTACTAAACGAAAATAAACAAAATTTTTTAATATTTTTTCGGTATTTGTAAAGCGTAGTATAATTATCCATTTCTGACCATCTCATAACAAAAAGAACTTACCCTTAACCCTGGGGAAATAAAAGAATTATATATTGATTGATGTTTTAAAAATAGTATAAAATTTGGTAAACAAAACCATATATGTTTTTTTCTTTTGACAATTCCATGTTTACTCGATGAAGTCGATATTATGTTTTAATTAAGGAAAGATCGATTGTGATATTTGTATTTTGGCGGCAGGAAAAAAAACCAATAATATAAATAATAAATATTATTGAAAAAATGTTATTGAATAATAAAAATGTGTTATATTTTTTGTAGTGGGTAGTTGTAATAGATTTCAGCACAAAATAGAAGAGATCGATCCACCGGGTCATATTTTGCCATAGTGTAGTCTGGTTGAACTATGTGTGGAGACTCGTCTCACAATCAGCTGATTTAAATCACGGCGAACAATTTGAAAAAAATTTCAGAAATTGTCTAAACCGAGTGTAATCAATCGGTACCTACTCTCTCTTCAACATAAGGCTGAACAACTTCCCTACTTGACCCAAATCACACACTCTCGATTTCTGCTTAGATTGAGTAACATTATCAACCACTTTATTTTTAAACTTCGGTCATTATAATTCATAAGTGGCGACTGCGGAGAGGCGGAAACCTCTGATCGAAAATAACCGCTACGTTACAAATTGGCGAACCCAACATTGGGGCTTGACTAAGACGGACGTTTCGCTAACACCTCTAAAAAAACCGCTATGCTACAAATTGGCGCTCAACGTAAAAGGGCTGTAATTAGAAAAGAATTTTGATATATTTAATAAAAATATATACCAAAAAATCTAATTATCGTCGGCAGTTATGAGAAAACAAGAAATGCATAATACCCGAGGCAAATCGAAGAAGAGGGCAGAAGAAAAGGAGAAGGAAGAAGGTGGACAGGAACAAGAAATAGAATTAGTCACGGACAGTGAAATGGACCAACAGACAGGTGATAAAGAAGAAACCGAAGTAGTTAGGGACCCGGAAACGGAAATAATTGAAGATGATGCCCAAGGGGACCAACCAGACAAAGCGGTAGACAGAGAAGAACCTAATTGGCAAGACATGATGAAATTTATGGCTGAACAATTTAGAAAACAGGAGGAAACTTCAAAGCAAACCAATAACAAAATAGATGAAAATTTTAAGAAACAGGAGGAAAACTTGAGACAAACCAAGGAGGAAAATAAGGAAAACTCAAGGAAACAAAATGAAACCTTGAGCGAAAAATTTAATAAAATAGATGAATATTTTAAGAAACAGGAGGAAAACTCAAAGCAAACCAAGGAGGAAAATAAGGAGAATTTTAAGAAACAGGAGGAACAAAATAGACAGACCAATGAGAAAATAGATAGCATTCAGGAAAGTTTAATCAAACAACTAAATGAAAAAATAGAGACCATTCATGGAAATATCAAACAAACCATGAATGAACAATACCATGAACTGAAAGAAACTGTTGAAGGACAAAGAGAAGAGATGAATGCAAAATTTGAAGAGAATAATGAGAATTTAAAACAATTTGAGTGTAAAATGGAGAATGTCAATAAGGAGATATGGGAAACTTTTGGGGAGAAGTTTGAAAATGTTAATACACTTAGCCAAAAAGCAGATACATACAAGGAGGAGACAAATAAGCAAATGGATGAAGGTTTCAAGAGTTTGGAGGAAACATTAGACAGCACTTCTGAAAGTATTATAGTAAGTCCAAACACAGAAGAGAGTAGCAAGAAAACAGAAATTAGAGACGACCAGAATGCATTGCTATCTGAAAATAAAAATAGCCACAACAAAGAGGATAATCAATACCTGGAAAAGAAGACCAAGGAAATAAGAAAAACATGTAGGAAGAAAATAATAAATACAAGGGAAGAATGGGAGATGATTACAGATGGATTAATTAATGTATTTAACCTTCCAATTAATGAACAGAGGGAATTAATTAAGTTTAGATCTCAATTAAATATGTCGACGATTGAAGTGTATCAGACAATATCAGTCATATCTTCAAGACGGAATATAACATTCAAATATTTGGTAAATTATCCAGAGGTAAAAGGGAATGAAATGAGATTAAATATGAGCAACTATGTTATGTTAGAGGAGGTACAATACTTATTAGTTAAAAAAGAACAAACTATGACGGAAAACTGTGACTTCTATGAAGACTTGGTATCAGCTGAGTTACGATGCCAGGTGAAAGAGAGGTATTTAACAAATACCAAAATCATTATGAATACCCCAGTAATCCGAGTAAGGGAGTACCTGAATTAATGGACCATGGTTAACCTAAATGATCACAAACCAGACAAGGGGACTGAAATTCTGAAAACCGACCCAGCAACCCACTGAAAAGAGTATAAAAACCCCAAAATTCTAAAAGCATGTAAGGACATCTTACTCAAGTTATTTTGAAACCATATAATTTAAAATAAAGAGAATAAAAACCACAAAATTCTAAAAGCATGTAAGGACATCTTACTCAAGTTATTTTGAAACCATATAATTTAGAATGAAGAGACTAAAAACCCCAAAATTCTAAAAGCATGTAAGGACATCTTACTCAAGTTATTTTGAAACCATATAATTTAAAGTGAAGAGACTAAAACCCCAAAATTCTAAAAGCATGTAAGAACAACTTACTCAACAATTTATTCAGGAACAAGACGATTTAATAAAAACTATGTAAGGACAACTTACTTAATTTATTCAGAAATAATACGATTTAAGATATTTCGAAACCGTTTCATTTAACAAAAAATAAGAACTGATTAGTAAATAAGAGTTATAAAGAATTGATTTAAAATGAAATAATAGGAAAAAGTAATATTTTAATGGTAACAAACAGAAGAAAAATTAAATGAACAAAAACAATTGATGGTAATGTGCTCAGATAAGAAGAATAAAGAATAATTTAATGACTCCAATGAAACTGAAGGAGGATGATAATTAATACAATAATTAGAATTTCTCGGAATTGAAGATTATATAAGAAGAAATGATACGGAGAAATATGTCACAAGAAGTAAAGTCAAAAGAATTTTAACATAAGGCCTATCAATAATGTTATATGCTATTAGTTAATGGAAAAGAAGAAGGAATCAAGGAGAAGAAGAAATATATAAATAAATGCAAACAGCTACAGTATGAAGAATCCCGAAAGTGTTTAGTACTAGTCGCTAATTGACTACTACTTATAATTTTTTATTTTTAGTATTGACCATAGAAATGTTCCGGCAATAATTTTTATGAGCAGGGATGATGTTCCCCTGGTCTCAGAAGGTGTAAGGATGGACAGAGGAGTATGGACCCAGAGTGGCCACCCTACTGGTACCACCGCACAAGATAGGGAAAAATGTTAGGGAAATTGAATATTTAAGGGATAATAATTATAAAATAGCTGAAAAGAGTGATATTAGATTCGAGAAGTATAAATGAAGAAAATATAAGGAAGATAGCAGACCGAAGCTTAATTGATAAAGATAATTTATAGAAGTAAATAGAAATGGATGTTAAAACAAGTTTAATATGATTAGTGTGACCAGTCCTTATCAAATAAAATGTGGAAGTACCACTACCCAGAGAAATAAATAATTGATGAATTTCCCTCCAAGAGAGAGAGAGTAGAGTAAGAGAACAGCAATTACCACCAGTCTGAATTACCAGTCAGTTTACAACCAGTTTGAAATAAATGAATATATTACGAAGAATGAAGCCAAGACTATTAGGAGAATTGAAACAATCAACAATTTATTTTAATAAACGAGTAAAACCAAAATAAATTTGTTCTAGTGGGGGGGCTTTATGTAACGGTACATAACCTGGTCCCAATAAATTAACTCATGTAATAACATAAAGGTCAGAAATGGGTAACCTATAACTAGCTCAAAATTAAATTGTATCACTAAACATTATAAACAGTTCGAGTGATATACAGTTACAAGTGAGTTATAGTGTACCCATGGAGGTAAAAAAGTGAAAGTGAAGGAACTTCCTACAGAATTGTGCTGTAAGTAGGGAAATTATAAACTATGATAGTAGACTATAATGCTACTAACTGATTCTGTATTTTGTTAATTTATTGTAATATTTATATTGTGTAGACAACCAAGTTTAATACCTAAGTTAATTTTATATTTTTGCAAATATTTGTGTTATAGTATAAGATAACCCAGGGTTCGTTTTAAAACAAACATAAAAGATTTAAATATCAAATGATAATAAAGCATTAAAATAATACTATATGAGGGAAATGGCAGAAGGAAGTAGTGCAGTGTAGGAATACTATGAGAGACTAATAAATAATATATAAATTCATTTAAAGATAATAAAACTATTAAAAACTTATATCCAAGGTTATAAGAAAATGAACAGAAACCTATTATGTAAACCAAATTGGGAAAGAAACTGAAATTAAAAAGAATTATTTTTCTGTAAATAAAATATAAATTTATAATAATTACAAACTGCCTATATACTAAAAAGTAAATAGCAGAACCAATAAAAAGATATAAAAAAATTATGGGTTACTAAGAGTGACGAAAATAACAAGTATTGTTAATCGAATTTATAAAGTAAACCTGGAGAGTTGACAAAAATGATGAGGCCACAATTTTATTAAAAATATCCTTTTAGAAACCTTACAGAAGTGCAAAATTGGTACAAAATTAAAAACAATACGAACATTATATAATCCTACCTTATATATCAAACTTAAATTGTTATACTCCATAATAAACAGTGAAAGAAAACCATTTTGATGATCCGACCTAGTTTCGCTATGTTTCAAGTTGACGATATAATATTGGCCAGACGGTAATGAAATTACAACCCAAGACGGACATCACTAGAGAAAAGGCTTCATTCCAGTAAGAACTATAAGAAGAGAGGTAATATAAACATTTCGTTTAATAGTTAACGAAGAAAACTCATTCCGAATGGTTGTATAGAACAAAAAACTAGTCAAAATTAATCACATGTTCTAACGAAAACAAACGCACGCTGCTCTCTTACGGACTTTTCGGGAACTACGTACTAAACGAAAATAAACAAAATTTTTTAATATTTTTTCGGTATTTGTAAAGCGTAGTATAATTATCCATTTCTGACCATCTCATAACAAAAAGAACTTACCCTTAACCCTGGGGAAATAAAAGAATTATATATTGATTGATGTTTTGAAAATAGTATAAAATTTGGTAAACAAAACCATATATGTTTTTTTCTTTTGACAATTCCATGTTTACTCGATGAAGTCGATATTATTTTTTAATTAAGGAAAGATCGATTGTGATATTTGTATTTTGGCGGCAGGAAAAAAAACCAATAATATAAATAATAAATATTATTGAAAAAATGTTATTGAATAATAAAAATGTGTTATATTTTTTGTAGTGGGTAGTTGTAATAGATTTCAGCACAAAATAGAAGAGATCGATCCACCGGGTCATATTTTGCCATAGTGTAGTCTGGTTGAACTATGTGTGGAGGCTCGTCTCACAATCAGCTGATTTAAATCACGGCGAACAATTTGAAAAAAATTTCAGAAATCGTCTAAACCGAGTGTAATCAATCGGTACCTACTCTCTCTTCAACATAAGGCTGAACAACTTCCCTACTTGACCCAAATCACACACTCTCGATTTCTGCTTAGATTGAGTAACATTATCAACCACTTTATTTTTAAACTTCGGTCATTATAATTCATAAGTGGCGACTGCGGAGAGGCGGAAACCTCTGATCGAAAATAACCGCTACGTTACAAATTGGCGAACCCAACATTGGGGCTTGACTAAGACGGACGTTTCGCTAACACCTCTAAAAAAACCGCTACGCTACAAATTGGCGCTCAACGTAAAAGGGCTGTAATTAGAACAGAATTTTGATTTATTTAATAAAAATATATACCAAAAAATCTAATTATCATCGGCAGTTATGAGAAAACAAGAAATGCATAATACCCGAGGCAAATCGAAGAAGAGGGCAGAAGAAAAGGAGAAGGAAGAAGGTGGACAGGAACAAGAAATAGAATTAGTCACGGACAGTGAAATGGACCAACAGACAGGTGATAAAGAAGAAACCGAAGTAGTTAGGGACCCGGAAATGGAAATAATTGAAGATGATGCCCAAGGGGACCAACCAGACAAAGCGGTAGACAGAGAAGAACCTAATTGGCAAGACATGATGAAATTTATGGCTGAACAATTTAGAAAACAGGAGGAAACTTCAAAGCAAACCAATAACAAAATAGATGAAAATTTTAAGAAACAGGAGGAAAACTTGAGACAAACCAAGGAGGAAAATAAGGAAAACTCAAGGAAACAAAATGAAACCTTGAGCGAAAAATTTAATAAAATAGATGAAAATTTTAAGAAACAGGAGGAAAACTCAAAGCAAACCAAGGAGGAAAATAAGGAGAATTTTAAGAAACAGGAGGAACAAAATAGACAAACCAATGAGAAAATAGATAGCATTCAGGAAAGTTTAATCAAACAACTAAATGAAAAAATAGAGACCATTCATGGAAATATCAAACAAACCATGAATGAACAATACCATGAACTGAAAGAAACTGTTGAAGGACAAAGAGATGAATGCAAAATTTGAAGAGAATAATGAGAATTTAAAACAATTTGAGTGTAAAATGGAGAATGTCAATAAGGAGATATGGGAAACTTTTGGGGAGAAGTTTGAAAATGTTAATACACTTAGCCAAAAAGCAGATACATACAAGGAGGAGACAAATAAGCAAATGGATGAAGGTTTCAAGAGTTTGGAGGAAACATTAGACAGCACTTCTGAAAGTATTATAGTAAGTCCAAACACAGAAGAGAGTAGCAAGAAAACAGAAATTAGAGAAGACCAGAATGCATTGCTATCTGAAAATAAAAATAGCCACAACAAAGAGGATAATCAATACCTGGAAAAGAAGACCAAGGAAATAAGAAAAACATGTAGGAAGAAAATAATAAATACAAGGGAAGAATGGGAGATGATTACAGATGGATTAATTAATGTATTTAACCTCCCAATTAATGAACAGAGGGAATTAATTAAGTTTAGATCTCAATTAAATATGTCGACGATTGAAGTGTATCAGACAATATCAGTCATATCTTCAAGACGGAATATAACATTCAAATATTTGGTAAATTATCCAGAGGTAAAAGGGAATGAAATGAGATTAAATATGAGCAACTATGTTATGTTAGAGGAGGTACAATACTTATTAGTTAAAAAAGAACGAACTATGACGGAAAACTGTGACTTCTATGAAGACTTGGTATCAGCTGAGTTACGATGCCAGGTGAAAGAGAGGTATTTAACAAATACCAAAATCATTATGAATACCCCAGTAATCCGAGTAAAGGGAGTACCTGAATTAATGGACCATGGTTAACCTAAATGATCACAAACCAGACAAGGGGACTGAAATTCTGAAAACCGACCCAGCAACCCACTGAAAAGAGAATAAAAACCCCAAAATTCTAAAAGCATGTAAGGACATCTTACTCAAGTTATTTTGAAACCATATAATTTAAAATAAAGAGAATAAAAACCCCAAAATTCTAAAAGCATGTAAGGACATCTTACTCAAGTTATTTTGAAACCATATAATTTAGAATGAAGAGACTAAAAACCCCAAAATTCTAAAAGCATGTAAGGACATCTTACTCAAGTTATTTTGAAACCATATAATTTAAAGTGAAGAGACTAAAACCCCAAAATTCTAAAAGCATGTAAGAACAACTTACTCAACAATTTATTCAGGAACAAGACGATTTAATAAAAACTATGTAAGGACAACTTACTTAATTTATTCAGAAATAATACGATTTAAGATATTTCGAAACCGTTTCATTTAACAAAAAATAAGAACTGATTAGTAAATAAGAGTTATAAAGAATTGATTTAAAATGAAATAATAGGAAAACGTAATATTTTAATGGTAACAAACAGAAGAAAAATTAAATGAACAAAAACAATAGATGGTAATGTGCTCAGATAAGAAGAATAAAGAATAATTTAATGACTCCAATGAAACTGAAGGAGGATGATAATTAATACAATAATTAGAATTTCTCGGAATTGAAGATTATATAAGAAGAAATGATACGGAGAAATATGTCACAAGAAGTAAAGTCAAAAGAATTTTAACATAAGGCCTATCAATAATGTTAGATGCTATTAGTTAATAGAAAAGAAGAAGGAATCAAGGAGAAGAAGAAATATATAAATAAATGCAAACAGCTACAGTATGAAGAATCCCAAAAGTGTTTAGTACTAGTCGCTAATTGACTACTACTTATAATTTTTTATTTTTAGTATTGACCATAGAAATGTTCCGGCAATAATTTTTATGAGCAGGGATGATGTTCCCCTGGTCTCAGAAGGTGTAAGGATGGACAGAGGAGTATGGACCCAGAGTGGCCACCCTACTGGTACCACCGCACAAGATAGGGAAAAATGTTAGGGAAATTGAATATTTAAGGGATAATAATTATAAAATAGCTGAAAAGAGTGATATTAGATTCGAGAAGTATAAATGAAGAAAATATAAGGAAGATAGCAGACCGAAGCTTAATTGATTAAGATAATTTATAGAAGTAAATAGAAATGGGTGTTAAAACAAGTTTAATATGATTAGTGTGACCAGTCCTTATCAAATAAAATGTGGAAGTACCACTACCCAGAGAAATAAATAATTGATGAATTTCCCTCCAAGAGAGAGAGAGTAGAGTAAGAGAACAGCAATTACCACCAGTCTGAATTACCAGTCAGTTTACAACCAGTTTGAAATAAATGAATATATTACGAAGAATGAAGCCAAGACTATTAGGAGAATTGAAACAATCAACAATTTATTTTAATAAACGAGTAAAACCAAAATAAATTTGTTCTAGTGGGGGGGCTTTATGTAACGGTACATAACCTGGTCCCAATAAATTAACTCATGTAATAACATAAAGGTCAGAAATGGGTAACCTATAACTAGCTCAAAATTAAATTGTATCACTAAACATTATAAACAGTTCGAGTGATATACAGTTACAAGTGAGTTATAGTGTACCCATGGAGGTAAAAAAGTGAAAGTGAAGGAACTTCCTACAGAATTGTGCTGTAAGTAGGGGAATTATAAACTATGATAGTAGACTATAATGCTACTAACTGATTCTGTATTTTGTTAATTTATTGTAATATTTATATTGTGTAGACAACCAAGTGTAATACCTAAGTTAATTTTATATTTTTGCAAATATTTGTGTTATAGTATAAGATAACCCAGGGTTCGTTTTAAAACAAACAAAAGATTTAAATATCAAATGATAATAAAGCATTAAAATAATACTATATGAGGGAAATGGCAGAAGGAAGTAGTGCAGTGTAGGAATACTATGAGAGACTAATAAATAATATATAAATTCATTTAAAGATAATAAAACTATTAAAAACTTATATCCAAGGTTATAAGAAAATGAACAGAAACCTATTATGTAAACCAAATTGGGAAAGAAACTGAAATTAAAAAGAATTATTTTTCTGTAAATAAAATATAAATTTATAATAATTACAAACTGCCTATATACTAAAAAGTAAATAGCAGAACCAATAAAAAGATATAAAAAAATTATGGGTTACTAAGAGTGACGAAAATAACAAGTATTGTTAATCGAATTTATAAAGTAAACCTGGAGAGTTGACAAAAATGATGAGGCCACAATTTTATTAAAAATATCCTTTTAGAAACCTTACAGAAGTGCAAAATTGGTACAAAATTAAAAACAATACGAACATTATATAATCCTACCTTATATATCAAACTTAAATTGTTATACTCCATAATAAACAGTGAAAGAAAACCATTTTGATGATCCGACCTAGTTTCGCTATGTTTCAAGTTGACGATATAATATTGGCCAGACGGTAATGAAATTACAACCCAAGACGGACATCACTAGAGAAAAGGCTTCATTCCAGTAAGAACTATAAGAAGAGAGGTAATATAAACATTTCGTTTAATAGTTAACGAAGAAAACTCATTCCGAATGGTTGTATAGAACAAAAAACTAGTCAAAATTAATCACATGTTCTAACGAAAACAAACGCACGCTGCTCTCTTACGGACTTTTCGGGAACTACGTACTAAACGAAAATAAACAAAATTTTTTAATATTTTTTCGGTATTTGTAAAGCGTAGTATAATTATCCATTTCTGACCATCTCATAACAAAAAGAACTTACCCTTAACCCTGGGGAAATAAAAGAATTATATATTGATTGATGTTTTGAAAATAGTATAAAATTTGGTAAACAAAACCATATATGTTTTTTTCTTTTGACAATTCCATGTTTACTCGATGAAGTCGATATTATGTTTTAATTAAGGAAAGATCGATTGTGATATTTGTATTTTGGCGGCAGGAAAAAAAACCAATAATATAAATAATAAATATTATTGAAAAAATGTTATTGAATAATAAAAATGTGTTATATTTTTTGTAGTGGGTAGTTGTAATAGATTTCAGCACAAAATAGAAGAGATCGATCCACCGGGTCATATTTTGCCATAGTGTAGTCTGGTTGAACTATGTGTGGAGACTCATCTCACAATCAGCTGATTTAAATCACGGCAAACAATTTGAAAAAAATTTCAGAAATCGTCTAAACCGAGTGTAATCAATCGGTACCTACTCTCTCTTCAACATAAGGCTGAACAACTTCCCTACTTGACCCAAATCACACACTCTCGATTTCTGCTTAGATTGAGTAACATTATCAACCACTTTATTTTTAAACTTCGGTCATTATAATTCATAAGTGGCGACTGCGGAGAGGCGGAAACCTCTGATCGAAAATAACCGCTACGTTACAAATTGGCGAACCCAACATTGGGGCTTGACTAAGACGGACGTTTCGCTAACACCTCTAAAAAAACCGCTACGCTACAAATTGGCGCTCAACGTAAAAGGGCTGTAATTAGAAAAGAATTTTGATATATTTAATAAAAATATATACCAAAAAATCTAATTATCGTCGGCAGTTATGAGAAAACAAGAAATGCATAATACCCGAGGCAAATCGAAGAAGAGGGCAGAAGAAAAGGAGAAGGAAGAAGGTGGACAGGAACAAGAAATAGAATTAGTCACGGACAGTGAAATGGACCAACAGACAGGTGATAAAGAAGAAACCGAAGTAGTTAGCGACCCGGAAATGGAAATAATTGAAGATGATACCCAAGGGGACCAACCAGACAAAGCGGTAGACAGAGAAGAACCTAATTGGCAAGACATGATGAAATTTATGGCTGAACAATTTAGAAAACAGGAGGAAACTTCAAAGCAAACCAATAACAAAATAGATGAAAATTTTAAGAAACAGGAGGAAAACTTGATACAAACCAAGGAGGAAAATAAGGAAAACTCAAGGAAACAAAATGAAACCTTGAGCGAAAAATTTAATAAAATAGATGAAAATTTTAAGAAACAGGAGGAAAACTCAAAGCAAACCAAGGAGGAAAATAAGGAGAATTTTAAGAAACAGGAGGAACAAAATAGACAGACCAATGAGAAAATAGATAGCATTCAGGAAAGTTTAATCAAACAACTAAATGAAAAAATAGAGACCATTCATGGAAATATCAAACAAACCATGAATGAACAATACCATGAACTGAAAGAAACTGTTGAAGGACAAAGAGAAGAGATGAATGCAAAATTTGAAGAGAATAATGAGAATTTAAAACAATTTGAGTGTAAAATGGAGAATGTCAATAAGGAGATATGGGAAACTTTTGGGGAGAAGTTTGAAAATGTTAATACACTTAGCCAAAAAGCAGATACATACAAGGAGGAGACAAATAAGCAAATGGATGAAGGTTTCAAGAGTTTGGAGGAAACATTAGACAGCACTTCTGAAAGTATTATAGTAAGTCCAAACACAGAAGAGAGTAGCAAGAAAACAGAAATTAGAGAAGACCAGAATGCATTGCTATCTGAAAATAAAAATAGCCACAACAAAGAGGATAATCAATACCTGGAAAAGAAGACCAAGGAAATAAGAAAAACATGTAGGAAGAAAATAATAAATACAAGGGAAGAATGGGAGATGATTACAGATGGATTAATTAATGTATTTAACCTCCCAATTAATGAACAGAGGGAATTAATTAAGTTTAGATCTCAATTAAAAATGTCGACGATTGAAGTGTATCAGACAATATCAGTCATATCTTCAAGACGGAATATAACATACAAATATTTGGTAAATTATCCAGAGGTAAAAGGGAATGAAATGAGATTAAATATGAGCAACTATGTTATGTTAGAGGAGGTACAATACTTATTAGTTAAAAAAGAACGAACTATGATGGAAAACTGTGACTTCTATGAAGACTTGGTATCAGCTGAGTTCCGATGCCAGGTGAAAGAGAGGTATTTAACAAATACCAAAATCATTATGAATACCCCAGTAATCCGAGTAAAGGGAGTACCTGAATTAATGGACCATGGTTAACCTAAATGATCACAAACCAGACAAGGGGATTGAAATTCTGAAAACCGACCCAGCAACCCATTGAAAAGAGAATAAAAACCCCAAAATTCTAAAAGCATGTAAGGACATCTTACTCAAGTTATTTTGAAACCATATAATTTAAAATAAAGAGAATAAAAACCCCAAAATTCTAAAAGCATGTAAGGACATCTTACTCAAGTTATTTTGAAACCATATAATTTAGAATGAAGAGACTAAAAACCCCAAAATTCTAAAAGCATGTAAGGACATCTTACTCAAGTTATTTTGAAACCATATAATTTAAAGTGAAGAGACTAAAACCCCAAAATTCTAAAAGCATGTAAGAACAACTTACTCAACAATTTATTCAGGAACAAGACGATTTAATAAAAACTATGTAAGGACAACTTACTTAATTTATTCAGAAATAATACGATTTAAGATATTTCGAAACCATTTCATTTAACAAAAAATAAGAACTGATTAGTAAATAAGAGTTATAAAGAATTGATTTAAAATGAAATAATAGGAAAATGTAATATTTTAATGGTAACAAACAGAAGAAAAATTAAATGAACAAAAACAATTGATGGTAATGTGCTCAGATAAGAAGAATAAAGAATAATTTAATGACTCCAATGAAACTGAAGGAGGATGATAATTAATACAATAATTAGAATTTCTCGGAATTGAAGATTATATAAGAAGAAATGATACGGAGAAATATGTCACAAGAAGTAAAGTCAAAAGAATTTTAACATAAGGCCTATCAATAATGTTATATGCTATTAGTTAATAGAAAAGAAGAAGGAATCAAGGAGAAGAAGAAATATATAAATAAATGCAAACAGCTACAGTATGAAGAATCCCAAAAGTGTTTAGTACTAGTCGCTAATTGACTACTACTTATAATTTTTTATTTTTAGTATTGACCATAGAAATGTTCCGGCAATAATTTTTATGAGCAGGGATGATGTTCCCCTGGTCTCAGAAGGTGTAAGGATGGACAGAGGAGTATGGACCCAGAGTGGCCACCCTACTGGTACCACCGCACAAGATAGGGAAAAATGTTAGGGAAATTGAATATTTAAGGGATAATAATTATAAAATAGCTGAAAAGAGTGATATTAGATTCGAGAAGTATAAATGAAGAAAATATAAGGAAGATAGCAGACCGAAGCTTAATTGATTAAGATAATTTATAGAAGTAAATAGAAATGGGTGTTAAAACAAGTTTAATATGATTAGTGTGACCAGTCCTTATCAAATAAAATGTGGAAGTACCACTACCCAGAGAAATAAATAATTGATGAATTTCCCTCCAAGAGAGAGAGAGTAGAGTAAGAGAACAGCAATTACCACCAGTCTGAATTACCAGTCAGTTTACAACCAGTTTGAAATAAATGAATATATTACGAAGAATGAAGCCAAGACTATTAGGAGAATTGAAACAATCAACAATTTATTTTAATAAACGAGTAAAACCAAAATAAATTTGTTCTAGTGGGGGGGCTTTATGTAACGGTACATAACCTGGTCCCAATAAATTAACTCATGTAATAACATAAAGGTCAGAAATGGGTAACCTATAACTAGCTCAAAATTAAATTGTATCACTAAACATTATAAACAGTTCGAGTGATATACAGTTACAAGTGAGTTATAGTGTACCCATGGAGGTAAAAAAGTGAAAGTGAAGGAACTTCCTACAGAATTGTGCTGTAAGTAGGGAAATTATAAACTATGATAGTAGACTATAATGCTACTAACTGATTCTGTATTTTGTTAATTTATTGTAATATTTATATTGTGTAGACAACCAAGTTTAATACCTAAGTTAATTTTATATTTTTGCAAATATTTGTGTTATAGTATAAGATAACCCAGGGTTCGTTTTAAAACAAACATAAAAGATTTAAATATCAAATGATAATAAAGCATTAAAATAATACTATATGAGGGAAATGGCAGAAGGAAGTAGTGCAGTGTAGGAATACTATGAGAGACTAATAAATAATATATAAATTCATTTAAAGATAATAAAACTATTAAAAACTTATATCCAAGGTTATAAGAAAATGAACAGAAACCTATTATGTAAACCAAATTGGGAAAGAAACTGAAATTAAAAAGAATTATTTTTCTGTAAATAAAATATAAATTTATAATAATTACAAACTGCCTATATACTAAAAAGTAAATAGCAGAACCAATAAAAAGATATAAAAAAATTATGGGTTACTAAGAGTGACGAAAATAACAAGTATTGTTAATCGAATTTATAAAGTAAACCTGGAGAGTTGACAAAAATGATGAGGCCACAATTTTATTAAAAATATCCTTTTAGAAACCTTACAGAAGTGCAAAATTGGTACAAAATTAAAAACAATACGAACATTATATAATCCTACCTTATATATCAAACTTAAATTGTTATACTCCATAATAAACAGTGAAAGAAAACCATTTTGATGATCCGACCTAGTTTCGCTATGTTTCAAGTTGACGATATAATATTGGCCAGACGGTAATGAAATTACAACCCAAGACGGACATCACTAGAGAAAAGGCTTCATTCCAGTAAGAACTATAAGAAGAGAGGTAATATAAACATTTCGTTTAATAGTTAACGAAGAAAACTCATTCCGAATGGTTGTATAGAACAAAAAACTAGTCAAAATTAATCACATGTTCTAACGAAAACAAACGCACGCTGCTCTCTTACGGACTTTTCGGGAACTACGTACTAAACGAAAATAAACAAAATTTTTTAATATTTTTTCGGTATTTGTAAAGCGTAGTATAATTATCCATTTCTGACCATCTCATAACAAAAAGAACTTACCCTTAACCCTGGGGAAATAAAAGAATTATATATTGATTGATGTTTTGAAAATAGTATAAAATTTGGTAAACAAAACCATATATGTTTTTTTCTTTTGACAATTCCATGTTTACTCGATGAAGTCGATATTATTTTTTAATTAAGGAAAGATCGATTGTGATATTTGTATTTTGGCGGCAGGAAAAAAAACCAATAATATAAATAATAAATATTATTGAAAAAATGTTATTGAATAATAAAAATGTGTTATATTTTTTGTAGTGGGTAGTTGTAATAGATTTCAGCACAAAATAGAAGAGATCGATCCACCGGGTCATATTTTGCCATAGTGTAGTCTGGTTGAACTATGTGTGGAGGCTCGTCTCACAATCAGCTGATTTAAATCACGGCGAACAATTTGAAAAAAATTTCAGAAATCGTCTAAACCGAGTGTAATCAATCGGTACCTACTCTCTCTTCAACATAAGGCTGAACAACTTCCCTACTTGACCCAAATCACACACTCTCGATTTCTGCTTAGATTGAGTAACATTATCAACCACTTTATTTTTAAACTTCGGTCATTATAATTCATAAGTGGCGACTGCGGAGAGGCGGAAACCTCTGATCGAAAATAACCGCTACGTTACAAATTGGCGAACCCAACATTGGGGCTTGACTAAGACGGACGTTTCGCTAACACCTCTAAAAAAACCGCTACGCTACAAATTGGCGCTCAACGTAAAAGGGCTGTAATTAGAAAAGAATTTGGATATATTTAATAAAAATATATACCAAAAAATCTAATTATCGTCGGCAGTTATGAGAAAACAAGAAATGCATAATACCCGAGGCAAATCGAAGAACAGGGCAGAAGAAAAGGAGAAGGAAGAAGGTGGACAGGAACAAGAAATAGAATTAGTCACGGACAGTGAAATGGACCAACAGACAGGTGATAAAGAAGAAACCGAAGTAGTTAGCGACCCGGAAATGGAAATAATTGAAGATGATACCCAAGGGGACCAACCAGACAAAGCGGTAGACAGAGAAGAACCTAATTGGCAAGACATGATGAAATTTATGGCTGAACAATTTAGAAAACAGGAGGAAACTTCAAAGCAAACCAATAACAAAATAGATGAAAATTTTAAGAAACAGGAGGAAAACTTGATACAAACCAAGGAGGAAAATAAGGAAAACTCAAGGAAACAAATTGAAACCTTGAGCGAAAAATTTAATAAAATAGATGAAAATTTTAAGAAACAGGAGGAAAACTCAAAGCAAACCAAGGAGGAAAATAAGGAGAATTTTAAGAAACAGGAGGAACAAAATAGACAGACCAATGAGAAAATAGATAGCATTCAGGAAAGTTTAATCAAACAACTAAATGAAAAAATAGAGACCATTCATGGAAATATCAAACAAACCATGAATGAACAATACCATGAACTGAAAGAAACTGTTGAAGGACAAAGAGAAGAGATGAATGCAAAATTTGAAGAGAATAATGAGAATTTAAAACAATTTGAGTGTAAAATGGAGAATGTCAATAAGGAGATATGGGAAACTTTTGGGGAGAAGTTTGAAAATGTTAATACACTTAGCCAAAAAGCAGATACATACAAGGAGGAGACAAATAAGCAAATGGATGAAGGTTTCAAGAGTTTGGAGGAAACATTAGACAGCACTTCTGAAAGTATTATAGTAAGTCCAAACACAGAAGAGAGTAGCAAGAAAACAGAAATTAGAGAAGACCAGAATGCATTGCTATCTGAAAATAAAAATAGCCACAACAAAGAGGATAATCAATACCTGGAAAAGAAGACCAAGGAAATAAGAAAAACATGTAGGAAGAAAATAATAAATACAAGGGAAGAATGGGAGATGATTACAGATGGATTAATTAATGTATTTAACCTCCCAATTAATGAACAGAGGGAATTAATTAAGTTTAGATCTCAATTAAAAATGTCGACGATTGAAGTGTATCAGACAATATCAGTCATATCTTCAAGACGGAATATAACATACAAATATTTGGTAAATTATCCAGAGGTAAAAGGGAATGAAATGAGATTAAATATGAGCAACTATGTTATGTTAGAGGAGGTACAATACTTATTAGTTAAAAAAGAACGAACTATGATGGAAAACTGTGACTTCTATGAAGACTTGGTATCAGCTGAGTTACGATGCCAGGTGAAAGAGAGGTATTTAACAAATACCAAAATCATTATGAATACCCCAGTAATCCGAGTAAAGGGAGTACCTGAATTAATGGACCATGGTTAACCTAAATGATCACAAACCAGACAAGGGGATTGAAATTCTGAAAACCGACCCAGCAACCCATTGAAAAGAGAATAAAAACCCCAAAATTCTAAAAGCATGTAAGGACATCTTACTCAAGTTATTTTGAAACCATATAATTTAAAATAAAGAGAATAAAAACCCCAAAATTCTAAAAGCATGTAAGGACATCTTACTCAAGTTATTTTGAAACCATATAATTTAGAATGAAGAGACTAAAAACCCCAAAATTCTAAAAGCATGTAAGGACATCTTACTCAAGTTATTTTGAAACCATATAATTTAAAGTGAAGAGACTAAAACCCCAAAATTCTAAAAGCATGTAAGAACAACTTACTCAACAATTTATTCAGGAACAAGACGATTTAATAAAAACTATGTAAGGACAACTTACTTAATTTATTCAGAAATAATACGATTTAAGATATTTCGAAACCATTTCGTTTAACAAAAAATAAGAACTGATTAGTAAATAAGAGTTATAAAGAATTGATTTAAAATGAAATAATAGGAAAATGTAATATTTTAATGGTAACAAACAGAAGAAAAATTAAATGAACAAAAACAATTGATGGTAATGTGCTCAGATAAGAAGAATAAAGAATAATTTAATGACTCCAATGAAACTGAAGGAGGATGATAATTAATACAATAATTAGAATTTCTCGGAATTGAAGATTATATAAGAAGAAATGATACGGAGAAATATGTCACAAGAAGTAAAGTCAAAAGAATTTTAACATAAGGCCTATCAATAATGTTAGATGCTATTAGTTAATAGAAAAGAAGAAGGAATCAAGGAGAAGAAGAAATATATAAATAAATGCAAACAGCTACAGTATGAAGAATCCCAAAAGTGTTTAGTACTAGTCGCTAATTGACTACTACTTATAATTTTTTATTTTTAGTATTGACCATAGAAATGTTCCGGCAATAATTTTTATGAGCAGGGATGATGTTCCCCTGGTCTCAGAAGGTGTAAGGATGGACAGAGGAGTATGGACCCAGAGTGGCCACCCTACTGGTACCACCGCACAAGATAGGGAAAAATGTTAGGGAAATTGAATATTTAAGGGATAATAATTATAAAATAGCTGAAAAGAGTGATATTAGATTCGAGAAGTATAAATGAAGAAAATATAAGGAAGATAGCAGACCGAAGCTTAATTGATAAAGATAATTTATAGAAGTAAATAGAAATGGGTGTTAAAACAAGTTTAATATGATTAGTGTGACCAGTCCTTATCAAATAAAATGTGGAAGTACCACTACCCAGAGAAATAAATAATTGATGAATTTGCCTCCAAGAGAGAGAGAGTAGAGTAAGAGAACAGCAATTACCACCAGTCTGAATTACCAGTCAGTTTACAACCAGTTTGAAATAAATGAAGATATTATGAAGAATGAAGCCAAGACTATTAGGAGAATTGAAACAATCAACAATTTATTTTAATAAACGAGTAAAACCAAAATAAATTTGTTCTAGTGGGGGGGCTTTATGTAACGGTACATAACCTGGTCCCAATAAATTAACTCATGTAATAACATAAAGGTCAGAAATGGGTAACCTATAACTAGCTCAAAATTAAATTGTATCACTAAACATTATAAACAGTTCGAGTGATATACAGTTACAAGTGAGTTATAGTGTACCCATGGAGGTAAAAAAGTGAAAGTGAAGGAACTTCCTACAGAATTGTGCTGTAAGTAGGGGAATTATAAACTATGATAGTAGACTATAATGCTACTAACTGATTCTGTATTTTGTTAATTTATTGTAATATTTATATTGTGTAGACAACCAAGTTTAATACCTAAGTTAATTTTATATTTTTGCAAATATTTGTGTTATAGTATAAGATAACCCAGGGTTCGTTTTAAAACAAACATAAAAGATTTAAATATCAAATGATAATAAAACATTAAAATAATACTATATGAGGGAAATGGCAGAAGGAAGTAGTGCAGTGTAGGAATACTATGAGAGACTAATAAATAATATATAAATTCATTTAAAGATAATAAAACTATTAAAAACTTATATCCAAGGTTATAAGAAAATGAACAGAAACCTATTATGTAAACCAAATTGGGAAAGAAACTGAAATTAAAAAGAATTATTTTTCTGTAAATAAAATATAAATTTATAATAATTACAAACTGCCTATATACTAAAAAGTAAATAGCAGAACCAATAAAAAGATATAAAAAAATTATGGGTTACTAAGAGTGACGAAAATAACAAGTATTGTTAATCGAATTTATAAATTAAACCTGGAGAGTTGACAAAAATGATGAGGCCACAATTTTATTAAAAATATCCTTTTAGAAACCTTACAGAAGTGCAAAATTGGTACAAAATTAAAAAACAATACGAACATTATATAATCCTACCTTATATATCAAACTTAAATTGTTATACTCCATAATAAACAGTGAAAGAAAACCATTTTGATGATCCGACCTAGTTTCGCTATGTTTCAAGTTGACGATATAATATTGGCCAGACGGTAATGAAATTACAACCCAAGACGGACATCACTAGAGAAAAGGCTTCATTCCAGTAAGAACTATAAGAAGAGAGGTAATATAAACATTTCGTTTAATAGTTAACGAAGAAAACTCATTCCGAATGGTTGTATAGAACAAAAAACTAGTCAAAATTAATCACATGTTCTAACGAAAACAAACGCACGCTGCTCTCTTACGGACTTTTCGGGAACTACGTACTAAACGAAAATAAACAAAATTTTTTAATATTTTTTCGGTATTTGTAAAGCGTAGTATAATTATCCATTTCTGACCATCTCATAACAAAAAGAACTTACCCTTAACCCTGGGGAAATAAAAGAATTATATATTGATTGATGTTTTAAAAATAGTATAAAATTTGGTAAACAAAACCATATATGTTTTTTTCTTTTGACAATTCCATGTTTACTCGATGAAGTCGATATTATGTTTTAATTAAGGAAAGATTGATTGTGATATTTGTATTTTGGCGGCAGGAAAAAAACCAATAATATAAATAATAAATATTATTGAAAAAATGTTATTGAATAATAAAAATGTGTTATATTTTTTGTAGTGGGTAGTTGTAATAGATTTCAGCACAAAATAGAAGAGATAGATCCACCGGGTCATATTTTGCCATAGTGTAGTCTGGTTGAACTATGTGTGGAGACTCGTCTCACAATCAGCTGATTTAAATCACGGCAAACAATTTGAAAAAAATTTCAGAAATCGTCTAAACCGAGTGTAATCAATCGGTACCTACTCTCTCTTCAACATAAGGCTGAACAACTTCCCTACTTGACCCAAATCACACACTCTCGATTTCTGCTTAGATTGAGTAACATTATCAACCACTTTATTTTTAAACTTCGGTCATTATAATTCATAAGTGGCGACTGCGGAGAGGCGGAAACCTCTGATCGAAAATAACCGCTACGTTACAAATTGGCGAACCCAACATTGGGGCTTGACTAAGACGGACGTTTCGCTAACACCTCTAAAAAAACCGCTACGCTACAAATTGGCGCTCAACGTAAAAGGGCTGTAATTAGAAAAGAATTTTGATTTATTTAATAAAAATATATACCAAAAAATCTAATTATCGTCGGCAGTTATGAGAAAACAAGAAATGCATAATACCCGAGGCAAATCGAAGAACAGGGCAGAAGAAAAGGAGAAGGAAGAAGGTGGACAGGAACAAGAAATAGAATTAGTCACGGACAGTGAAATGGACCAACAGACAGGTGATAAAGAAGAAACCGAAGTAGTTAGAGACCCGGAAACGGAAATAATTGAAGATGATGCCCAAGGGGACCAACCAGACAAAGCGGTAGACAGAGAAGAACCTAATTGGCAAGACATGATGAAATTTAAGGCTGAACAATTTAGAAAACAGGAGGAAACTTCAAAGCAAACCAATAACAAAATAGATGAAAATTTTAAGAAACAGGAGGAAAACTTGAGACAAACCAAGGAGGAAAATAAGGAAAACTCAAGGAAACAAAATGAAACCTTGAGCGAAAAATTTAATAAAATAGATGAAAATTTTAAGAAACACGAGGAAAACTCAAAGCAAACCAAGGAGGAAAATAAGGAGAATTTTAAGAAACAGGAGGAACAAAATAGACAGACCAATGAGAAAATAGATAGCATTCAGGAAAGTTTAATCAAACAACTAAATGAAAAAATAGAGACCATTCATGGAAATATCAAACAAACCATGAATGAACAATACCATGAACTGAAAGAAACTGTTGAAGGACAAAGAGAAGAGATGAATGCAAAATTTGAAGAGAATAATGAGAATTTAAAACAATTTGAGTGTAAAATGGAGAATGTCAATAAGGAGATATGGGAAACTTTTGGGGAGAAGTTTGAAAATGTTAATACACTTAGCCAAAAAGCAGATACATACAAGGAGGAGACAAATAAGCAAATGGATGAAGGTTTCAAGAGTTTGGAGGAAACATTAGACAGCACTTCTGAAAGTATTATAGTAAGTCCAAACACAGAAGAGAGTAGCAAGAAAACAGAAATTAGAGAAGACCAGAATGCATTGCTATCTGAAAATAAAAATAGCCACAACAAAGAGGATAATCAATACCTGGAAAAGAAGACCAAGGAAATAAGAAAAACATGTAGGAAGAAAATAATAAATACAAGGGAAGAATGGGAGATGATTACAGACGGATTAATTAATGTATTTAACCTCCCAATTAATGAACAGAGGGAATTAATTAAGTTTAGATCTCAATTAAATATGTTGACGATTGAAGTGTATCAGACAATATCAGTCATATCTTCAAGACGGAATATAACATTCAAATATTTGGTAAATTATCCAGAGGTAAAAGGGAATGAAATGAGATTAAATATGAGCAACTATGTTATGTTAGAGGAGGTACAATACTTATTAGTTAAAAAAGAACGAACTATGACGGAAAACTGTGACTTCTATGAAGACTTGGTATCAGCTGAGTTACGATGCCAGGTGAAAGAGAGGTATTTAACAAATACCAAAATCATTATGAATACCCCAGTAATCCGAGTAAAGGGAGTACCTGAATTAATGGACCATGGTTAACCTAAATTATCACAAACCAGACAAGGGGACTGAAATTCTGAAAACCGACCCAGCAACCCACTGAAAAGAGAATAAAAACCCCAAAATTCTAAAAGCATGTAAGGACATCTTACTCAAGTTATTTTGAAACCATATAATTTAAAATAAAGAGAATAAAAACCCCAAAATTCTAAAAGCATGTAAGGACATCTTACTCAAGTTATTTTGAAACCATATAATTTAGAATGAAGAGACTAAAAACCCCAAAATTCTAAAAGCATGTAAGGACATCTTACTCAAGTTATTTTGAAACCATATAATTTAAAGTGAAGAGACTAAAACCCCAAAATTCTAAAAGCATGTAAGAACAACTTACTCAACAATTTATTCAGGAACAAGACGATTTAATAAAAACTATGTAAGGACAACTTACTTAATTTATTCAGAAATAATACGATTTAAGATATTTCGAAACCATTTCATTTAACAAAAAATAAGAACTGATTAGTAAATAAGAGTTATAAAGAATTGATTTAAAATGAAATAATAGGAAAATGTAATATTTTAATGGTAACAAACAGAAGAAAAATTAAATGAACAAAAACAATTGATGGTAATGTGCTCAGATAAGAAGAATAAAGAATAATTTAATGACTCCAATGAAACTGAAGGAGGATGATAATTAATACAATAATTAGAATTTCTCGGAATTGAAGATTATATAAGAAGAAATGATACGGAGAAATATGTCACAAGAAGTAAAGTCAAAAGAATTTTAACATAAGGCCTATCAATAATGTTATATGCTATTAGTTAATAGAAAAGAAGAAGGAATCAAGGAGAAGAAGAAATATATAAATAAATGCAAACAGCTACAGTATGAAGAATCCCAAAAGTGTTTAGTACTAGTCGCTAATTGACTACTACTTATAATTTTTTATTTTTAGTATTGACCATAGAAATGTTCCGGCAATAATTTTTATGAGCAGGGATGATGTTCCCCTGGTCTCAGAAGGTGTAAGGATGGACAGAGGAGTATGGACCCAGAGTGGCCACCCTACTGGTACCACCGCACAAGATAGGGAAAAATGTTAGGGAAATTGAATATTTAAGGGATAATAATTATAAAATAGCTGAAAAGAGTGATATTAGATTCGAGAAGTATAAATGAAGAAAATATAAGGAAGATAGCAGACCGAAGCTTAATTGATAAAGATAATTTATAGAAGTAAATAGAAATGGGTGTTAAAACAAGTTTAATATGATTAGTGTGACCAGTCCTTATCAAATAAAATGTGGAAGTACCACTACCCAGAGAAATAAATAATTGATGAATTTGCCTCCAAGAGAGAGAGAGTAGAGTAAGAGAACAGCAATTACCACCAGTCTGAATTACCAGTCAGTTTACAACCAGTTTGAAATAAATGAAGATATTATGAAGAATGAAGCCAAGACTATTAGGAGAATTGAAACAATCAACAATTTATTTTAATAAACGAGTAAAACCAAAATAAATTTGTTCTAGTGGGGGGGCTTTATGTAACGGTACATAACCTGGTCCCAATAAATTAACTCATGTAATAACATAAAGGTCAGAAATGGGTAACCTATAACTAGCTCAAAATTAAATTGTATCACTAAACGTTATAAACAGTTCGAGTGATATACAGTTACAAGTGAGTTATAGTGTACCCATGGAGGTAAAAAAGTGAAAGTGAAGGAACTTCCTACAGAATTGTGCTGTAAGTAGGGGAATTATAAACTATGATAGTAGACTATAATGCTACTAACTGATTCTGTATTTTGTTAATTTATTGTAATATTTATATTGTGTAGACAACCAAGTTTAATACCTAAGTTAATTTTATATTTTTGCAAATATTTGTGTTATAGTATAAGATAACCCAGGGTTCGTTTTAAAACAAACATAAAAGATTTAAATATCAAATGATAATAAAACATTAAAATAATACTATATGAGGGAAATGGCAGAAGGAAGTAGTGCAGTGTAGGAATACTATGAGAGACTAATAAATAATATATAAATTCATTTAAAGATAATAAAACTATTAAAAACTTATATCCAAGGTTATAAGAAAATGAACAGAAACCTATTATGTAAAACAAATTGGGAAAGAAACTGAAATTAAAAAGAATTATTTTTCTGTAAATAAAATATAAATTTATAATAATTACAAACTGCCTATATACTAAAAAGTAAATAGCAGAACCAATAAAAAGATATAAAAAAATTATGGGTTACTAAGAGTGACGAAAATAACAAGTATTGTTAATCGAATTTATAAATTAAACCTGGAGAGTTGACAAAAATGATGAGGCCACAATTTTATTAAAAATATCCTTTTAGAAACCTTACAGAAGTGCAAAATTGGTACAAAATTAAAAAACAATACGAACATTATATAATCCTACCTTATATATCAAACTTAAATTGTTATACTCCATAATAAACAGTGAAAGAAAACCATTTTGATGATCCGACCTAGTTTCGCTATGTTTCAAGTTGACGATATAATATTGGCCAGACGGTAATGAAATTACAACCCAAGACGGACATCACTAGAGAAAAGGCTTCATTCCAGTAAGAACTATAAGAAGAGAGGTAATATAAACATTTCGTTTAATAGTTAACGAAGAAAACTCATTCCGAATGGTTGTATAGAACAAAAAACTAGTCAAAATTAATCACATGTTCTAACGAAAACAAACGCACGCTGCTCTCTTACGGACTTTTCGGGAACTACGTACTAAACGAAAATAAACAAAATTTTTTAATATTTTTTCGGTATTTGTAAAGCGTAGTATAATTATCCATTTCTGACCATCTCATAACAAAAAGAACTTACCCTTAACCCTGGGGAAATAAAAGAATTATATATTGATTGATGTTTTAAAAATAGTATAAAATTTGGTAAACAAAACCATATATGTTTTTTTCTTTTGACAATTCCATGTTTACTCGATGAAGTCGATATTATGTTTTAATTAAGGAAAGATTGATTGTGATATTTGTATTTTGGCGGCAGGAAAAAAACCAATAATATAAATAATAAATATTATTGAAAAAATGTTATTGAATAATAAAAATGTGTTATATTTTTTGTAGTGGGTAGTTGTAATAGATTTCAGCACAAAATAGAAGAGATCGATCCACCGGGTCATATTTTGCCATAGTGTAGTCTGGTTGAACTGTGTGGAGACTCGTCTCACAATCAGCTGATTTAAATCACGGCGAACAATTTGAAAAAAATTTCAGAAATCGTCTAAACCGAGTGTAATCAATCGGTACCTACTCTCTCTTCAACATAAGGCTGAACAACTTCCCTACTTGACCCAAATCACACACTCTCGATTTCTGCTTAGATTGAGTAACATTATCAACCACTTTATTTTTAAACTTCGGTCATTATAATTCATAAGTGGCGACTGCGGAGAGGCGGAAACCTCTGATCGAAAATAACCGCTATGTTACAAATTGGCGAACCCAACATTGGGGTTTGACTAAGACGGACGTTTCGCTAACACCTCTAAAAAAACCGCTACGCTACAAATTGGCGCTCAACGTAAAAGGGCTGTAATTAGAAAAGAATTTTGATTTATTTAATAAAAATATATACCAAAAAATCTAATTATCGTCGGCAGTTATGAGAAAACAAGAAATGCATAATACCCGAGGCAAATCGAAGAACAGGGCAGAAGAAAAGGAGAAGGAAGAAGGTGGACAGGAACAAGAAATAGAATTAGTCACGGACAGTGAAATGGACCAACAGACAGGTGATAAAGAAGAAACCGAAGTAGTTAGGGACCCGGAAACGGAAATAATTGAAGATGATGCCCAAGGGGACCAACCAGACAAAGCGGTAGACAGAGAAGAACCTAATTGGCAAGACATGATGAAATTTAAGGCTGAACAATTTAGAAAACAGGAGGAAACTTCAAAGCAAACCAATAACAAAATAGATGAAAATTTTAAGAAACAGGAGGAAAACTTGAGACAAACCAAGGAGGAAAATAAGGAAAACTCAAGGAAACAAAATGAAACCTTGAGCGAAAAATTTAATAAAATAGATGAAAATTTTAAGAAACACGAGGAAAACTCAAAGCAAACCAAGGAGGAAAATAAGGAGAATTTTAAGAAACAGGAGGAACAAAATAGACAGACCAATGAGAAAATAGATAGCATTCAGGAAAGTTTAATCAAACAACTAAATGAAAAAATAGAGACCATTCATGGAAATATCAAACAAACCATGAATGAACAATACCATGAACTGAAAGAAACTGTTGAAGGACAAAGAGAAGAGATGAATGCAAAATTTGAAGAGAATAATGAGAATTTAAAACAATTTGAGTGTAAAATGGAGAATGTCAATAAGGAGATATGGGAAACTTTTGGGGAGAAGTTTGAAAATGTTAATACACTTAGCCAAAAAGCAGATACATACAAGGAGGAGACAAATAAGCAAATGGATGAAGGTTTCAAGAGTTTGGAGGAAACATTAGACAGCACTTCTGAAAGTATTATAGTAAGTCCAAACACAGAAGAGAGTAGCAAGAAAACAGAAATTAGAGAAGACCAGAATGCATTGCTATCTGAAAATAAAAATAGCCACAACAAAGAGGATAATCAATACCTGGAAAAGAAGACCAAGGAAATAAGAAAAACATGTAGGAAGAAAATAATAAATACAAGGGAAGAATGGGAGATGATTACAGATGGATTAATTAATGTATTTAACCTCCCAATTAATGAACAGAGGGAATTAATTAAGTTTAGATCTCAATTAAAAATGTCGACGATTGAAGTGTATCAGACAATATCAGTCATATCTTCAAGACGGAATATAACATACAAATATTTGGTAAATTATCCAGAGGTAAAAGGGAATGAAATGAGATTAAATATGAGCAACTATGTTATGTTAGAGGAGGTACAATACTTATTAGTTAAAAAAGAACGAACTATGATGGAAAACTGTGACTTCTATGAAGACTTGGTATCAGCTGAGTTACGATGCCAGGTGAAAGAGAGGTATTTAACAAATACCAAAATCATTATGAATACCCCAGTAATCCGAGTAAAGGGAGTACCTGAATTAATGGACCATGGTTAACCTAAATGATCACAAACCAGACAAGGGGATTGAAATTCTGAAAACCGACCCAGCAACCCATTGAAAAGAGAATAAAAACCCCAACATTCTAAAAGCATGTAAGGACAATCTTACTCAAGTTATTTTGAAACCATATAATTTAAAATAAAGAGAATAAAAACCCCAAAATTCTAAAAGCATGTAAGGACATCTTACTCAAGTTATTTTGAAACCATATAATTTAGAATGAAGAGACTAAAAACCCCAAAATTCTAAAAGCACGTAAGGACATCTTACTCAAGTTATTTTGAAACCATATAATTTAAAGTGAAGAGACTAAAACCCCAAAATTCTAAAAGCATGTAAGAACAACTTACTCAACAATTTATTCAGGAACAAGACGATTTAATAAAAACTATGTAAGGACAACTTACTTAATTTATTCAGAAATAATACGATTTAAGATATTTCGAAACCATTTCATTTAACAAAAAATAAGAACTGATTAGTAAATAAGAGTTATAAAGAATTGATTTAAAATGAAATAATAGGAAAAAGTAATATTTTAATGGTAACAAACAGAAGAAAAATTAAATGAACAAAAACAATTGATGGTAATGTGCTCAGATAAGAAGAATAAAGAATAATTTAATGACTCCAATGAAACTGAAGGAGGATGATAATTAATACAATAATTAGAATTTCTCGGAATTGAAGATTATATAAGAAGAAATGATACAGAGAAATATGTCACAAGAAGTAAAGTCAAAAGAATTTTAACATAAGGCCTATCAATAATGTTATATGCTATTAGTTAATAGAAAAGAAGAAGGAATCAAGGAGAAGAAGAAATATATAAATAAATGCAAACAGCTACAGTATGAAGAATCCCAAAAGTGTTTAGTACTAGTCGCTAATTGACTACTACTTATAATTTTTTATTTTTAGTATTGACCATAGAAATGTTCCGGCAATAATTTTTATGAGCAGGGATGATGTTCCCCTGGTCTCAGAAGGTGTAAGGATGGACAGAGGAGTATGGACCCAGAGTGGCCACCCTACTGGTACCACCGCACAAGATAGGGAAAAATGTTAGGGAAATTGAATATTTAAGGGATAATAATTATAAAATAGCTGAAAAGAGTGATATTAGATTCGAGAAGTATAAATGAAGAAAATATAAGGAAGATAGCAGACCGAAGCTTAATTGATAAAGATAATTTATAGAAGTAAATAGAAATGGGTGTTAAAACAAGTTTAATATGATTAGTGTGACCAGTCCTTATCAAATAAAATGTGGAAGTACCACTACCCAGAGAAATAAATAATTGATGAATTTGCCTCCAAGAGAGAGAGAGTAGAGTAAGAGAACAGCAATTACCACCAGTCTGAATTACCAGTCAGTTTACAACCAGTTTGAAATAAATGAAGATATTATGAAGAATGAAGCCAAGACTATTAGGAGAATTGAAACAATCAACAATTTATTTTAATAAACGAGTAAAACCAAAATAAATTTGTTCTAGTGGGGGGGCTTTATGTAACGGTACATAACCTGGTCCCAATAAATTAACTCATGTAATAACATAAAGGTCAGAAATGGGTAACCTATAACTAGCTCAAAATTAAATTGTATCACTAAACGTTATAAACAGTTCGAGTGATATACAGTTACAAGTGAGTTATAGTGTACCCATGGAGGTAAAAAAGTGAAAGTGAAGGAACTTCCTACAGAATTGTGCTGTAAGTAGGGGAATTATAAACTATGATAGTAGACTATAATGCTACTAACTGATTCTGTATTTTGTTAATTTATTGTAATATTTATATTGTGTAGACAACCAAGTTTAATACCTAAGTTAATTTTATATTTTTGCAAATATTTGTGTTATAGTATAAGATAACCCAGGGTTCGTTTTAAAACAAACATAAAAGATTTAAATATCAAATGATAATAAAACATTAAAATAATACTATATGAGGGAAATGGCAGAAGGAAGTAGTGCAGTGTAGGAATACTATGAGAGACTAATAAATAATATATAAATTCATTTAAAGATAATAAAACTATTAAAAACTTATATCCAAGGTTATAAGAAAATGAACAGAAACCTATTATGTAAAACAAATTGGGAAAGAAACTGAAATTAAAAAGAATTATTTTTCTGTAAATAAAATATAAATTTATAATAATTACAAACTGCCTATATACTAAAAAGTAAATAGCAGAACCAATAAAAAGATATAAAAAAATTATGGGTTACTAAGAGTGACGAAAATAACAAGTATTGTTAATCGAATTTATAAATTAAACCTGGAGAGTTGACAAAAATGATGAGGCCACAATTTTATTAAAAATATCCTTTTAGAAACCTTACAGAAGTGCAAAATTGGTACAAAATTAAAAAACAATACGAACATTATATAATCCTACCTTATATATCAAACTTAAATTGTTATACTCCATAATAAACAGTGAAAGAAAACCATTTTGATGATCCGACCTAGTTTCGCTATGTTTCAAGTTGACGATATAATATTGGCCAGACGGTAATGAAATTACAACCCAAGACGGACATCACTAGAGAAAAGGCTTCATTCCAGTAAGAACTATAAGAAGAGAGGTAATATAAACATTTCGTTTAATAGTTAACGAAGAAAACTCATTCCGAATGGTTGTATAGAACAAAAAACTAGTCAAAATTAATCACATGTTCTAACGAAAACAAACGCACGCTGCTCTCTTACGGACTTTTCGGGAACTACGTACTAAACGAAAATAAACAAAATTTTTTAATATTTTTTCGGTATTTGTAAAGCGTAGTATAATTATCCATTTCTGACCATCTCATAACAAAAAGAACTTACCCTTAACCCTGGGGAAATAAAAGAATTATATATTGATTGATGTTTTAAAAATAGTATAAAATTTGGTAAACAAAACCATATATGTTTTTTTCTTTTGACAATTCCATGTTTACTCGATGAAGTCGATATTATGTTTTAATTAAGGAAAGATTGATTGTGATATTTGTATTTTGGCGGCAGGAAAAAAACCAATAATATAAATAATAAATATTATTGAAAAAATGTTATTGAATAATAAAAATGTGTTATATTTTTTGTAGTGGGTAGTTGTAATAGATTTCAGCACAAAATAGAAGAGATCGATCCACCGGGTCATATTTTGCCATAGTGTAGTCTGGTTGAACTGTGTGGAGACTCGTCTCACAATCAGCTGATTTAAATCACGGCGAACAATTTGAAAAAAATTTCAGAAATCGTCTAAACCGAGTGTAATCAATCGGTACCTACTCTCTCTTCAACATAAGGCTGAACAACTTCCCTACTTGACCCAAATCACACACTCTCGATTTCTGCTTAGATTGAGTAACATTATCAACCACTTTATTTTTAAACTTCGGTCATTATAATTCATAAGTGGCGACTGCGGAGAGGCGGAAACCTCTGATCGAAAATAACCGCTATGTTACAAATTGGCGAACCCAACATTGGGGTTTGACTAAGACGGACGTTTCGCTAACACCTCTAAAAAAACCGCTACGCTACAAATTGGCGCTCAACGTAAAAGGGCTGTAATTAGAAAAGAATTTTGATTTATTTAATAAAAATATATACCAAAAAATCTAATTATCGTCGGCAGTTATGAGAAAACAAGAAATGCATAATACCCGAGGCAAATCGAAGAACAGGGCAGAAGAAAAGGAGAAGGAAGAAGGTGGACAGGAACAAGAAATAGAATTAGTCACGGACAGTGAAATGGACCAACAGACAGGTGATAAAGAAGAAACCGAAGTAGTTAGGGACCCGGAAACGGAAATAATTGAAGATGATGCCCAAGGGGACCAACCAGACAAAGCGGTAGACAGAGAAGAACCTAATTGGCAAGACATGATGAAATTTAAGGCTGAACAATTTAGAAAACAGGAGGAAACTTCAAAGCAAACCAATAACAAAATAGATGAAAATTTTAAGAAACAGGAGGAAAACTTGAGACAAACCAAGGAGGAAAATAAGGAAAACTCAAGGAAACAAAATGAAACCTTGAGCGAAAAATTTAATAAAATAGATGAAAATTTTAAGAAACACGAGGAAAACTCAAAGCAAACCAAGGAGGAAAATAAGGAGAATTTTAAGAAACAGGAGGAACAAAATAGACAGACCAATGAGAAAATAGATAGCATTCAGGAAAGTTTAATCAAACAACTAAATGAAAAAATAGAGACCATTCATGGAAATATCAAACAAACCATGAATGAACAATACCATGAACTGAAAGAAACTGTTGAAGGACAAAGAGAAGAGATGAATGCAAAATTTGAAGAGAATAATGAGAATTTAAAACAATTTGAGTGTAAAATGGAGAATGTCAATAAGGAGATATGGGAAACTTTTGGGGAGAAGTTTGAAAATGTTAATACACTTAGCCAAAAAGCAGATACATACAAGGAGGAGACAAATAAGCAAATGGATGAAGGTTTCAAGAGTTTGGAGGAAACATTAGACAGCACTTCTGAAAGTATTATAGTAAGTCCAAACACAGAAGAGAGTAGCAAGAAAACAGAAATTAGAGAAGACCAGAATGCATTGCTATCTGAAAATAAAAATAGCCACAACAAAGAGGATAATCAATACCTGGAAAAGAAGACCAAGGAAATAAGAAAAACATGTAGGAAGAAAATAATAAATACAAGGGAAGAATGGGAGATGATTACAGATGGATTAATTAATGTATTTAACCTCCCAATTAATGAACAGAGGGAATTAATTAAGTTTAGATCTCAATTAAAAATGTCGACGATTGAAGTGTATCAGACAATATCAGTCATATCTTCAAGACGGAATATAACATACAAATATTTGGTAAATTATCCAGAGGTAAAAGGGAATGAAATGAGATTAAATATGAGCAACTATGTTATGTTAGAGGAGGTACAATACTTATTAGTTAAAAAAGAACGAACTATGATGGAAAACTGTGACTTCTATGAAGACTTGGTATCAGCTGAGTTACGATGCCAGGTGAAAGAGAGGTATTTAACAAATACCAAAATCATTATGAATACCCCAGTAATCCGAGTAAAGGGAGTACCTGAATTAATGGACCATGGTTAACCTAAATGATCACAAACCAGACAAGGGGATTGAAATTCTGAAAACCGACCCAGCAACCCATTGAAAAGAGAATAAAAACCCCAACATTCTAAAAGCATGTAAGGACAATCTTACTCAAGTTATTTTGAAACCATATAATTTAAAATAAAGAGAATAAAAACCCCAAAATTCTAAAAGCATGTAAGGACATCTTACTCAAGTTATTTTGAAACCATATAATTTAGAATGAAGAGACTAAAAACCCCAAAATTCTAAAAGCACGTAAGGACATCTTACTCAAGTTATTTTGAAACCATATAATTTAAAGTGAAGAGACTAAAACCCCAAAATTCTAAAAGCATGTAAGAACAACTTACTCAACAATTTATTCAGGAACAAGACGATTTAATAAAAACTATGTAAGGACAACTTACTTAATTTATTCAGAAATAATACGATTTAAGATATTTCGAAACCATTTCATTTAACAAAAAATAAGAACTGATTAGTAAATAAGAGTTATAAAGAATTGATTTAAAATGAAATAATAGGAAAAAGTAATATTTTAATGGTAACAAACAGAAGAAAAATTAAATGAACAAAAACAATTGATGGTAATGTGCTCAGATAAGAAGAATAAAGAATAATTTAATGACTCCAATGAAACTGAAGGAGGATGATAATTAATACAATAATTAGAATTTCTCGGAATTGAAGATTATATAAGAAGAAATGATACAGAGAAATATGTCACAAGAAGTAAAGTCAAAAGAATTTTAACATAAGGCCTATCAATAATGTTATATGCTATTAGTTAATAGAAAAGAAGAAGGAATCAAGGAGAAGAAGAAATATATAAATAAATGCAAACAGCTACAGTATGAAGAATCCCAAAAGTGTTTAGTACTAGTCGCTAATTGACTACTACTTATAATTTTTTATTTTTAGTATTGACCATAGAAATGTTCCGGCAATAATTTTTATGAGCAGGGATGATGTTCCCCTGGTCTCAGAAGGTGTAAGGATGGACAGAGGAGTATGGACCCAGAGTGGCCACCCTACTGGTACCACCGCACAAGATAGGGAAAAATGTTAGGGAAATTGAATATTTAAGGGATAATAATTATAAAATAGCTGAAAAGAGTGATATTAGATTCGAGAAGTATAAATGAAGAAAATATAAGGAAGATAGCAGACCGAAGCTTAATTGATAAAGATAATTTATAGAAGTAAATAGAAATGGGTGTTAAAACAAGTTTAATATGATTAGTGTGACCAGTCCTTATCAAATAAAATGTGGAAGTACCACTACCCAGAGAAATAAATAATTGATGAATTTGCCTCCAAGAGAGAGAGAGTAGAGTAAGAGAACAGCAATTACCACCAGTCTGAATTACCAGTCAGTTTACAACCAGTTTGAAATAAATGAAGATATTATGAAGAATGAAGCCAAGACTATTAGGAGAATTGAAACAATCAACAATTTATTTTAATAAACGAGTAAAACCAAAATAAATTTGTTCTAGTGGGGGGGCTTTATGTAACGGTACATAACCTGGTCCCAATAAATTAACTCATGTAATAACATAAAGGTCAGAAATGGGTAACCTATAACTAGCTCAAAATTAAATTGTATCACTAAACATTATAAACAGTTCGAGTGATATACAGTTACAAGTGAGTTATAGTGTACCCATGGAGGTAAAAAAGTGAAAGTGAAGGAACTTCTTACAGAATTGTGCTGTAAGTAGGGGAATTATAAACTATGATAGTAGACTATAATGCTACTAACTGATTCTGTATTTTGTTAATTTATTGTAATATTTATATTGTGTAGACAACCAAGTTTAATACCTAAGTTAATTTTATATTTTTGCAAATATTTGTGTTATAGTATAAGATAACCCAGGGTTCGTTTTAAAACAAACATAAAAGATTTAAATATCAAATGATAATAAAACATTAAAATAATACTATATGAGGGAAATGGCAGAAGGAAGTAGTGCAGTGTAGGAATACTATGAGAGACTAATAAATAATATATAAATTCATTTAAAGATAATAAAACTATTAAAAACTTATATCCAAGGTTATAAGAAAATGAACAGAAACCTATTATGTAAACCAAATTGGGAAAGAAACTGAAATTAAAAAGAATTATTTTTCTGTAAATAAAATATAAATTTATAATAATTACAAACTGCCTATATACTAAAAAGTAAATAGCAGAACCAATAAAAAGATATAAAAAAATTATGGGTTACTAAGAGTGACGAAAATAACAAGTATTGTTAATCGAATTTATAAATTAAACCTGGAGAGTTGACAAAAATGATGAGGCCACAATTTTATTAAAAATATCCTTTTAGAAACCTTACAGAAGTGCAAAATTGGTACAAAATTAAAAAACAATACGAACATTATATAATCCTACCTTATATATCAAACTTAAATTGTTATACTCCATAATAAACAGTGAAAGAAAACCATTTTGATGATCCGACCTAGTTTCGCTATGTTTCAAGTTGACGATATAATATTGGCCAGACGGTAATGAAATTACAACCCAAGACGGACATCACTAGAGAAAAGGCTTCATTCCAGTAAGAACTATAAGAAGAGAGGTAATATAAACATTTCGTTTAATAGTTAACGAAGAAAACTCATTCCGAATGGTTGTATAGAACAAAAAACTAGTCAAAATTAATCACATGTTCTAACGAAAACAAACGCACGCTGCTCTCTTACGGACTTTTCGGGAACTACGTACTAAACGAAAATAAACAAAATTTTTTAATATTTTTTCGGTATTTGTAAAGCGTAGTATAATTATCCATTTCTGACCATCTCATAACAAAAAGAACTTACCCTTAACCCTGGGGAAATAAAAGAATTATATATTGATTGATGTTTTAAAAATAGTATAAAATTTGGTAAACAAAACCATATATGTTTTTTTCTTTTGACAATTCCATGTTTACTCGATGAAGTCGATATTATGTTTTAATTAAGGAAAGATTGATTGTGATATTTGTATTTTGGCGGCAGGAAAAAAACCAATAATATAAATAATAAATATTATTGAAAAAATGTTATTGAATAATAAAAATGTGTTATATTTTTTGTAGTGGGTAGTTGTAATAGATTTCAGCACAAAATAGAAGAGATCGATCCACCGGGTCATATTTTGCCATAGTGTAGTCTGGTTGAACTATGTGTGGAGACTCGTCTCACAATCAGCTGATTTAAATCACGGCGAACAATTTGAAAAAAATTTCAGAAATCGTCTAAACCGAGTGTAATCAATCGGTACCTACTCTCTCTTCAACATAAGGCTGAACAACTTCCCTACTTGACCCAAATCACACACTCTCGATTTCTGCTTAGATTGAGTAACATTATCAACCACTTTATTTTTAAACTTCGGTCATTATAATTCATAAGTGGCGACTGCGGAGAGGCGGAAACCTCTGATCGAAAATAACCGCTACGTTACAAATTGGCGAACCCAACATTGGGGCTTGACTAAGACGGACGTTTCGCTAACACCTCTAAAAAAACCGCTACGCTACAAATTGGCGCTCAACGTAAAAGGGCTGTAATTAGAAAAGAATTTTGATTTATTTAATAAAAATATATACCAAAAAATCTAATTATCGTCGGCAGTTATGAGAAAACAAGAAATGCATAATACCCGAGGCAAATCGAAGAACAGGGCAGAAGAAAAGGAGAAGGAAGAAGGTGGACAGGAACAAGAAATAGAATTAGTCACGGACAGTGAAATGGACCAACAGACAGGTGATAAAGAAGAAACCGAAGTAGTTAGGGACCCGGAAACGGAAATAATTGAAGATGATGCCCAAGGGGACCAACCAGACAAAGCGGTAGACAGAGAAGAACCTAATTGGCAAGACATGATGAAATTTAAGGCTGAACAATTTAGAAAACAGGAGGAAACTTCAAAGCAAACCAATAACAAAATAGATGAAAATTTTAAGAAACAGGAGGAAAACTTGAGACAAACCAAGGAGGAAAATAAGGAAAACTCAAGGAAACAAAATGAAACCATGAGCGAAAAATTTAATAAAATAGATGAAAATTTTAAGAAACAGGAGGAAAACTCAAAGCAAACCAAGGAGGAAAATAAGGAGAATTTTAAGAAACAGGAGGAACAAAATAGACAGACCAATGAGAAAATAGATAGCATTCAGGAAAGTTTAATCAAACAACTAAATGAAAAAATAGAGACCATTCATGGAAATATCAAACAAACCATGAATGAACAATACCATGAACTGAAAGAAACTGTTGAAGGACAAAGAGAAGAGATGAATGCAAAATTTGAAGAGAATAATGAGAATTTAAAACAATTTGAGTGTAAAATGGAGAATGTCAATAAGGAGATATGGGAAACTTTTGGGGAGAAGTTTGAAAATGTTAATACACTTAGCCAAAAAGCAGATACATATAAGGAGGAGACAAATAAGCAAATGGATGAAGGTTTCAAGAGTTTGGAGGAAACATTAGACAGCACTTCTGAAAGTATTATAGTAAGTCCAAACACAGAAGAGAGTAGCAAGAAAACAGAAATTAGAGAAGACCAGAATGCATTGCTATCTGAAAATAAAAATAGCCACAACAAAGAGGATAATCAATACCTGGAAAAGAAGACCAAGGAAATAAGAAAAACATTTAGGAAGAAAATAATAAATACAAGGGAAGAATGGGAGATGATTACAGATGGATTAATTAATGTATTTAACCTCCCAATTAATGAACAGAGGGAATTAATTAAGTTTAGATCTCAATTAAATATGTCGACGATTGAAGTGTATCAGACAATATCAGTCATATCTTCAAGACGGAATATAACATACAAATATTTGGTAAATTATCCAGAGGTAAAAGGGAATGAAATGAGATTAAATATGAGCAACTATGTTATGTTAGAGGAGGTACAATACTTATTAGTTAAAAAAGAACGAACTATGATGGAAAACTGTGACTTCTATGAAGACTTGGTATCAGCTGAGTTACGATGCCAGGTGAAAGAGAGGTATTTAACAAATACCAAAATCATTATGAATACCCCAGTAATCCGAGTAAAGGGAGTACCTGAATTAATGGACCATGGTTAACCTAAATGATCACAAACCAGACAAGGGGATTGAAATTCTGAAAACCGACCCAGCAACCCATTGAAAAGAGAATAAAAACCCCAACATTCTAAAAGCATGTAAGGACATCTTACTCAAGTTATTTTGAAACCATATAATTTAAAATAAAGAGAATAAAAACCCCAAAATTCTAAAAGCATGTAAGGACATCTTACTCAAGTTATTTTGAAACCATATAATTTAGAATGAAGAGACTAAAAACCCCAAAATTCTAAAAGCATGTAAGGACATCTTACTCAAGTTATTTTGAAACCATATAATTTAAAGTGAAGAGACTAAAACCCCAAAATTCTAAAAGCATGTAAGAACAACTTACTCAACAATTTATTCAGGAACAAGACGATTTAATAAAAACTATGTAAGGACAACTTACTTAATTTATTCAGAAATAATACGATTTAAGATATTTCGAAACCATTTCATTTAACAAAAAATAAGAACTGATTAGTAAATAAGAGTTATAAAGAATTGATTTAAAATGAAATAATAGGAAAAAGTAATATTTTAATGGTAACAAACAGAAGAAAAATTAAATGAACAAAAACAATTGATGGTAATGTGCTCAGATAAGAAGAATAAAGAATAATTTAATGACTCCAATGAAACTGAAGGAGGATGATAATTAATACAATAATTAGAATTTCTCGGAATCGAAGATTATATAAGAAGAAATGATACGGAGAAATATGTCACAAGAAGTAAAGTCAAAAGAATTTTAACATAAGGCCTATCAATAATGTTATATGCTATTAGTTAATGAAAAAGAAGAAGGAATCAAGGAGAAGAAGAAATATATAAATAAATGCAAACAGCTACAGTATGAAGAATCCCAAAAGTGTTTAGTACTAGTCGCTAATTGACTACTACTTATAATTTTTTATTTTTAGTATTGACCATAGAAATGTTCCGGCAATAATTTTTATGAGCAGGGATGATGTTCCCCTGGTCTCAGAAGGTGTAAGGATGGACAGAGGAGTATGGACCCAGAGTGGCCACCCTACTGGTACCACCGCACAAGATAGGGAAAAATGTTAGGGAAATTGAATATTTAAGGGATAATAATTATAAAATAGCTGAAAAGAGTGATATTAGATTCGAGAAGTATAAATGAAGAAAATATAAGGAAGATAGCAGACCGAAGCTTAATTGATAAAGATAATTTGTAGAAGTAAATAGAAATGGGTGTTAAAACAAGTTTAATATGATTAGTGTGACCAGTCCTTATCAAATAAAATGTGGAAGTACCACTACCCAGAGAAATAAATAATTGATGAATTTGCCTCCAAGAGAGAGAGAGTAGAGTAAGAGAACAGCAATTACCACCAGTCTGAATTACCAGTCAGTTTACAACCAGTTTGAAATAAATGAAGATATTATGAAGAATGAAGCCAAGACTATTAGGAGAATTGAAACAATCAACAATTTATTTTAATAAACGAGTAAAACCAAAATAAATTTGTTCTAGTGGGGGGGCTTTATGTAACGGTACATAACCTGGTCCCAATAAATTAACTCATGTAATAACATAAAGGTCAGAAATGGGTAACCTATAACTAGCTCAAAATTAAATTGTATCACTAAACATTATAAACAGTTCGAGTGATATACAGTTACAAGTGAGTTATAGTGTACCCATGGAGGTAAAAAAGTGAAAGTGAAGGAACTTCTTACAGAATTGTGCTGTAAGTAGGGGAATTATAAACTATGATAGTAGACTATAATGCTACTAACTGATTCTGTATTTTGTTAATTTATTGTAATATTTATATTGTGTAGACAACCAAGTTTAATACCTAAGTTAATTTTATATTTTTGCAAATATTTGTGTTATAGTATAAGATAACCCAGGGTTCGTTTTAAAACAAACATAAAAGATTTAAATATCAAATGATAATAAAACATTAAAATAATACTATATGAGGGAAATGGCAGAAGGAAGTAGTGCAGTGTAGGAATACTATGAGAGACTAATAAATAATATATAAATTCATTTAAAGATAATAAAACTATTAAAAACTTATATCCAAGGTTATAAGAAAATGAACAGAAACCTATTATGTAAACCAAATTGGGAAAGAAACTGAAATTAAAAAGAATTATTTTTCTGTAAATAAAATATAAATTTATAATAATTACAAACTGCCTATATACTAAAAAGTAAATAGCAGAACCAATAAAAAGATATAAAAAAATTATGGGTTACTAAGAGTGACGAAAATAACAAGTATTGTTAATCGAATTTATAAATTAAACCTGGAGAGTTGACAAAAATGATGAGGCCACAATTTTATTAAAAATATCCTTTTAGAAACCTTACAGAAGTGCAAAATTGGTACAAAATTAAAAAACAATACGAACATTATATAATCCTACCTTATATATCAAACTTAAATTGTTATACTCCATAATAAACAGTGAAAGAAAACCATTTTGATGATCCGACCTAGTTTCGCTATGTTTCAAGTTGACGATATAATATTGGCCAGACGGTAATGAAATTACAACCCAAGACGGACATCACTAGAGAAAAGGCTTCATTCCAGTAAGAACTATAAGAAGAGAGGTAATATAAACATTTCGTTTAATAGTTAACGAAGAAAACTCATTCCGAATGGTTGTATAGAACAAAAAACTAGTCAAAATTAATCACATGTTCTAACGAAAACAAACGCACGCTGCTCTCTTACGGACTTTTCGGGAACTACGTACTAAACGAAAATAAACAAAATTTTTTAATATTTTTTCGGTATTTGTAAAGCGTAGTATAATTATCCATTTCTGACCATCTCATAACAAAAAGAACTTACCCTTAACCCTGGGGAAATAAAAGAATTATATATTGATTGATGTTTTAAAAATAGTATAAAATTTGGTAAACAAAACCATATATGTTTTTTTCTTTTGACAATTCCATGTTTACTCGATGAAGTCGATATTATGTTTTAATTAAGGAAAGATTGATTGTGATATTTGTATTTTGGCGGCAGGAAAAAAACCAATAATATAAATAATAAATATTATTGAAAAAATGTTATTGAATAATAAAAATGTGTTATATTTTTTGTAGTGGGTAGTTGTAATAGATTTCAGCACAAAATAGAAGAGATCGATCCACCGGGTCATATTTTGCCATAGTGTAGTCTGGTTGAACTATGTGTGGAGACTCGTCTCACAATCAGCTGATTTAAATCACGGCGAACAATTTGAAAAAAATTTCAGAAATCGTCTAAACCGAGTGTAATCAATCGGTACCTACTCTCTCTTCAACATAAGGCTGAACAACTTCCCTACTTGACCCAAATCACACACTCTCGATTTCTGCTTAGATTGAGTAACATTATCAACCACTTTATTTTTAAACTTCGGTCATTATAATTCATAAGTGGCGACTGCGGAGAGGCGGAAACCTCTGATCGAAAATAACCGCTACGTTACAAATTGGCGAACCCAACATTGGGGCTTGACTAAGACGGACGTTTCGCTAACACCTCTAAAAAAACCGCTACGCTACAAATTGGCGCTCAACGTAAAAGGGCTGTAATTAGAAAAGAATTTTGATATATTTAATAAAAATATATACCAAAAAATCTAATTATCGTCGGCAGTTATGAGAAAACAAGAAATGCATAATACCCGAGGCAAATCGAAGAAGAGGGCAGAAGAAAAGGAGAAGGAAGAAGGTGGACAGGAACAAGAAATAGAATTAGTCACGGACAGTGAAATGGACCAACAGACAGGTGATAAAGAAGAAACCGAAGTAGTTAGGGACCCGGAAACGGAAATAATTGAAGATGATGCCCAAGGGGACCAACCAGACAAAGCGGTAGACAGAGAAGAACCTAATTGGCAAGACATGATGAAATTTAAGGCTGAACAATTTAGAAAACAGGAGGAAACTTCAAAGCAAACCAATAACAAAATAGATGAAAATTTTAAGAAACAGGAGGAAAACTTGAGACAAACCAAGGAGGAAAATAAGGAAAACTCAAGGAAAAAAATGAAACCTTGAGCGAAAAATTTAATAAAGTAGATGAAAATTTTAAGAAACAGGAGGAAAACTCAAAGCAAACCAAGGAGGAAAATAAGGAGAATTTTAAGAAACAGGAGGAACAAAATAGACAGACCAATGAGAAAATAGATAGCATTCAGGAAAGTTTAATCAAACAACTAAATGAAAAAATACAGACCATTCATGGAAATATCAAACAAACCATGAATGAACAATACCATGAACTGAAAGAAACTGTTGAAGGACAAAGAGAAGAGATGAATGCAAAATTTGAAGAGAATAATGAGAATTTAAAACAATTTGAGTGTAAAATGGAGAATGTCAGTAAGGAGATATGGGAAACTTTTGGGGAGAAGTTTGAAAATGTTAATACACTTAGCCAAAAAGCAGATACATACAAGGAGGAGACAAATAAGCAAATGGATGAAGGTTTCAAGAGTTTGGAGGAAACATTAGACAGCACTTCTGAAAGTATTATAGTAAGTCCAAACACAGAAGAGAGTAGCAAGAAAACAGAAATTAGAGAAGACCAGAATGCATTGCTATCTGAAAATAAAAATAGCCACAACAAAGAGGATAATCAATACCTGGAAAAGAAGACCAAGGAAATAAGAAAAACATTTAGGAAGAAAATAATAAATACAAGGGAAGAATGGGAGATGATTACAGATGGATTAATTAATGTATTTAACCTCCCAATTAATGAACAGAGGGAATTAATTAAGTTTAGATCTCAATTAAATATGTCGACGATTGAAGTGTATCAGACAATATCAGTCATATCTTCAAGACGGAATATAACATACAAATATTTGGTAAATTATCCAGAGGTAAAAGGGAATGAAATGAGATTAAATATGAGCAACTATGTTATGTTAGAGGAGGTACAATACTTATTAGTTAAAAAAGAACGAACTATGATGGAAAACTGTGACTTCTATGAAGACTTGGTATCAGCTGAGTTACGATGCCAGGTGAAAGAGAGGTATTTAACAAATACCAAAATCATTATGAATACCCCAGTAATCCGAGTAAAGGGAGTACCTGAATTAATGGACCATGGTTAACCTAAATGATCACAAACCAGACAAGGGGATTGAAATTCTGAAAACCGACCCAGCAACCCATTGAAAAGAGAATAAAAACCCCAACATTCTAAAAGCATGTAAGGACATCTTACTCAAGTTATTTTGAAACCATATAATTTAGAATGAAGAGACTAAAAACCCCAAAATTCTAAAAGCATGTAAGGACATCTTACTCAAGTTATTTTGAAACCATATAATTTAAAGTGAAGAGACTAAAACCCCAAAATTCTAAAAGCATGTAAGAACAACTTACTCAACAATTTATTCAGGAACAAGACGATTTAATAAAAACTATGTAAGGACAACTTACTTAATTTATTCAGAAATAATACGATTTAAGATATTTCGAAACCATTTCATTTAACAAAAAATAAGAACTGATTAGTAAATAAGAGTTATAAAGAATTGATTTAAAATGAAATAATAGGAAAAAGTAATATTTTAATGGTAACAAACAGAAGAAAAATTAAATGAACAAAAACAATTGATGGTAATGTGCTCAGATAAGAAGAATAAAGAATAATTTAATGACTCCAATGAAACTGAAGGAGGATGATAATTAATACAATAATTAGAATTTCTCGGAATCGAAGATTATATAAGAAGAAATGATACGGAGAAATATGTCACAAGAAGTAAAGTCAAAAGAATTTTAACATAAGGCCTATCAATAATGTTATATGCTATTAGTTAATGAAAAAGAAGAAGGAATCAAGGAGAAGAAGAAATATATAAATAAATGCAAACAGCTACAGTATGAAGAATCCCAAAAGTGTTTAGTACTAGTCGCTAATTGACTACTACTTATAATTTTTTATTTTTAGTATTGACCATAGAAATGTTCCGGCAATAATTTTTATGAGCAGGGATGATGTTCCCCTGGTCTCAGAAGGTGTAAGGATGGACAGAGGAGTATGGACCCAGAGTGGCCACCCTACTGGTACCACCGCACAAGATAGGGAAAAATGTTAGGGAAATTGAATATTTAAGGGATAATAATTATAAAATAGCTGAAAAGAGTGATATTAGATTCGAGAAGTATAAATGAAGAAAATATAAGGAAGATAGCAGACCGAAGCTTAATTGATAAAGATAATTTGTAGAAGTAAATAGAAATGGGTGTTAAAACAAGTTTAATATGATTAGTGTGACCAGTCCTTATCAAATAAAATGTGGAAGTACCACTACCCAGAGAAATAAATAATTGATGAATTTGCCTCCAAGAGAGAGAGAGTAGAGTAAGAGAACAGTAATTACCACCAGTCTGAATTACCAGTCAGTTTACAACCAGTTTGAAATAAATGAAGATATTATGAAGAATGAAGCCAAGACTATTAGGAGAATTGAAACAATCAACAATTTATTTTAATAAACGAGTAAAACCAAAATAAATTTGTTCTAGTGGGGGGGCTTTATGTAACGGTACATAACCTGGTCCCAATAAATTAACTCATGTAATAACATAAAGGTCAGAAATGGGTAACCTATAACTAGCTCAAAATTAAATTGTATCACTAAACATTATAAACAGTTCGAGTGATATACAGTTACAAGTGAGTTATAGTGTACCCATGGAGGTAAAAAAGTGAAAGTGAAGGAACTTCTTACAGAATTGTGCTGTAAGTAGGGGAATTATAAACTATGATAGTAGACTATAATGCTACTAACTGATTCTGTATTTTGTTAATTTATTGTAATATTTATATTGTGTAGACAACCAAGTTTAATACCTAAGTTAATTTTATATTTTTGCAAATATTTGTGTTATAGTATAAGATAACCCAGGGTTCGTTTTAAAACAAACATAAAAGATTTAAATATCAAATGATAATAAAACATTAAAATAATACTATATGAGGGAAATGGCAGAAGGAAGTAGTGCAGTGTAGGAATACTATGAGAGACTAATAAATAATATATTAATTCATTTAAAGATAATAAAACTATTAAAAACTTATATCCAAGGTTATAAGAAAATGAACAGAAACCTATTATGTAAACCAAATTGGGAAAGAAACTGAAATTAAAAAGAATTATTTTTCTGTAAATAAAATATAAATTTATAATAATTACAAACTCCCTATATACTAAAAAGTAAATAGCAGAACCAATAAAAAGATATAAAAAAATTATGGGTTACTAAGAGTGACGAAAATAACAAGTATTGTTAATCGAATTTATAAATTAAACCTGGAGAGTTGACAAAAATGATGAGGCCACAATTTTATTAAAAATATCCTTTTAGAAACCTTACAGAAGTGCAAAATTGGTACAAAATTAAAAAACAATACGAACATTATATAATCCTACCTTATATATCAAACTTAAATTGTTATACTCCATAATAAACAGTGAAAGAAAACCATTTTGATGATCCGACCTAGTTTCGCTATGTTTCAAGTTGACGATATAATATTGGCCAGACGGTAATGAAATTACAACCCAAGACGGACATCACTAGAGAAAAGGCTTCATTCCAGTAAGAACTATAAGAAGAGAGGTAATATAAACATTTCGTTTAATAGTTAACGAAGAAAACTCATTCCGAATGGTTGTATAGAACAAAAAACTAGTCAAAATTAATCACATGTTCTAACGAAAACAAACGCACGCTGCTCTCTTACGGACTTTTCGGGAACTACGTACTAAACGAAAATAAACAAAATTTTTTAATATTTTTTCGGTATTTGTAAAGCGTAGTATAATTATCCATTTCTGACCATCTCATAACAAAAAGAACTTACCCTTAACCCTGGGGAAATAAAAGAATTATATATTGATTGATGTTTTAAAAATAGTATAAAATTTGGTAAACAAAACCATATATGTTTTTTTCTTTTGACAATTCCATGTTTACTCGATGAAGTCGATATTATGTTTTAATTAAGGAAAGATTGATTGTGATATTTGTATTTTGGCGGCAGGAAAAAAACCAATAATATAAATAATAAATATTATTGAAAAAATGTTATTGAATAATAAAAATGTGTTATATTTTTTGTAGTGGGTAGTTGTAATAGATTTCAGCACAAAATAGAAGAGATCGATCCACCGGGTCATATTTTGCCATAGTGTAGTCTGGTTGAACTAAGTGTGGAGACTCGTCTCACAATCAGCTGATTTAAATCACGGCGAACAATTTGAAAAAAATTTCAGAAATCGTCTAAACCGAGTGTAATCAATCGGTACCTACTCTCTCTTCAACATAAGGCTGAACAACTTCCCTACTTGACCCAAATCACACACTCTAGATTTCTGCTTAGATTGAGTAACATTATCAACCACTTTATTTTTAAACTTCGGTCATTATAATTCATAAGTGGCGACTGCGGAGAGGCGGAAACCTCTGATCGAAAATAACCGCTACGTTACAAATTGGCGAACCCAACATTGGGGCTTGACTAAGACGGACGTTTTGCTAACACCTCTAAAAAAACCGCTACGCTACAAATTGGCGCTCAATGTAAAAGGGCTGTAATTAGAAAAGAATTTTGATATATTTAATAAAAATATATACCAAAAAATCTAATTATCGTCGGCAGTTATGAGAAAACAAGAAATGCATAATACCCGAGGCAAATCGAAGAAGAGGGCAGAAGAAAAGGAGAAGGAAGAAGGTGGACAGGAACAAGAAATAGAATTAGTCACGGACAGTGAAATGGACCAACAGACAGGTGATAAAGAAGAAACCGAAGTAGTTAGGGACCCGGAAACGGAAATAATTGAAGATGATGCCCAAGGGGACCAACCAGACAAAGCGGTAGACAGAGAAGAACCTAATTGGCAAGACATGATGAAATTTAAGGCTGAACAATTTAGAAAACAGGAGGAAACTTCAAAGCAAACCAATAACAAAATAGATGAAAATTTTAAGAAACAGGAGGAAAACTTGAGACAAACCAAGGAGGAAAATAAGGAAAACTCAAGGAAACAAAATGAAACCTTGAGCGAAAAATTTAATAAAATAGATGAAAATTTTAAGAAACAGGAGGAAAACTCAAAGCAAACCAAGGAGGAAAATAAGGAGAATTTTAAGAAACAGGAGGAACAAAATAGACAGACCAATGTGAAAAAAAATAGCATTCAGGAAAGTTTAATCAACCAACTAAATGAAAAAATAGAGACCATTCATGGAAATATCAAACAAACCATGAATGAACAATACCATGAACTGAAAGAAACTGTTGAAGGACAAAGAGAAGAGATGAATGCAAAATTTGAAGAGAATAATGAGAATTTAAAACAATTTGAGTGTAAAATGGAGAATGTCAATAAGGAGATATGGGAAACTTTTGGGGAGAAGTTTGAAAATGTTAATACACTTAGCCAAAATGCAGATACATACAAGGAGGAGATAAATAAGCAAATGGATGAAGGTTTCAAGAGTTTGGAGGAAACATTAGACAGCACTTCTGAAAGTATTATAGTAAGTCCAAACACAGAAGAGAGTAGCAAGAAAACAGAAATTAGAGAAGACCAGAATGCATTGCTATCTGAAAATAAAAATAGCCACAACAAAGAGGATAATCAATACCTGGAAAAGAAGACCAAGGAAATAAGAAAAACATGTAGGAAGAAAATAATAAATACAAGGGAAGAATGGGAGATGATTACAGATGGATTAATTAATGTATTTAACCTCCCAATTAATGAACAGAGGGAATTAATTAAGTTTAGATCTCAATTAAATATGTCGACGATTGAAGTGTATCAGACAATATCAGTCATATCTTCAAGACGGAATATAACATTCAAATATTTGGTAAATTATCCAGAGGTAAAAGGGAATGAAATGAGATTAAATATGAGCAACTATGTTATGTTAGAGGAGGTACAATACTTATTAGTTAAAAAAGAACGAACTATGACGGAAAACTGTGACTTCTATGAAGACTTGGTATCAGCTGAGTTACGATGCCAGGTGAAAGAGAGGTATTTAACAAATACCAAAATCATTATGAATACCCCAGTAATCGGAGTAAAGGGAGTACCTGAATTAATGGACCATGGTTAACCTAAATGATCACAAACCAGACAAGGGGACTGAAATTCTGAAAACCGACCCAGCAACCCACTGAAAAGACAATAAAAACCCCAAAATTCTAAAAGCATGTAAGGACATCTTACTCAAGTTATTTTGAAACCATATAATTTAAAATAAAGAGAATAAAAACCCCAAAATTCTAAAAGCATGTAAGGACATCTTACTCAAGTTATTTTGAAACCATATAATTTAGAATGAAGAGACTAAAAACCCCAAAATTCTAAAAGCATGTAAGGACATCTTACTCAAGTTATTTTGAAACCATATAATTTAAAGTGAAGAGACTAAAACCCCAAAATTCTAAAAGCATGTAAGAACAACTTACTCAACAATTTATTCAGGAACAAGACGATTTAATAAAAACTATGTAAGGACAACTTACTTAATTTATTCAGAAATAATACGATTTAAGATATTTCGAAACCATTTCATTTAACAAAAAATAAGAACTGATTAGTAAATAAGAGTTATAAAGAATTGATTTAAAATGAAATAATAGGAAAAAGTAATATTTTAATGGTAACAAACAGAAGAAAAATTAAATGAACAAAAACAATTGATGGTCAGATAAGAAGAATAAAGAATAATTTAATGACTCCAATGAAACTGAAGGAGGATGATAATTAATACAATAATTAGAATTTCTCGGAATCGAAGATTATATAAGAAGAAATGATACAGAGAAATATGTCACAAGAAGTAAAGTCAAAAGAATTTTAACATAAGGCCTATCAATAATGTTATATGCTATTAGTTAATGGAAAAGAAGAAGGAATCAAGGAGAAGAAGAAATATATAAATAAATGCAAACAGCTACAGTATGAAGAATCCCAAAAGTGTTTAGTACTAGTCGCTAATTGACTACTACTTATAATTTTTTATTTTTAGTATTGACCATAGAAATGTTCCGGCAATAATTTTTATGAGCAGGGATGATGTTCACCTGGTCTCAGAAGGTGTAAGGATGGACAGAGGAGTATGGACCCAGAGTGGCCACCCTACTGGTACCACCGCACAAGATAGGGAAAAATGTTAGGGAAATTGAATATTTAAGGGATAATAATTATAAAATAGCTGAAAAGAGTGATATTAGATTCGAGAAGTATAAATGAAGAAAATATAAGGAAGATAGCAGACCGAAGCTTAATTGATAAAGATAATTTATAGAAGTAAATAGAAATGGGTGTTAAAACAAGTTTAATATGATTAGTGTGACCAGTCCTTATCAAATAAAATGTGGAAGTACCACTACCCAGAGAAATAAATAATTGATGAATTTGCCTCCAAGAGAGAGAGAGTAGAGTTAGAGAACAGCAATTACCACCAGTCTGAATTACCAGTCAGTTTACAACCAGTTTGAAATAAATGAAGATATTATGAAGAATGAAGCCAAGACTATTAGGAGAATTGAAACAATCAACAATTTATTTTAATAAACGAGTAAAACCAAAATAAATTTGTTCTAGTGGGGGGGCTTTATGTAACGGTACATAACCTGGTCCCAATAAATTAACTCATGTAATAACATAAAGGTCAGAAATGGGTAACCTACAACTAGCTCAAAATTAAATTGTATCACTAAACATTATAAACAGTTCGAGTGATATACAGTTACAAGTGAGTTATAGTGTACCCATGGAGGTAAAAAAGTGAAAGTGAAGGAACTTCTTACAGAATTGTGCTGTAAGTAGGGGAATTATAAACTATGATAGTAGACTATAATGCTACTAACTGATTCTGTATTTTGTTAATTTATTGTAATATTTATATTGTGTAGACAACCAAGTTTAATACCTAAGTTAATTTTATATTTTTGCAAATATTTGTGTTATAGTATAAGATAACCCAGGGTTCGTTTTAAAACAAACATAAAAGATTTAAATATCAAATGATAATAAAACATTAAAATAATACTATATGAGGGAAATGGCAGAAGGAAGTAGTGCAGTGTAGGAATACTATGAGAGACTAATAAATAATATATAAATTCATTTAAAGATAATAAAACTATTAAAAACTTATATCCAAGGTTATAAGAAAATAAACAGAAACCTATTATGTAAACCAAATTGGGAAAGAAACTGAAATTAAAAAGAATTATTTTTCTGTAAATAAAATATAAATTTATAATAATTACAAACTCCCTATATACTAAAAAGTAAATAGCAGAACCAATAAAAAGATATAAAAAAATTATGGGTTACTAAGAGTGACGAAAATAACAAGTATTGTTAATCGAATTTATAAATTAAACCTGGAGAGTTGACAAAAATGATGAGGCCACAATTTTATTAAAAATATCCTTTTAGAAACCTTACAGAAGTGCAAAATTGGTACAAAATTAAAAAACAATACGAACATTATATAATCCTACCTTATATATCAAACTTAAATTGTTATACTCCATAATAAACAGTGAAAGAAAACCATTTTGATGATCCGACCTAGTTTCGCTATGTTTCAAGTTGACGATATAATATTGGCCAGACGGTAATGAAATTACAACCCAAGACGGACATCACTAGAGAAAAGGCTTCATTCCAGTAAGAACTATAAGAAGAGAGGTAATATAAACATTTCGTTTAATAGTTAACGAAGAAAACTCATTCCGAATGGTTGTATAGAACAAAAAACTAGTCAAAATTAATCACATGTTCTAACGAAAACAAACGCACGCTGCTCTCTTACGGACTTTTCGGGAACTACGTACTAAACGAAAATAAACAAAATTTTTTAATATTTTTTCGGTATTTGTAAAGCGTAGTATAATTATCCATTTCTGACCATCTCATAACAAAAAGAACTTACCCTTAACCCTGGGGAAATAAAAGAATTATATATTGATTGATGTTTTAAAAATAGTATAAAATTTGGTAAACAAAACCATATATGTTTTTTTCTTTTGACAATTCCATGTTTACTCGATGAAGTCGATATTATGTTTTAATTAAGGAAAGATCGATTGTGATATTTGTATTTTGGCGGCAGGAAAAAAAACCAATAATATAAATAATAAATATTATTGAAAAAATGTTATTGAATAATAAAAATGTGTTATATTTTTTGTAGTGGGTAGTTGTAATAGATTTCAGCACAAAATAGAAGAGATCGATCCACCGGGTCATATTTTGCCATAGTGTAGTCTGGTTGAACTATGTGTGGAGACTCGTCTCACAATCAGCTGATTTAAATCACGGCGAACAATTTGAAAAAAATTTCAGAAATCGTCTAAACCGAGTGTAATCAATCGGTACCTACTCTCTCTTCAACATAAGGCTGAACAACTTCCCTACTTGACCCAAATCACACACTCTCGATTTCTGCTTAGATTGAGTAACATTATCAACCACTTTATTTTTAAACTTCGGTCATTATAATTCATAAGTGGCGACTGCGGAGAGGCGGAAACCTCTGATCGAAAATAACCGCTACGTTACAAATTGGCGAACCCAACATTGGGGCTTGACTAAGACGGACGTTTCGCTAACACCTCTAAAAAAACCGCTACGCTACAATATGAACAAGGTTTCATAAACATCAAAATAATGAAGTGCTACAACTTCTTAATAATACTGGCCTTGTTTAGCGATTGCACAGACAGAAACCATTTGAACTGGTATAAAAAAGTAATGTGTTTAAAGAATTATCTACACATGAACGAGGTATAAACTATTAAGGAATGCACCAATAGGAGCACACTGCTAACATAGTTGTTAGAATAAAAATACTTGATTTACTGTAACTAGTTGCAATATAAACAAATGAAAAAACTGTGAAAAGTTAAAAGTCATTTTGGTAGCAAATACTGAATCTTTGAAAAATTACTATCAATGATTTACTCCTATTTATTTATCTTTTAGATTACTCTGAAATGTAATGGTGCTATTTTAATTTTTATATTATTGTACTGTGAATAGCAGCAACTCATCCTGAATTTCAAACCAGGTCTGATGCTGTACACAATGACACAAGCTTTATGTTTTAGCTTTAGATTATTTTCATTTCTTGGATTTCGTTGTCCATGACGTGTCCGTTACTTAACTAAATATCACTATAGTATTGACGACTCGGAACACTAAGTTTTTATAAGTAAAAACATAAAGTTTTACCTTACAGCCTAAACCGGCTTTCACCTTTAGAAGGCTTCATCAGAGGCTGCCATAGGTAGCGTTGTCCGTCTTGTTGTTGGCGACGGGATAGTTTTTCGAAAGATCGAAGCTGTGTGTGTGTGTGGTGAGATGTGTTCAAATAATGCGTGCGATTTGAATTGTGTCTGTTCGTTTAGGATGTCGTTTTTATTTGTTTTTGTGTGTTTAGAGTGTCTAGTTTTCGGCCTTTTGTGTGTACGTGTAGAATGTTCATGTTATTGTCGATGTTTTTATATGTGTGGTTTGCTTCAATGAGGTGGTTTGCAAAGGTAGATTCTGTAGTGGTGTGGAGTGCTTTTGTGTGTTCAATGTATCTCTGTTTGAAGCTACGTCCTGTCTGGCCTATGTAGAATTTATTGCAATTTGAGCAATTTAGCTTGTATACACCGGGTAGATCGAATTTGTTTTGTGCTTTGGGCCAGACAGGACGTAGCTTCAAACAGAGATACATTGAACACACAAAAGCACTCCACACCACTACAGAATCTACCTTTGCAAACCACCTCATTGAAGCAAACCACACATATAAAAACATCGACAATAACATGAACATTCTACACGTACACACAAAAGGCCGAAAACTAGACACTCTAGAACAATTAGAAATATACAAACACACAAAAACAAATAAAAACGACATCCTAAACGAACAGACACAATTCAAATCGCACGCATTATTCGAACACATCTCACCACACACACACAGCTTCGATCTTTCGAAAAACTATCCCGTCGCCAACAACAAGACGGACAACGCTACCTATGGCAGCCTCTGATGAAGCCTTCTAAAGGTGAAAGCCGGTTTAGGCTGTAAGGTAAAACTTTACGTTTTTACTTATAAAAAACTTAGTGTTCCGAGTCGTCAATACTATAGTGATATTTAATTATTTTCAGGTTCAATCCTTATTATCCAAAATATTTAGTTAACAATCAAAGGCAGTCTGAGCACAATCTTAGTTAATAGTATCTGCATTATGCTGTCACACTAAATATTAATGTGTTTCAATTCATATTTTCTTTGTCACACACACACACACAAACACCCGTTTAGTAATAAATTTTACAAATATATTTCCACATACCTCCATAAGCCAAGGATGTTCAGGTCCAGCTTGGAAAAGTATTTCTCTGCCTCCAGCCCCACATGATTCCAAATTAATGAAGGCTCGTACTTCTTTTGCCCATTTATGCTGGGTAATGAAACCATGTGACGCTTGCAACATATTTTCTTCAGCTCCATTAAATAAAAAGATAATATTATGAACAAGAGGTATATTTCTTAAAGAGATCACTCTGAGTATTTCTAACATTACTGCACAACTTGCACCGTCATCACTACCACCTAAAAGCACACAGAATTACCTATATATGTCAGAAATTCAATAGCTAATCATCACAGAAACAAAACATTTTAAATTTACATCTTTTTATATGATCATTTTTATTGTTATAAATCCTTTCTCTTTTCATTACACACACACACAAGGTGTTGGCCTATTATTCCTGATGGTGATAATAATAAATTTTATTGAAATGCCAACTCAAATGTTTTAAAATTGTGTATAGTTGAAAACTAAACATCACAAAACCTTTCATTATTTAATAATTCATGGTGGCTACTACATTAAGGATAACTTGCAATGTCAAGCGTCTTGGGGCCCACCAGTATTATATCACAGCCATCGTTATTTACAAGCCATGAAGTGCGAAAAGTGGCAACATCGCTTGTGGGCCTACTTTCTGTGCTAGTTTGCTAAACGTGCTTATGAAGGAAGCCTGCAAAGTTATTCTTTTTAATTATTTTTCTTGTTGCATATAAATTATATAGTGTACAGTGTTGTTATTACATTCTAGAATTACGTCAATGTTAGTGGTAAGAGACTTGTGGACTGTTTAATAGTGTTGGAAAAAAACGTTAACTTTGTTAACCTAGAAAAGGTATGTATCTTTTCCATCGATATCTTTTCATTCACATCAGCATTATATATTTCTAATAGATTATCATTTTATACGGAGTTATTGTGTATTACGTTATGTCAAAAAAAATGCTACCTTAGTGCATATCAAGCCAAATATGATTTTATTTTCAGTGGGAAAATATGCCGCGGAAGTGTTGCGTGCCTGGCTATAAAAGCAATTATCAATCAACTTTGGTGAATGACAGTAAATGTATAACAACTTTTTCGTTTCCCAAAGAAGACAAAAGACGATCTCAATGGATTCGTGCGATTCCAAGGGGAAAATGGACACCTTCAGGGTGTGCAGTAGTGTGTCGCAAACATTTTAATGATAGTGACGTGATTTGTTTTGATAAACTTCTTCGGCCAGATGGATCAACAGAGCAAATACCTCTGCGACGTCCAAAATTAAAGGAGACAGCAGTTCCTTGTATATTTCCAAACTTGCCTAATTATTTAAGTTCCAAACAAACTCCCGCAAGAATGGATCCAGAAGAAAGGCACAAGAAAATATTTGATGCCCACAGTAAATTAATTGATAATTTGTTAAAAAAAAAGATTTGAGCAATAGTTTTGAACAACTAAAAAATGAATATGCTTGTAATGTCAAGCTTTTTAATTGGGAGGTGAAGATGTTAAATAATAAATTATATTTTTATATTTTAAATGTGGAAGAGTTTCTATAATTGAAACTAGTATTGTAATTGATAGTAACCTTAAAATACAAGTGTTTTTAAAAGATAATGAATTATCACATTCGGATTTACAATGGATTCTTGCAGTTGATGTGAAATTAAATAGGTGGTCACAGCTGACCAATATATTGTCATATTATAAAAATATTTCAGATGTGAAACTGGAACAGCCAGACATCAGTAGTTTATTAAAAAAAAGTCTCACTATTCTTGAAGAAGCTAATAAAATAGCAGAAGACAAAGAATTTGTGTATAGCAAACAATTACATATAATTAGTGATCAAGTCAAGCAGTTAGTTAACAATGTTAGAAAATATTCATCTTCTACCATAATATTTGCTTTTATGATAAACTGTCAATCCCCATCATGCTATAATTTGATTCGTGATTTTTTGTTTTTACTGACAAGAAGGTATTTACAAAGTATATCTTCTAGTTTAAGTGTTTCTCCTGCTACTGATACAAACGATAACAATTATTTAAAAAACATAGCAAAATCTATAAATAATACTGAAAAGGTTGTAGCACTTTTTTGATAGATGAGATATATTTAACAGCACGTTTAGATTATAAATCTCAAAGTATTGTTGGCTGTGCTAATAACAATAAAAATGTTGCCAAAACAGCATTGACATTTATGATCTCCTCTGCTTTTACTTCCATATTCCTTAAGGAATGGAAGTATGGTGATGGCAAAAAAAATCGTGTTCGAGATTATTGCAGATTCTGATTCTACTACACTCAAAACATGAAAAAAAGTCGTTTTCCGAAAAGTGTCTGTGTGTGTGTGTGTGTGTGTCTGTAGATTTTTTTTCTATGGCAAACGATAACTGCCGCAAATTCAAACAGAATCAAAAGATTATTTGCATACAGCCCTAAATTATAGAGTTCTCAAGACCTATTGTTTTTGGTGAAGATCGGTTGAGGGAAAGAGGTAGTTTACCTGCAACGTTTTTTTAACAAGGTTATTTTCTATGGCAAACGATAACAGCCACAAATTCAAACAGAATCAAATAATGTTTTGCATACAGCCCTGATTTGTAGAGTACTCAAGACTTATTGTTTTTGGTGAAGATCGGTTAAGGGGAAGGGGTAGTTTACCTGCAACGTTTTTTTATCAAGTGTATTTTCTATGGCAAATGATAACAGCCGCAAATTCACACAGAATCAAATAATTTTTTGCATACGTCCCTGAATTGTAGAGGTCTCAATGACTTTCGATTTTGGTGAAGATCGGTTAAGGGGAAGGGGTAGTTTACCTGCAACCTTTTACGTTTTAACAAGAGTAAAGTACTTGAAAATTTATTTAAACTTTTTGAAACAATGGTAATTGTTAAAAATAAAATAATTTTGTTGCCAGGCAATAAAATTATAATTTTTTCATTTTAATGTAATATAATATTTTTCATTTAATACAGCAATAAAAAGGCAGGTAAGACACAGCCTGGCTGTTTGGCTGAAAATGATTTTAAATATAAATCTTAGAATATGGAAGTCATGTATGGTTCTCCATACCGATATTTGGTAATGTAAAAGAAGTGGCCAAAATAATACCAGTGCACAACATTCATGGTTAAGAAATGGTTTCACTCACACTCCCAATCACACTCCCATTTTATTCAAATTGTGGTTTTGAGATTTTATGCATTATCGCTGATAACCATTCAATAAATCGTGTTATGTTTAATAACATAGCTCCTGATAATAGTTTTCCTAATCCAGATTATCCAGATAAAAAAATATTTGTTTTATATAATTTTGTACATATTTTCAAAAACATATGGAAAAACTGGATGAATTTGAAAAATTTTGATCAAACATTTGTTTATAATGATTTTGATGATGATATTTTAAGATATGCAAAATTTCAAGATATAAGAGACATCTGTCACGATGAAAAATGTCAGATAATAAAGAAAGCATATAAACTTAATTTTAAATCTGTTTATCCTTCAATCTTGGAAAGACAGAAAGTGAATTTGGCTGATAATGTATTCCATCAATCAACAATTGCTCATTTGAAAGGTGATCCCAAATACTTTGATACTGGAGCATTTTTAGAAATTGTTAGAAAATGGTGGGATATTGTTAATAATTGTAATTATTTAAAAGGTGAAATTAAAAGAAATGAATGGAGCTTGCCAATTACATCTGTTACTGACTCGCAAGATATTTTTTTTTTTAATTTGTAAATTGCTTAATAAATGGAATAGCATAAAAAATAATAATGGACATTTATCTTCTCCAACATTTCATGCTTTGCGTCACAGTACTATCGTTTTAATAGATATCATTCAAGGTAAGGTATATAGAAATAATGGTATATACCATTCAAGGCGAGGATGGTATAGAGAAAAACAGTATTTAGTAATTTTACAATAAAGTATATTTTACCAGGTAAACTTACCACTGATAATTTAGAAAAACGGTTTGGCATATATCGTATATTAGCAGGGTGTAATTATAATGTATCATTGAATGATATTTATGGTGCAGAAAAAAAATTCGTACTAAAAATATTTTCAAAAAGTATAGTGAATCTATTTCCATAACTGAATTAAAATCAAAATTTTCCACTGAAAATAGTGTAGATTCTTCGGATAGCATTTTCAATTGTGATGCAGGTGACATTAAATTTTTCTTAAATGTTTTGTCTACAGACTACCTAGAAACTGCATCAGTAGATGAAGCCACTAAAATTTATGTATGTGGGTATGTAGCTCATGTTGTATCTAACAAACTAAATTGTCAAGAATGTATCTCCTTAGTAAGACTTGAAAAAGGTACTTGTACAAACAATACATATTTTGATAGTTTACAAAGGGGCGGTTTGTGTATTGGTACTGATTATGTCAATTTCATATTTTTTCACATGTATGCATTGTTGCAATTTATCATAAGTGATATAATTTTTGAAACAAATTTTTTGAAAACTAGTAACCAGAAAGGTATTTTATGTAGTCTAACCCTAAAAAGTGTGGAATTTGATTTATTTTATAAAATATTTGAAGGAATCTGCATTTGTGGTGAAAGTTATCAAAAAATAATAAAAATGATTTGTTCGGTATTAAGTAACATAATGCTTAATAATTATACAAAAAAATAAAAATAATGAACTAAACGAATCTGGGCATTCCAAAAGAAGTGGCGAGGATGGTATAGAGAAAAACAGCATTAAAATTTGAAAACTAAAGACATTTAAGTGATGTATGTAATTAATAATAGTGTATTTTCTTTGAGAGCTAATAAACAGTTCATGTAACACAAAAATATATTTACTAATAATTAAATTGAATTAATTTGTTAATACATGTATATGGAATGTTATAATAGTTGTTTCTTTTAGCAGTTTAATTCTTTAGGAAATTTTGTTTCTGATTTTACAATATTGTGTCACATTTCATACTTTTTCTTCAATAAAGATATGTATATCAAACTTTTTTTTTTCGTTTCAAGTAAGAGTATTATATAAAATTTATATTATAAATAGTTAAGCTGTTTTATATCAACACAGCGTCGATATGTACGAATAAAACTAACATTATGGTCGGCAGAGTAGGACCACTACAATCAGCTGATGTGACGTTGTCACATCTTAGTTCATGGCTTGTAAATAACGATGGCTGTGATTATATCTTACTAACTTACTGCCTCAGACATGCATAGGACAGTTTGATAGTGTTCCAAAAGATGACAAAGAACAGACAAAGCCATGCATGAAAGCTGTGTATAAGCTTCCTAATTAAGTACGTATGTTACTTCATTAAAATTTCTTTCTCTGTAAATAACATAAAAATATTCCTAAATTTTTTAATATTTATTTCCTTAATTACTAAAAACAGTTTTTACTTTCTAATACTTAAAGGTTCAAGATTTATTCTTTTCATTGATTATACATTTTCAATGAAAACAGATTTACTCAAAACTCTTAAACAGTTAATACAATAGTTTTTCTTACAAAATTTGTAGAAAACAAGATGAAGAGGAAAATCATATTACTGAATTTCATTAGACTGTAATAGCTCAATGAAACCTCAGTGTTTTTCATCATTTGTATTATTATTATATGTAATCACCATAAATATCTGTGATAAACTTCCCTTATACACTTATATATTATTCCTGATTATGATAATAGTAAATTTTATTGAAATGCCAACACAAATGTTTTAAAATTGTGTAAAGTTGAAAACCAAACATCACAAAACCTTTATATTATATTATGTGACTGTCTTTTATACCTATATTTTATTTACCCATTTAACTAGAATTTCGTTCCTGTTAAAAGACTTTTTTAAAGTATTAAACTTCACATTCATTCGGGTATACATTTGATTCAAGTATTTTGTAATTTAGTGATAATTTTTATAGTTTTTCCAATATTAGCTAAACTTCCTTTTGTAACTAACAAAATTTCATTACTCAGCTATTATCACAATTTATTACACTCTATCAAATTTCAGTATGGAATTTTTCCTAATAATTGATTCTGTTCTTCTGAAAATGACAATCAAATTTGTATATAATTCTGAATGGCAATATTTAGTGACAGTTAAATATTATGTACATATATATTATAATTTAGCCACGAATACAAGATTAAAATCAACTATCACTTACATCGCCATTTACATCTTTCATCAAATAAGTTGCAATACATAACTGCTCCTGTTTTTAATGTTTTTTCCAAAATACTGGTGTGTCGTGTCAGTAAATATGTAATTAGCACATGAACTACAATTATTATTTGATAATAACAATTAGATAATCATAATATTAGATAATTAATTACTTAAGTCTGAACAAATACATTCTTTATAATTTATTTTCTGTTTTGACATCTGGGAACACACAAATAATATAGACTTAGTGTTCTTTGAACAGACATTCATTGCTAATGTTTATGATCTCCCTGCCATAGCAAAATATCAATGTTACCAATTCATATCACCAAACATGCTATAAATGAGATTCTTACAATTGTATAGTGCCCAACGTAGCCACTTTATTAACTATTAGATTACAAAAATATGAACACTCAAATTAGAGACAGTAAAAAGAAATCAGTCAAACTATAGATTTTGACTGTGGAAGGTTTCACTAAATAGGTTTCACTGTGGTAACCTGCAGTGGCATATGAGGTTTTGCACTATAACTTTGCAACACTTTACTCCTACCCACTTCAGCTATCAATACAAAAGTTATAAAAAAAAAACAAATAATAGTTTAAATACTTATTTAAATTATATTTCATGTTAGTACACACGTTTTAGGTTACTGGACGGCCGTGATCACAATCACAACATGGCATAATTGCTTATGTTGTAACAGAGTTCTTTTTAAGTAATCAGTTTTCTTAGGCCCTTCAATTTTTTTTTAATATCATACTGATATGTACATAAATTTTATAAAATGTTTAGAAGACAATAAGCCCACAAAGTATTAAGATGTCAAAATATCAAAAATGTATATTCCTTATATTTTATATTTGTTTTATACAAGTTTTTTAATCACAGACAAGTCATAAAATTATACAACTTTTATCTCATTTAAGAATGACTTACAGAATTACAAATAGTGTAGCAGTTCTAAAAAAAAAAAAACCGGGACAGACCATAATGGTCAAAATTAATTAGAAAACTAAGAAATTTATTATTTAAAAAAAAAATCAGAAGGCAAGGATTAGTTTATCATAAATATTCATTTACTCTGGCTGTCATCCAAAAGTTGACTATATCCTGTAACAAAATATCCATGACTTTCTTCTAAAAGTACCTCTAAACACTAAAAATATTTATGACACTATTAAAGTAAATGACATTTAAGAAATAAAATGTTTTTAAAAAGTGTTAGCATACAAATTCACACATATGTTTTGCACAAATTAACCTCCAATTTGTTTTTGACATGTTATCAACATATAGTCTATGAAACACTAATTCTTATAGACTAAAAGCTGTATGTTAAAATGAAAAAATTAAAATAACCTGTTTTTAAGTCACAGGTTATAGAAAAAAAGGGAGTGCATAAATCAAAGATGAATCATTTATCATATTTTCCTACTATTGAAATAATTAGTTTAGAAGAAAAAAAATCAAACTGCTAACGATTATAGGAAGTTTATCATATAACAAGTATACCACAACACTTGAGGATAAGAGCGAGATGATTAAGAAAAAATTCCTGCTATTAACTGAAGTGCTAGTAAATCCATAATAGTGTTATGTCATAAGAAAACAGAACCTTAGTTTGCTTACTTCATTATCAATTACAAAAGTAAAACTAATATACCTTTTGAAAGAAGTGATTTATTTCAACAAGATGTAAATTATGAGAAAACTTTCTGTAAAACAATGATGATCTATTTTAATAACAAGTTCACTAAAAAGGTCCAAATTCTAAACGTAAAGGTCACAAAACTTGGTCTACATATTTTTATACTGTCATACATATTTTTTTTTAATTAATAATTGATGTTTTCACAACACTATCCACAAGAAGTGCTGTATAATTATGTAAGTAACAACAGGAAGCTTACTAGTTTGGTTTGTTACAATGGGCACTGTGACGGGGATGCAGCACTTGCACCACATTCGTTTACGAAATAAGTAGATAAGGGAAAAATCCAAAAGAAAAAAGAAGTGACGTAATATTAAATATTTTTTTTTCATTTGAACAAAAACTCAATGTATAAATATGACTTAACGTTTGTAACAGAGCTCTGGGAAACCCATTTTAGAAAAAACAATGTTAGAACAAAAATTTGAATTGTCTTGTTGCATGTACGTATGAAACCAATAGTTTTATGTTAAAATGAAAGATAAGGCATGAATAAAAAAAAATCTACATTAAAAAAGAATATTTTAAACAAATGTTAATTAGAATTCATTAAAACTACTGCCAATTGCCAATGATAACAAAAATATAATTATGAACTTGAAAGGAACTGATCTATCAATCCCTCCTCCTCTTCTGGGTTCACTGCATTCAAGTAATTCTGCTGACACCCAGCTTCTGTTCCAGTGAATGAATAAATAGTTTTATTACAACAAAATTATAGATAATATAAAATAAATTCCAACAGATAAAAGACTTTTATACTATTTCTATATTTGCTAGATTTCATATAATTTGTATGCCCATAGTTACACTAATTAGTCAGCCTATGTCATATTTAACAAACACAGACATTCACTTTTACTAAAAAAGAAAACAGACAAAAGATTGTTTACTTACCTGGACTGTCTTGTACTGTATCGAAATGACAATTTATCAGCAAACTGTGTGGCGACTCTTCATAAGCTCCGATTTTTACTATCACATTTTGCACATTTTTATACACATTTGTCATTTTATCTAAGAAATCTAAAGGAAATGATCCACTTGTTTTCTGAAAGTCCACAGAAATTTTATGCACTTTGTTTGCTTTGGTAATTATAGAATTAATTTCACGCGATAAAAAATTTACTGCTAAAACTTCATTTTCAAAGCTACCAGTTGGGTGAGGGCCCAAACTGGTTAAATTAAGAACATGGTTTCTTGCCCTTTCAGCTATAAAACGTCCAGGATTACTTTCTTCATCTACTAATAACAAAGGGGTTGGAAGCCTTTTCTCCATTTCAACTATAATTATGTAAACTAATACTAAAAAACACAGTACTGTTATATAAAAAGAAGAAGTAGTTGGCAGTGTATATCTGAAAGGTTGTCTGCTCATTCCATAATGTTTTGGTAAAATTTCATTGACACGATGTCTGGGAACCCTCAGTCGGAGACCTCTCTCTTCAACCTGAGAAAAGACACTTCAGTTAAAATTTGATGTTAAGATGTAAATTGTGAATCACACATTTTCCCCTCTTACTTAACAACTTCAAATTTAAATCATATAGTGAACACAGTCAGGTACTGGGACAATTCAGGTATTGGGGAAGTGTCTGCAAAAGGCTTCTACTATCTAATCTTAATATAAATAAAAGTCATTGTATCTATGTATGTTCCACATCTCCTCCTAAACCACTGGACCGATTTCAACCAAACTTGGCACAAATATTTTACGCAACAGGAGAACCAACATAGGATAGGTGTTTTTTCGATGGTGTCCTTTGAGGTCTTCCACATCTCCTCCTAAACCACCAGACCGATTTCAACCAAACTTGGCACAAATATTTTACGCAACGGGACAACCAACATAGGATAGGTGTTTTTTCTATACGATCCTTCGGGGGGTCCTTTGGGGTCTTCCACATCTCCTCCTAAACCACTGGACCGATTTCAACCAAACTTGGCACAAATATTTTACGCAACGGGAGAACCAACATAGGATAGGTGTTTTTTTCGATACAATCCTCTGGGGGGTCCGTTGGGTCTTAAAAAAACTATTAGATCTGGTTACCATGGCAACCCAATAGAATAGATTCTGGTTGCCATAGCATCGGTGGAAGTCTCCCGCATAGGAAATAGCACGGGAGTCGTCCGATGGGCCTTCCCCGGAGTCCGTCCACGGAACCCGGGGAGTCTTAGGTCGGATCTCGCAAAAAATGGCCGGGCCAGAGTCCCAGCTCCTCGCCCGGCATTTCGACGGCTTTCCCGGGCTTCAGAGAACCTTCCGTACCCTGGGGAGGTCTCTGACCAAGTCCTAGCGCGGGAGTTCGACCGGCCTGGATGCCGGAAAAAGCAGGCGGTGTTCCGGCATAGGTGGAAGCCTCCCGCGTAGGGAATAGCGCGGGAGTCGTCCGACGGGCCTTCCCCGGAGTCCGTCCACGGAACCCAGGGAGTCTTAGGTCGGATCCTGCGAAAGATGGTGGGGCCAGAGTCCACGGTTCTAATAAATAAAGATATAGGTTATGATATCGAAGGTGGTGTATGCATCTTAAGGAACTTCTTAATAGTGCGTGAATTCAGAGTTGTTTCAGTTTGAATTTAAAAGTGGATAAGTTAAGATCGAAGTAAGTTATAAGCGAGTATAAAAAACAATGTTTTGATAGCGAATGTATTCAGATAATAGTGTTCAGACAATATAAATGCGCTTGCTTCAGTTTGAATTTAAAAATTGATAAGCTGAAATCTATAGAGGTATTGTATTGTTAGAATAGGTTTAGGAGACACTAATTTAACAAATACCTTATTTCAACATTAACACAATTAATTATAAAATGACAATTAAATACGCAGCGCGTGCAAGTACTGTAGACATTTTATTGAAAACTAATTTAGCTGTTCGCCCTCTTCCAGAGTTAGAAATCGAGCAGGACCATCACGCGCAACAGAATTCTTCTCCAGATATAAGAATAAAGTTTATGACATGTTCTTAAACAGGTGCGCTACAGAGTATTCCTCCAGTGAGAATACGAACGTAACAATATAAGGAAGATTATACAATATACAAGTAGTAATATAACGTTAGAACAAGAATAGGTGCCTATGAGCCTATGAATAAATTATGAACCCGAGCAACGCTGGGTAAATCGGCTAGTAGGCTAAATTATAAAGGTAATGAACAACACCGAACAGGATAGGCATTTACTTTTAATAGGAACAATATATAGTAAAATGTTACTCATGCAAGTAAACTAATTGGTTCTGACGGTCTATCTTCTGGAGAACTGAAACAAAAGCGTAAGTCACACATGTTTAACTTGTAGTATCACAAATACAGTCACCAGAAAGCCAAGTGAGAATATTTGGAGGATACTACCTACTGATTATATATGCTAAAACATAAACAGAATGTGAAAAAAGGAGACATATAGATCCATGTACAAGTACAGGACTGGGTGTACAATCAGCCAAGTCCTCAAAAGTTAACAAAAAATTATATATTACAACCCCTACCAAATCTGCACATGTTAACTGCTATAGACTGAGAGTCATCTTCAGGTAGAAAAGTAGCTTAGCATGTAAAACTGATAACATCAAAAACCTAAGATGGCAAACAAAACAGGTTAACTACATGTTACAACAAATTGTGCTATTGTTTGGGTTATCATGGATAAGCTGAAACTCAATGTGTGTGCATGTGTTTCTGCTGTCTATTTGATATGCAAAATTTCCACAATTAAGGCCAACCATGTGTATAACAATATTAAATTCATGCACAGGAGCATCATAATACATGTGTGTATTATTCTCACACACATCTATTACCCACGGCCTTCACTACATATGTTTTCTGATCATAGGATTAGCTGATAAAGATAGTTTTATACTTGCTCCAAAAAGTATTATTATAATACTGCTTTGTTATTAATGCAGTGTGGTAAAACCAATACTTAATTTCAATGGCTTTAAAGTGAAAATCTGCTGTAAAAGAACCTCATGCAAGCAGATTTACATAGCAATTAATAGTAATTAACATAGATTTACACATATAAAGTGCATAACAAGCTTGCACTCTGTCTTCATACAAAGATATATTGTCAACGGGAATGAAATTTCATCATACAATTGTCACAATACGCATTTTCAGCTAACAAATACATTTATGATATCCAGACTGTTACTCACAACAAAAATTGACTGCTGTGGCAATGTACATCTGTGACTCACAAAAACACTCCATATCTTAAGTCAAGAGACAGCTTGTACTCTTATTACAACAATAATAATCCTCTAGTTTGTTATAAAAATATTAAGTAAACAGAACACATTTTTACAACAGTCGCACGGATCATCGTGTTTGAACAGTGAAAAGAATAACTGAACACAAATTAATCACTAATTACAACAATAATGACAGTTTAAATAAACAAAGAGAATAATAACCTGTTGCATACAGCACCATAAGGCTATAAAGGAGGATTACAATCGCGTCCTAAACGAAAAATCAGTACATACAAATAATATTTTTTTTAATAGAATCAATCATATAGAATGAGAAATCGGCTATATCAGATCGATAAAATTGAACAAAGGTCAAGCCGGTGTCGATTAGTTTTACCGTGGAGGCGTTCCTGTACAGGTTTGTGATGGCCGCATGTTTTGTGTGTTATTACGTTTTGTTTTATATTTATATTTATTGTGTGTTATTTTATTTAATGTTTTATACCGTGTACGTGTTGTTTTTATTATCTGACGTGCTGTACAAACAAAGAAAAATGGAGTTTTAACCATATTTGTATATAAGATCTGATGATGACACAGTTGTGATCGAAACTCGAGTAATCCCGCAATTGGATTCAAAGAAACGTGACAGAAGGTTATTAACCTGTTTTATAGTTTTTTAATACAGCACCTCTTTAAGTTTTACAATTGTCTAACCCACCTAATGTAACACACAATAAATAGCACCCATTTAACCGTGTCACATTGAATAATACATGTAACTAATTACAAATGTCTGTACACAATAATCCACAATTACCACCTGACACTAAATGACACCCAACCCAACTCCTTACCGCTCCACTTTCCAATCTCAAACTGACTGGCTGCTTCAGACACAGCACTTTTCAGGCCATGGAGCATAGTATGTAACAAAACTGACAAAGATGTTAGTACAATAATCAACCACAATGTGTAAGGCGCATCTGGGAAGACCAAGAAACAGAGTAATCAACCAATGCATAATCCTTCCGCTCACATACCTCCTCAGTGTGCAATATTCTCTTAAAAATTTTTTTTGTCTGGTTATAAGTTTTGTCAGATAGTATCAGTAATTACCATTAATCCTGCGATCACTTTTTTGACAGAAATACCAAAGGTGGCTTTATTTAAAATCTTAAGGTTTTCAGAGCAACCCTCGAAAGTGGTTAATACCTTCAAAAAGTGTTCATATCAAAATATTTCAATGAAATGTTGTTTATCATGATAAACATTATAGGCATATAAAGTCTTACCCTACACTAGCTGGGGTACCTTATCCTATCCTGAAGGGTAGGATATTTCTAAATGGGTATTTACTTTAGCATTGGATAAATACCAATAATCAGAGTATATATAAAACTATACAATTCTTCAAGATTACACATTTGTTTTGACTACATTAATGCAATAAAATACCTCACACACATATTTTCGACTTGAAATGACTATGTAGTGATCCTCAGAACACAGAAATTTAGTTCATTTGCACAAAAATAATCACACTGTAAGAAATGTATCGTTTATTTTCAACTGAAATTTATACATACCAGGTAATTTTATACATTTGGTTCTACGGGGACCTGATGCAATATATGAGGAAGTATCTAAAATATGTTTTTGCTTTTAATTTTGCAACAAATGTTTTTGGTGTGCATACCTATAGCACAATAATTGAAAATTATAAAATCCAAGAAAAACAAAGAAGTCCTTACATTACTTGGCAAAGACAATAAGGAACTTACTACTGTTTCAATCATTTTAAACTCATCACACGTTCTATAATTTATAATTACTAGAGAAGTTTCTATCACAGGTCATATTTTGTAAATGAAGAATTCAAAATTTTAAAAAGTTGTTGAAACTGGTTACAAATATGTATATTTAATTAGCTGTTCAGAAGAAAATTCAGGTTTATTTTTTAAAAGCATACACGTATAATTCATAATATCAAACGTGAAGCAGTTATGCAGGTTGTTGTGAGGACACAGCAGGAATAGCATAAGGCAGGCGAAAGAAAAGTGATTCCTACTAGATTTGTAAATATTAACCTGCTTCCTGAGCAACTGTCAATGTATATAAGTTTTGATATCTATATTCCATAGAACATTTTCATATTGTGTAAATAAACGTGATTTACAAATAATATATTTAAATAATAATTGGTTAATGAAAATTTTTATTTATTGTATTTGTTTTTTATATAATTAATTTATTTAATTCTTTAATTGGTTTCAATTGTTTTATGTTCAATTAATAAAAATACTGATTAATAACTGTGTTAGCTCTGATGAAGAATTATTTTTTTCTTCACGTTAAATGGATTATCGTGGCCAAACCGATTGCATATAGCGGCCGGTTCAGTATCTGTACTTCTTCTTCTGCTCGTTCATTTCCTTCAGAAGTTCACGTTAACATTTAATAATTAATGTAATTTAATTTATGGCTCAAATAATCAATAAGACAACGTTTAAACAATAATTAAGTTTATTAGGTTCAAAGTAATGGTTTGAATTGCCGCGACTGGCTCGAGTCTGATTCGAGATTAAGTTCCAGTTCGATTATTACATATAAATTAATATTCAATTCAATTAATACAGTATAAGGGTTCTTTTAACTGTAGAAATAGTCAGGAAAGGCAAGAGAATTCAATACTTACAAATTATTAAAAACTTTATTAAAAATTCATTAAACAGACAAAATAATAAAGTATAATGTATATAAAATTTTAATATTACGATACAGATGTTTTCTCTGACGTCACTCGTCATGCTCCCATCAGCCTCTTCGAATGGAATCACAAAATGGCCGCCTTGATGAGTTGATCTGCTATGCAAATTCAGCTCCAAGATTTAGTTCCAAATAAATGTATTAGTTGTTTAATTCCTCTTCCATGATGCCGCTATTGGAATCTTCACAAGTTGTAGTGTGTAGTTGTGTTCCTCCACTGGATTTTGTTCGGTAACAGTTGTGTTGTGTCAAATGGTTCCTTTCACTTGTTTCTGGTTATCTGAGTTTAAATTCATTCTTCAATCGAGTCTATATGTAGTGACAGCTTTATTTAGTATTGGTTAATTTAGTTTAAGGTTTCAATGACCGTTATTACAGTATTCTTTACTTTAATTTATATTCTTTTATCTTTTGTAAACTCGTCATAGGGGAAGGTCGGGTGGTATCGGACACCTTAGCTTTTCTTAAAATTTATTTTTACAGGCTAGCTAGAATCGATCAGAAATACATAATGTAAAACTTCAATCTCTTACCCACACACTGCGTTGAAGCTGTTCAACTAAAAAAAAAAATACTATGATTTTTTGGCAAAAAAGGAAATTATAAAAAATTAGCCTTTCCAAAAAGTGGAGGGTGGTATCGGACAGAAGTAAGAGTAAAGTAAAAATTACTTTATTGAGTTTTTAATTAAAACTATTGGTCAATAATACACTTTTTAATGGGTGTATAATTTATATTACATAAAACAAAGGAACTTAGACTATTAGACTACATGAGTACAAAATAAACATTGTAGAAAAATGGCAGTTTTATGAGAAAAAGTGATACAGTTTTTGTTCATTTTTTTGCTTCACAAATGTCACAGTAATAAAAAAGGCTGTCCCCTTCAGCATTGGCGTAGTTTTCATGTGCCCATCCTTTGCAGACATGACACTGTATCCAATCTTCATCAAATGATTCTCCACAGAAGATGCAGTTGGTAACCGAAGCAGATCTTGTGTTGAAGTCGTCAAATTTAAGTTTTTTTCTTGCTGTTTTGTCACGTTTCCCCTTTGATATCTTACTCGCACCTTTGCCTTTTTGTTTGATTTCTTTCAACTTCTTTTTCTCTTCTATTTTAGCATTCTTCTCTTCCAAGAGTCTTCTTTTCTCTAGAAGCTGCTTTTTGTAAGGTGAAGATGTCAAAATTTCACTTTTTTCACTGCGACTTTTTCTTTCTTTGTACTTCACACTTGAAGTGCTTGGTAGTGGTGAAATTTGTTCTAAGATGGTTGATGGTTCATGGGTCTGATTGTCTGGTTGGCTTGAGACCCCAGGTAAACTGCAACTTGTAGAAGTTCCAGCTGTTGAATGCTGGTCTTTCATTTGATTGATAGGTTGATTCAAGGGTCCAGGTAAACTGCAAACTGTAGGTGGTTGAGGTAAAGCTTCTTTGTTAAAATTGGTTGTGGTCTGACTCATAGTAGTGAACGTCTCTTCTACTTCCTGTGACTGGTTATAGAGTGAGGCAGCAAAATCCAAATCACAAAATACATTGCGATTCAGTGGGTAGATCCCTGTGCAACTGAATCCAGATTGCGCCAGTTCCATCCTGCAGATTCTGGAAAAGGCAGTGTTGACCAAACCAGCTATATCTTTAAGAGATATTTTCATGTTAGGATACTTCCTCATCCACAATGCACATGTCTCGTTGTAGGCATTTTTAAATGGTTTCATAATTGACCTGTCTAAAGGTTGGAGTGTGTGAGAAGTGTGCGGAGGTAAACTTATCATGTGAATATGATGTTCCTTGGCATAAAGGATCACATCAAGGTCCTTGTGGCTTCCATGTCCATCCAAAATCAACAAGACAGGATTTTTTTCATTAGGGTTTACCCGATCAACAAAAGCGTGTAACCATTTCAGGAACCCCTCCTTTGTGATCCACCCACTCTTTTGCCCATCAAAAATACTTCCTAACGGAGCATCTCTTTTTAAATCATTGTCAATTCTAACACGTGGAAAAACAAACAACGGAGGAATGAATTGGTCACCCGTTGCATTTATGGACAAGAGAATTGTCACGTTTCTGCCTCTCTCTGCAACTCTTTCTGCCTTCTCTGGTTTCTGCCCCAACCTGTTTTTTCCCTTTTATGGACATGACCTTCAGGCTATTTGTATGTACACATGATACATCGGTTTCGTCCACATTGAATATCTTAGATGGGCTGAATTTGTGTTTGTCCATAAGCTCAGTCAGCTTGTCAAAGAAACCAGTGACTTGGTCTTTACTGAACCCAACTGCACACTGTAAACTTGTCGACTCGGCTGTCCTCAAACGTAAGTCCTGATGTCGGCTCATGAAGTGATAATAAAAATCTTTTCCTGCCATTTGTTTCTCCTTGTTGAAGCGGTGATTAATTTTTAGCTTTTCAGCTAATTGGTAGGCTAGTTTCAAAAACTCGACTTTGCTTAGCGGCATCAGCTGACTGTCCAAAGCCTTTACATGATTATATAATATTTTTTCATGATTTTCCTCAAATGTTCTTTGGAAAGTGCCTCTGTTCTCTGTACAAGGCTTGGCTATTACTTCACCCCCTTCTGCGATTATTTTAACTCGATCTGCTAGCGTGCTCTTTGGTACAGAATATCTAGCACTGACATCTCTTATTGTCAATTCTTTTGAAATTACTCTGTCAATTGCCTCCTTCATATTCGTTTCATCCCATTTTCCACGAATTTTACCCATCGTTTACTGAAAAAAAAACACAAAAACCTCTATTAGGCTTAGAATTCAAAATGTACCGACCAACAAGCTGTCCGATACCATCCGATCCCACTTTGTCCGATACCACCCGAATAACGCACAACATTGCGATGGCTACTAAACAGAGAGCAATGACGCGAACGATATTATATGGCTACAACGTGACAATTATAATATAATATCTACGCTAGTAACAATAGAAACTAAATACACTTACTCTAAGAGAAGGTTTAGTACTCCAAAGTTATTTTCGTGCACTACACCACACAGCAAAAAACAGAAAACTCGAAGCACGACATGAATGGCTTGGCGTACACATCCAATATGGCGATGGCTCAACTGGTTGGTTTTGATGAACACACTGACCGCGTGACAAGTGCTGCCTAATGTGGCAAATGCCCTAAACTGCTCTTGTCCGATACCATCGCCTGTCCGATACCACACGAACTTCCCTTATATCTTGGTTGTGTTAGTTAAAAATTTCCGTTCATAATTCTCTGAGAGGTATTCGACACGTCTGTTCTGTTTGGATTTTAACAATCAACTAACTGATATTTGTTCCTTCATATAGAAAATTCTATAAGATTTTGGTATCATTTCTCATTGTTCATGAATCAGCTGTTCCTATCAAATAATTCAATCTTATTGAAAAAAAATGTCATATTTTATATTTAATTGGCTATAAATTATTTGTTTAGTACTTTTATGTAATTCTAATTATAGAACAATATTCCTGCTTTTATTGTACACAAGTTAATACTAAATTTGACCTGTTTTGGTTTGAATTAAGCTTCAGAATTACATTCTTTGAAATTTATCTATAGGCCTTATTTTGATTCACATAACTACCTATTAAATGGTTTCCAATATGTTTCATGTTACAATTTTACTCACACTTGATTAGTAATGAAACCCTTGTAATTTACCCGTTATGTCTGGCTATTATTTTAAATATTTAACAAGTTATTTGCATTTTACTAGTGCATGCTTACTGCTGTTGGGCATTCTCTTGTACAATCACCATTTAAGTCAATTTTACATGTTGATTCCTTTAATCACTATTATAGGTCGTTGTTATCATTAGGATAAAGTATTTGTATTCTGAAAATGATAATTTATATCAATTTAATCTAGGTTCTATAAATTTATATTCTCTGATTTGATTTATATGGTCAAAGTTGAATTTGTCTTGGTCATCAATTTTCAATTTTCCTAGCAATGTTATTATGAATTCATCTTATTAGTTTTATATTTTTTGATTTACTATTTATAGGTCGTTTGAATTATTATTTTGCCTTTCCTTACTTTACAAAAATACAACATTAATTAACAAGATTCAAATACAATAAAATCTTACATACTAACATCTAGTATTCCCTACTATCAACATATTTTGTATGGTATACTCTAAAAATACTAACACATAATAATTATATAAATAAACACATTAAAACTTTATATTAATGATGGTCTTTTGTTGTCCTTTTTTAACACTCGTTTGGGGTGTTCCCCTTAATCACATTTATTTCAATTATAATTAATTTTACATTATTTCTCATTATTTGTATAGGATTCTCTTTTTTGGGCTAGTTGTTTTATTTAATTTGGTATAGCTGATACAGTTTAATTTCTTTTTAATTATTTGTTTGCTGCTATATAGGTTTCTGTCTTTGCAATAGGTTTTTTGGGTATTTTGATATTATTCCCTTTTGATTCATTTGTTATGTTCTGTTGATCCTTACTACTCCATATTTTGAGGATTGTCATTTTAATTTATTTATTCTGGGCTGTTACTCCTTACTACTCCGTATCTTACTGGGTCTACTACTTATTTTATTGATATGATATTCATACTATTTGTTTTTTAACACTTTTTTGGCTATAAATTGACTATATATAAATTCTTTGAATCGATTTGTTTAGTTCTGTTAAGTTCTTTTATTGATGATTGTAATTACTTTTCTCTGCTATTTTTATTTAAGTTGATATTACTCATTCCAGATGACTTCTTCCCTTCTTTTCCTATATGATCTTATTTTGTAGAATAAGGTAAAAACTTCGTTGTGCTACAATTGTAACGATAGAACCATTTCGAAAAGTCGAGAGCGTCCTTCGACCCGTTTCCACACTTTTCGAGCAGGTGCAGCGTACCACAAGGTAACACAAAAGTACCTTCTAGAGTGTTCAAGAGCACTTTAAATATAGTAAAGCCCCGATTATCCGCGGTGCGGATTATCCGCGAGTGCCGCGAAAAATTTTTTTAATTACGAACCTCAAAAAAACCAATTTTAATCCAAGCCAACAACAGGGAAAATACAATAGGCCCTACAGTGCGAACGTCGAAAATTTCTGACAGGTTTATTGTGCATCGTAATCCTATAGGCCTTCTCGGAATTTTGTTTTGGCTCTTGCTCTTTTGTTTTGGTCAAGTTCACTAACCTTCCCCCTCTACGTACATATTCTCTCGGTCTGCCAGTGGTGTCAGTTGTCAGTAAGCGTGCTTAGTGATCAGTCGTGATCAGTTCGTTAGTTCCTGAAATTAATAATGGCTGAAAAACGAAAGAAGGTTGTGTTAACGATTGCACAAAAACTTGAAATGATTTCTAAAATAGAAAATGGCGCTTCAAGGAAGCAGATGTGTTTGAATTACGGGATCGGGGAAACAACAGTGCAAGACGTTTTAAAGCAAAAAGACAAACTGTTAGCCTTTGCATCAGTATCGGACAGTGCTTCTGGGATGAAAAAACGAAAAACAATGAAGAAATCCACCTATAATGAACTTGACTCGGCATTAGCGGAATGGTTAGCTCAGGTGCGAAGTGAGGGCACCCCCGTGTCTGGTCCTAACATTGCAGCTAAAGCAAAAATCTTTTTTGATTTGTTAGGCCTGGAAGGAAATTTTGATGCATCGTCTGGTTGGTTACATCGTTTTAAGAAACGTCATGGAATTAGAGAGATTGGTCTACACGGAGAGAAGCTGAGTGGTGATCAACAAGCAGCTGATGATTTTCAACGTGATTTTGAAGAGTTTGTGTTGTCTGAAGATCTGTCATATGAACAAATTTATAACGCTGATGAATCAGGGCTTTTTTGGAAGTGTCTTCCCACTCGTACTTTAGCATTTGAAAGTGAACATCAAGCGGCAGGTCACAAAAGTAGCAAGGAAAGAATTACAATCTTGCCATGCAACAACGCTGCGGGTAGTCACAAACTCAGGCTTCTTGTAATCGGTAAATCTAAGAAACCGAGGTCTTTTAAGGGGACAAGAGCAGAAAATTTACCAGTTGATTATTTCAACCAAAAAATGGTTGGATGAACCAGCAGATTTTTCAAGAATGGTTTGAAAACATTTTTGTGCCTCAAGTACGTAAACATCCTGACTCAAAAAATTTGCCAAAGAAGGCTGTTTTGTTAATTGACAACGCGCCTTCACACCCAGCTACATGTGTGCTTAAATCTTCTGACGGGCAAATCTTCGCAAAGTTTTTGCCCCCAAATGTTACTGCGCTGATACAACCTATGGACCAGGGAGTCATTGCAACCATGAAGAGAACATACAGAAAAAAGTTGTTACTGTCAAAAATCGAAGAAGGCTGCGATCTCAATGAATTTTGGAAGAAATATACAATTTTGGATAGCATTTACGATACTGCGTCTGCATGGGATTACATCAAACCCTCAACCCTTGTTAAATCATGGAGAAAACTCTTTCCGAGTATCGAAACAAATGTCAACCAAAACATTTGTGAAGAAGAGAATGAAGTCATGCCGACCGCTACACTTGTTGACCTAGTGACATCTGTTCCGGGAGGTAAGAATGTCGACGAAGAGAACATAGAAGAGGAATGCGACACAAGTGAGCCGGGGTTTGAACGACTGACTGACGTAGAGATAACGAACAAAGCAATGGGAGTGAACGAGAACGAAGAAGAACAAAGTGAAAGTGAAGAAGATGAGGCGCCTGCGCGGATGACACACGAAACTGCTTTGCAGCACACGTAGACGAATTGCTTCAATATTTAGAGGAACAAGATGACGACGCACATCTGGCAGAAAAACTCATATTAAGGAAAGTACAATCTAGAATAAAGAAAAGGTGTTTCCAAAGCAAGAAGCAAAAACGAGTGACTGATTTTTTAAAAAGGCGTAACTGAACACTTTTTGTTAACAGTACAGTATTGTTTTTTGTTTACTGTTCTTTATTTTAGTGATTCAGATGTAGAGCAAAGGTTTCTGCTGTACTGTACATATTTTAAAAGTTTTACATATTATGTTTTTTGTACAATAAAACATATTTTTATGCTGAAATATTTTTTTCGTGTTTACACCTCATTTTTAGTCTCTTTTCGGGTTATCCGCGATTTTCACTATCTGCGGTGCCCTTGCCACCCAATTCCACGGATAATCGGGGCTTTACTGTACTCATTACACTGGCTCACTGCAGTAAGGATGGAAAGTTATTCTCGAACACCTGTGCTACCTATAAAAGCTACAGCAGCTGGCTTTGTCAGTCAGTTACTGTTGAGCAATTTCCTTAGTGAGGATTGAGGAGTGGTTGAAGATTAGTGGAAAGTGTTTACTGTATTATAATTAGTGTGGAACTCTATTACTTGACATTATTATTGTGTGTGGACAAATTTAACTTAAATTATTGTAGAGTACCTTGTTGATTACAAAACTATTATCTGTGAATAATTAAAGCTGGTAATAGGTGATTTTACTTGGGTCTGTATTCTGTTTTCCACTGTACCACACAACGATCATTGAGACTGTTGTAACAATATAGTCTTATATAACACCCGCCTGCAAAAAAAAATACTTTATACTTTATAAGAATTGTTTTTTTTATCAACTGATTTTATGTGACTTTTAGTGCTGATTCCAAAAATGAAACCCATTTTTTTCTATCATGTAAGGTTATTTTACAAAAAGGTTATTGGTTTTGAAAAAAATTAACACAAAACACAGTTTATCATGTTTGTGTTTTATTTTACACTGAAAATATCAGTACGGAGAACCATACATGACTTCCATGTTCTAAGATTTATATTTAAAATCATTTTCGAAATGAAATATTACCATAGAAGCTACTTCTTTCTACTTACTGCTTCAGCCTTAACCACAGTACTGTGGTCACTAACGTATACCACCTCACGTTATCGCACTCGATTTTCACTGATGATGGAAGTCGATGGCATTGCCTAAACATCTGGTTTTGTAGAAAACATTGGACTACGGCCAAACATCCCCGGAAAGGAATTTTAACAAAAACTACTTCTTCGTTACCGATAACGTTGTACACATATATATAAAAAATATGCATAAAATTAATGGCTTGTATAAGTTAATGTTTGATCTCCATTAAGTAATGCTCAAGTTTCCAAAGTTTTAATATTATGATGTCCGTAATTAAAATATCAGAGCAGGTTTAGTGTGTATGAGGGTACACCTTGGACAAAAATTTTCAACATTTCCTATTGAGCGTTGCTTAGAGTAAAGCTGTGAATCTACAGTGTACGTTTCACAGAACAAACACGCGGAAAAGGAGCGCTCCGAAGTCACTCATGGACCCTCAGCATCTTGCAGAGGGTTCATTCTCTAAAGACGAAAAGTCTGTCTATGAATCGTTCCTCTGTAAACACGTGCAGTTACACTGCCCAGCGATCCACAGGAAGCAAATCGCTATCCACGCTGGACACTTTTTCGTTTGCACGCGTTATGTGGTGTGGGTTTCGGCACTTTCCATTTAAAAAGCGTGCAAATGTAAGAAAATATATATGTGCGGCCAGAAATAACGTGAAGTGTGTGTGTGTGTGTGTGTGTGTGTGTGTGTGTGTGTGTGTGTGTGTGTGTGTGTGTGTGTGTGTGTGTGTGTGTGTGTGTGTGTGTGTGTGTGTGTGTGTGTGTGTGTGTGTGTGTGTGTTCCCTGCTCCTGCTTTTTATTGCAGTAATCATAATAATAAAATAGAAACATAAACATTACATAATTGAGATATGCTTGCCTGCCACGAACGATATATTTTCTCTCATACATGATTTACATTAAAATGAAAAAATTATAATTTTATTGCCTGGCAACAAAAAATTATTTTATTTTTAACAATTACCATTGTTTGAAAAAGTTTAAACAAATTTTCAAGTACTTTACTGTTGTTAAAACGTCAAAGGTTGCAGGGAAACTACCCCTTCCCCTTAACCGATCTTCACCAAAATCAAAAGGCCTTGAGATCTCTACAATTCAGGGATGTATGCAAAACATTATTTGATTCTGTTTGAATATGCGGCAGTTGTCGTTCGTCATAGAAAAAATTACCCTTGTTAATACATAAAACGTTGCAGGTAAACTACCTCTTTCCCTTAACCGATCTTCATCAAAAACAATAGGTCATGAGTACTCTACAAATCAGGGCTGTATGCAAAAAATTATTTGATCTGTTTGAATATGCGGCTGTTATCATTTGCCATAGAAAAAAATCTACAGACACAGACACTTTTCGAAAAACGATTTTTTTTCATGTTTTGAGTGTAGTACAATCAGAATCTGCAATAATCTCGAACACGATTTTTTTTGCCATCACCATAATTCCATTTCCTTAAGGAACATGGAAGTAAAAATACAAAATCACACAAATATTGCCTAAGTCATCAAAGCGGCCAATATGTATACAACAAAATTACAAGTCATTATAATGACGTTTCCTTTTTCCTTCAAAGCTTCTTTTTCTGCTTTCCTGCTGGTGAATTTACTGAGGATCATCCATTTTCAGCATCCAGCAATAGTCTGTCATCATGTTGATGTGTCCATCTTTCTTGATATCGCCTTTCCATTTCATTTATATCTTGGTGAAATCTTTCACCCTGCTACTCGCTAACTGCACCAATATTTTCAGGAAAATCAAGATGTGAATGTAGGAAATAGACTTTTAGGCTCATTACATCCTAAGATCTTGAACTTTTCCAACATACCTTCTACAATGTGTTTATAGTCTTGGTCCTTTTTACTTCCTTGTTCTGTAAGGAAATGGAAGTATGGTGATCACAAAAAAATCATGTTCGAGATAAGGGCTGATTCTGATTGTACTGCCTTCAAAACATGAAGAAAAGTCATTTTCTGAAAAGTGTCTGTATGTACAATTTTGTCTATGGCAAACAATAACTGCCACAAATTCAAACAGAATCAAATAATTTTTTGCATATGTACCCGAGTTGTAGAGGACTCAAGGCCTATTGATTTTGGTGAAGATTGGTTAAGGGGAAGGAGTAATTTACCTGCAATGTTTTACTTTTATCAAGAGTAAAGTACTAATTTTGATTAATAAAGTATCTTGAAAAGGTCATAATAATCCACTGTAGAAAGGTAGATGAAACATCTATAAATGAAAAGGGTACTTGAACTGGGAGGGGGTAATTTTCTATAAATGAAAATAGTAGTTAAAGGGGGAGGTGGTAATTTTTTAAAAATTTCCTTTCTGATGACAATTAAACTACTTCATTTTGAAGGATAAGATACCTTATTATTACATATAATGAAACTATTACTCAATAAAAGTGTAAATATCAAAAATGGGGTTGTTCGGTTAAGAGGGAGGGGTAGTTTACCTGCATTTTTTTGTTTTAACAAGAGTAAAGTACTTAATTTTGATAAATAAGTGCCCCAAAAATAAAGTCATATTAATCCACTGTAAAATGGTAAATGAGATATCTATAAATGGAGAGGGTGATTTTCTGAAAATTACTTTGCTGATGTCAAGTAAAGTACGAGTATTTAATTCTGAAGGATAAGATAGCTTAGCAATTACATATGACAAAGCTATTACTCTATGAAAGTGTAAATATCATTAATGGTGGTGATCGGTTGAGGAGGAGGGATGATTATCTTGCATAGTTCAGTTTCTTTATAAGAATAAAGTACCTAATTTTTATAGATAAAGTGTCTCAAAAACAAAATTATATTAAACGACTACCCTATAAAAATAATGTATCTATAAATAGTAAAAATAGTTTGACAGTGGGGGATATTTTTTTAGAAATTATCGAACCGAATTCTATTACATGAATTTAAATATAAATCTTAGAGCATGAAAGTCATGTGTGGTTCTCCATACCGATATTTCCTAGAAAGTTGGTTTGAAAGTTTTCCTGCTTGTTTTTCATTTTCGTCTCAAAAATGTCATCCTTCACAATTTTGTTGATATCGGGGACAATAAAAATACCCTCCATCAACTTTGCTTCAGATAAACCAGGCGACTAGTTGCAAAGATATTTAAAACATTCCCCTTCTTTTCAACCAGTCTATAATGTTTCCTCCTCAATGTTTTTGATTCCAGGCTCTGATGTTTTTCTAATTGGCCATTCTTTCTTTTTTGTTATTTTTGGGACTGATTTAGAGGAAAACTGATTTGGGGGGGGGGGACAAAAACAAATGTCTACATAAAGTAATAGGTTAAGTGTATAACCTTAACAAAGAAAACATGTGGTTAACCATTAACAACCTCATAAAGTAAATACCAGTACTTTTAAACAATCTATATAGAAATTTGCTTTCTTCACAGTTGTCACTTACTATGTCAGTCAACTGTACCATGTGCATTTCTAATCAGCTTATTCAAATTATTTATTAAGCTAGTACAGCTTGTCAAAGTTCAACAAGCATATGCATAGTGGATCATGAGTGAAGTAGTGAGGTTAGTGGGGAGAAATATTGCAGTGGCGTGAGTAACATCGTCCTTAGTAATCTGTCAGCAGTTGCTTCTAACTTACAATTAGTGGCGAAGTTACATGGAGGCTATTGAGGCAATGCCTACCCTAAAAATTCAGTAGAATAAAAATTATAAATACGTACGACTTACATAACGTAAAGATTATACATTGTTACTGTGATTGCCGAATTTACTAAGCCGAAACTATGTGCTTTACTGAGCAGGTGACAGTTGACATAGTTCGTTTAAAGCGAATAAGGCAACGTGAACTTGCATCAGCGTTTTTTGTATACATCGTATGTACGCAATGTGCTGGCATGTTTGCGAAGTGTGGGGGTGGATGTCCAGTGCTCCTCACACATAGCGTTGAGGCATGTCTCAATTCTAACTGTTGTACAATCAGTTAAGATTTATAGAGTGCTGTGTTTGTGTTTATTTGATGCACTTTTATTTTATTAAAAGTGTGCCTGTTATTCTGCTGAACTAATAGACGATCAAGACTGTTATTTGAATTATTTGTGACATTAAACATATACTGTATATAGAAACTAATCAAGTTTATAAATTTGGAAGTTCAATGAGCTGGCGGTATGATTCAGTGATTTCGAAAGTATCCAGTTTGTTGAGTTGTTGGATCCAAATCACTTCATTTTTTACTAAGAGAGTTTCCCTTCTACTAAACTGAACAGCCTTATAAATAAATACCCTTTTTTCAATAGTGAAAGACTGGAAAATTAATTTAAAAACGTTTATTTACTCAGATACTGGAAAACATTTGTTCCCTCAATGACTTTTACATTTTATAGTTCTTAATGACTTAGAACCAGTGTACGTGAAAGTTTTGAAATTAATTCATTTGATTTTAACGTTTCCTGGTACCACAGCTTCTTCAGAAAGGAGTATGAGTACTCTGAAAAGAATAAAAAACTACTTGCACAATACGATGACCAATGATAGACTTAACTCTCTTAGCACCATTGATATTGAAAAAAATTTGTGAAGGAACTGATGAGTGACCAGCTGTTCAAAGACCATGTGGTTGACAATTTTGCAACCAAAAAAACTCACCGTGTTTAACTCCTTTACAAAAAAATTTAAGGTAAGACTTTTGCCTACCCATTCATTAACTGCTAACTTCGCCACTGCTTACAATTGTGTTAGGTTTCAAAAAATATGCAATGCCTCAACAGAGATCCGCTTGCCACTTAAGAAAAAAATTTCTGTTAAGAAATCAAAGCATGTGCTTAATTATGAATGTGCATAATTCAGTTTCAGAAGACAATTCCAAAATGATACATTAAGAAATCTTAAATAAAGTAGCTGACACACACGGAATACCTGTTCATTCCCTCAGCAAACTTGTAACAGAATCAAATAAACTGGGACTTATAAATTTCAAAAAAAAAAAATTTTAATAAAATAAAAAATATAAATATATATAGAATCAAATAAATTGTCTTTTCAAAAAAAAATTTTAAATAAAATAAAAAATATAAATATATATAGAATCAAATAAATTTTCTTTTAGTTAAGTTAAATGTCATTTGGACGTTGTGGCAAGTGATGTATGAGTTAGTTGTAGGGGTGGCGAACAAAAAAAAAAAAGGTGAAGGCATCCGCTGTCGCCTACGCAAGCCTAACTGACACGCCATAAATCTAGTGTAACGAGTGGCCACATGTTAGATGGACAAGGTTATTGTGATGGGTATCTCTGGAAATGACGCTAGTGGTTAATAGTTTACAATCCGATGAAAGGCACGAGGGAGTGAATAAACTCATCAAATGAGAAATGTTTCCTCCGGACAAAGGATGGAAGGTTACACGACACGACAACAACAGACAGAAGACAATGAAGGGTGTTCCTTGACTGAGACGCGTAAACAGAGGATACGCCTAAACAATACTCAAATACCAGGAAAGAAATCGTACCCGAGGAACGAAGGAACTATAAGGATGGGTTTTGTTGAGAACCAGACAAAAAAAGGAAATACTTACGGAGAGAGTTGGCGAGGCCTTTATACAATAAAAGATAATACCATAGGCGCAACTAATTGGACAGGCAGATGTTGGAAGAGAAATCGAAGGGTTGTCCTTTGTGAAGAATAAGAAATACGACAACTAGATTTATTACTAGAGTATTCGGAAATGCCGTTGACTGAAGGGTAAAGTATCCAGGAGAGGAGTTTGGGGGAAAGCGGTAAGCCTATCAGAACTTACTCTGGAAAATGTAGGTGGTTTCTGGAGTAGGTTGTACAGAAAGGAACCAATTAGGAAACGGCATTGCCGAAAACCAGAAGTCTAGTGGGGAAAATCCTCATGTTTGATATAGGCAAGCGACAGAGACGCGAAAGAGGAGTCTTTATTAAATTTTCGAGCGTATCGGAAGTAAGAGACGGAACGAAAGTGTTACGGAGTTCGTAAAATGACTTAGAAAAATATCGCTATGATATGAACTGGATGACATTTGCGAACCTAGCGTTCGAGTTTGAGATCATATAATAGTAAAAGGTAGTGATACGTGATATAACGGTGGTACTCAAATGCTAAGAATGTTGTACAATAATTAGTCATGAACAAAATATCAGTAATTTACCGACAAGTGTAATCGGTTAACAACATAAACCGAGTGTAATATACGTCTTTAACAATACGACGAGTAGATTTAATGACACCGTTACAAAATGTCAGTGAATAACTGAAGTTATCGCAATAATAATTTAGACTCGAAATAAAGCCGATCCGAACACGCGTTGTGAAAAGTGCTATATATCTATATGTGAAGTGCAACTGTGAAGTTCAAGCATGCCACTCGAGATTCATCAGATGACTAATCTTCAAAAAACTCAATGCTGATTAAGGAGCATCGCTTTCTACACTGGTGACCTCTACAAGAATTGGATAATCGTACCTCAAGTAAATTTTATATGTACTAATTAAATGTTACACCCACTGTCTGTTCACTAAAAGAACTCACGAAAGAAATTAATTTAAAGTAATAATTTAGAGACTTGATCTTAAGTAAGGTCATATTGAACCATTAGAGAACTCGTAGAGAATCTAATATTCATAAAATATCTATACCAGATTTCACAATCGTTTGATTTAAATGAATCCGTTTATATATAAATTTTGTACTAAACTTAAGTTGATCAATTATAAAGTAAAAAAAACAATGAATTATAGTAATAAGTAAATTCGTAAAGATTGAAGAAGTATTAACTTTGTTAAATGTGCTATTTGTTAAATTTATCTATTTATTAAGATTTATAGCAAGAATTAAGTGTACCATGAAATATGATATAATGAGGTTTAGTTAATAAATTAACTAATAGAGAGTAATGAAGAATACATTTAATTGAATTTTACCCTGAGATATATCAAAACAGTAGTTGTATTATTATATAAGACGCACACGACGTCGGGCAATCTAAGTTAAAGTTATTTGACACTGCAACTTTTGTGGTATAATTCAAATCGTTATATTTGGCACCACAAAACATGCGAGACATAAATAATTAAAATAAATGCAAATAAATTAAAATATGTAAATCAACTCATGCTAATAAAATAAGCAGCATAAAATATCTTTATATTTGGCGCTCCAGAACGCAAAGCGTAGTATATTATTATATTTGGCGTTCACCGCTGGGCGTAAACGGCGCCGCACCACACGGCTTGATAGACAAATAAATGTTATTAGGCTAGGGCAGTGACAGACAGTGTGGTTATAAATTTGTCTAGAAGTAAGTAGAATAAGATAATATAGTAATATGTCGCTAAGTGCCTGAATGATAACGCGAAGTCGGGCAAAAATGGCAACAAATGATGTAAATAATCAGATGGGGGTGGAGCAATCAGAGAGCAGCGCAATAGACAATGCAACCAGTGGCGAAGAAATTATTGGAAGCAGGGCCCGGGGACATGAGTCAATGCAGCCAGAAATTAATCTCCACATGTTGATGACACTAATAAGACAACAAGGGGAGGAACAAAGAAAGCGTAATGAAGAAATGATAAGACAGAATGAAGAGAGAGATGAAAAACAAAGAAAACATATAGAAGAAATGGGTAAACAAATCACCACGAAATTAGAAGAAAAATTTGCAACACTAAACGCTGATTTACGAAAACAATCAGAAAAAATGGAAGAAAACAAATTAGGTGGAAATACTATGGATCAAATTGACACCGAGTATCAATCTTCAACAACTAAAACATTGTCTGCACATCATGTCTCAAGATCAAAAGATAGATCTACAATTAATAATGGTAGACATGAAGGTGATAAAGACACTTGTACTGTGTTTGTTGACAACTTACCAAACACAATTACAAAAAAGAAAAATTTGAGTACTACAGTTAATATTTACCAGTACTGATAGAAAAATTAGAAGTAGGACTGGGGAAGTACGTAAAAATTTTGAAACCGAACCTGAGAGTAAGAAGATAAAAAACCGTTCTGATGAGTATCAAGGGTGAACTGCGTTAGCACGAAAGAGAAAAAAGATGAAAGATGCTGGACCATTCAAGAATATTGTAAAGATTGGTACGAGAACGAAAGGAAGATTTCAAGCGATGGAGATGAGATTTCTTAGAAGTCTCGAAAACTTCAAAACATTATTATGCAAGTACGCGGGAAGGAAAGCTAGAGAAAAAAAAAACGAGTCACAAACAGTCAGTGAACACGCTATTAAGAAACTTACGAAGAAACGAGAAAAAAAACCCCGAGCATACATAAGTAATGGTAATGTGCCTGAGGGAAGTTGTCGAAAAGGATGGCATCAACACACCCTCATAAAAAGAGAGAGAGAGACAGGTCAAAAATTCTTTAGGTGTCAACGGCCGACTGCAGGGTAAGTGTGAAACGAAACCCACGAAGTCAATACCCTTACTAATTACCAACAAAATGTGTGGTAACGGCACTGAAAACGTACAACTATGTCTCCACAAATAGAAAATTAAAAGTAAAAATGTAACGGATTAAGGAAAACAATCTTAAGAACGTCCGAAAATTTAATAATTAAGTTAGATAATATTGGGTAAAATACCTTAGCTAAGATTGGTTGTGTAAAAATACATTAACCGAAGAAAATGAATATAATATGAATAAAATAAAATAAATGGTAAATAAAAAACATTGCCGTGAAAGTACGGAATTTTCATGAATGAAGTTAATAACGAATGAAAATTATAAGAAGATTTATAAGAAAGATGAGAAGGAAATTAATTATCAAATAAATAGATATTACGAATTAATAAGTACGAAAGTGTGTCATGAATGGATAAACCAATGGGATTTATACATTCCCAGGAATTAATCAATAAGAAGTATTACGAATATCACCTACAGGGAAATGACATCGCGATGAGCCTGCAAAAAGGGGTTTTCCTCGCCCAGTATGTTCCTAAAGGCTGAATTAGCTGCGATTAGGGAATGATTGAAAATGGAATAATTAAGGACCCAGAGCCCCTACATCCAATTTGGGAACTGCTATAAAAAGGGACGGGAATATGGGATGATTTTGTCTAGACGCCTGGGAGGTAAAAAAAAAAAAAAAAAAAGGATGTGTAATTTTAAAAGGTTTATCGTTCAGAACACTTAGCAGAAAACTTAATTGACGCCTAAAACAACTTGTAACTGACAGTTGAATTGTGTAAAATTAGATGTAAAATTTTACAACACTGAAATAACAATTAGTGAAGTTTTCTAGCAAACTAAAGTATGTAATGAATATTACTAACTATATGATGTTAAATGGAAATTTGAGGTAACAATTGTCTTCGTAATGAGATGTTATATAATAAAATTTGTAAAGTTTGTAGTAAAATCCTGTTAACAAATTTTAGTAAACCAGTTGGCAGTTATTTGTTAAGGTAAATGTATAGATTATACTAAAATGTCCAAAATTTTGTTTGTGGTATAACATTTATGAAGTTTACTAGTATGACACATTAAATATGTATATTCTCACAAAATATTTAGTTTAAGGTTGTAGTGAAGTGTTTGTTAAGAGTAAAAAAACAAAACAAAAAAACACAAAAATTTATAGAAAAGAACATTAGTAGCAATCTTAAATTTGAAGAGTATATAACTGAATGAAGTAGATACATTAGCCTATTGTTAAGATGTAAGCATTAAATTGTATGTTCATGATTAGGTAGAAAAGTTGTTTAATTAGTGTTCCTTAATATTTTTAAATAACTACCGGTTCAAAAAATTAAAATATTTGTATCAATCTAATACCACATTGTTAGGTAGTATTTGACATAGTATACTACATGTGTACATCTGAATAGATAATTTTCAGAACTACTAATATTAATACGATTATAATTATTATTATTAAATGAAATGTTTAACAATTTTCTGTGTATATTTGTGTCATATGCAGGAATAAACAACAAAAGAGAATGTATTTAAAGAGTCGTATTGAAGCATAGATAAAATGTAGATTTAAAATTATATGACTAGATGTAACTTTGTAATCATAGAGGAATGTTAGCAATAAGAATAGTAAACAGAAACAGATTCATTTAAGGTGGCGAAAGTGAAAGTTAGTTACCAATGGGGATGGGACCGTTGGCGTTTAAACTTACGGCACCAGTTTTTTTTTTTGTCAGTGGGTCAATAGTATTGTAAACATACTACACTATGTTCACGAAAAGTTGAGCCTGTGCACGGAATGCTGTGCGCATCTAATTGAGGTTGTATTTCAACGACAGGGCACAAATTTGGGATCCTTTTTGATTCAAAGAATTAATCCAAACTGACCCAAATTGGGGACGATATAATGCCTAATTTAAAAAAAAAAAAAATTTAAATAAAATAAAAAATATAAATATATATAGAATCAAATAAATTTTCTTTTAGTTAAGTTAAATGTCATTTGGACGTTGTGGCAAGTGATGTATGAGTTAGTTGTAGGGGTGGCGAACAAAAAAAAAAAAGGTGAAGGCATCCGCTGTCGCCTACGCAAGCCTAATTGACACGCCATAAATCTAGTGTAACGAGTGGCCACATGTTAGATGGACAAGGTTATTGTGATGGGTATCTCTGGATATGACGCTAGTGGTTAATAGTTTACAATCCGATGAAAGGCACGAGGGAGTGAATAAACTCATCAAATGAGAAATGTTTCCTCCGGACAAAGGATGGAAGGTTACACGACACGACAACAACAGACAGAAGACAATGAAGGGTGTTCCTTGACTGAGACGCGTAAACAGAGGATACGCCTAAACAATACTCAAATACCAGGAAAGAAATTGTACCCGAGGAACGAAGGAACTAAAAGGATGGGTTTTGTTGAGAACCAGACAAAAAAAGGAAATACTTACGGAGAGAGTTGGCGAGGCCTTTATACAATAAAAGATAATACCATAGGCGCAACTAATTGGACAGGCAGATGTTGGAAGAGAAATCGAAGGGTTGTCCTTTGTGAAGAATAAGAAATACGACAACTAGATTTATTACTAGAGTATTCGGAAATGCCGTTGACCGAAGGGTAAAGTATCCAGGAGAGGAGTTTGGGGGAAAGCGGTAAGCCTATCAGAACTTACTCTGGAAAATGTAGGTGGTTTCTGGAGTAGGTTGTACAGAAAGGAACCAATTAGGAAACGGCATTGCCGAAAACCAGAAGTCTAGTGGGGAAAATCCTCATGTTTGATATAGGCAAGCGACAGAGACGCGAAAGAGGAGTCTTTATTAAATTTTCGAGCGTATCGGAAGTAAGAGACGGAACGAAAGTGTTACGGAGTTCGTAAAATGACTTAGAAAAATATCGCTATGATATGAACTGGATGACATTTGCGAACCTAGCGTTCGAGTTTGAGATCATATAATAGTAAAAGGTAGTGATACGTGATATAACGGTGGTACTCAAATGCTAAGAATGTTGTACAATAATTAGTCATGAACAAATATCAGTAATTTACCGACAAGTGTATCGGTTAACAACATAAACCGAGTGTAATATACGTCTTTAACAATATGACGAGTAGATTTAATGACACCGTTACAAAATGTCAGTGAATAACTGAAGTTATCGCAATAATAATTTAGACTCGAAATAAAGCCGATCCGAACACGCGTTGTGAAAAGTGCTATATATCTATATGTGAAGTGCAACTGTGAAGTTCAAGCATGCCACTCGAGATTCATCAGATGACTAATCTTCAAAAAACTCCAATGCTGATTAAGGAGCATCGCTTTCTACACTGGTGACCTCTACAAGAATTGGATAATCGTACCTCAAGTAAATTTTATATGTACTAATTAAATGTTACACCCACTGTCTGTTCACTAAAAGAACTCACGAAAGAAATTAATTTAAAGTAATAATTTAGAGACTTGATCTTAAGTAAGGTCATATTGAACCATTAGAGAAATCGTAGAGAAATCGTAGAGAATCTAATATTCATAAAATATCTATACCAGATTTCACAATCGTTTGATTTAAATGAATCCGTTTATATATAAATTTTGTACTAAACTTAAGTTGATCAATTATAAAGTAAAAAAAACAATGAATTATAGTAATAAGTAAATTCGTAAAGATTGAAGAAGTATTAACTTTGTTAAATGTGCTATTTGTTAAATTTATCTATTTATTATAATTTATAGCAAGAATTAAGTTGTCCATGAAATATGATATAATGAGGTTTAGTTAATAAATTAACTAATAGAGAGTAATGAAGAATACATTTTATTGAATTTTACCCTGAGATATATCAAAACAGTAGTTGTATTATTATATAAGACGCACATGACGTCGGGCAATCTAAGTTAAAGTTATTTGACACTGCAACTTTTGTGGTATAATTCAAATCATTATATTTGGCACCACAAAACATGCGAGACATAAATAATTAAAATAAATACAAATAAATTAAAATATGTAAATCAACTCATGCTAATAAAATAAGCAGCATAAAATATCTTTATATTTGGCGCTCCAGAACGCTAAGCGTAGTATATTATTATATTTGGCGTTCACCGCTGGGCGTAAACGGGTACAACTCGTATTAGTATTATAGACTATCTGAACCTTTTACGATGCCTGAAAAAAACTTGGAATTCTGTCAATAATTCAGGGTATTTAGATAATATTCAAATAACTGCTTTGCATAATGTAATATATAATTTTCATGAAACTCATAAAACAATGACATTTTTACGAACATTATTATCTGTTTACAAACCTAACGTGCAGAACTTGGGCTCAATTTGCACATGAATCTCTCAGAAAAGTTTTAAAAAGTATGAGGTTTAGATGGAAGAGAACAGTCAACAACAGATAAATTATATTGAAAAAAGATGACATTTGTTTCTAAATGTCACACACATTTTTAAAAATGTTTTAAATTCAGAAAAGTGGCCAAACAATTATATTGTCAGGCAAATCATATATGCATTCCACCCATGTAAAAAGTATGGCCTGGTCTCATGGATCCCTAAGTGATTATAAAAAAAGTTATCCTAAGGATAAAGACTGGTAATGATATATACATGCAATGACACAGTGAATATTCCAAACGCAGTTTTCAGTCAGGCCACTGTGGTGATTATCACAAATAAATGAATGCAGAAAATTACAAAAAATGGTTGAAAAAGAAACTTATTCCAAACCTACCACCTCAGTCAGTTTTAGCAGTAGATAATGACTACGTTTCAAATTCCACTTCTAAAATGTCAGAAATTTAGAATGGTTTCATTCTTTGCAGTGAAAATATGTATAAACCTGAACTGTACCACTTAATAAAAATCAACAAACCAAATTATGAACAGTTCACCAAAGATTCTATTTTTGAACAATTCGGTCACAGTGTTCTCAGATTACCCCTTATCATCCGGAACTCAATCATACAGAACTTATATGGGCAAGGGTAAAAAATAATATCTCTGCAGTTTGTAACATATTTAACCAACTGAAAGTGATTTGTGAAATGACTGAACAGGTTTTTTTGGAATTAACAAGTGAAGACTGGAAAAACTGTTGTAATTATAGTGTCAAGTGAGAAAACAAGTATGCAGAGACTGAGAGGTTAATAGACATTCAGACAGAAGAATATATTATAAGACTTGATGACAATAGCGGCACTACTAAGAATGAATCACACTTTACAAATTGTACAGGTGATCAGTACGACACATTGGATGGAATTGAACCACTTCCTTAATATCAGTAACAGTTAATTTTTTCATAGAGTTTTTATTATAATTTTTCATTGAGTTTTTATTATAAAGTACTAAACGTATTTAATTTTTCAGTGTGATGCATACAGCTGCTCAGTGAGCCTCTGTGTTAACACACCCTTTGTAAGTTGACTATCCCTACCAACATTGCTGCATGTCCCCACCTTTCTCCCATCAGTGCAAATCATGCTCCTCTATTTCTTCATATGGTCCTTCCCTTATAAATTCTTCTGTTTTCTTTATGTATTCGTCCTTTCTCAGTAGTACCATTGTATTTCCTTTGTCTGCCTTCGTAACTATAGTATCATTCTTTTTTTTTTTTATTCTTTAGTTTAGTTACAGTTGATTTGATTTTTTGTTCATTTTTTGAATTATACAAATTTTTCTTAAATATTTTATCTACTACATTCCCTACTTCCCACCTTATTCTTTTTTTATCATTTTCATTTCCTAGTTTTTGTATTATGCTTTCGCATTCAATAATCGTTTTTTCTTGATTTAATTCTGGTGGCGGCGCGTATTTTAAGCTCTGTAAGGTTTACCACTCTTTTTTCATAGTTATTCTTAAAGAGGTGTTCCTTTTTTACTTCGTTCTTTCTTATTAATTTATTTAACTTGTCTACCATTTTTTTATTTTTATTTTCCAATTTCTTTTCTACGTACCCTAAACCAAAATTATATAATATTTCTTCTAACTCTACATACGAGCATATTCTTAACAATTCTATATGTCTGTCATATAATTCCCTATTATATCTATTGATTAAGCCGTAAATTGACCTTATTTCTAATTTTATCCACAATTTCTCGCTTTGTTCTTTTACTTTTTTGGCTACTCTGTTCTTATTTTTAATTTTAACTTGCGCGTATTTTGGGATGACATTATTCTCCAGACATTGTTTATTAAACCATATTTTACTTAAAACCCTCTTCAATTTAACTTTTAACTTAAGATATTTAAAAACTTTACTTACCTTATTGTTGTCGTTTATTACCTCATTGTTGTTGTCCATTACCTGTCGTCGATTGCACATCTTAATAGCAGATTAATGAAGAAAGTTGTGTTAGTGGTTAAAATCACAAGCAGAACACTGTTGCACACCACTATATAAAAATATTCCGATTAGCGCTTTCAAGCTAATCGTAAAGCTTACTATCCCTAAGTTAAAAGTTAAATTGAAGAGGGTTTTAAGTAAAATATGGTTTAATAAACAATGTCTGGAGAATAATGTCATCCCAAAATACGCGCAGGTTAAAATTAAAAATAAGAACAGAGTAGCCAAAAAAGTAAAAGAACAAAGCGAGAAATTGTGGATAAAATTAGAAATAAGGTCACTTTACGGCTTAATCAATAGATATAATAGGGAATTATATGACAGACATATAGAATTGTTAAGAATATGCTCGTATGTAGAGTTAGAAGAAATATTATATAATTTTGGTTTGGGGTACGTAGAAAAGAAATTGGAAAATAAAAATAAAAAAATGGTAGACAAGTTAAATAAAATAATAAGAAAGAACGAAGTAAAAAAGGAACACCTCTTTAAGAATAACTATGAAAAAAGAGTGGTAAACCTTACAGAGCTTAAAATACGCGCCGCCACCAGAATTAAATAAAGAAAAAACGATTATTGAATGCGAAAGCATAATACAAAAACTAGGAAATGAAAATGATAAAAAAAGAATAAGGTGGGAAGTAGGGAATGTAGTAGATAAAATATTTAAGAAAAATTTGTATAATTCAAAAAATGAACAAAAAATCAAATCAACTGTAACTAAACTAAAGAATAAAATAAAAAAGAATGATATTATAGTTACGAAGGCAGACAAAGGAAATACAATGGTACTACTGAGAAAGGACGAATACATAAAGAAAACAGAAGAATTTATAAGGGAAGGACCATATGAAGAAATAAAGTATGATTATACAAGTAAGTACCAGTCAAGGATAAAACAAATGATGAAACAGATAACATTTATAGAAGAAAATAAGAAAAAGTATTTATTGGAAAGTAATCCAACAGCACCAACTTTTAAAAGTCAGGTTAAGATACATAAAGAAGGAAAACCAATTAGACCGATTGTTTCTTTTATTAATGCACCTATTTATAAATTATCAAAGGAAATTAGCAGAGTACTAAAAGAGAAATATGAATTTGGGACAAAATACAATATAGAGAATAATGTAAAATTGATAGAAAAATTAGAAAAAATTAGAATTAATGAAAATACAAAATTGATATCACTGGATGTTAAGGACATGTTTACCAATATCACAGTAAATAAAGTTATTAAGTTAATAAACGATAATAATATGGGAGAATACAGGTATAAAAAGCAATTGATTAAAGTAATTAAAGAATGTGTAAATCAGAACTATTTCAGGTTTAATAACAAGTTTTATATACAGAAAAAAGGATTACCTATGGGGTCTTCATTATTCCCTATTCTTGCAGAAATATATATGAATGATTTTGAAAAGCAATTAATAAGTTCCACTAAATATAAAGACAATATAAAATTATGGACTAGATACGTTGACGATGTATTAGTAATTTGGGAAGGAAGCATAGAAGAAGTGCATGAGTTTATAAATGAGATAAATAATAAGGATAAAAACTTACAATTTAAAGAAGAGATAGGAGGTAAGAAAATAAATTGCTTAGATTTAAACAAAGAAATTAAAGATAATGAGAAACTACAGTTTGGGATATTTAGGAAAGAATCGTATTCTGATATAATTATACCAAGAGAGTCCTACCACCCTTATAGATATAAAATGGCGGCAATCAATTCATTTTGTTATAGAGCTCAGAAGTATTTAAAAGAGACCGAATCAAAAGATAGGGAATTAAAAATGATAAAAGGAATTGTAAGGAATAATAACTATAACACCAACGTAGTGGATAAAGTTATGAAAAGGGTTAACATACAAAAAGCTAAAATAGAACCAGAACAAAAGAATTATGCAGGCTCATTGACATACATAGGTTCACATACTAGAAAAATTATAAAATGTTTTAATAAATATGGAGTAGATATAGCTATTAAAAAAATGTGAAACGGTATTTGATAAGATAAGGAATAAAAATATAGAAAAAATCCCAGTTTTACTGAAAAGCGGAATTTATAAATTAAAATGTAAAGACTGCAACAAAGTGTACCTAGGGGAGACAGGACGAAAATTCGTATGCAGGTTGTCTGACCACAAACGTGGAGAAGGTAATAGAACAACGAATTCGTTATATGCAAGACATTTCATAGAAGACAACCATAAGTTTGTTAATCCTTTGGAAGACTACGAAATTGTAAAAGTAGTAAATAACACAGTTGAAGGGAAACTTAGGGAGGAGTTAGAAATATTGAAAGAAAGAGAAAAAGGGTTAAGACAATTTAATTAATAATAAAATTAAATTTGATAATGAAGAAATATTTTATAACATAATTAAGAAGTAAATGATAGAGGACAGATAGATAAGTTAAGAATTAAATTGCAGAGGACTAATTGGATATTTTTAAATAAGGGTGTGTGACTGGCCCAGATGTGGGGGAGAAAGAAGGTAGGTTTAAAAGGAATGCACACACACACACACACACACACACACACACACACACACACACACACACACACACACACACACACACAAGGAATTTGCTAGAAAAATATGTAACTGTCCAGATGGAGGGACAGGGCTCAGAGGGGAGGAAGGGACATTGAATTATAGCTTGTTGTGTGTGAGCAGGATGTGATGGGGTGGGGGTGAAGGGTTTATTTTTAAGTTATTTGTTCATTTCCGATCTGACGAGCTGTGAAGCTTGAAAGCGCTAATCGGAATATTTTTATATAGTGGTGTGCAACAGTGATAATTCTGCTTGTGATTTTAACCACTAACACAACTTTCTTCATTGATCAATAGAAAGTAATACTTCAACAGAAATCAGTAGAACAAACAAATTATTACAATAAGCAGTTACCTGATACTTCCCCCACATTTAGCCTATAGAAACCATAGAAGGTTTACTGAAAATTGACAAAACCATATGATCATGATTAAAAATAAAAGGTACCGTACATATAAATTATCTCTGAACAGTATAAAAAATGCTTTTGTAATTATGCTTGTTATAAAAGTTACATTAATTAAAAGTTTTTTTATGAACAAAGTCATTAGCTGTGCCCATAATTACATTTCATTACTTTTTTTTTTAATTAATATTAAAGATCGTTTATTTAAAATACATTGAATAATTACTTCCCTAATAAAAGCCTGCCATATTAACTAAAACATGTTTCAAGGTTTATCTCTAACATTCAAAGTCTTATTTAAAATTAAAATTCTTGTAGTAATTACGATTGACTTAAAATTGTTACATATAATTTCTTTTTAACTCTAATAAAAGTACACTTGCATTCTCGCATTATCATGAATAAATTAATATTTAAATATTATCTTTACATTACATAAATAACAGTAAATACTTTAAAATGTACAAATGTTTTTACATTTTCTGCACACTTACTTGTATACAATGTTTCTACAAAATTATATAAAACCCATAATTACATATGACTATGTTACTAACTCCTTTAATAAATATACTCTGAAGGATTACAACTATGCGAAGGTACATGTAATATTCTGAAAACTACAGAAAATGGCATAAATTAGTAACTTCAATGAAATAAGAGATGTTAAATTTTTTAAGTTTACTCCAGTCATTTTACAACCAAAAATCTAAAAGAATTATAAAATTTTCTTCAAAATTAATAACTTACTGGATACAAATGAAATTCTACAACTTCCTTTTTTAGAGAACTAATTTTTTTTCAGATTCCTTAATGTGTAACAATTATTAAATAAAATATTCAAAAATGGCCATTTAATCATTTTAGTTATTTTACGCTACACTTTAGCGGCAGAATTTCCACCCTAAGTTTTCCACACACAGTACAAAAACCCATATACTAAAGTTCTGTTTGGCATTCTAACCTTTACCACAACATATTCTACTCAATATTACATACTTTGACCTCTTAATTACTTTTAATTTAACAACATTTTCTAAACTATGCATATTCACATACATTCAAGCTCCCATCACCACCAACATTAACTTTTGTACACTGTAGTAAAAAGAAAACTGTAATTTAAATCATAACCACAAACTTTCTGCTCCAGTAAAAATCTAATTATATGCTTATGAATCTGTTTCAGTCAGTCTGTAAATAAATGACTGTATATAGCTTAGTGAAAAAAAAAACATTAAATAGCATTAACATTACCTTTAGTATATTTAATCCTAATTCTTGATCATTCATTGTGTGTTTTTAATAATACTACAAAAACCGTTAACTTTTGAAACGCAAATATCACGTTCAACACATAACTGATGTTCATAACTTACAATAATCATTTATTAAGCACTTTGCGCTTCTCTGTTTATAAAAGTATACAAAAACTGAACTGTCAATTACGAATAATCAAATGAGTCTGCAAATTCTAGACACATTGCCAGTGCTACCACTCACGTATTATTAAATGGAGGTGCTAAAAGTTACTGCTACTAAACTATAAGTTATAATGTTACCATGTTACTATACATTTATAAATTATCGAATAAGTTTGGTATCATTTAATTCCAATTTAATTAATATTGGAATTTTTTCATTGTACGAAACTTTGATGTTTTAAAAAAGGTTGAAGTCTGAAAAAATGATTATAACTCTGATTTTGTATAATAAATTCATCTTTATATTTTTTATAAATATGACTAGGTAACTGGAAATATCGGTCATGAAAATTCCCAACTTCTCAACACGTTAGGTTAGGATAATACACTATTTGTTGTCTATTCGTTCTTGAAAACTCAAGTATCCATAAACATATTCGTAATATATTCGGATAAGCTTACATAGCAACTAAATTTTGTGATATAAGCTTTATATATACATATTGCAGCAAGATCAGTAGTTAATTGAATGTAATATAGGTTAGGTTAGTGTGAATTATGTATTCAAATTTTTCATTGTAAGAAAGTCCAAAACATGTACACATGAGAATACAGAACAATAATGTGGAATAATGTTAGCAGGTACATAACTGCTAACATGGAATATAGACTTCACAGTTTCTGATGACATTAATCCACTAGAATACCATAGAATGTCTGCAATTATTATGTATATTTAAGCTTTCGTCTATAATTACAACGTTGGTATAAAACTAGGACAATGCTGATAAAGCAGTAATCTTATGGACTTTGAAGATGATTTGTATGGTGCCCAGACTCTACTTCAATATTGTGGGTTCAGTACCAAGCTCAGTGACAGAACCCTTAGCAGACTAACGATTTAGATATGGTTTCATTTGTGTGTATGTTTACTTTATTAAAGTAAAGTTTACTTAGGCCTACTGTTTGTAAGAAATTTATTGCTTACATTTTTAATAAAGATTTATGCTTTATAAAATTAAGTCTAGTGTAATTTGTGACATTCACTAAAAATTACAGTACATTATGGTTTAAAAGACAAACTTTTTAATTTTTATAAAGCAAAACAATTTAATAACAAAATCTTTCACATTTTATTAAAGGGTTACCTAGTTTCATAGATTTCCATGGACATCCCGTGCCATTGGGTTTAGGTTCCCTGGTACCGGCCACCCCCACATGGGAGCCCTGATGGTGTTGTGTTAACTCAGTGCCAAGTTGTCATCAGTTTATTCCATCCATTTTGATTCATCAAGTGCAGAAAATATTTTGAACTTGTTCACTCTTTCTTTTCTAGTATAATAGCTTCCTAGTTTTGTTTCACAAATAAATCCTGAATAACACAGTTGAAAGGTTAAGTGGATGAAGATGTTGCTAACATTTTTCAAAAAAAAACTAAATTTTTAAATGAGATCTGTGTTTGTATGATTAACTTTTATATGAGCTGTGTATTTCAACAACATTTTCTTGATCTAAAATACATAGTTCATATTAAAGACATCTATTCCTTCATATTATAATGTTCTATAGACACCTATTATAGTTCATATTACCTTCATCTATTATATAATCTCACTTTTTAGAAAAATTAACATAGCACATTCATCCCCTTAACCTTTCAATTATAGTCATTTTTACTAAGCCTAGGCTCATTTTCATCCAATCTTACTTATATACTTTTCTGTTTTTTTTCAACTATTAATAACAACTTTTGTTTTTGGTATAGTACACATTCTATTTTTCTCAGCACTTTGTTTCACCCATTTCTCTGATAAGCCATCATCAGTGGCTTATGCATGCTTCAAGCATCTGATGATGCCTCATCATAGGCTAGGCAAAATGGTTGGTGTTGAGAAAAACAAAAAGTGTGTTATGTCAAAAAAAGAAATTTTATTAGTAGGCCTACTGTCTATAAACACACGCCACTGAATAGAATCCTTAGCTGAGAACAAGTGCACGGGTGTAAGCAACAGTCAAGCATATGTTACAATTATACATTGTCATTATGTTGAGGAATTAGAGTGGGAGATGGTTTGTTGTGTTCATAACTATTTGTTGTAACTACTCTGATATTGTGCTTACAACACTGACAACACTGTTATAGCTAACAGCACTTACGCTAAAGGATACTGAGTGTTCACTATTCTTTATATAATTAGTACAAAATTACTTGTGCATTTTTTACTATTGTATGTTATTTTATTTCAGCAACTAAATTAATTATAATTAATTATTTTTACCTACTTACAATGCTTTGTCTACATTCTTCACTACTTGTAAAGACAGGTATAGTAGTAATATACATATTAAGATTTGAAGCTTTAATGTGGTTCACAAGAAAATTTGTAAAATCTGTAGCAGCAACTTAGCCAACTATTTTCTTAAACATCCCCTTAAAGTGAATATTCTTCTTCTTCTTCTTCTTCTTCTTCACCTCACGGAGTAGGCCTGTTCTGTCTTCACAGAGTATCTCTCCATCTCACTCTCGGTTTTCCTACATCTCTTGTACCAAAGGGTCTCTATTGAAACGCAACATTAGGTAGTCATCCATCCTCCATTCTGTCCAGATGCTGTAACCATTCCCTGCAATATGTCTGGATATTATCATTTATGGAGAATACCTGTAGCTCGTCTCTAATATCCTCATTGCATAAACGATCCTGTCTTGTGTAACCCTTTGTTCTTCTCAGAAACTTCATTTCTGAAGTTTGAATCTGGTTTTTAATCTTCTTTGTAGGAACCCATGTTTCAGATCCATATAGAAAACAGGCACTGCCATAGTTTTATAAAATTTAAGCCTTGTCTCTTTCCTCAACACTCTATGTATGACACCACACGTCATCTAAAACCACAATATTTTTGTAGTGATATCTTGACCTGTGTCATTCCCAATATTGACAGCGCAACTCAAGTAATTGAATTCAGAGACTGTTTTCTGCTTAGATATTTGAAAATCATATTGTTTACAAATATGATTTAAATGATGTAAAATACTGCAACTCACCTATTTTCTGTATTAAGACTGCATCATCAGCATAGAATAAAATATCCAAACTCATGTTCTGGTTAAGTCGATTACTGAGGCAATATCTTGTCTCCATGATTGGATATGTCATCAATATATATATTAAAAATGCAAACACTTTTTGCTACAGTCTATTTCTTGATGCATATAAAATTTACTTAATATTTATAATTTTTTACCTCAAGATGTTTTTCCCTTATTTTGAACATGTTTCGGGAATCCTATTGTTCCCATCCTCAGCCATCTTAATTTTGTATCTTGTTGAGTACTTGTGTTTTGGTTGGTTGTTGTTATGGTTTCATGTTGGTTTTTGATATTTTAAATTGGTATTACTGTGTGTGATTGTGGTGTAAATATTAGATTTTTGAGTATTTTCGATGTTGAGTGCTTTTTAAGTTATCTTTGTCTGCATCTGAAAAATTTATCTTTTGTCAGCAAAAGTTGTCTTATTTGGCATACAAACCAGTACTGTTAAGTGTAATATAATTTATCTAATTTGTATTTGAAATATTCTTAGTCATTAAGGACATAGTAGCTTAAATAGCCGTTTTAATAAATGCTTAAATAAATAGATTTAAGTCGTTCTGGGGACCAAATTGCCCAAAAAATCCTACTGACCTCGATTTTTGTATACAGCTTTATTTCGATGTCCTGAATAACGTGTAAAAAGTCACAATGTCAATCGTGTAGGTCTACGCGTCTTGAATTATTGAAGGTCAAAGATCACAAAAAATGTTTTTTTGCAAATATCTTGCTTCCTATTGGTCGGACGACAATAGAGGTGAATATCAACATTGTAGACCTTAATATTCTCTATAAAAAAGGCCTATGCAATTTTCACGTAAAACTAGCCATTTCCGCGAAATGACGCAGAGAAAATATCAAAGAAGCTCAATGCATTCATTTCCGCACCACCTTCGAGGTAGAATGCAAGGCGCGTTTTTTTTTTGACATGGTTCCTCCAGTAGGCCTAATCCATGTTATGCAGGGTTATGACATTAACAATTAAAAACAAATTTTAGTGGATTAATAATATAACTAATTAATTTTCGGTTTTGCCTTCACCGTGCATATCCTGAAAGTCATCAATGTTCGGCTCAAGTTCGTCGTAATTTTCTTCTAATTCTGTCAAGTTTGCGGATACCATTTTGAAGCGTTCGTCCGCTGCACGCCAATGGTCCTGCATCGCATCAATTCGAGTGATGTTGATATCCATCAGCTCGGAGATGTCTTCGACAGATGTATGGGTGTTATCTTCACTCGTTATGTCCATTGGTTCGGGGACAGCAGCGGTAGAGGTGCTCGCTGCTCGCGCCGTCGGCGTCGTTCACTGAGCGCGCCGTGCCAGCTTTGCGACGCTCTCGAAACAGTCTCGCTCGCTCGGCACCGGACATTGGGGTACCTGTGCGTGGCCCATAGCCTCCTCTTTCCAACGATATGCGTAATTTATATTTTCGGCTGGCTTTTGCACGGGCTGAGGCTGACATATTGAATTTCTACAGTTTTTACATGCTTACTTTAAGTTTTTACATCTCTACAAAATCTATACACAAACACACGAATCACCGCGCTACCACATCTGATTCCTGAGTTACACTGAATGGAAAGGAGCCAGGGCGCCGGTTTTGGCCAATCAGCGCTGTGCCCCCTCCCCGCTCGCCCGCGACGCGAACTCAAGGTCGTATCAGCGAGCTGACCATATATGTTAAAAAATGACACTGCACTTACGTCTCTGAGACTAATATTTAGGGAGTTATTAAGGCAAGACGATATAGACCTTATCGTTACGGTACAAATTTCTGTTCTGGTACCCGTATGTTTCGGTGTGATTTTAAAGACGTTTCACGTCAAAAACATTTTTGTGTTAATAACTCAAGGCGCACACGATTGACATTGTGACTTTTCACACGTTATTCAGGACGTCGAAATAAAGCTGTACACAAAAATCGAGATCAGTAGGATTTTTTGGGCAGTTTTTTCCTTAAATCACTGGGCTAAAACTATATGAAGAAATAATCTTCTTGTTCTGTAAACAAGAAGAAAGTTGAAGTACGTGTATCCATGTGTCTGTTTGATTTGTGTTTGTGGTCATAATAAAATTATGTAATACGGCTCTGTTTTCAAAAATTATTTAGTTTTGGTTCTCAATTTAGTGGTATACAACAGAAGAATTATACTTTATAAGCAGGCCATTAGCCAAGGGGCCATGATTAGCCTCGCCTGCCCTAGAATAAAGTTTGGCTGATCTAACGCATTTTAAAAAATTTCTCCAATTACTTCAACTTATGATGTTTAATTTTAAAAACTCGATGAATTACTCCAGAAAGAATTGTGAATTGAAAATCTTGTTGATTTAAGTTGTAAAATAAGTGAAGTTTCCTGCTTGAACTTGTATGCCCTTGTACAGAATTACCAAGGCTAGTACAGCAAACTTTTAAATGTGGATTTCATGTGTATGCTGTTTATGTAATAATGAATGGAGATAGTGTTAGTTTTGTTAGAAGGTGTGCAATTGTTGTCATACAGTGTTCTAAAATGCGACACCGGGCAATTGCAAAGTTGAAGCAACTTTTGAAGCATACATAGGTTTTTAAACAAGAAGCCTCAAGTAGAACACAAAGTAGATGATTGAATCCTGTAGGCCTAAATAACAAAAATGCTAAGACTATGCTGCTTCATCTGCCTGTGGAAGACTACAAACACCATTATGGTTCAAAAATTCAAGAAGCCTATTGTCCGCCAATGCTTCTGGAAAGCTATTGTTCGATATCGCTCTTGCCAGGAATCTCAAGAGGTATTTAAGCGACTTCTGTTAGCCTGTGTCCGGTCTCTGGTGGACACACCATTTGCGAGGAAAAGACCGGATTTTGACAGAGACACTCAACTATTTGAAAACTTCGGGCATGAAGACCTGCTCTTCAGACTAATCCATACACCAGTACTACCATCCACTGTGCATCTCATACAGTTATATTTAACCAACAGAAACCTCAGTGTGAGCATTGACGGGGCATGCTCTTGGGTTCGCTCCATCACTGGACAGATTCCTCTAGGACCTGAGCTCAGTCCATTCAGTTCCTTGTCTACATGAATGACCTGCCAGTGTATCACAGAGTTATGTTGTCCCTCTTCGCTGTTGAGGCAACGTCCCATTATAGCCCCTGTCTCTGCAGGAGGTGAGCTTAATGATGTATCATCAGCTGACATTCTGTATTGGTTGTAGAAGTGATGCATCGTGATCAACATAGTCTAATAGAAAGTGATCTGCTTTATGCACAAGTCCAATTTCTGCATGCCAACCAAGTGGAATGAATCACTAGAAGTGGACATTCAGCTAGACTGGTGCGTTGACTTCAACGACCTTATGACTAATACCCTGAAAAACCTTAGAAAGGGGTTGAAACAGCAAATCTAAAATTTTCCCCATGCTTTTGCACAACAGTTACTTGGATGTATGCACAATAATTTCATTGTACATGTTGGTCATATAGGCAGTAATCATGTACCCTGAAGCCACTTGGTGGCTGTTGACAGAGTGCTCTCCTGTTGTAAGTGCCCTTACCTTTGTAAGCAGAATTCAAAAGTAATGTTCTACATGGATGGGGCCTCTGTGGAGGATTTCATCTAATCCCTGGCAACTAATTTATTTGCAAAGGTTGGGAATCCTCCTTCCGACTCATCCATCTGCTAAATGTCCATTATCCATCAGCCAATGCACTGACCTGAGGTGCAACTTGACAATCCACCATAGACATTCCTTATATGGACCCCGGATAAATCAGCCATCCTAACCTCCTGTGATCTGTTGCCTGCCATACACCAATGACATTCCAATGTGGTGGCTTCCCCTACTGTGTGCATCCGAAATTCAGCAGCAGATGGAGCAGGAACAGCTCAAACCACTTGTGCAACACTGTCATTTCTGTTGCGCAAAATGTACAAGTTAGACACAACTAGTAATTCCTATTTCTGTATCAAGTGTATCCTATGAGACATCATTTCTTCAGAAACCTATACAAGGACAGTACGATGAATAGTTCAACACACTGCAGTGGAATGATAGCAGTTGAAAGGAAATTGGCCAGAAACTTACCCAACTAGTAGTATATAATATTGCAGTCAGTCGTAATAATAGAATTATTGTTTTAATAAAACTGATTCTATTGAATATTGAAAAACTGATTCTAGTAGTATATGTTTTAACACAGTCTGTGTTTTTACTATTATGACATTTTCACACTTTCATGTTTGATAAGACTAAAAAAGATATGAGAATGAAGATGACACTGGATAAATATATTCTAATAATATGCCATGTGCAGTTACAATGTGTATGCCACACATTCTTGTTGCAAAAACTTCCGGTATAGCTTTTAATCCGATTTATGAATTTGTATCCATGCAAAACATTTTTAAAGAGTAACCTACCCAGATATCAGTCTGTCTCACCTTTGGCCCCCCACCTTTGAAATGCTGGAACTGCCATTATATCAATTAAGGCTGCATGTTTTTTTTTTTTACTACTTTCACTATATTCATGTATGATTTCTAAATTAATTAAATTATTTGTCATAACTTAGCGGAATCAATCATCAGGGGTTATCAGGCAATAAGGGTCATAATGTATATGGTACAGCAGTTCCGAACAACTTCTTATACATTTATTCCTGTGACCATAAGTACACACTCATGACTTCACAAGTGTGGTAGAGGATATTAAAAAACAACTTGATTTTCAAAAATTTATTTATTACAACAATAAAGTATCATAATTGTTTTTAATGTACATACCAAACATACTTACTGTACACATATATAAAATCCTAAATACACTAGAACTTGTTAGCTAAACAACAGTAGTACAAACACTCCAAGTAATATCACCAAGTGATGTTTTTTTGTAACTTGTTTTGAGTGAGCTAATTATCAATAAAGAAATAAAACTGTACCATCAAAATTCAAGTACAGTTTCCTATGTATATGTACAAATTTCTATAACAATTCAATACAAAAATACAAAGTAAGTTTATCATGTCACCAAAATATTAACACTAGTTGTTGAAAACTCTTGCCTTCAATATTATTACTATTATTGGGTTTTTTATACCTACAATCAATGACTTTGAAAATCTTGTTTAAAAGCTGAATTTTTTTTAATATTATAGTACTCCTTTAAATAACTTGTTAACAGATGAATAAATAATTTGTTAAGCACCTTACAGAAATACAAAAACAACCTGTTTAAATTTACGTGCAGAACAGTGTACTACACACATTTAACTTCAGATAATTGGTTTTGTATCAACTTTTTAGCACCTTTATAAAGGCGCAAAAGACTAATATATCTTATTCAATTACAGTTATACAATATAACGTTATTAGTCTTATTGAAGTTTTTGACTTCCCTGGCTATGAAATATGGTATTTTGAAGTACTAATTGCATTGTTAATGATATTGAAATGGACTACATAAAAAAATATCATTCACAAATTTACACAATATATTGTAAAAGCACTTTAAATCAACTTGCCTGAATCTTACAAAAATTAAAGATGAGTATGTAGTTTACCTTCATGTACTGTTACTTGTAATTTATAAAATTTAACTTTTTGCTTTCCAACAAAAACACATACGTTAAACTCTACTTTAATGAATAATGCAAATGTCATCACTTGCCATTATAGCTGTTAGTTAACAGGGGTTCACTGTATTGTTACTAGTTACAGAATATTTTAACTAATCCAAAATATGTTTCTCCTAAACAATGATAGTTGGAAGGACACATACAGTTATTGGTTTCAACAGTTAACAGATTACAGAGTGACTAACTGCATAGAACATGCAATTCATATTTTCATTTACAATGGCTTTCAAATAGAGGTATCAAAAGCCTACTTCTAATGTGACACCAATAATCCTGAAATATCTTTCTTGTTGTTATGTACACAAATTGAAAACAAATTATGTATAGCACTTGATGTGTAGGGAAACTTGGCTCTGTATACTTTCATGTTACAGATATTGGTTTTCTTCTATTATACATTGTGCTAGTCTCTGTCAGTTAACACACTGTATTAGAACTCAACATTCCAACTTTTGTACTAAAAATAATGTAATAAAATATACGACTCAGCAGACCAGAGTATGTCAGGTACATGAAAGGCAAAACACACTAAAATGTAAGGGATAGCGGTAGCCCCTAAACTACCAATTTATCAGATTAAGGCTGTCCTTGGACTATATTTATACTGAAGTGGGTTATACTGTTTGCACTTTCATTATTACACACTAAGTCCCAAGATGGTCTTACATTTCAAAAGCTGAAAAGTCACAAAAAGTTCACTATGTAAATCTGATGGATTTATGATTTCTGATATTTTTACCAGATATCAAGTTTTACACTAATACAACCATGCGATTGTAAAAAACTGGGCTCTATGAAACTGTGTGTATGAATGGCAAATATTTTTGAAATGTTTTTAAAATAAAGAAGATAAATATTTTTACTCCACAGGGAAGAAATATGAAACAAAGATTTCATACAAGAAAGCTGAACCAAAAATAAAACCATGCAATGATGCTGTTTACAATCCTCCAAAACAAAATATCATAACAAGAACTTTCTGAAAATGTCTACGGAAACTTTTTTATGCGACAAGAAAATGTTTACATATTGTTTTGCAAAAAATAAAATCACAATTAGACTTTATATATTATTCCTTGTATAACAGCTTGTTTGGACCTGGAGTTGCCAGTTGTTCTTATGTTCATAGGATTTGTGCTTAGTTCATAGGATAGGTCAGGTAGTGCACACCACAGCCACTATGCTTGATGTGGAGCAAACAAGCATAAACTATCCAGAGCCCATGCATGTGCTGTGTGCACTGGGATCTTCCATGAACCCAGTTTGTGGAAATTATACAACCTTCCACTGTAACTCACAACCTTATGGACCGAGTTGAATATTTTTGTTACTAGATCATGGAGGAAGTCTGAACACAAACCTTTACAGAAATTCATAAATACTACTACATATGTAGAATGCTGTCTTCTGAGTTTGTGTTTTTGTTTGTCAATATGAATGTCTAACTGCTTGTAATTTTATAATGTGAATTTTAACACAGGTACAACAAGACACGAAACAAATGAAAATGATTGATGATTATGTAGACAAGCAGTATATGTACATAGATGTTACATTATTCCATTACAACTTTTTTTTTGTTTCCTAATCAGACCACATAGGTTGTGGATAATCACATGTCACTATATTAAAAAATAAAATTTCTTCATTTTGAAAGTATAAATAATTAAAATATGATTATAAATATCTTACAATCATTTTTAGTATACTCATTTTTATTATTACAAAAATAACCTACTAAAAAATCCACCAAAGACTGTAAGGTACAGCGTGAAGGAATTTGGATTACCACAATCAGGGTTTGTTTACCTCTCTCATAGATATCCGTGCATTGGCCTCAATTCCATTCAGTTATTGATCAAATTGTACAAAAAATAAACATAAATTATAAAAATAAAGCATTAAAACACTATTTTTTAAGAAAATAAACCTCATTTCTTTTCATACACTCCAAGTATTTAGCAAATTGAATGTTATACTGCTGACTGCTTTTTACGTCCCTCTAAGCTTCTAAAACTATTTTCTGTCACTACCCCATTCAGTGAAGATGTTCAACTCAGTTCATTTTATCTTATTATGTGTACTAAAGATATTGATATCATCCTGAATGTCACTACTCGTCAGTCATTTATATTCCTTCAGCATACAAAGAAATCTTGTCTCTACAACCTGTGTACATACAATTTATTCAATACCCAAGTTCCATTATTATCCAGAATATTGGCACAGTATTCTTTCACAGAACTTCTTACTAATACCTTGGATATGTTACAGTTTTTTTTTTGTACATATCGTATGTTACCCAAATATATTGCCATGTTTGTTCAATTTATCTTTATCATTTATTAATTATAAATATATCTTACAAAATATTACTCCTACGACAATTAAAAAATGAAATTGTTCAGTTATCTTTGTTCTGATTAAGGCATCATGAGTCACGTTTTCCTTATAAAAGCCATCTTTTTTATATACTTTCAGTTGTTTTTTGCAATTTATGGAGATGATTAAATCTTTTGTTCTCAGCCAAAAATATCAAACCATCTACAATCATTCATATCATATGTTTTTAAGTTTTCTGAAAATCATTTTATTCCAAGGGTACACAATATGTATTTTAATGTATTGAAAAAAAATATTGTGTTAGAAAGTCTAATTACCTTCAGTAGTACTTGTCTGTTGAGCCTTTTAAGTTTTTTAACATACATTTTCCATTTAATGGTAACAATTAATTCCAAAATCCCCCCCCACAACACACACAATTTCATGAGTTGACTGTCCCCACAATTTCTCACTCAGCTAAAACACTGTGTTTGTGGCTTTCAAGATAGGTTTACATATTTTTTACAGTAATCGATAATAATAAATTCTGATTATCTATAGAGATGTTATTAGAAGGAGGGCAAATGTATTCAATCACTTTTATTGAACCCCCTGAAATGACATTTTGCATACGCCATGCAGACTATGTCAAAGTTGTTTTAATATATTTAAACTAACTACTCATAAAAATACTTTATATTCTCTTAATTTTTTGGTAAAATCAGAAGAGAAATTTTTCTGACTTAAACCTTACAAAATACTTCACTTATGATGATGTAAACATTAGCTTGAAAAACATTTATCTTTATTGAGAAAAACAAATACTATCAATAAAAATAACATAAACAAACTGAGTATATCCTCGGTTGCCATCATATGCTAACAAACCATTTAAAACTATTTCATTAAAGTTGGAAATGTTTGAAAAAAATAAGTAGTTGAACACAATCTATACTTTGGCATAATTCAAAATATAAGTAGTCTACTTGTAGAATCACTTATTTTATATCCTGAAAATGTAGCTATAAATTGCATTATTCACCCTCCTTCAACTCATACATGCACATGGACACTAATCAATATACAAAACAGGAACTGTAGTATTACAACACAAATTAATGTAAACCCTAAGATAAGATAACTTAATCAATTAAATAACACTGCTTCAGACAAAGAATTTACAGCCAAATATAAATATCATGTATTTTACTATATAATGGTATTGTTACACTTTACTGTAAAGATTGACTATCCTCTTGTTTTAAAGTTTTAATTTTGTATTACGTCACATTGGAAGCACTGTCTGGCAGAGAGAAATGTGGTACATTGAACTATCATACTAGGAGTGGAAACATAAGCTCAGATGCAAGAACTGTAGATATTTCAACTGAAATTCCTTCATACCATATTTTCCAACATTGTCAGAAGTGGGACAACTCCGGTAATTGGTTAATTAACACACTTTCTGTTTTGATAGTTCACTTCATCATTGCTCTATCAGAACATGAATTATTAATTCCAGTACAATTAAAACTCACAGTTATGATGCTTCAAACAATAACAGGCAACTAGAATATGCCCAAAATGTTACACAATAATAATTTTAATGGTAAAGGAAAAAGAATTATAAGAACATCCTCCTTTATCTTTCAATTTCATTTCTTACCTGCACATAATTTTGATTAAAACTTCAATACTCTTAAAAAACATTGCGAATAAAACTAAAAGTAGCTTATTGAACATACAATTATGTTACTAATTATCATCACTATTATTAATAAAAGCTGACACATGAGGCGCTAACCAAAGGTCCGAGAATTTTAATGGCTCACACAACCTGATTATAATACAGAGTTACAATCTTAGGTGGGCCAATGAGTATTATTTATGATAAAGGAGCCTTTTTGTAACCAGTTTTAAGCTAAGCAAGGACAGTTTGTACAGTATAAGCGTTTTAAAGAGGCTCACTAATATGCAGATGATGATGAACATTCTGCCTCTAGAAATAATTGAAAAAGCACACAAAATCATTCTTGACACAATGTTGTGCAAAACATCCACAATGTTGATGAGCTGCTCAGACTGTCATGCCAATGCATTCTGTTAGGTGACTGAACATGAGACAAATTGCAACAAAATTTGTTTCAAGGCTGTTGAACCCTGATCAACGAGAGCACAAGTTCTGATGTGAATGGAGGTTTAAGAAAGTTTACTCTCCCAACCCCTTGCTGCAACTTCAACTTTCCTACGATGTAATTCTGACTGAAAGGAAGACAATATATTTGATCAAAGAGGTCCTAGTTGAATCACAACAGACACTAAATCTGACAGCAAAAAAATATTTAAAAAATTGAAGAAAAATTTGCCAGACTTCCAAGAGGTGTTCCAATCATATAAAAACCAAATCATAACCAGATGTCCAAAGTTTATAATGCTTCAGAGATGATAATGGAAATTAGAACTTATGGAAAAAATGATTGTTTTAATTAAAAAAGTAATTGTTTTCATTGGGGCATTGGGTAGCCTCACATATCTTTCATGGTACACACACCTCCAAAATTTCATAGTCTTGAAAGTATCTGAATTAAATAGTGATATTCATGAAATATGTTTCAAATTGCCACTGAAGGCTATCTCCGTGGCCTTAAGAAATTTATAATCAGTGAGAAAAATTATTCCCAATAATATATTTTTACATTCTATTTCATTATTACATCTTCATTCCTTTGAATGTATGGAATGGAAAAGTATGGTTTTTATTTATTTTTTTATATACATTCGTGACTCTGCTTTTCTGAGTTACATAAAAAATAAAATGAACATCATAGATGGACAGATAAAAACAACACAGATCATATCCAGTTACTGTAGAAAGATGAAAAAAGCATGTGTATGCAGAAGAATGACAATGGAAGAGAAATTAAAGAGAATGGAATGGCAGTTAAAGGTATGAGAGGAACTTAAATGGGTAAAAAAATTATTTGTGACAAACCTTCAATAAATTATCTGCAACTGGAGTTAATATTTACACAACACAAAATATAAACAGAATTATGCTATGGAAATATGAATATACTAATGAAAAAAAGACAAATAACTGAATATGAATCCGTGTAAATAAATTAGCATTTCATTATCACACACACACACACACACACACACACACACACACACACACACACACACACACACACACACACACACACACACACACACACACACACACACACACACACACACACAATTTTTCCATTATTTATTTTTCAATTTAATGTTTTTAAGTGTAGTAACTGAATATCTAAACATAATATGTGTATCATTACATAAGTCTCTATGAATATACATAAAATGTATGTCTCTATGGAATAAAATCTTAAGTCAAAAAATGTCTGCAATGTGATGATACTTGAACAAAATAAAGATAACTGTGGCCTAGACAGTTACTGTGGTCTAATAAACTAACTTATTACTGTGGTATATTATTAGTGAGAATATCTGAAAAGGCCTTTTTATAATAGCGCGTCAGAATAAAAAAAGATATTTATTAGAACAGGAAACCAGTGTACTGGTTTTGATTAAATATAGGTCTAGTATAGGTTAACTAATGCAATTATTATTTGTACAATAAAATCAGCTTCCTTGAATCTTTGTTCAAACCATTTCTTTTCTTTACCAATCATTTTTGCTTCATGCTATAAAACCTTATGTTGCGCCTCCCACATATGCTGAGCCAACCTTGATCAAGAAGTTACTTCTCTGGACATTCACTCTATGCTCGTTCACATGGACTTGCAATGGTTGACAAGATCCGCCCACGTATTCTAACCACACTCACACTGAATACTATGTTTTTCGTATCAAAGACAGGGTCTGGAGGTCTTGTAATGGTTATTAGTTGTTGTAAGGTATGGCAGGAGTGAAAAGCAATGCCCAACGAAAACTCAGTGGTTATCTTCCCAATCTTTTCAGATACACCATGTACTTCAGGAATGACTATACCACCTCTCATCTCTGCCTTCTGCTTATTAGAGTTCTGAATGTACTAGTGCAAATTTTATGAATTTTTTTCCCACTGGCCTGGAATAATTGAAAATATTAATATAATATTATATTATAGTCAGGATCGAAATTGGTTTCAGAGGAACTGGCTAGTGGCTCGAGCATATAAAGAACAGACAACTACCCTCTTTACATGATCAGGGTGGTTAGAAAACCTATGAATATACTGTACAGTGTGAGCTGGTTTCCTGAATACTGATGTTTCAATATGTATGTCCTCACGACTAACCAATACATCAAGGAATGATATTGTTCTATGTTTTTCTAATTCCACTGTAAATTTAATGGATTCTTCTTCATTATTCAGCTCCTGTAAAAATATATCCAAAAGTTCCCTACTATGTGGCCAATCAACAGAAGTATCATCAACATACATACCTCAATCATAACTTTGGTTTGTTGTTTGTTGTATTTATTAAATATTTTGTTTACAAACCATATTCCATGTATGAATAAGCCAATACAGGGGACAGAGATGAACCCATGGTAAGCCCTCTTTCTGGGTGTAGAAACGATCTTTATACCGAAAATAAACAGACCTAACACAAACAGTCAAAAGTTCTAAAATTTTACTAACTGAGAAAATAGTTCTACTAACTAAGCTGTGATCTCTATCCAAGAGTGCTCTCACAGTATTCAAACTTTTATCCACCGGCACACTTGGAAAAAAGTTAACCACATGAAATCTCACCATCAAATCTGAACCATTTAATTCCAGAGTCTTATCCATTCTAACGAAGTGAGCAGAACTTTTAACGAAAGTTTCTTAATTCCCACAAAAAGCAACTCATGACAGGTAACAAGTGTTTGGATAACTCACAGGCAGGGCCTCTTCTAGAGCTCTTAATAGGCCTAAGCTGTACATACGTTTTATGAACTTTCGCTAACCTATATATGTGTGGAGAATTCGAATAATAGAGTGTAAGCTAAGATTTAATCTGATCCGAAAGTTCATGCTTATACTTAAACAAAGTTTTATACACTTTACATTTTATACTAGTACTTAGATTCTTAGATAAAAGTTCATATTCATTGTAATTTAAAATCTGCCCCCCCCCCATTTTTTGATCATACACTTGATGGTTCATTAAAACAACAGCTCCATCCTTGACCGCTTTAGTTATTAGAAGCTCTTCACAATTGCATAATTCTGCTTTTAGCTCTGCCTTGTCTACGTTAGGTTTATGAATGGATCTTTTATCTATAATGGATTTGATTCAGCTACAGAGGTCACCTTTCCTTTCCCAGGTAGCTTTTGGATGCCCGATTCAACTGACAAAATTAAATCAAGCATGGGTAAGTTCTTATTCGCTACCACAAACTTGAGTCATTTATTCAAAACTCGAGTCTGTGCTCGAGTAACATGTGGTCAGACAAGTTAGCAATTAAATTTTTGGTATTGTGAACATGTGAATAATGACATGTAAATTCATTCAATACCTTTTCTAGCTTCAGTTCATGTTTACTGCTAAGTTTGTAAAACATTCTGTAGTATTTACACCTTATATTAAGGGTAATTTTACTAAATTGTCCAGTAGTAAACTAACTTAAAAAGAGGTTTGAAAGTAGTAGTTTCATTTAAAAGTCTAAACTTATTGCTATGATGAAATTTAATCCTATCTTTAATAAGTAACTTCGTTGCTTTGTCAATTATAGTTCTTGCTTTGTGGCCAGGAAATGGTGCTTCTATTCTGAATCCTTTATGAACAACGTTAAGGGAGATATCTTTAGCAATGGCAATTTAATGTACACATTTTCTAATGTTTAATTTAAATACGGGTCCATATTGGTTGTTGACATCTTCTTTAATTACAGCTGTGATGGATTGTATACATCTGAATTTGAATTTAACTTACGAACTTATGCCATCACAGAAATATATATTGTTACGATACAATTAAGCCAAATCCTGTACCAGTGATAAAAAAGATAATTCTTGATATAAAAATACTTCATATAAAATAAAATGTTTAAAAATGATTAAAATGTAAATATTTTGACACGACGTACAACGATATTACCCAACCCAAGTGATTGAGCCAACAACATAAACATAAAGAAGGGAACCACGTAACATACTCAAGAAAAAATATGATAGACAAAACAATGATGAACACAGAACTAAAGAAGAACCAGAAGAAGAGAACAGATCCCTACAATTAAACAGAATTTAAACCAGAAGAGAAGATGAAGACTATTGAAGATGAAGACTATTGAAGATGAAGAAGAGGAAGAATGAAGAGGAGACAGGTTAAACCCAAGGGGAAACTAACACACATATAAAGGGGAAAGATAGTATACTCAAGGATAGAATACGGTCAATAAACCTCGAATAATTATGTATTGATGAAACCAATATTATTGTTATCATTAAATTAACCTATGTACTCATTTTAAAGACAATACAATTGTAAAGTAATGTAATATAGAAAAAGTACACTAACACAGTCAGAAAGGTTAGATTTAACAAAAAACAACTAACCTCATATTATTAATAGTAAATATCATACTAGAAAGAAATAGTGAGAAATGGTAGGAGAAAGGATAGGGATTACCCATTAAATAACACTCAATACAAAACAGTGAACCAAAGTGAAGTGCTTTAGTGAAGTGTAAGTACCCTAAAAATAGTGAAAGTGTATGTGAAACACTAAAAATATAATGATAGGTAAGGAGACACTTTATAAAACATTGATGAACAATCAATGATTGGAGTGACATTTTACACATTAATATATCTAGAAATAATTAGCAATAGTATTCCAAATTAATATAAAGGAAGCTTGTGATGTTATTCAGGGAGAAAGCCCAGACAAAGTAACTTGTATTAACATGGTATAGTAGAATAGAATTAAAGTTTTGTTGTTGAAATTAAGACTACAAAGAATAAAACACCCCATGTTGAAAAGGGAATTAACTTTCATAATTTTATGAGAAGTGACAATATTTATCACTCTAGATTGTAACAAAAGAAAGAAATCAATATTAGAACTAATAATAACTAATGACTTGTAAAGAATAGTTGGTTCAATGTTAAAAGAGGAATATGGGCTGAAGGGAACCTACAGTCCATAAACCTAATTATTATATTTTAAAGGAAGAGTAATGAAAATGTATGTTGAATAGTAGTTAAAATTCTTGGATTTCGTTGTCCATGACGTGTCCGTTACTTAACTAAATATCACTATAATATTGACGACTCGGAACACAAAGTTTTTTATAAGTAAAAACGTAAAGTTTTACCTTACAGCCTAAACCGGCTTTCACCTATAGAAGGCTTCTATAGGTAAAAGCCGGTTTAGGCTGTAAGGTAAAACTTTACGTTTTTACTTATAAAAAACTTTGTGTTCCGAGTCGTCAATATTATAGTGATATTTAGTAGTTAAAACACAAACAAATAAGTGAAGCCCATCAGGCTGAATTCAAAATGTAATTTAAAAAGAAATACACCAAAAAACAATCATGGCTAATCTTGACTATGAAAACATCTAACTGCCAAAGACATTCAAATGTAAATTGTATCAATTTCACAAGAAATCTTACTAATCTAAGGCCAGTGAAGGGCCAGTAATTATATGTCAATTATTTTAAAACAGAAATGTTATTGTAATAGTTTAATTTAAGAAAGATATGTTATTTATTAAATGTCAAATAATTAGACTAAGTTAATGTATAACAGAATATGACCTTATGAGGTATCGTTGTAAACTTTGAAAGGAAAGAAAGATAATAGTGATGTCATTTAGTACCCCAAAGGAATTATAAAGGAATAAAACCATTCGGAAAATACTTAATAAATTTGAATAAAAATTCAAATATTTTAACAATGTCTTTAAAGGAGTAATTAACCAATCACAGAATTACGGTTACTATGACAACGAGACGTTGAGGGCTTATTTTCCGTTAAATTATATAGACTCTAAAAAACGACGCGTGGGTAAGCGGCACGCAAAATTGGAATGATTGAAATTTTAATTTAAATAGTTACAAAAAGTCGCAAAAGTGAACCAAGATGACCAAAGACGAATAGATGTCGATCTACAAAGAATTAACGATGTCCAGGAACCAAATTAAATAAATTAATTAGAGAAAAACCCAAGTCCAGATTGAAAAAGATGTTCGAAGTTTAAAACCAGCCCAAAATTGAAGAATATCCAATAACCCGATGACTATACTTCAACGTGATATGAACTGATAAGTATAGAATAAATTCCTTAATCCCAAAAACCCAAATTACTTAAAATATTTTTCAAATGATAAAATTTCTCACTACTTAACAAGTAGTATTTTCTTTCAAAGGTGTAAATGCATAATTTACTTACTTAAAAACATTTTATTAATCAAAATATAACCTTGTTTGAGAGCACAATGTTTGTAACAGAAATACGACACTACCGAACAAATTGTAAAAACACATTATAATTTCTAAGTACATATAAGGTATGGTAGTGTACTTTTTTAATGTAACCAACGTTTATGTCTTATTTCATGATCCAAAGAACTCCAGATTTTAAACATAGTAATTTATTAAATGCAACTGACACCATCTCGTCAAACGATAATGTTTTGAAATCAATTTTGCCAACTCTGAGATATTTTTGTGTTTCAAGCTCTAAGCCGGAGCCGAATGTTATAAAATTATTTATAATTCATTTGTCATATTTATTGATGACCAAATTTGTATTAAAAACACAGTACCGAGTATTACTATCTTGTTATTTCAGAGGATTTTGTAGAGTATATGTGTGTTAGCAAGTTTTATTCAACAGCCAACTAGCGCTCATCACGAGTGGACGAAACGGCAACTTATATAGCGGCGGGAACCATTCGAACGATCCAGCTGTCTACGCTAATCACACGTATCATTTTAGAATTTAACTATTTTAATTGTTTTAATAGAAACAATTTGGCGCCACCCGGGATTTGCAACCCCTATGAATTAACAGGTAGGTTGTACTGGTAACATTGACAACGCTACGGACTCCAGTAGTGACGTCGATTTATGTAATGACCGGTGTGAGGCAAACACACTACATTCACACTAATACACAAAATAAACAAGTGTGATACATTTTAACAGGTACGACCACGTTTTCTCGTTACAATATATATATATATTACATTTAATATTTATAACTAAATTTACCTCAAGATGTTACTTTTCCTTATTTGGAACATGTTTCGAGAGTTCCTGTGCTCTCATCTTCAGCCTTCGCGATCTTTTGTCTGGTGAAGTATTTGTGTGTTGGCTGCTGGATGCTATTAAGGTTGTTTGTTGGTCTTTGGTATTTTAAAGTTGTATTATTGTGTGTGATTGTAATATATGTATTTGTATTTTGTGTATTTTCGATGTTGAGTGCTTTGAAAAACACTCAAACCATGCTGAAGATGAGAGCACGGGAGCTCTCGAAACATGTTCCTAATAAGGGGGAAAAAAAGGTAGCCTATATCTTGAGGTAAATTTATTTATAAATATTAAATGTAATATATATATGTGTGTGTGTGTGTGTGATGTTTAGGCCATCCAAACAATCAGCAGCCTCTTCAGGCTAATAATATACTAATACATGCAAAGAAATAAACAAATAAACAATACTCTATCAACCAGTGATAGAGAGTCAACAAAATAATAACAAAACTTCACATAATATATAATCAAAAGAGATAAAGTAATCCAAATGAATGCTTACTATGAAAAAAACACATAACACTCACAAAACACAAGCACAATGTGCACCACCACGGTCAACAAAACACTGCAACAAAGAAGCAACAGGCTCAACCTTTTTATAGTAAAAGTGAAAGTAGCTGACCAACACTGCCTACGCACAAAGTTCTGAGGCCACCCAACAACTAAAGTGCTTTATGTATGGAACGAAGCCCGATGTTCAGAATTTTTACTAATTGAACTAACTTGACTAATGCAACTGTTAATTGTAACAATAAAAGCAGCTTCCTTAAACCTTTGTTCGAACAATTTATTATTATTTTTTTTACCAATAATTTTTGCTTCCTACCATAAAATCATACACTTTGAAGGTGGTGAAGATTAATGAGCTTGAACAAGAAAGTGTAAAGGATTATCTGATAATAAATATAGAAATTAGAATCACAATATTTAATACATAAGCATTGGATTAATTAATATAATAGGAACTTCAGCTGTAAATGAAACAAACCAATTGGTTAACAAGCATGGAGTATTAAGATGCCAGAAATTGTCAACTGAACACTATCAAAATGGTTTTCTTGCCTTCAGAAAAATGAACAATACTGTAAAGAGTACAAAAACTGTGTAAAAAGCAGTGGTTTTAATTAATTTGTGCTTCTTACAACAAAAGGGTCAGAAACAAGGACAGGAACACAAGAATGAAAGAATTTAGTATGTGATTTGTATAGGAAAGCAGTGAAAACTAGGAGTAACAGGGAACAAGAAAAAAACAAATGAGAAGGCTATACAACTAAATTAGAATGTATGATATTACTTAAAACTTTAAAATAAAGCAGTCAACAGAGTATTTGGCTATGTAAAGAACTCATGATGCATTCTTACATTCTTTGCAAACGTAAGCACGAACCTCTTAATGTTACAGTACAGATGATCTCTACACACACGCACACACACAGTTTTATAAACATGAAGGCAGAAGGAATTAATCACTAGACAGGAGGTTGTGCAATGGTTCACAGTTCTGTTAGCCAAACTAAACAACAGGAAAAATAACTAAAGTAATTATCTAACTAAATGTGGCAGGAAAAATACATATACAAATTTGGTTACATACAGGAAGTTCTACTTGTATTCCACACAAATTAGTTCCCGATGATTCCGTATTCACTGTCGCTATCAGAAAAGAAAGCACAAGGAAGAAAATTTCAAAAATTTTGAACAAACATTAATGAACTTTTTTAGATGTACACTCTTAGTTCATCAGAGACAAATTTACATTCAAAAAGTGTTTGTAAAACCTAGACATATTTGTTTTAAAAAACCTGTTTTTCAAATTCTTACAATTTGTGCTTTTCAAAACTATTGCTACTCAGTCCTTCAGGGTCTTGGACAGATAGGTATTTTACTTGTTCACTAAAATCATTATTACAAATAGTAGTTGAATTCTGATTTTCATGCACATGCATTTCAAATACACACATTTCTAAAATTATTTTTGATATTTGTCAGAATTTGAAAATTTTCTATTGTCTGTCAGTTATAATATTAAAAACAATATGTATCTGTTTATAACAGCTATCATTTATGGTGTAAGCAAAAGATTTTGCATGTTACAGTAATGTATAATCATTAGATTATAATATTTCAATTACAAATATCACTAAAACATTTACAACTGCTTATATACCATTCTAAGTTAAACAAATTGATGGAACAATCACAAATGTGTGTGTGTGTCAACCACTTTTAAAAATATTCCACAAGAATACAGTAAACCTGGAAAACTGCTTAACTACAGGAAGCACAGTTCCGAGAGATCATACTGGATATTATTCACCTTTCCATTATATAACAAAGCCATTGTGTGTCAGTTTAAAAATAATTAAAACAATTTTTATGGTTCTAAAATGTTTTAATGAATTGCATTGCATTGTTAATAAGATTTAATAAGAGATAAAGCTAGTACAAAAGATATAACAATTCATATTTATTTACTAAACAAACTGACATACCATTTACAGGTGTGTTCTGATCTGCATAATAAAATTAAACAACAAAATTGTGGTAAATCCTAAAAAACAGTACATTATCACAGAAAAGATCTTAAAAAGAAACACCTAATATACTAAATAAATTTCTTAAATACCATGTTTTAACAAACCATTAAATTGTAAAAAACCTTTACATACATACATCATTTGGATTACATACAAATATATTTTTACAGTCATTTAAATTATTATGTACACCTAAAATGGCACTGTACAAGATAATTTACACCAGTACTTTGTATATTTTTATATTACACATAACAACACCAATCTGTTTATGCAACACACACACGCACACACACACACACACACACACACACACACACACACACACACACACACACACACACACACACACACACACACACACACACACTACGTAGTGTACAGTACTAAAATAATAAAAATTATATACACATAGTTAGTAAAACAAACAGTTTAGAAAATCACGAAACATAAGAATAGCTGAAGTAATTATTGTATAGTTATATAATGTTTATTATACATAGCATAAAATAATATACACAATGTGTTCAATGTCACATCAATGTTTGCAAAAAAGGTTATACTACAGCAGACACTTTACTTTTGTTGTTTTAACTTTTAGCATAGAAATATCTTAAAATAACACAAACCTCTGGAATGTGTTTCTTAATTAGATCAGCTGTGTTTGCCTGACAATGAAATAGAACATAATCTAACCAAAATGCATTGAGGAAATTTCTACCTTTTTCAGTGTTACTGCTTTCATTTGTTAAATAAACAAAATAAACAAAATAAGTAAAACTTTTATGAGAAAACCAGTAATAATGTGCATAAAAACAATATAAAATCAAATAATTATATTAATATCCATTGAACATAAAATGCAAAATAGTTATGATTGAAAACACAAAACACTTTATTCCAAAATAGAACTTCATAACAAATTATTTTCATATGTATTTTTCCTTGTCTGCATTTTCCTTAAAATCTTGTCTTCTGAGTTTTACAAATTTTCAGCATTAACAGACGGTATTTTACTAATAAACGATGCATTTAATTAACAAAAATTTATATATTTACATGAATTTAATACTGGTGCATTTTGAAGTTACATATATATGTATGTACGTGTGTGTGTGTGTGTGAAGTAAATTTCATGGTCATATACTATTTTTCTAGTTGTTTTCAAACAACCATTCTAATTTATAAATGGTTATTAGTATTTAATATTCTGGTCTTCAGTTATTAAATAAATAGAAAATATACAAAAAATATATACATTATTACAAATATCCATACATAAATACATTTTTATTCTCTAGGCATATATCATTTAAGAGATCATTTCACCCTAACAGTCACCTCTTTAAAAAAAATGCATGTGTTTATTGCTTCAAATACAAACTAGCAGCAATGTCACACTTCCAAATGGAAACGATGCATACATAATGTTGCACATAGTGTAAATAAATGTGAACATTTTTGTGGCTTCAATTAGATTCAGACTATTTTTACCTGGGTAACAATAATAATAGTTCCATACTAAAATTCAGTATAGGCTCAAGTCTAGGTAATAAATCTATATTTATATTTAAAATTACTTTTCAATTCTTTCAACAAAGGATTAGAGTGTGGTTTTTAGAAAATAGCAAAATCACTTTTATGAAAATCCATTATCCATTATTTAAAATCTTTTGCTCATTTCATAATTTTGCACTGTTGTTAAATCATGCACAAACGATGTAAATATAAAGTATTAAATGCATAAAAACATGGGATAAAGACAAAGACTATTCATGTTTCTCTGGAAAAATGCTATAGTATCACATGCTACCTTGTTGACTAGCTTTTTGTTGACATGCATTTATGATAGAATTAATAACAAAATAACTTAGATAGATTAACAAATCTAAGTTACTAAATTCAGTTTTCCTATATGATATAATATAAAATTTACTACTATGATTTACAGAGTCAATAAAAATAATTTTAAAATAAAAGTAGTAACATCAAAGTAGTTACATAAAAGACTTACAAAATATAAATAAATTATTAAAATTATCTTAAGAGGTTACAAAAAATATATATTAAAACACAACAAAGGAATAAAATGTAAATTATACATTAGTTATGACCATGGAGAAACAATATAGGATTCTTTCAAATTTGCAACATAGTACGAACTTACTCCAAAAGTAATAGGAACATTATCACGGTGGTGGCGTCTAGTGTATCACTTAGCATGCTGATCAAAGTTAAACGAGCTAAAAGCTTCTGTCCACTTAAAAGGATCAGTATTTGATTTCTGCTTGTCATCTTTAGGGCAACGAGGCAAAGTGCTAGAATCAGAGCTAAAGAAATCGTCATCAAATGGGTCACTGTTTCTTGCAAATATATTAACAGATTCTGATTTACGGAGACTAGATGTTGAATCAGTCCTCTTCAAATTTGATATTCTACCTTTTAATTCAGAGACCTGTTGTCGTCTTTCACTAAGGCGCCTATTTAAGGGTTCATCTATTACATCAGTTTCTTGTTTTGGTCTACTGACTGGTATATCGCTAGGGTGAATATGTTTAGTTTTCTTTTTATTCACTGATAATTCAATAATATTTTCTAACTTGACACCCTGCGGCCTCGATATAATTTCACTTCCATTTACTTCACCAGTGAATACATCATCCCCACTCACTCTCTGTTCTTCATCTCGTTTGTCACTTACGTCACTAGAAGCACTACGACCACTGCATCTTCTAACTTCAGTTGGAGTAAAGTCATCTTCAAAGGGTGACTGTCTCTGATTGTTTTTCAAACCTACACTTTTACTTCCTGATTCCTGTGGACTGCGCTTTCCAATTTCAGGGAAAGCTTCCTTCCTTTTCAGCACTACGTCTGAAGGTGACTGACTTGTACTATGCAATCTAGTTCCATGATCAGAAATGTCTGAGCCAGCTCCTGGGCTTTTTTCACTGGTAAATGAAAAATTGTGTGATGAAAAATCATCTTCGAATGGGGAATTTTGACTCTGTCGTTTTTTGTACCGATTTATTTTCCTGGCTTGTAAAGTCTGTGACTTACGGATCCAGTGTCGATCAGAGTCTGACAGAATCTGGTCTTCTCTGCTTGGTGGGTGTGCATATCTTCTGTCATAACTTTCTTCTTCACTGTGTCTTGAGCGAGGCCATATTTGTTTTCTGTTTTGACTTCTAGGAGATTCTTCTTCACCTTGTTCACTATACTCATCTTCCCAAGGAGATTCATGAGACTGATCTCTACAATACTGATAATTTCTTCTTCCTTGGTCACGCCAGTCTCTGTTACGGGTATAACCATGATCTTCCCACCGTCTCCTCCGTCTATCTCTATAACGCCTTTGATTCTGGTATCTATCATCATCTTCCCAAGTTAAAGATTCTCTACTGCTTCTTCTATCTCCTTCTGTACTCCAAGGAGAAGTTCTTCTTTTCCGTGAATCATCTCTTCTCCTTTCTTCATCCCAAGATGTACCACGCCGTTTTGGTCGACCCTGCCAAGATTCTTCCCACTTTTTACATTCCCATTGGTCTTCACTTAAGTCTCTATCATCATCTTCCCATGGTGATGGATCCCTCGATGACTTTCTCCATGGAGAAACTCTTCTTCTCCTGCCTTGTCGTTGTGAGTGATATGGCATATGGTGCATAGCATCGAATGGAGTTTCATCATACATAGAATCTCCATCACTCCAGCCATTTTCTCTCCATGAGGGCTCATCCCAGAAACTGTGATCACTTCTCCTACCATCCCAACCTTCTTCTGATTCATCATCTATCCATTCCTTGTGAGGAACTCTGTGTCTCTTTCCTTTATGATGTTTAACTTCTGGCCGGTCTTTCCAAGATGGAGAAAATGCTTCTTTACTCATATCTCTACTGTCAACTGACCATGGTGATATATTCCCTTCACTATTGCCTTCACTCCCAGCCTTTACTGGTTCAATACCATTATCAAACTTGGCCCATCCTTCAACTAATGTGGACATATTGGTATCTTTTGCTGCAGCATCTTCTATAGGTTCTACAATATCATCTTTTAATGATGGTATGGAACCTGTGCTGGGCTCTTTACTTGGTTCCTTGCTAGGATGGACTGGAGATTCTGAAGCATCTAAGCTTTCATTTGACTCTTCAACTGTTGGAAGAGCAGTGTTTACTTCACCAGTTGCTTCTTCTGGAACTTCATAGTCATCTGTTGTACTTATATCCTCTTCAATTATTGTAGTTTCCATCACAGACTGTGATTCCTTAACAGTAGCAGTTGGAGATTCTGTGCTCTCACTTTGCTGTCTTGATAGTGTTAAAACATCAAATTCATCATCTCCTTTAATATCAATAATGCTGTCTTCCTTATCACTTAAAATTTCATCTTTATCAATGGCAGGCAAGTTATCAATACAGATATCTCGCAATGCAGCATATTTATCAATTGGTTCAGATGTTACAGAATATTTATCAATTGTTTCACATGTACAGGCTTCCTCAACTTCTACACGTTGTTCAACAACCTCAGCTTCTGGTAAAGGACGTTCCTCTTGTAAATCTTTTTCTGACTGTCCTTTAGCCTCATTTTTTTCTTGTTCTAGAAGTTCACGAAATACTGCATACTTGTCATATAATGATTTTTCTGGCTTTTCATCACTTTGTATATGTATTTCACTTAAACTGAAGTGGTTTTCAAATTCTGCTTTAAAAGGTGGAGTATCTTCATCAATAGATTCAGCAAGAGAAGAATACTGTTCACTTTTAAACATACTCCCTGCCAATTTTGAACCTGCTTCTGAACTTTCATTAGGTGTAACGTCACTCTTTTGTGATTCAGTCAATTTCTGTAAGCTTTTTGTCAGTTCATGTAGTGTCATTTTTGACAATGATGTTGGTGACATATTTAAAGCAGCAGCAAGTTCACTAAAACCAGTTTTACTAAGCTGACTCAATGTTATGTCTAATGAACTGGTAGCAGATGATGGCACAGGTTTTGATATGTTAATTTCACTTGGAGAAACAGAAGTACTTTTAGGAGATGAAGCGTTCTTTTTCTGAGGAGGAGGTAATAATGGAAATGGTGTTAAGTAATATTCAGGCTCTGCAGAAGAAATTGGTGGAGCTTGTTTTGCTGGCCTGAAAGGTGGATTATTATCATGATCTCCACCTAAACGTGGTTTACGTGCAGGTACAGGTATTGGAGGGCTTTTGATGTCTGTTGCTATTTCTCCTGAACTTTCACAATTTTCTATATAATCATAATGTGGTTGGTCTTCTGCATGAGGAGGTCTTGCAGGTGGCCTCAATATAGCTGACTGTGGTTGTCGCTTTGGTGGAAGGGGGGGAGGTTTGATTAAAGATGTAACAGGAGTTGGCCGTGGTGGTGGCTCTGGTGCCAGATCTCCTAAGAAAGTTACACTTGGTGGTGAAGGTGTTGCAATATTCCTATTTTTCAATGTCATACCTTCCATCACAGGGGAGCTTCTATCAAAACAAGAATCAACAGTCATCTGTTTTGAAACTCGAGAGCGTGGCTTATGTTTTGGACTTGGAATTTTAATTAAACCTGATAAAGTGGTCTGTTTGTGGAGTCTTGAATACTTTGATCTGTTCCTTGGAGAAGGTGGACTTGTAGAACGACGTGATGATGGTTCAGTGGTTATTTCACCTTGTTTCTCTGGGGGCAATGATACCCTTAAAGGTCCATGTAATGGTGAATTCTGTTCCTGAGAGACAGGAGACTTTTGGGTTTGCACTGTTTCAGATGCACATACATCACTCTGTTGGCTAAAGTTTGTAAAGTCTGCAAAATATGTATCAAATGGATCATTTGTTGTACTTAATACTGAAAAGTCACTAGTCTGTGGGAAATCAGCTTCTAAGAATGGGTCAGAATTACTAAAAGGATCATCTGCAAATGGATCTGTTGATGTAGTACTTGCAAAAAGAGAATTTTCTTTTTGCAAGACTTCCCCAACATTATTACTAACTGGCTGAGAAACATCATCAAAATTAGCCTGAAAAAGTGGTACATTATTATCACTTGGGATTTCAGTAACTAAGTCTTTTAACACTTTTTTAGGAGGATTCTTCAAATCTTGGAAGAAATCTTTCTTATCAATATACGGTTTACTTCGACCAGTTCCTAAAGGATCCAGGTCTGTAAAAACATCGAATGTATCCTTTGAAAGAGTTGTTGATGGTGGTTCAACAGGTGGTTCTTCTTTTGGAGCACTCTGAAACACAAACGTTTGCTAAATAAACTAAACAAAATATTAAGCAGTAAATTAAATGTAATTTTACTAGCACACAACTTTATTTTGTAACAACGCAAACAAGTCCAGTGTTTGTATCTTTCCTACAGAGATGACAGTGATATTATACTTTTGACAAAATTACAAGTTTAGTGAGTGTTTTGTTTTAGATACAAGGGCAATAATGAACTTAGGATAGAAACATGCCTCTCAACAATTTGCAACTAAAAAAGCAAATAATAATTGATAAAGTAATTAAAACAGCTAACAGTATAAATGGTTACTCTAATGAAGCAAAAACCCAGTCTGCTGAAAATAATGGATTTTTAAAAATGATGTTTATATATTACTATGATGACAAAATTTCATAACGAACAGCAACAATAATTAGCTGACATTATAGTAATATGAATAACTTATGTCCCATTATTATCATAACTTTTTTCATTTCTGTCTTGAAGCAAAAAATTCCCACAAATGAGTACTTATGGTACACATACAATCAGCTGCAATAAAATGAATGAACATACCAGTTCATCATAAACCTATCTTTATTGCATAGTCAGGTAGCAACTTTATTTTACGTTTTTTGTAGTAATTGTTTTTAGTGTATTCTTTATTAATTAAAATGATATCTAATTCAACAGGTTTGCCCATATTTTACACAGTACAGTGTGTAAATCTGCCATTTTGTTCTTCTAAATTTTCATATTCTCTTTGACCCTCCCACCATATTTCAGACAAGTGATCTGACACATCATTTGTCAAAACTGGTCCAGCTGTTTTAGAGTTTCACGGTAACAAACAAATTAATGAACATCCACCCAAACACAGTACCATACTGTTAGCATAGTTGGGTAAAATAGTATTAGTATATTCTATTAGGTCATTTTGTTAATCTCATGCAACTGATCACCATTCCCATGGTCCACATGAATAATTGAGAATGTACTTGTTGCAGTCACTCTGTGAGGAGTAATTATAGTAAAATGTGAAAGAGGAAGCCTGAAGGGGAAAAACTGGAAATGTGGCAGAAGTGGAATAAACCATCTGGTTCAAAGACGAAGTAATCAAAGAACTGCTACCCATTGTTCCAATTTATGACATTGGTCACATTACTTTCTGAATACTTCAACAATGTTCTTTTTATCAACTGTAATAAAGCTGTTAACCTTTTCACTGCACAACACATGTGAGTGGTTATGCTTTGCCTGTGCACCATACTTTCAGCAGTGGTGTGTATACATGCACGGAGCATTCTACCGTTTACAAAACGCACCACAACAACAACTATATGTGTCACTTACTGCGAACATTACACAATCTCAAACACACGCAACTGTCAATTAGCAAATGTAAATATAAAATAAACTTGCCACAACAGCACTTATTGCTAACAGCAAAAATTAAACACCCTCAGCAACACTCAACTGTCAACTAGCAGATGTAAATAAAAGAAACTCACCAAAACAACAAATGTACCGCTGCCACTTAATAGCAGCGATTACAAAAACTCAGCTCAGCTCAGCTGTGTAGTACAAAAGCTCTTCTGTGTATTGTCTCAACTTCTATATGGCACCAGACACACCAAATGAACTGTCTTGCCTCAAGAGCTGACTCATAACTAAAGATAATCTGCTGACCTTGTACGCACAATGCTCGTTCTGTGTGTCACAGCCATAGCCTTATGGTGATCAGCCATAGCCTTACTAAACAGTTCTGAGCACTTTACCAATTTAAAACGATGTGTGACTTAACACGTCTGGAGCACCATACGGACATAAAAATTTTGCATGTATACCCACTCAGAGCACTGCAAAGGTTAAATGTTATTTGAACTTGCTTTCAACAATTCAGATTTATCTTTCTACAATGAATAAATTAAAGATAAAGTTATAAGAAACAATTAATTTGTAATAATTCAATCATGTATACAATGGAATAATGAATTTTCTTCTCATAAAAAGTTGAGGCCTTTAGTGTTAATATCTAAAGATCAAAAGATTACAAGCAACAATAATGGTATACCCATTAACCAATGAATAACAGTAAATTCTGAAGTTGCTACATACACAGTAACTAGGTATTTGTAGATACAAATCTATTGATATCTCTGATGATTTTTTCTAGTACCATGTTACTCACCAAAACTGAAAGAGTGTCTTCTTTTGAATCTTGATCTGATGACAAAGTCATCAAATGTTTCACCATTGAGACTCATATTCCTTGCAATATTCCTTATGGTCATATGCAATAATCTGATCAGTTTTAGAGGAATGTTACATTCTTTCATTCTATCTGGCATCCCAACTCTTTTAAGTGAACAGTATGCCTTTGTAATCTTGCCTGATCATTCATGTTGCCACATTTTATAGATGGCACTCAACAGAGTATCCTTATCTAATTACTACGTTCTGTTTAAACTCTACTTCCTTTAAAAAATATACGATTGTTACTACTTTTCAGCTTCATAGCATGTTCTCTTCTTTCTATAGCACCAGTAATAATTCATTTCTTTATGTAAATGATATTCTTTATATACACTTTAAATTCTAAGCTATTACTCCATTTTACTCTGTTATTCTTGAGTTTCCTTATCTCCTGGTTCTCCTCTACATATCTCAAAACCTGTAATTCACCATCTGTGGCCTTGAACATTTTCCTGCTTTGTGTAATCTCCTATTTCCATTCATGACATCTTTGAGTTATTATTTTTCACATGCATCTAACTTACACCACTGATTTCTGCAGTTCCTCCATATTAAACTGTTCCTCCTTTTATGTTTTCCTATATCCTTCAATATTTTAATGTCTATCCTTACTAAGAATGGTCTGAGTTTATATCTGCTTCTCTTTATGATTTTTTATTTTTAATTGTCCTCTAATAACACTTCTGTCCATAAGAATATGATCTCTACATTGCCTGTTTAGTGCAATTCAAGTCCTTTTTCTTGGATGGCATCTCTTTCTTTTCAATGTGTACTCATAATTTTCATGTCATATTCAATATATTCATTCTCTTTTCATTATTATTACTCATCTAATGCTACTTTCTTCTCCCACTAAATGCTTATGCTCATCTTAACTTTGCATTTTTATATCATCACATCCTTGGGTCCCCTGGTATCATTCTGAACTATTCTTATTCAAACTACTATACAGTTCTTCCAGTTTCTCACAAAATTAATCTTTACAGATCCCAATTTTCTTCTGTTGGAATCTATCTTATAAAGGCACAAATCAGCTCTTTCTAATTCAAATCCTTCTTCAAGAGAACTGGCTCCTACCTCCCTGACCCTCTTTCACCTGTAAAAAGAACATGTCCCTTTAATTTGGTTGTTGTGGTCTCCCTTATTGCTTATTATTGTGAATCTTTTGAATTGCTATTATGTTAGTTTCAGATGTTCTTTCACCATGTCACACAGCAAAGTTGAAAGAGTGACTTCTTGTCTGAATCCTGATCCGATAATAAAGTTCTCTGACATTTCATCATTGAATCTCAATTACTTGTCATGTGCATGTGCATTCTCCTCCTGGTCAGGGGTGCCCACAGGGGGGGATCATAGCGCAAGTTGCGCATTGAGAATTGGGGGGGGGTCGGGTGTATTTTAAGGATTTGGGGGGGGGATTTTTTTCAAGAATAACATTTTAAATCCAACATTGATGGAAATTTTTACCGTGTTTGTGCAACAAACTAAGCTATTAATAAAAAACTAAAGCAATTGTATATCTTTATGATTGTTTTAACGAACTGGCAGCATAAATGTCTACCAGTACAACTAGTAGTAAATTTTGTTTTGGAATTTGGAAAACTGACCCTGCAGCCTGCAGCAACATCCTGTCAATGAGTCAGAGGGTACGTGAATAATAAATCGGGAATGTAAAAATGTGTGCATGTGCTAAGCTTGTAGACCGGCGGGCAGTGGGGGGGGACTTTTCAATTGGGGGGAGTGCTGAGACTTTTTGGGGGGATTTGTGCATTGGGCCTTGGGGGGGATGGGCACCCCTGCTCCTGGTCATGTGCATGTCTATTCCTTCTAGTTCATTATCCTAAATATTTATGTCCTACGAACTCTTTTCCATAGCCTTAACTGCAGCATCACCATAAATATCTGCCCCAGATCTCCTCATTTATTTTTGGAACCTACCATCCACACTTCCTATGTTCCCTCCAAATTGTTCCAATCCCACCTTTCTCCATTTACATAAATCTTCTAATAACCAATATTCACTCTCTTCTCCTCTCACTTCCTTTTCATCTTTTGCCCTTACCACAAATTTTCTCTGAATTTTTCTAGTCTTCTTCCACTGTTTCAGTTCCCTCTTATTTTCTATAGTTCTCTTTTTCCAGTAATGTCTTTCATCAATGGCCTCTCAACCTCCACCTCCAGATACCATCACTATTTATCAAATTTGTTATCACTTCCTGCAATACCCCCTTCTATCTCTCTCAATGTTTAATTCTGGACTACTAATCTTTTAATTTGATACTTTACCTCTGCTACTTTCTCCTACATTTCTGGAATTTTCTATTTATTTTTCTTCTATCCTTTCTCTAATTGCTACCCTCTTAATGTTCGTCCTTTTTAATATTTGTACATCCATCAGGGAACTATCCTTCTTTTCAATTCCTTTCTCTGATCTCCTCACTTTTCTTTCTTGCAAACACATCTTCCTTTTCTCTTCCTTTTTGGATCAACCATCATGTACTCTAGCCCTACGTTATATCTTGCCTTCAAAAAATCACACACACGCACACATGGAAAGAAACCATATAAAAATAGGGGAACAATGTTATTTTAACAATGTTAAAATAGGGGAACACAGTTAACAATGTTAATTTATAACATTTAACTTTATATTCTTCACAAAGTATGAATTTCTTATACTTCAAAACTATGAAAGCAAAGTGAAAAACTATTCTGTTTATAGCTATCAATTTGGTACTCTGGATCACCACTGCCAAAATCACTTCCTGACCCTGGCATATACACATACCCATTGCAAACCCTGATCACCACAAGGGTTACAGCTCCACTTAACCCTTATCACCAAACGCTATCCAATTTCCCAAAACACGATAATGTTTACTGCCTGAATTAATTATTACTACCCATGCACATCTATTTTGCATGACATCCAAAAGCACTATAAAACAGGTTAATTACCTTCCGTCACGCTTCTTAAAATCCAAATACAGGATTACTCGAGTTTCAACACATTAAGTGTCATCATCAGATCCTCAATGAATATTGGTAAAACTACATTTGTTGATGTTTGCACATCTCGTCAAACGATAAAAACAATACATACATAATAACGAAAATATTTAAATAAATTAACACACATTAAAAACAAGACAAAACAAGACAAAACAGAACGAAACACAATACACGCGGCCGCCGCGGACCTGCGCAGGAACACGGTATACAGTAAAATTAATCGATACCGATTTGACCTTTGATAAACTTTATCGATCTAAACTTTCTTTGATAAACTTTCTTTTCATTTAGGATGCGATCGTAATTCTCTTTAGTGGCCTTATATATCTCAAACTGTTCGAGAGTGTCCAGTTTAAGAGATTTCCTGCATTTATGTAATATGTCCAAATTCTCACTAATACTTTTTAAGTTGCGATCTTGTGAGCTTAAATGTTCAGCGAATGTCTATGTGTATGTCTATTTTATTAAATAAAATAGAGTCAACGATATAGAATGAGATATTAGCTGTGTCAGATCGATAAAGTTTATCAAAGGTCAAATCGGTATCGATTAATTTTACTGTATACAGTGTTCCTGCGCAGGTCCGCGGCGGCCGCGTGTATTGTGTTTCGTTCTGTTTTGTCTTGTTTTTAATGTGTGTTAATTTATTTAAATATTTTCATTATTATGTATGTGTTGTTTTTATCGTTTGACGAGATGTGCAAACATCAACAAATGTAGTTTTACCAATATTCATTGAGGATCTGATGATGACACTTAATGTGTTGAAACTCGAGTAATCCTGTATTCGGATTTTAAGAAGCGTGACGGAAGGTAATTAACCTGTTTTATAGTCTTAAACGCTCTTGGAGGCAAATAAAATGTTCAAATCCAAAAGCAGTTTCCCATTTAGCAAATAAACAAAGGTTTAATATAATAACTTTTCAGAAAAACATTTAATTATCAATGTCTACACACACTGTGCACATACATCAGTATACAGGAATTAATTTTGCAAAATTACAAAACACAAAGTTCTATGAAGATATATGTTTCCTAAATAAACTACTGAAGTTTATAGTAGTTAAAAAGACCAAAAGCATTGTTCTTAATGCAATCAGCAGCAACTAAAAACTAAAAACAAGTTTCCAAATGCAGTAGAGGAAGATCTATGGACAGTAATTTTCTATCTGAACTTCATAACTGGGCAACCCACAATTCGCAGGAATCTCCAGAACTCATTTTAAAGACTTTTCAAATGTGTGTGTAATGTGCTAGCAGTTACACTGTCATACATGTCTGTTCTTTCTACACATTCCATTAATTTTGTTTGTTGTAAACTTTGTTATTTGCTTAGTCCACTCTTCCTGTGTTTTCCACTCAACTGTTTACTTGATTAGTAGTCTTAGATATTTCTGACCACCATATCTTATATAATCACCTGACATACATAATTCTACCACATGCATTTCATTTACTACTGTTTCTGTTAACACAGACTTATTTAATTTCTACGTCTGTAAGAAACATAATTTCCAATACTTTCTACACTATCTTTTAGCTTATGCTTTTTTTCCTGCATGTATATAGATATTCTTACTTTTCCAAAACAAATAATACACACTCTGCACGATACTTTAAAATTTTAAGGTATTAAAATAGCATAAAATCTGTCTATCTCCTGTTGTGTTCTGAATGTTCTATAAATTCATTCCTCTATTTCAAGGTAAAAATTTGCTTTACACTACAACTGATATGTATTTATTTTGTACTTGTATTATTAATTAATATTACCAGACCCACTATTTACAGTGGATGCATTAAAGCAAATAATTTCACTGAAATCTGGAGACCAATTTTATATTGAAAAATCAGTGCCCTAATGACAGCTTTTTGACATAAAAAATTCATCGATTAAGGAAGGAACGTAAATATGTAAGTGGTAACTACCTATATTTTCTGCAAATGGTAATACTGCTCAACCATCATCAATCATCACAGTACATGATATATAGAATATACAGATTTTTCTTTTTCATATGTGGTAAGTTACTGTTAAAAATACTACATTTCATTCTGTGTGTGTGTGTGTGTGTGTGTTCGTCATTTTCTATTGCTTAACATTTAAACCATAATCCAAACTCTTCACCACACGTTACACTTGACTGTTCTACACAATAACCTATGCGTACTTTGGCTTGCCATGCAATTAACTGACTCACAGAAAAACAGTTGAAACACTCAGTCAACTTTCTTATACCTATTGCTCAGGATAATCAGTACTACGCAATAATTTTTTTAGTGTGGCCTTTCAAGTTTTAAAGGCTCAAGCAGTGGAAACAATTTGACCAGACAGAGAGAGGTAAATCACTACCAAGAGAAAAAATAAATAGTACATACTGTATTACACAGTTTTCTTTACTGAAGATAATAAAACTCTGGTTTATCACATAGTACATGAAATGGAATTATAATCCACATTTTCAGTTCCAGGTATTCCCCTGGTATAAATCCTATGATGCTATGATATGGTTTACATTGGAGATTATTTTAATGCATAGGAATTGAAGTAAACTTTGTGTATTAAAAGTGTTGATATGGAGGTGTAGATTAGTTCAGACAGTGTAATAATGTTTTGTTAGGTCTCAAGGTATGTGAGATGCATGATTTCAGCTCTAATTAACGTGATGCTTATTCCATTAATAACGTATTATTTTACTGTTCTTGTTTATAAATGTTTTCCCAATACAGTAAAATTCAAAATCTGTTTTACAAATAATGCCTTTTTACAATCACTTGTTTAAATTAGGACTAATTAAAATGAGTAATGTTTCAGCAGGAGTAATGAGGTGTCAAATATGCCCACATATTCACTGTCTAATTTTTTGAATTTTCGAAAAGAGCTCTACAAAGCAGACCAGGACTCAAGAGTACGAGAAACCTTAATCATGCTGACCACAGTTCTGAGCCCTAACAGAATATAATTATAATTTTTTGGCTATTCTGTTCCATAAATTTTAGGTTCACAAATGAAAAGAGCAAAACATGGGCAATCTTCCAGTGACCCAGTAAAATAAATTTTTTCCAGTAACAGTCAATAGTATCTTGCAAAGTATGTTTTCAATGCCTGGTTGCTTTATTCAAAATTCCTATGTGATGAGGTTTTTAACATAATGAAAAATTGCTAATTAACATTAACTCTTCAAGACGTTTTGTAATTTTACTTCTGCAGTTGTGATGGATTTAAAGCCAGATAGGAAAATCAACAGTCCTAATACTTTATAAACCATATTGTTTTGCAATATGTCTGATGTTGTATTTTATATGAAACTAGAAATTTTAAATACTTGATCCTGGAACAAATTAAAAATGACTCGGTTTTCCTTATTATTATTATTCTCATATAATAATACTATTCTTATATTATTTTTATTGTCATCACTTTATGTATTACATTCAACTTAACATAATTTTTAATATTATTCGTTTTATTGTTTGTAATATGTTGAATAATATAATGTATTACTAGTTGTAAAGAATATGGTTAACATATAACCCATACAGACCAGAAAAAAATCATCTTCTATAATTCGTTGCATTGAAAAGAATGCTACAATAGCAGTTACTTTTCAAATTCTCAGAACACATGCACATCTTTAATAATTTTATCAAGATAGTGACATTTTTATTTTCAACAACTTCCATTTTCTACACCCAACAGCAAATATTCCAATGGCAAACATTTGTTTAGATGAAGTGATGAGTCTACGCCTCATACAACAGTAAAGTGTGGGGTATTTCTCTGAATGAGCCGATTTTAACACAGAAACACTAGATATGAATGCAAGATGAATGTAATCCATTCCTTCACTAAATTTAAGTCCAGCAAAGGATGGCTGGGAAAGTTTAGCTGTTGTCTCTTCTGATAGTGAGAGTGTTAAATTTCCTTGAAAACTAATTTCTCAGATTACAATTCTTTTAATTTAATCTGATTTCTCATATTAAATTCACTATTAACTACAGAACAAATGTGGATTTAAAATAGGTTTACAAATATGAACAAACATGGTCTCTAATAGAAAAGCTCTACCATAAAAAATTTTACCACCCACTTCATGTGGTAGTTACCACCCACTCGACACTGGAAAAAAGTTTTAATTGTAGACAAAATACAGAAAATCTATTGAATGAATTCTATAAATAAGTTAATCTAGTTTAGGATGTGATTCCCTTTCTGTGGTTAGGATGTATTACAGTTTCCTAGATTGTGCTGAGGGAAAGTTTGTAGTGTTGCCACAAAATATTTGTTCAAACTGCAATGTGTGTTGTGTTTTAAATTTTGAGGAATTCTGGAACCAAATCAAAATTAGAAATGCAATTTTTAACATTGCTGGTGTGCAGAATATATTTTGCATGAACTACAGAATATAATTTGGGTATTCAGTTCATTTAACAAAAATAACATCAAAAGCAAACAATTTCTGAATATGTATGTAAAATGTATAAGGATGCTCGTATTTTTTGAATAGAACAGGACAATATTAACAGTTGGGTAAGTGTGGAGAGCTTACATTTGGTGTGCGAGAGTTTGAATGACAATGAAATAATTGAGCAATCAATGTATGAGAATAGAAACAAATAGGAAGATGACAATGAACATGAAGACAAACTTAATTCATATTATTATAACTCAAAGATGTTATAGAACTGTATCAAAAGACATGAAAAACAGAACAAGATGGGAACTTCAAAATTAACTGCAGTTCAGCACATGCGGTAGTTTATGAAAGGCAGTTCAGCACATCCTTTACAATTATGAAAGGATGCTTTTTAAAAATTAAGACAATGACAATAAAAAAGTTATTTTATAAGTACTGCTTTCTATAGGCTTAGTAATCATATAATGTCTTGTATAAATTACTTATCATGACAATTAAAGTTAAACAGATACATATTTACAAACCAATGTTTTATTATTTTATTTATTTTACATGAATATTCTATAATTTAACTATTCCTCTATAATGTATATAAAACTTTCACATATGAACTTACTATTCGTTGTCACTTTCCCAAACGTTTCAAGGTGATGTACCTCTTCTTCAGTGGGAGTATACTGAATGTCGATTACATTACATTACATTGACATTCAGTATACTCCCACTGAAGAAGAGGTACATCACCTTGAAACGTTTGGGAAAGTGACAACGAATAGTAAGTTCATATGTGAAAGTTTTATATATATTATTAAATTAATAAGTGAACGAAGAGGATGAATCAACAAGATAATTATATTCCTCTATTTTGTCACCCCCCACTCCAGTCAGAGACATGATGAATTAATTGAGTTTCTGGTATTATTGAGACAATCAAATTACCAGTGGTGAGTCTAATCATAAGTTACCTCTCTAAGGAAATGTCAGATACTGGAATATTTACGTTTATGTACTATTACATTAAAGCTATCACTACCTTGGTTAACTGTGTTGCTACTGTGGAAGGCATAACTGATGGTTGTGATGGTGGAGTCATTGGAAGTTCACCTTCATCGAACAAAGCTTCTGTCTCCCTGTCAAACCAATGCCTTTCTTTGTCTGTTTTAGCAGGAGTAAATAATGTGGATGATGGTGGTGTATCTACTGAATCAGTTTCCTGATCAAACCACTGTCGGTCTTTACTAACAGCTGGGGGAGGAGTTGCCATTACAGAAGACACAGAGGATGTAGATTTGCCTGGTGGGGGTGGCAGTTTTGCGGCACTTGTTGGTGTGAATGAATCACCAAACGGATCTGACGGAGTAATACTTTCCATCTGGCTTATACCCTGTTGAATACTATTCAGTTCAAACTCTAAATCCAGTAGGTCTGCAATAGCCTGTAACAGCAAATTACTGTTATGTAACTACAGTAGACCTTCGATTTAATGAACTATGATGAGTGTTTAGTAAACCTGAAAGTCTGTTAAACCAAAAGGAAACCAAAAAAATAGTGTACAAATTCAGACCGATGTATTTTAATTTACGAATTTATAATGAAGAACTAACAATGTAATCATGATGTATTATGTAATGGATTATAATGTAATAGTAACATTATAATCTTAATAATGTTCATGCAGTAATACAAATGTAAACCCAGACTAACAAAGGTGGTCACTAAGACGGATTATAAAGAATGTTTGAATTAAAATAACTGTATGGTTTGGTCTTGCATATAAGTACAACTAACATGCCAACTGAAGTTTGCACGTAGACTAATTTTTGTGCTCCACTTGACACAATTATGGTTTAATCTTAGATTTTACAGATAAAAATGTATATTTACAGTAAAATGACTCCTGGGTAATTTTATCATTCAAAACAAATGTAACTACAGTAACAGACTATACAGGCTAGTAGTAAGAATGCATGCATGCATAAACTCACTACACAGTAACTATGTAGCACTCAATAATATCACTTTGAAATAGTTTTATTTTAATGAACTTCTTTAAACTAGTATTACTCAACAAATCAGAACACTCTTCTGGGGTTCAAAATACCGGTATATATGGGAATGTATCTGTAACTAAGAAGAACATTTAGAAAACAGAAGTGTAGTGCCATGTTACACCACAACTCCAAAGAATTCGTTACACTGATCACTTGTAATGTAGATCACTTGGATGCTTACGTGTAGTATGTTGAAGATAACTTTTTCATATGGGAAGGACTGTATGTTTGCAGTCAATTACACACTCACATGCTGTTCACTAGTAAACACAAATCGAACTCTTTGTGTGATATAACATGGATGACTGACGATAAATTCATAAAACAGGAGTTTATTAAACCAATGGTCTATTGTATTCTGCACACAGCAATTACAGATTATACAGATAATGAAATGTATACAGTTCATGTCTTTTAAGTAAATTCTTGTGTTTTAATCTGCCACCATTTCGAGAAAGAGGCGGTACTTATGTAACACAATTGTTCAGTGGCGTACGCAGAATTTTGTTAAGGGGGGGTCATTATTAAAATTGTTTACAATTGACATTATCGGTATTTTAAATTTTGTGTATTGTTATTATTATTATTATATCATGTTATGGTATATTTATTATACTATGTTAGAATAGAACACATTCATAAATACCCTAATAAAATCTTCAAAACGTATTTTTTTCACAGCCTTAGGCTACAATTTTTTAACAAATTTTAACATCTGTTTCATTTTGTATAATAAAAATGCTTGTGCCAGTGCCACATGCCATTATTACACTTACGCTACACAATAATCATATATTTTAGTGAACGGTTATTTGTATACGATAGGTAAGACACTTTACATAACAGGAAAATCCATGGAAGCAATCAAATATACTGAAATAAACTTAATTAAACACAATATGTCAATATGGAACTCACCAAGGTTGAAGAATGAAACTGGAATGATGAAGCCACACTCTATGAAGGAATTTGAATTTGAATAAAAAATTGAATGCAGTTGTCTCAAATGTTCAAATCAATATTCTACTGTAGTCTATTATGGTTTTGAAAAATCATTGTTTAAAACGAGTACCGGTAATTAAATTAATATATACAGTAATGTATATAGCCTACAGTATATAACGTCACTACACTTCGGAAATTTCAGCATTCACAATACAATGTCAATGTCCAAACGATGTTTTTTTTTCATTAGTTCATTTAACACATCTTCTGCAGTTGGAGTGTAATTTCTATGTATGTTGAGGAGTGCTAATCCATTCAAACGTGTATTTCCAGTAGAATTATTCAAATATGTTTTTAGACGGCGTAATGTTGAGAAACATCGTTCATTTGTACTTGTGGACACTCGAAGCGCAGCTAGTATTTCTAGCAAAGTAAATATATTTGGCATTATGTTGGGATTGCACATAGTTAAACCATTTACGGCCGTTTTCGGTTGGTCTCCCTTCTCAAGACGTGCAATTTTTCTGTACCATAATTTTAATTCATTATTCAGGTCTTCTTGGCAACCACTTCTTATGTCACTGGCGTAGAACTCTGTGAGCAAAGTGAAAGCAGAAACTTGATATGGCAGGGGAAGAAGGACTGGGTTCGTAGGTAAAAGGCACTGAAAGCCTTTTAATATTTCCTTGTGTTTCAAGAAACGCGAATCTAGTTGGGACATGAAGGTATCCAGAAATGGAATAAAAGTAGAGACACGAAAGTAAAGTTCTGGCGTCACTAATGATAAGTCAAAGTTCACACGGTTTTTTTGTCGCGCTGCCTTCCGAGGGATTTGAATGGAGGACCCCAACCTATTCCAGACTTCAGAAGCACAAATGAAAATTTTAGAAAATTCTTCATCGACATTTTCGCGTATAGATTTCATTTCACTGTTAATATCTTCAGCAAGGTTTACTGCTTCCACGAGATCAATAGTTGAATTCTGCAGGAATTTACACAATGGGAGACTTAAAGAAAACAGTCTCTGAATACAACACAGCGATATCACAAATTGACAGTCAGTCAGAGCACATAAAAGTGAATTTGCTTGTGAGGACGAGTCTTTGTCTTTCCATTCTGATATGCTTTGAAGGGTTGCAATAATAGGGTCATACAATTCCACCACCGCGGCCACGGAGTTATACCTTTCCAACCAACGTGTTGCACAAAGTTCAACGAGTTTTTCATGGCGTGAAGTTGTAGTTTCCATTTCACTTATCGCCGATTTTAAAACATGTTGCCTTTTAGGTGTATTAAGAAATTCGTACAAACTCGATATTGTACCCATGCAGTTTCTAATGGCAGCTACTTCACAGGCACTGGATACAGCTAGGTTGAGGCTGTGTGCTGAGCAGTGGACATATAAAGCTGACGGAATTATTTCCTTTACATGTGCCTGGACTCCGTTTACTTTTTCTGACATGGACATAGCTCCGTCATACCCTTGACCACGAATCTTATTTATGTCTATATTTAATGAACGCAACTTGTCCAATATCGCCATTGCGATTCCTTTTCCGGTCACATCATATAATGGTACGAATTGTAGAACGTTTTCCTTCACAGTGAAATTTTCTCTATCAACATGATGAACACACAGTGATAACTGTTCTAAGCCTGATATGTCTGACGTCTCATCAGCGAGAATAGAGAAGCAACTGGAGGCATTAAGTTCTTTCACGAGATTTCAAACAATCAGGTCGTTGCACACTTCAATTATTTCATTTTGTATTCTAGGACTGGTGTACTGTGCATTTCCAACACTACACATCAACATATTTTTTAATACAGAATCAGTCTTACTTCGAAAGCGAAGAAGTGCCCTGAAATTGCCATCATTTTCTTCTGGTTCTTGGTCGACCTCTATTCGTCCTGAATCCCTGTGGCCTCGCAGTGCGATACATTGTTTCCCGCAGAACAAAACACTTTCAATAATAGGAATAAGATTTTTCCTGTTCTCCAGTTTCTTTTGCATTGTTGCAGTATATATTAGCACATCGATAGATTTTTTTCCCACATGAAATATCGGCCAAAGTACCGGCTACCTCCAAACTTTGTTTGTGATACAGACACTTCTCATGTTCTGAAAATCGCTCGACGACATCCTTACAGTTGTCAAATTTCATACTACAAAGTTCACCTAAGGGTTGCTTGCCAGATCCAACACCATCACTTGGAGCCAAAAGTGCACAAAATTTATAAAAATTCCCTCCCTTAAATTCGGAATATGCAAGCCACTTCCAGTGGTAAAGCCATTTAAACTGAAATCACAAATTTCTCTTTCCTTTTGTTGGAAAAACAAACCCTGGATTTGGTTCCTGACATTGTTCAAGACATCCAGTTTCTTTTCATTAGACAAGTCTTTTCCTACGTAAACTCCAATGTCATAAGCGTGTGGTTCACTGGAACTTGAAGATGTTGATGCTTCCGGAATCAGAACAATACACTTATCACTTCTAAATGATTCAGCAGGCATGTCAACATTATTGAGTGATGTCGATGTACATTCAATATCAGCCGAGTTTTCACAGGGGGATGTGAAACTAGTTTCGGGAAGAACGTTTGCGACAACATCGTCACGCTGTGGCTGCGAAGAAACATTTAGCAATGTGAAATTTTCACTAACTTCATGAGAATCACTACCGGTACACGACTTTTTGCTAAAAAATTGTAAAATTGAGCTTTGCGGTCGCTTAGACATATCAAAGAACCCGGAACGATGTGAAATTTCTATTTAAAAATATGAACTGCCAAATGCACAAAACGTTAAACGAATGTTCCACAACAAAATCTGAACTCAGATTAACGGGTGAATACTGCTCGACAATGTACAATATTTCACATCTGTACTGCAGAACTGTCAAAACAATATGTTTCTCAACAAGTTTGTTTATATGGTGTCGGCCTTATTTTATTACAAGGTCGGTATTATTATCGTACCTTCTTAACAAGTGGCACGGCTTTGATGCTCCTTTCTCTCTTTCAGTAGACGAGGAGGTATATGCTTTGACACTCACTGCGCCAGTGAGAGCACTGCCGCGTTCTCAGAATGCTGAATGACAGCTACTTGTGTCCCACGTGGAGTGATGTACTGTACGTGCCACAGCACCAAGCACAGGGATTTATTATTGAAGAAGGGGAGGGCGGACTGTACCTTATGTCGATAGATTTTGTTACTCTGACAGTAAGAAATTAGAGGAGAGAAAATGATTATGGATTTTTAAAAAGATACTCAAATATAAATATGTCAATTTTTATTTTTATTTTATATAATATTAAAAAAAGTGGTTAAACGTTCAAAGGGGGGGGGGTTCAAACCAGGTAACCCCCCTTGTGTACGCCTCTGCAATTGTTTATGTAAATTGTGAACTGACGGGAACAATAGTCTAGTCGTACTTTTGTTAGATGCTGTGTATTAACGATTCACAAAAGTATTAAGTAAACAATTCTGCTGCTAAAATTGACATACAAATTAGTGACATTATGGCCCACACAAATATTATGATGTTAGTAATATAAGACTCTGATGACATTTTCTTTGAAATGGGAGAACTAACATTCATGATGACGAATGCAGAGACAGTGATTGCAGATGACTTGATAGAAAAAGTGAATGGAAACATTTATAAAACCAGTGCTTTATAGTTTCAAAATTTTAAACTTCATTTCAAAATGTTTCACATTCTGTAATTATATGAGTTTAACTGAAGAAGCAAGTTACAGAAACGTGTGTATTAGAAGATGCCAATACTGATACGCAAACACATACACATAGAAATTCAGGTCAAACTGAAGGAGATGAATTGATTAATTACAGTGTGCCTGGACAGAAGGCCTGTGGTATATTTAAATGTCACAAAGCCGCAGACAATGCAAAAGGATAAATAAGAACATTCAGACAGAAAGCTTACAACCACTGTTTTTTGGGGCAAAAAGGAAATATTGTTTATGAAGGTTCTTGATTACAAAATTATCATAAATGTCAAAATATTTATTCTGTTAAAACAGCACTACATATTCAAAAACAAATGTCTAGACATCCTTTAATCCAGACAAATCATTTATATTGTAACGGTACAGAATTGTGGGCTACAATAGTTTTAATTTCAATCCAGTTTTAATTTTTAATTGTCAGCATTCACCTGTGAGGTGCCCCAGTGCAACATACAATGTTAGCATAAACAACTGATGTCTAGACAGCCAGACTAGACGTATTATGTAATAGCCCCAGCAGCAGTCTTTGTGAATCACAGTAGGCAGATTGTCATCATAGTGTCAGCATCAGACAGAAGCAGCATACAGTACATTAATAAGTTAACCGGTGGCCTCGGGCATGTAAGATAGGCTGAAATATAAGTAGGCCTATCCAATACAATCAATAAAATGTATAGACAATATAGCGCGGCCAGCCTATAAAACATCTAAGTGCGAGTAAAATTACGTCGGCCGACTTTATCTTACATTTATAATGTGGAACCGTTAAACAAATCAGTGAGAACTTAATTAAACAAAAAACAGGAAACTCAGCACCAACGGTGGCATGAGTGCGCGAGAACCAAGAAAATGGTCAACACAGTACAACAAACCACAGGGACACACAAGGTGGACGGGTAACTAACAACCCTAAATATGCATATTAAAAATCAGTTCATAAAAAATGTTGATAATTACATGTCAACCTAAATAATTGAGATCTCTAAGGGAAAGGTTTTTTTGTTTTCCTAAAAGAAAGTAAGAAGGGGAAGAGATATAAACACGTATTGGTTCATACAAAAAATGTATAATTTGTACTAGGTTAGAATTAAGAAAGATTCCATTTGTTAATCTGTGTGATTTTATATTATTTGTTACTTATTCAATGTATTTTTAATTCAACAAGTAGAACTTTAATTGTTATCAAAGTAGCCTAAAACAAAATAATTAACTTGTTTAATAAACCAGAAGCATTTATTTGAATATAAACTGCATATTTATATTTATACCGTTCATCTCAAATACTTTCTGCAGCTGTGTTCGTCTGTACGACTCTGGAATAGAACCCTAAGGTAAGAGTTTAATATAAATTGAATTAACTTATATTGTTTCATCAGTGCCCCAAACAAGGGACTCGAGTATTTTATTATTTGCACTAAATTATACTGTTTCATTGGCGCCCGAACAGGGACGGAGAATGTAATCTTTATTACATTCGCCAGACCTAATTAAGCTGCAGAACGGGTTATTTGGAAGTGAGGGCGTTATTAGAAATGTTTTTAGATCGGAGTTAGAGAGTAACGGAAGTAAAATTGTAATAACTGTATGCAACTGATAAATTGTAATTGAAAAATAATGGAATATAATAATATAAAATAAATAATATAAAATAATTGAGAATAATGGAAGACGTGACGAGTCAGTCGACGCCGACCTTAGTTAAGAAAGAAGATAATAGTGATATGATAACTATGATGCAGTTACTGTTGAATAAATTTGATAGCAAATTCGATGAACAAAATAACAAAATCAAAGAAATTAAAAGTAGTTTCAATGAGAGATTTAATGAACAGAATAAAAAGTTTGATGACAAATTGAATGAAATTAATGTTAAGATAATACAACAGTCAGATAAGTTGGGGAGAAATACTGAAAATAATGAGGTAAGTAGGGGTGAAAATAGCAATGATATGTGTAAAAACGTGGTATTAGAGAGTAAGGTGATTAATGTTGAGAGTGATAAGGAAGATTTTGTTGAAGTAGAATTTAGTAACGAAGTGTTGTCAGCGAATGCTGATGAGAGTGAGAGAGAGCGTGAAGAGAGTTTAGATGAAAGTTTAGATAGGCAAAGGGCACATTTTCCCCAAGTTTATGGTGAAACAGAGGTTTCACAGATGTTTTATGAGGACAGAGTTTCCTCCAGTAGTTATGTGGAAGACGAGGTATCTTCGTATGGTCCCTTAAGTTGTGGTAGTGATGTATCTGTATCTGGTAAAGCCAGAAAGTATTTTAACGATGTTATATTGCCCTTTGCATGGAATGAGATAGTTCAAGGGGGTTGTAAGAAGTAATTGTAAAGAGTGAGAGAGTGTGTGTGAGGGATAAGGGGAGCACTAATCAATCAAAGTACTGGTTCCTAGCTAAAAGTAGTTGTTTAAAGAATCTTGATTAAATACGTTTATTTCTAGTTGTTGAGAAGAAGAGAGTATGATATTGTGAATAAAACCAGATTTGTCTCAATATAAAAAATGTGTTAGATTAAGTTATTACGCCATAACCATATCCTATTCTGTGCTGAAAACCTCGTCTAACGTTCTTTGGGATTTTCTGAGTTTTGAAGGGTAGTCAGCTAGCGGGATTATTAAAGTTTTTATAAGGGCAAGAGTGTTTAAGTTTACATATTCATCTAAAAAATATGTTGGCGACCTGGGCAATTACAAGGTAAGTTTTGTAAAGGGGAATATGACGGTAAGTGAAATTCTGGCAGCAGTGAGCAGTAAGTATTATTATAATACTGGAATCTTCTGATGGTAAGATTTAAGAAATGGTAAAAATCAGTACCTTTAAAATATATATTGCAACAATACGTTTAGCATAAGTATATGTACCAACCCCTGACTGAGGTATGATAGCATACGAAAGCACGTATGAAATATATAAGATGTGAATAATAAAAATAATGTAATAAATATACGTTAGATATAATAGATAATATAAGAAATAAACGTAGTATTTATTTTTAAATAAATCCAATATTGTAAGTACGCAGGCTGCATATGGAATCAAATAGCTTAGTTGGTTTTAAACGCAGCACCGAAGGGGAGAAAATTGACATGCGCTGACCGGCAGAGGTGACGTCAGAGCGACCTGCCGCCGCTTGTGTATCAGTCTGTGTGTGTGTGTATATGTACATGTGTAAACGACAGACAGGTTGAATTATGCAAACGAGGGTGGAAGATTTTACACAGTTTTTTAAGTACTGAACGATAACCAGACGTCACACGAATCAGCGACATATGTAAAAACATAGCTGATGCCTGGCGCTTCAGTTTGGCGTTAAGTGGTCATTAATTGTGGGAACCATTCAGCCACCGTGTGAAATTTTGCCATAACTGCCATAATTTGCACACCTTAACATTCATAATTTGCATAAACAAGGTTTAATATTATACCGAACGATTGGTGAAATAACATTTATAAAAAAGTATGCGCTTCATAGAAAGACGCGTAGGTTGAAAGTAACAATTAAATCGACGCGCCGACCTGTTCAATGTTGTCAAAACAGTTTCCAACAGGCATGGACGATGGGAGCAATATAATACTCCAGCGAGCGACAAACTCTTTCTCAGATGAACTCACTTTGACACGTAAGATCCACGCATCTCGCAACCGCGAATTTTACAAAATCATGTAATGTTTTTAAACAGTATTCAATAAAGTGAAGTGTGATGGAACCGGCATTACGTCGGTGCAAGTATTAATGAACACGAGTGATTTTAAAAAGACTATACTAATGAATTTACAAGAGTTGTAACTACGATGAAATTCGAGAAGTCTACATAGAACTTCTAGACATCTACGAGGGACAAGATAAGAAGAGGAGAGGAACTAGAACAAGAAGACGAGAGGATGAAGGGACAGCCACATGCAGCTACATCCAGCCGTACATCATCACGACCAGAAGTCCACGTCAGAACTCAGCATCCAGGAGACGGAGCGAGGAATTTCAACGACGCAGAGACAGAGAAGGTGATACCGAAGAGGATCAACAAACTCGAGAGTCCAGATGACGGTAATGACAAAGTTAAATGGTTGCAGAAAAATGCAGGTGAAGTCGGACGTTTATTTAATATTATAAATGACCCTGAGGTCTATCGAAAAAAGCTCTAGTTTCCATATACAAGTTTACAAGAACATTAGTATATTTTTAAATTTGCATAATGAATAAATAAATGTTCAAAGTATAATTGATAATAGAGAATATAACTGTAGTAATCTCATAAATAAATGGTCAAGGAAGAACCATATTTTTATTATATTTGGTAATTGATTAGATAAGTACATTCAAATATGAGAGTTACGTAATTAGAAGATTGTTAATTAACTGAGACATTAAATAATAGAATCAATTAAAGTAATAAATGTTCTCTATTAATATTTTAATAAATATTTAATTAATTACAAGTTTTTATTAAGTGGTATAGCCTATATTAAAAACCACATTTGCAAAGACAAAATGAATATTAAATTTTATACGTATTAATCACGTTTTTATAATAATTATATGTGTTATATATTATATGTCTGTGTAATATTTCAGGTCATATATGATTTATGTATTGTAGCGGGGCATTTTTGGGCATACCTGGGGTAATAACATAATTTGTATTTTTTCATAAATAAATAATAATTAACTTGTTGAGTGATAGGAAAAAATTTTATAACCAAGAGGTAAATTTGTTATTTTTGAACGATCGCAACCGTGGCTACACTGCTGTTGACTTTATGAATGTAGACTTATTTAATAATATTGTGTGGACAGGTTTAATAACAGACAAACTGTGCAAAAGTCAAATCAAGGACAAACACAACAGTAAACAAATTATATAACCAGTGTCAGACGATCTGACGTCAGAGCCTATCCTTGATGAGTAATTCAGTTACATAACGGTGACATGCAGCTGGCGCAAGGATACAAACTAAAAAACAATAGAATCAAGCACACAACAACAGCCGCTTCACAAATATAGCGCTGTTTTCTCTCCCCAGTCTCATCTCATCACCACTCGCGAGTGGTAGCTATACTAAGTGCGGGCCCGCAAAACCAATAGAATGTGAATAATATATTTCAAAATGTGGCTAAACATTCAAAATTCTTATTAGAATGTGATTAACAGTTTTATCCATAATATAACAATTCGGAAATCATGTAATAAAGTGAAAGTGCGCACTGAAAACGATGTGCGTCGTCGGGACTAAAACTCGGACTCGAGGCAGATAAGTCTTACACAACATTACCAAAATTTATTATCTTTGTCAGGAATTCAAAACCCATGGGGAAGATTAAAACAAAATGGGAGTCTAAGGGGAAAATTTTAAAGTGGATTGAATGTGAGAGTGTGTGAGGGGTTTTGTTTAATTATATATATATCATGAAGTGCTGGTTTCCGTTCGAAAATTAATCTTAGGTTTATTGTATATTTCTTTTCTAAAGAAGAAAATCATGAATATTAAACGTTATTAATTATTTATATATATATATATTCATAACAAAGTAAGGGGGGTATTTGTCTCTATAAAATTTTGAATTATGTTAAGGACTATATTTTCACGTTGTTTTTTTTTGTAATGTAAGAATGAATTAAAGAAAAAAAAAAGGTGTGATGGTAATTCAGTTGTATTTTCTTAAATAACCAGTTCTGCATTTCCCGGTTCGCTGATTCGGACCTTGGTAAAATATTCACAATTGGTAAACTTTAAATATGGCGCCCGAAGAGATTTTTTTTTGAAAGTGATTAAGTTCCCTTAGGTTAAATTAAATTGATTAATCTCAATTAGTTTGATTGAGTACAATTGGCTTCTGGAACAGGGACAATTTATATAATTATATAAATACAGCCCACTGGGAAAGCAGAACGGTTGTTTGAGGTAAAATAAATTTTTTTTTGCATACGTAAAATAGACGTATAAAATAAGGTTATGTCATGTTTTGTAGTATGAGTGAGCAGAACATTTTTTAATGATAATTATGTATTACATATAATAATATTTTGCCAAGAATTATATATTTAAAAGATTTATGAAAAATGGCAGATAATAATGACATCAGCTTATCTGAAAGTCAGTTAAGTAGCGATTCGGGAGTTCAAACGAATGATAGTAATGTAGAGAGTCAGTTTACCGAATCGAAAATAATGGAAGGTGTGACGAGTCAGTCAACGCCGGCCTTAATTAAGAGAGAAAGTAATAGTGAAATGATGAGTATGATGCAGTTATTGTTGAATAAATTTGACATGAACACTAGTGATTTCAATATTAAATTCAATGAACAAAAAAACGAGATGCAAGAATTTAAAAGTAGTATAAATAAGAAATTAGATATTCAGAACAGAAAATTCGATGTTCAAAAGAATAGTTTGGATGAATTAAAAAACCAAATCTATAATAAATTAGATGAACAGAAAGACGAGTTGAAAAGTGAGATACAAGAAATTAATAAACATTGTGAAAATACCAAAGTAGAATTTACTAATAAAATCAGCCAAGTAGAAACTAAGTTAGATGATTCAATACAAAAGATAGATATTAAATTTAATGCAATAGATAGCCAGATAGACAGAGTTGAGAAGCAAATCAATGAAAACAATGAAATATTAATAAATTCAATGAATGAGTATAACAATGACATAGAATCTAAAATTATTAAATGTAATATTGAAACTGAATGTAAGTTGAGTAGCGTAGTAATGACAGTTGAAAAATTTAGTCAGAATATTGATGAACACCAAAATAAGATAGACTCTAAAATATATGAAATTGAAAGTAATTATAAGACAGAAATACAAGCAGTAAATGAATCTATTGAAATAATAGCAAAAAATAATGTACAGTCTGAATGTAGTAATGACAAAAAATTATATTCACTTGAACAAAATATTAGTAGTATGAGAGATGAATTAAGTTTAGTGAAAAATCAAAATGTAAACAATGTTATTGAACGAGTATTTATGACACGAGATACAAATAATGAAATAGAATTAGAAACTTTTAATTGTGACAATCGTAGAGTACACCCAATGCAATTTTTAAATAGGGTTAGGGAGTTTAATCGGTTTAATAGTAGTAGCTGGGAGGTTAAGTTGCTGAAGATTATCAAATGTTTTAAAGGTAGTGCCGAGATATGGTCGGAAGTACACCATACCGAATGGGATAGTTTCGAGGATTTTGAGATAGCTTTTTGAAACAAATATTGGTCAGAAGAAGACCAAGAAATATTAAGAAGTAAAATAATGGGTAACGGGAATTTTGGTAGGATTAATAACCACCTAACCATATATGTGATACCATATATAACGAAGCTAAATATCTAGAACCGCCGTTGCCTTTCCGATCATTTGTAAGACATATTAGCAAACACCTGCCCAGAGAAGTGCAAATTACGTTAATGACTAGAGAGATTGCAAATATAAGCGAGTTAGAAAACATGTTAGATGTATTACAGAATATAGGGGAACGCGACATAGGGCGACGTCCAAACACACCAGTAGTACCACACCATAATAATAATAATAATAATTTCCATCATAACAGGGGTACACAGAATTTTCATAGAGGAGCGCGGGGAGGAAGTTTCGATAATAGGGGCGAGAGTTGGAGGTGTAGAACATATGAAACCGACAATTATGCTAATAGAACAAATTGTTTCAGATGTCATCGGAACAGGGAGTGCACCAGGAACGAGCGAGCAAACCCACCACCCAATCAGCAGTCGAGAGGAAGAGAATTTTGCAGAGGAGCGCCGAGAGGAGGAGGACATTATCATAGAGGGAGAGGAGGAAATCATCCAGCTGTGGCCGGTCCCTCCACGGAAAACTAGGGAGGACAATGGAGAAGCGGGCCGAACCATTGTCTACGGAAAACAGGAGGGTCCAAATAATCAACAGATACCATAATAACGTTATCAAGATGGACATGGCGAAGGAACTGTTAGAAGAAGAGGAGAACAAGGTGATGGAACACAGAGCAGGATTGACTGAGGTGATAATTAACATTGAAGGTAAGAATTATAAAACTTTAATTGATACCGGTAGCGAGATCTCAGTAATTTCTGAAAATGTCATGGGTGAATTAAAAGAGTTAAACAAGAATATACCGTCATTACCAGTTGCAGGGGTTACAGTAGTGGGGGTAACTGGGGTGAGAAGTAAGAGAATAACCAGACAAGTACAATTAAATATTTTAATAGATGAAGTTGAATTTGAAAACACTTTCTTAGTAGTTAAAGGGTTGAGTCTAGATGTAATATTGGGAAATGATTTTTTGGAAAGAAACGGAGCAGTAATAGATTTCAATAAACAAATAGTAAAATTTGAAAAAGGGAATAAACCAGTCAGAATATAGTTTAAGAAAGTAGTAAATGAAACTAAAGTCACTGGAATAAAAATGTTACATAAGCAGATAAGCGATAGAGAGATAGAAACTAAAATAAGTATATGTCTGGAGAGTGATAGTCTAGAGAATGAGGAGAGAGAGATGCATGAGCGTAATGAGAGTGTGTGGGCAAATAGAGCCGAGAAATTTTTCAATGAAAATACAGTTGTAGGAAATCTCAGCGAGAGGAATTATGGGCAGTTGTGGAGCGGTTCAGAGAGGTGTTTGATGAATCACCAGGGAAAGCGAAGGACTACATCTGCGAGCTGAAAGTTCGGGACCACGCACCATACATGCAGAGAAGCTACCCAGTGCCGTTTTCGAAGAGGAGGGCTGTACAGGAGGAATTAGACCGTATGATGCAAGGAGGCATAATTGAACGCTCAGTATCACCTTATTCAAATCCTTTGGTGGTAGTGATAAAAAAGGATGGCAAGGTAAGGTTATGTTTAGATGCTAGGAAAATTAATCAAATTATTATACCTGACAGGGAATCTCCGGAACCCATAAATGAGATTTTACAAAAGTTTAGCGGAGTCAAATACATGACGTCCTTAGACCTGACCGCTGGATACTGGCAGGTGCCATTAGCAACCGAGAGCAGGAAATACACAGCTTTTCTTTTTAACGGTAAGAATTACCAGTTTAAACGCTTACCTTTTGGATTAAACACCAGTGTTGCCAGTTTTATCAAATGTTTAGATAATATTTTACAACCTAAGGACTTAGACTTTTTAACTGTATATGTCGATGATATTTTGATAGCCTCTAGAACATTCACTGAACATTTAGAACACATAGAATATGTATTAGATAAGCTTCAAAGAGGGGGTTTAACCGTGAATTGGGACAAGTCTAAGTTTCTGCAGACAGAAATACACTTTTTAGGATTTATTATTACACAGGAAGGGATATTAGCCAACCCTGACAAAGTCGAAGCCATAATGCGATTCCCTGAACCTAAAAACATTAAGCAATTACAGAGTTTTTTAGGCCTATGTAATTTTTACAGGAAATTTCAGGAGAACTACGCACACACAACATCTAAACTGAGTGCTGTACTGGAGAAGAATAAACAGTGGAGATGGGGCGATACGGAACGAGCTGCGTTTAATGAAATTAAGAGAAAGTTTAGTCACATGATCATGATGAATCATCCCGATTTTAATAAGATTTTTTATTTGCAGACCGACGCCAGCAATGTAGCGCTAGGGGCGGAGTTATACCAGGAGAGCTGCGACAAGGAACACCTGACGATCGCCTTCGCCAGTAGATCGTTGTTATCGGCGGAAAAGAATTACACGACAACTGAAAAGGAACTTCTAAGTATTGTGTTCGCCGTGGGTAAATTCCGCACCTACATCCTAGGGAATACTACGATAATCCGGACGGACCACAAGGCACTGTCATTTCTGAATTCATGTAAGCTAACACACAGCCGACTAACCAGGTGGGTATTAGCCTTACAAGAGTATAACTTTTCATGGGAGTATATAAAGGGGTCAGATAATAAGGTACCAGATACACTTTCTAGAGTAGATGTTATAGATAATAAAACTGGTAGGGACCTTAAAGAAATAGAAATTTTTAGACTAACTAGGGAAGATAGAATTTTTGGTGAGGAATTAAGTGATATTAAAAACTTGCAAAGATCTGATAGCAAACTGGGTAAAATAATTGTTAGTTTAGAAACAGATGTAGAGGGATCTGAATATAATGAGCGATTTCAAGTATATCAAGATATTTTGTTTAAAAAAGTAGATGGTGGGGAGCGTGATTGGAGGTTAGTTATACCCGAGGGGTTAATAGATAAAATTGTTTGGGATTGTCATATAAGGTATGGTCATTTTGGTGCGAGGAAGTGTGCGAATGTTTTGAAAGAGTCAAGTATATTTAAGAATATGGAGAGGAGAGTGAGAAAAGTGTTGAGAGTGTGTGATTTATGTCAAAAGTCGAAAGCAGTGAATTATAGAGTGGAAGGAGAGATGAATTATATAAAAGTAGATAAGCCTTTTGATCTAGTTGCGGTTGATTTATATGGACCATTACCCAGAGGCAGAGGGGGTGTGTTATATGTATTTGTAGTTCTGGACACTTTTTCAAAATTTGTAAAGTTATATAGCATTAAGAGGGGCAACTAGTAAAGTACTTAGTGAGAGAATAGTAAAAGATTATATGCTTAATGTGGGAAAGCCGAAAATTATATTATCTGACCATGGTCCACAGTTTATAAGCGGCAAGTGGCGGCAGACGCTTGGATGGGAAGGCATCATACCCAAGCATACGGCAGTGTACCATCCTCAGTCGAATCAAGCAGAACGGGTGATGAGAGAGATTGGCAGGATATTTCGGGCGTACTGTCACGCCAAACACACAGAATGGCCATCCTACGTGAAAAAAGTAGAGGAGTGGCTGAATTGTACCACCCATGAGTCCACGGGATTTACGCCGCATGAGTTGATCAGGGGAACAAGGCCGCCCAGGATATTGGAACAACTTTTCACATACCCACCTGAAGGTCAAATTTTGGACAGGAACATGAAAATTAGATTGGCGAACGAGAATTTACTCACGAGAGGAGAGCGAAGAAAACAGAAACATGATGCCAAGGGTAAATGGACCAAGTATGAGGTAGGTCAGTTAGTGCTAGTAAAAAGACATGATTTGTCCAGTGCTCAAGATAGGGAAATAAAAAAGTTTTTCTTGTTATATGAAGGACCTTATGAAATCGTTGAAATAAAAACGCAAAATGCGTATGTGCTGAGGAACCCAGCGACACAGGAAATAGTAGGTACTCAAAATGCAACGAATTTAAAATTATATAGGTCACTTTAATTATATTATATGTTTATAAATAAGATTTTAAATATTATTGTTTGGTTACAGAAGGGATCCTCCCCCATTTTCGGGCGGTCACGATCTTACCAGTCCTGGCCGTGGAATTCGGAACTCGGAGGCGGGCCATGGTTGGCGGATCTTCCTTCGGGCGGTGAAAACAACGATGGTCCGGCTCCACCATAATTGGTATAAAGTAGAAAACTTAGCTTCATATTTGAACGGGGAGGGGGACCCCAACAGGTACGTGACATAAATTATTTTTTATACACTCCAGGCGCAGCGGTTTCGGTGTACCTATCACGTGCCTGCACTGCCTTAGAGTGTTTGTAAATAATGGAGGCTGCATTTAAGTAAAAGGCAGTGCATACAAAGTTAAATATTTTAGTGTCAAGGGCAAAATTAAAGTGGAGCCTTTGACAATATTTTCTGTTTTGCCCGAAACGACGAGTTTTGGGGCAAGAGGGATCGGCGCAAGGTAGAAAGCGGGGTAGAAAAAAATGGTAGGAGAGGGGGAGTAGTGTGTTTCAGAGGGGGGACGTGAATTCACGTAGTATATCTACCTAGTGCCAATCCGTTTTGCAGCAGGACCCGGCATTTCAGGCGGCCGCGACCTTCCTAGACGTAGTGTAAGTCACAATAGAGTCAGCCTTCAATGTAAATAGCATTAAAAAAAAAAAAAAAAAAAAAAAACTTTGGATGTTTATAATTTGAAATTTAAATGAATTTTTAGCATTAGGTGACCAAATATAATTGTTAAATTTTAGTATCAGTGAGTATAGGAACGTTTTGAAGAAATGTGTAGTAAAATAAAAACTTGTTATCAATACAAGATGTGGGGATAATTTTGGGGTAGTTTGGTGCTCAATGAAGTGACATAACAGTGTAGTGTGGAACTGCTATGGTGGGAGGTTGTAAATTTTGTATTTAATATTTTATGTTAATAATGGTTAAGCTTCCATATAAAGTGGGTTAAAACACCATCTAAATTAATATTGTCATTTAAATATAAATTCTTAAATTTAATATTACAAAAGATATTTTACTTGTGATTCCCCAAATTTTCGGGCGGTCACGGCCTCACCGAACCCTGACTGTGGAATTGGTTTAGCTTTAACAGCTATGGTTGGGGCTCATTGCGTCACGTTCTGCCTTAACTGGCCATAGCTGTTATCGTTGTAAAGGTGTATTTTGAAATTGATGGGGGGTAATAAAAGGGGAATCACCAAACTATGGAACAGCGGCTGCCACTCTGCCCGCGTAGGGGTAGCATAGACAGGTGGTAGAACCGTATTAGGGGCGCATAATTTAAACAAAGATATGATGATATCTAGTATTTTAAATGTAACGCAGAAGCAAGGACGCGGAGATGTAACATTCCTCCAAAACCTCAGTCCTTGTGGATGCAACTGGACGCCACAGTCCAGGGGGGGGTCATAGTGTGTGTGGCTAGGAGGTTATCCAGATGGATAACGTATTAGAAATTTGCTATATTTTAATTAATAATGATGATTTGCTACTCAATAATTTTGTTTGAATTTAAAAAATAGATGCACTAAATACTTCTATACTTCTTATATTGTGTTTATTATGTCTTAGTGTGTTGATTGCATTTAGTATGTTAGGAATAAGAATTATAAAAATATGATAATATGTTTTCAATGTGTTTATAGATTTTTAAAATAAAATGAAAAATAGTTGTGATAGGTAAAATTTTCAATGGGTTGCAAAAGATAGAAGTGGGTGATAGTAATTGTTTGAATAAAATGTTTGAGTCAGTTCAAGTTGAATTTTGTGGGACATATAGATCTGTCCAAATTGAAGCCAAAGTTAAAGAAATAGTAGAGATGACGTAATGTAATGTTGTTTTGAGTTAATGTAATGTTATAGAATTTTGAGAAGTATAAGTGGAGACACAGTAGAAATGGAGAATTTATGTAGAGTTTTGAGTGATATATTGTTGTTTATTTTGTTGATGTTATTTTGATGTAGTTGTAGTGAGGTAATGAGATTGAGATTTTTTGGGGATGGCAGTTTTGTAGTAGGGGTAGTGTATTGTGGGAGTCCGCAACATAAGGGTTGGGACGGGATTTGGTATAGTTTTAGTGGGAAGGGGCCGCCTTAGGTAGAATCCAGGGGCCAGAGAACGGGAATTGAGTTTTTGGGGGGGGGGAACACGTATCCTATGTACAAATGGTTAGAGAGTATTTTTTTTATATATTGAGAGAAGGTGGCGATTGGAGTTAAAATAGTAAGTAGTTAGAGGTAGAAAAGGGTTAGTAGATTTTTAAGAGAGGGGTGTCATACTAGTTAAAGATTTTGTAAGGGAGCGTTAGAGTAATAAAAGGAGTAAGATTATGAGTAAATGCCAAGTTGATAATGTGAATTATAATGAGTAACGTAGAATCACCCAAATTAATGAAAGGGAATAATAAATGAAATGATGTGTAACACGAAGTTGAAAAAAAAAAAAAAAAAAAAAAAATTTGTAATTTTGAGAAACGAATTAATAAGAGTAAATCAAGTTTAAAAGTAATTTTCTGATTTTATATGCCAACTTAATGATGTGAAGTGTATAAATTTTACATACAAATTGTTTATTTTAAGATGTTTTCTTATGTTATATTATGTTATATTAGATGTTTTGATATGTTAGGAATAAGTAAATGAAAACAAAACCAGTGCTTCTTAGCGCAAACCAGCACCGCTAGGGGGGAACAGATCAGTTGGGGATATGGTGTTGTATAAGGCCACCATTTGATATGTTAATTTGTTGTTTCAGTGTTTGGTGGTGCTGTGGCAGCGGACCTGAGCTGGCCTGCGCGTCAGAGCAGGGGCGTTGAGTATCTGTCTGACTCTACGGTGTTGGGATCTCGAGAGAGAAGTCCAGTATTGTCATTCAGATGCGATCACAGTCACCGGACCAAGGGTGAGTTGATTATAATTTTTTTTTTTGTAAACCGTAAAGGGGGTTGTGGCGACATATCCTGGCTGATCCCTTTAGCAAGTATGAATGTGTCAATGAGATTTTTTATGCTTCGGCATAAAATATCTCATTGAGGGGGTATTGTAGCGGGGCATTTTTGGGCATACCTGGGGTAATAACATAATTTGTATTTTTTCATAAATAAATAATAATTAACTTGTTGAGTGATAGGAAAAAATTTTATAACCGAGAGGTAAATTTGTTATTTTGGAACGATCGCAACCATGGCTACACTGCTGTTGACTTTATGAATGTAGACTTATTTAATAATATTGTGTGGACAGGTTTAATAACAGACAAACTGTGCAAAAGTCAAATCAAGGACAAACACAACAGTAAACAAATTATATAACCAGTGTCAGACGATCTGACGTCAGAGCCTATCCTTGATGAGTAATTCAGTTACATAATGGTGACATGCAGCTGGCGCAAGGATACAAACTAAAAAACAATAGAATCAAGCACACAACAACAGCCGCTTCACAAATATAGCGCTGTTTTCTCTCCCCAGTCTCATCTCATCACCACTCGCGAGTGGTAGCTATACTAAGTGCGGGCTCGCAAAACCAATAGAATGTGAATAATATATTTCAAAATGTGGCTAAACATTCAAAATTCTTATTAGAATGTGATTAACAGTTTTATCCATAATATAACAATTCGGAAATCATGTAATAAAGTGAAAGTGCGCACTGTAAACGATGTGACGTCGTCGGGACTAAAACTCGGACTCGAGGCAGATAAGTCTTACACAACATTACCAAAATTTATTATCTTTGTCAGGAATTCAAAACCCATGGGGAAGATTAAAACAAAATGGGAGTCTAAGGGGAAAATTTTAAAGTGGATTGAATGTGAGAGTGTGTGAGGGGTTTTGTTTAATTATATATATATATCATGAAGTGCTGGTTTCCGTTCGAAAATTAATCTTAGGTTTATTGTATATTTCTTTTCTAAAGAAGAAAATCATGAATATTAAACGTTATTAATTATTTATATATATATATTCATAACAAAGTAAGGGGAGTATTTGTCTCTATAAAATTTTGAATTATGTTAAGGACTATATTTTCACGTTGTTTTTTTTTGTAATGTAAGAATGAATTAAAGAAAAAAAAAAGTGTGATGGTAATTCAGTTGTATTTTCTTAAATAACCAGTTCTGCATTTCCCGGTTCGCTGATTCGGACCTTGGTAAAATATTCACAGTTGGTAAACTTTAAATATGGCGCCCGAAGAGATTTTTTTTTGAAAGTGATTAAGTTCCCTTAGGTTAAATTAAATTGATTAATCTCAATTAGTTTGATTGAGTACAGTATGTGTATACTATGTCTTAGAAATATAAGAAATAAGATTTAAACACGTTATAATTGCATTATATTCAGATCGAATATAAGGGTTCAAATAATAATTAACCCACACAAAACAATTAATAATATGATAATTTGAATTTTTAAAGAATAAATCAAATGAATATGATTTTATTAACACAGTCGTGCTAATTTCACAACCAGTACTAAATCCTCTGTACTCTTAACTTGATTAAACTTGTATAACGATATTCACACGCTTATCCACACTCAATCAACGACCAAAGCCTGCGACCCAGCCGGGGAACATCAAGGTAAATACTGCAGAAGAAGAGTATACCTCCGAGACGTGGGTAAGTGCGCACAAATGAGTAAGAGCATATGTGTAAAAGTAAGTGTCTAAAAATAACGTTGTATAGTAATTGTCGCTGCCAACGTGGGGCCACGACATAAAGAGAATAAATGTTAATTATCATTACAAGTAAATGGCGCCCTGGTAATAAAGAAAGTCTAATAAATAATTAGCACAAAAAATACTGTAGAAAGAATTAATAGTCAATTTATGTAATAAATAATATTACAAATTGTTAAATTAAGTACAGAGAGGAAAAAGAGTTGTGAAATTAATATTGATAAATAAAATATAATTTAAATAAAGAAATATAGAGTCATGGTAGACCAATAATTAAAAATATAATACATATAATGAATCAGTTAGGACACCATAGTCTACAATGACGATGAAGCAACCAACAATGGACTTCGAAACGATGTTTAAACGACTTCAAGAGGAGTTGAAGACGAATAGTACAGAACTAAAAACTCAATTAGAAGGTAGCAGTGCAGAACTAAGTGAAAAATTAGAAAAAGTAGAAAATAAATTAGGAAGAGTAGAAGATAGTAATACGAGATTAGAAACTCAAATAGAAGATAGTCATAATAGATTAGAAATCACTATTGAAGAAGTGAAAACTCAATTAGAAAGTAATATAGAACTCGTCAGTAATACTTTGAAAACAGAGCTTACAGCACGCGTGGAAGCAGTCAAACAGCGAGTTCAACAGTCGCTTAATGAACAAGCTGTAAAGATTGATAGTAAATTCAAAGAACAGCGTGAATATACAACACGTGAAACTAAAGAACACATTCGACAACTGGCTGAACAGTGGAATGAAAATTTAAAATTACAAAGCAGGAGCAAGACCTCAGACACAAAGACGTAAATGAGCGCATCCTGGACAACACTAATAGAACAAAGGAACTCACTGTGAGGACCGAGACAGTAGAAATAGCTGTGGAGGAGGTCACGAGAAAAACTACACACCACTCCATGGAAATTAACAACATGAAAGATGGACTACAAGAGGAGGTAGAAAAACTATGAGCGGAAGTCAAGAGACGACCCAGTGCTATAATGATGTATGCTGCAAAGGTAGACGATCGAGGGAAGATCAGTTTTAAAGGTAATAAATGGGAGAATCCCATAGAATTTTTACATAAGTGTGAACGAGAAATGGCAACTATAGGAAGCAACTTAAACGACAGAGACTGTATAGATTTTGTAAGTCGACATTTCCAGGAAACAGCATCCAAATGGTATACGATTGTTCGCGACCAAACAGACACTTATGAACAGTTCAAGGCATCTTTCGAAAATCAATACTAGAATATACATACCCAGAGAGAGGTACGAGACCAGCTGGAGTATGGGCGGTATTACGTCAACAGCAAACGTTCCATGGAAGACTACATCATACAACTCGTCGAACGGTGTAACCATCTTAGACCAAGTTTCACGGAGCATGAATTAGTACTAAAACTAAGTTATCATTTTGACAGACACATTAGACTTGCTGTATATACCCAAGGAGTTAAAACCATTGAGGAACTTCTCATTCTTGTAACGCAATCATCACAATTTGTTAATAAAGAATACGAAAGAAGATATAACCAGTGGCAACAGCAGCAGTACTCTACACAAAATCCAATACAACACAAATCGATGCAGTTCAAGAAGAAAGAATATAAGTGGAACGAATATAAACAACCCTTTGAAAAATGTAATTTAACTCCAAATAAAGGAGCGTACTCACATCCAGGTACGTCGAAAAAACACTTAAAACCGTACAATGCAAATGTACATAATATTAATACAAATAATAATAATAATAAAAACAATTATGAAAATAAAGTTGTGCAACAATCGACACGCCCGTCAAAATCCAAGGAGGAAGGGGGTGATCGCAGAACAATTGAGAAGAAAAATGAATGACTACAGGAGGGTAGCCAAGCGCCAGCTCGGACAGGCTTGATAAACGAACTGCTCACACGAGTTGCGTGCCACCCCAAACAATACACAACAGGAAAGAATGTTGTCGAACACCTATTGTTCTACACAAGGGGGAACAATAAGTAGTATAAGTGTAACGATGTTAAAATATTAAATATTACATATCAAACAGATGATAGAGTTAAGTATTTGTTAAATAATATAGCAAATGAACAAAATAAAGATCTCCAAATAAGTCACTTGAAGTTATCACCACTATCTAGTAGATATACGATAAAAAATAGTATATTGTACAAACTCGTCAATTATGGTTGGAAAATAGTACTATCACCAGAGATGCTAAAAACACTAACTATACCATGTCATCAAAGTTTAGCACATGCGTCTGCTTTAAAATGTCATTTAGCTTTGAAGGAAGACTTCATTTTCAATAACATGTTTAGAAGAATAAAAGCAATCTTAAAAGGATGCTAAGAATGTCAAACAGCATGACATCTGAATCTTCACACATACGTAGATATGCAAAATATCAAGACACAGGAAAAGGGAGAATTAGTAGCAGTAGACTTCCTGGGCCCATTTCCGAGAGCTATTCACGGGGGTACAAAACACATACTTGTATGTATAGATTTGTTCACCAAGGCAGTTCGACTCTACGCTATTCGAAGACCCACCACAAAAAGTGTACTGAATGTCATACTACGCAAATACGTACCGAAGTATGGTCAAATCAAAAAGATACTGAGTGACCAAGGTAAACAATTTCAAAATAAAGCATGGACAGAAACGCTAACTCAGCACGGCATACGACATCCACAAGGAAACCTTGCTGAAAGGGTAAATAAAGAGTTAGGAAAACATTTACGCATCTACTGTAATGAACAACATAACCGATGGGCAGAGTATTTTTTGAACAAGCTATAAATGCTACATACAGTGAAGCTACGGGATATACACCGGTGGAACTGGAAACAAATAAAAAACCTAATAGATTCTAGTCGAGAAACATTGACAAACCTCCAAACCAAAATCTGGAAATTCCACTGAGTCACAAATACGACAATGCGAAGAAGAGGATGGAAAAACTTGGAGAAAAGAGGATCGAGAGATTCAACAGAACGCACAAACTCATCACATTCCATGAAGGAGAGAGAGTGCTACTAAGAAGTAATCCAGTGGGAAAACGAATCGACAATACAGCAAAGAAACTATTCAGACTGTACGAGGGACCCTACTTATTACAAAGGAGGAAAGGACGACACACATTTATCGTCTACGATCCGACAAGAAGCAAGATTATTGGAAAGCACCATGCATCAGCATTCCGTAAATTCTATGGATGAATAAATAAAAAGTCAACTTATAAATCCATGGGAGGGACGTAATCCACCCAGGGAGTGAAAAAAAAATTTTAAGAACCCTTATAACCACTAATTGTGAGTTCTAATAAATAATAAAATAAATAATTTCTGAGTAAAGAAATAAAATTTGAATAAAATTTAAATTTTATTTTACCCAGCAGGGGAATTTATGCAACGATACGTTTAGCATAAGTATATGTACCAACCTCTGACTGAGGTATGATAGCATACGAAAGCACGTATGAAATATATAAGATGTGAATAATAAAAATAATGTAATAAATATACGTTAGATATAATAGATAATATAAGAAATAAACGTAGTATTTATTTTTAAATAAATCCAATATTGTCAGTAAGCCTGGATATGGAATCAAATAGCTTAGTTGGTTTTAAACGCAGCACCGAAGGGGAGAAAATTGACACGCGCTGACCGGCAGAGGTGACGTCAGAGTGACCTGCCGCCGCTTGTGTATCAGTCTGCGTGTGTGTGTATGTGTACATGTGTAAACGACAGACAGGTTGAATTATGCAAATGAGGGTGGAAGATTTTACACAGTTTTTTAAGTACTGAACGATAACCAGAAGTCACACGAATCAGCGACATATGTAAAAACATAGCTGACGCCTGGCGCTTCAGTTTGGCGTTAAGTGGTCATTAATTGTGGGAACCATTCAGCCACCATGTGAAATTTTGCCATAACTGCCATAATTTGCACACCTTAACATTCATAATTTGCATAAACAAGGTTTAATATTATACCGAATGATTGGTGAAATAACATTTATAAAAAAGTGTGCGCTTCATAGAAAGACGCGTAGGTTGAAAGTAACAATTAAATCGACGTGCCGACCTGTTCAATGTTGTCAAAACAGTTTCCAACAGGCATGGACAATGGGAGCAATATAAAACCCCAGCGAGCGACACACTCTTTCTCAGATGAACTCACTTTGACACGTAAGATCCACACATCTCGCAACCACGAATTTTACAAAATCATGTAATGTTTTTAAACAGTATTCAATAAAGTGAAGTGTGATGGAACTGGCATTACGTCGGTACAAGTATTAATGAACACGAGTGATTTTAAAAAGACTATACTAATGAATCTACAAGAGTTGTAACTACGATGAAATTCGAGAAGTCTACATAGAACTTCTAGACATCTACGAGGGACAAGATAAGAAGAGGGGAGGAACTAGAACAGGAAGACGAGAGGACGAAGGGACAGCCACATGCAGCTACATCCAGCCGTACATCATCACGACCAGAGGTCCACATCAGAACTCAGCATCCAGGAGACGGAGCGAGGAATTTCAATGACGCAGAGACAGAGAAGGTGATACCGAAGAGGATCAACAAACTCGAGAGTCCAGATGACGGTAACGACAAAGTTAAATGGTTGCAGAAAAATGCAGGTGAAGTCAGACATTTATTTAATATTATAAATGACCCTGAGGTCTATCGAAAAAAGCTCTAGTTTCCATATACAAGTTTACAAGAACATTAGTATATTTTTAAATTTGCATAATGAATAAATAAATGTTCAAAGTATAATTGATAATAGAGAATATAACTGTAGTAATATCATAAATAAATGGTCAAGGAAGAACCATATTTTTATTATATTTGGTAATTGATTAGATAAGTACATTCAAATATGAGAGTTACGTAATTAGAAGATTGTTAATTAACTGAGACATTAAATAATAGAATCAATTAAAATAATAAATGTTCTCTATTAATATTTTAATAAATATTTAATTAATTACAAGTTTTTATTAAGTGGTATAGCCTACATTAAAAACCACATTTGCAAAGACAAAATGAATATTAAATTTTATACGTATTAATCACGTTTTTATAATAATTATATGTGTTATATATTATATGTCTGTGTAATATTTCAGGTCATATATGATTTATGAATGTGTACACTATGTCTTAGAAATATAAGAAATAAGATTTAAACACGTTATAATTGCATTATATTCAGATCGAATATAAGGGTTCAAATAATAATTAACCCACACAAAACAATTAATAATATGATATATTGAATTTTTAAAGATTAAATCAAATGAATATGGTTTTATTAACACAGTCATACTAATATCACAACCAGTACTAAATCCTCTGTACTCTTTACTTGATTAAACTTACATAACGATATTCACGTGCTTATCCACACACAATCTACGACCAAAGCCTGCGACCCAGCCGGGGAACATCAAGGTAAATACTGCAGAAGAAGAGTATACCTCCGAGACGTGTGTAAGTGCGCACAAATGAGTAAGTGCATATGTGTAAAAGTAAGTGTCTAAAAATAACGTAATATATATATATATATTGTAACGTAACAAAGTTAAGGTTCCCGACGTTAGATAAAAACTTTGTCAAAATAACTGAAAACAATGCCCAAGGTATGCCATAATTAAGTACAAGAGGGCCAATCTCACCTAAAAAATGCATTAATGATACCTAGTAAGGTTACTAGGTAATAAAATATTGAAAGTGTACCTAAATATAAAATATGGAATGAGCAGTGTAAGATGTAAACTATAAACACTGCGTCTAATGAGATGAGTTTACTGTGGATGAGTTTGAATATAATAGACTGTTTAATTAATATTTAATGTTTTATAAAGACGTACTTGTTGTTGTGCTTTATCATGATGTTGTGTTTACATGATATTTATTTTGTGTTTTGTATGTAGTAGGTGTGGAGCCATTACTTTAAGGAAGTACTAAGTAATGGGTACTCATTTCATTCATGTTAAACTTGTATTTAAGTGGTTAAATACAAGTATATTTATTATGTATGGTATCATGTTAAGAGTATTTATTTTACATAATTAATGAAGATGTCTTAAAATAATATTTGTAAACTTGGCCAGGAAGACAATAAGTGTTAATAAGTTGTCAAGTGGTCATTATAATTATGTTAAAAACCAAGGAAGGGTTCAATGATGAACTAAATAATAATAATGAATTGAAATCAGGAAATTAAAATTGAAATAATGGGCCATAAGCCAGTAACTCTTTGTACAGTAGGTCAGGTAAGAAAAATTAAATTAAAAACAAAAAATTATAACACCTGTAATAAAACTAATAGGCCTAAAAATTAGTATTTTGTAAAAGGAAATTAATACCTTTTAAAATAAGTCAATTAAGAAGAAAATGTAGTAAAATGTATACGGTTTAATAAGGCAGATTAAGTGAAAGTTTTATGTGATTTAATGTAATTCCAAGCAGGGAGTATTTTATTAAATAAGTGTAAGAATATTTCCTAATTCTGGCTCTAGGATAACAAATATTATCCAATGACAGAAGAAGCAATGGTTGTTAGGGCAACAAAATGCAGAAAATCTTGTTGATTTAGACATTCAATTGTTATATATAAACGAGGACAGTTCAGTTATTAAAAATCGCCAGAAAACCACAAAACATCATGAATAAAATTATTACAAATCAACATTAAAATATAATCACTAATTAAAAAGACGGATTGGACGACTTCCTAAACTATCACTTTGAGAATATAAACTACCTATCTACAAAATTCAAATCAAAAACCTTAAGAAAAATGAACTAAACTTACCACCAAATGAGTTATAAAAGAAACCATAAATAAATGCAGATAATCCAGACCGGGAGAAGTTGAATTGAATAAATACCATACAACAAAAATTAAAGAGAATTAAATTTACCTACTGAACCTCACTTTTGACTGCAGAGCAAGAACTTAATACTACACTAATTCCATCGGGACCTGTGACCACCAGAAACGAAAAAATCAGCGAAGATCAAGAACTGAACTTTCCATTACATCCCGGGACACTAACAACAACTTTTATTGAGAAGCTGGAGTTGGAAATATTCGAGCCATTCTTCATTACTCGTAGATCTGACATCGTTAGTGGAACACGGCCTGAATGAGTATCTTGTAAACGCTTGGTAAAAACCTGCTTATGTTAATACGTTATATAGTAAGATTTTAATTTAAACTGTAATACCTAGTAACCTGAATTTGCATTACCTGGCCTTACTAATAGTTAAAAGAATTACATGTACCCTGAGATAAGCGATAAACTGAAAATTATAATTAAATTGTAACATGAACCACGAGTTCAATAACAAATCGATTCGGTATTGTATGATTGATATGATGCTTTAATAACCGAAGAAAGCAACTGTTGGAAATTTAAAATAATATAAAATAAAGAATCCTTCTTGTATTTGACGAGTCTGTATTATTGTAGAATAATTATTGTATTTTGAATAGGGTGTAATTTACAGGGAAAGAAAGTGATAAAAGCGTCAAGTGGAACAATTTAACCTATAAGAACGGGTCATTTGCTAATGACAGCGCTCGATTGCAGACAGCTGGTGAATACGGGAGAATAGAGAACTAACTTACTCTCTTCACACGCCGCTTTTTTCAATTTAGATAATACATAGTGACTAGGGTTGGAGAAAAATACGGAATTATTCATTATAATAACCGTAATATAGCGTTTTTCTCTGGTAAAACACTTGATAACTAATTAACACAGGACTATAATCAACAACCGAATAATATCCATAACATAATAAATATTTTTCCTTATAAACAGATTGAATTGGTAACAAATTGGTGAATTCAACGTGGGCTGAATTAACGATAAACCTGTAACAGCAGTACACTAGTTACATACACAAAAAGTAACATCATTACATTTGTTACAAATTGGTGAACGCAACAGTGGGACTTTTAAACATCCTCAAATATAGTTAATAAAGTAACAAACATTTAGATTTGTTACAAATTGATGCTCACAACGTGGGGCTTAACGTTGATACACGGGAGTCACATATAAAGAAATAAACCTGTAAACAAACATTTAGATTTGTTACAAATTGGCGCCCAACGAGTGGGCTTTAGTTAAGTAAAAAATCGACTATATCGCTATTAATTAACTGGAGCAGGCAACTATTAGAGGCACAGGAATGCATACGAGAGGTGTTTCTAAAAGGATGGCGGAAGACCAAGAAATGGAAGAAGATAGACGGGAGGAACAAGCAGAAATAGTTACAGACGTTGAAAAGGAACAACAGGCGGGCGATAAAGAGGAAGCCAGAGGTGATATGGATTTACTAAAACTATGGGAATTAATTAAAGAAGATTCCAAGAAACAGAAGGAAGCCAATAATGAAAATTTTAAACGAATGGAGGAAAACTCAAGGAAACAAAACGAGGCTTTAAGCGAAAATTTAATAAAACAAATGGAGGAAAGATTTGACCAGAATAAAGAGGAAACTAATGAAAATTTTAGGAAACAAAATGAGAACAACCGACTAATCAATGAAAAAATAGACAGTATTAAAGAAAGTACTAGTGAAACCTTAAGACAAACTATAAATGAAAATAATGAACAATTGAAGGCCGATTTTAGACAAATAAATGAGAAAATCGACAGTTCCAATGAAAGGACTAAAGAAGAATTTTGAAAATTACATGAGAAAATAGATAGTATAAATGAAAGCATAAATGGAAGAATAGACAGAATTAACGATAATACGGAGGAGAAGATAAAAAATATTAACGAAACGATCAGTCAAAGAGTCGACCAAACAAAAGAGGAACTTCTAGGGTTCAAGGAAGAGGTGACTACCCGGATAAATAACATAGAAATTAATAACAAAATTAGTGTAACGGAGATACAAGTGGAAACACAAGAAAAATTAGACGAGGTACAAATTAACACAGCTGGAAGAATAGAATGGGTTAACAATGAAATGAAGACAATGAAAATAAGGCAAACACGTCAAAGGAAATTAATGAATACACGGGAAGGATTGGAGATGATTAAAAGGGGATTAGTTAAGCTACATAATATACCAATTACGGAACCCAGAGAAGTAAGGCAATTAAGAAACTCTAAACGAACCACAACTGAATTCCTAGATAGATTAGAAGGACCAAAAAAGCCAAAACTAACCGAGGAGCATGGAGGACTTATAGAGATTATGTATGAACCATTTGAACGATTAAGAAACAGTACGGAAGAATCAGTTCTAAAGACGATAGTAAACTTTAGCATAAATGAAACTTTTATAGTGACAAGATGGAAGGACCAGATGATAGTGGGATACGTCACAAGGACGGAAATAATTCTACACGCTAGAGAAATCCGAACAATCAGTACAGAGGAAATAATGGACCACGGTTAAACAGATTCCAAACGGAATATAGAGAAAAGGGACGGATTTTATGGATAACAAATAAAGCAAACCAAAGGAAAATAATGAGAAACTAAATAAAATATATTAAACTAACTATTAAATGAAATAAACTAATTACACGATACTTCAGAGGAATTATGTGGAATCAAGTTAAAAAACCAAAAAATTCAAAAATGAGTAAGAACACCTTACTATATAATTCAGAAGAAATTATTTTAAACTAATAAACATAAAAAAAGAGAAAGAAGGGTTAGAAATGAGTTAGATGAAGGAAGAATATGCCATACAATTTATGATAAGGAGGAGATTCAGTGTCTAATTGCAGAAGTAAATGGGAGTGAATTAAAAATAGTAAAATACGTATGCTAAAGAATAATTAATTGACAGCACGGAACTAAGGAGAATTTAAAATAAATGTTGAAAGCTTTAACTACTATACTGGTGAATAATATGATAAATGGAACTACAGAACAACGAGATAAATAAGTTAAAGTATTAGGATACCTCAGAAATAATAGTAATCATCCCTTGAATATAAGTTTGTAGCGAAGGAGCTACCTTATAGGTAATAATTATATGTATTGTGTTGTGATAGTGCAACGTTTATTTTTTTTCTGAACAGAGATGAAGTTCCTCTGATCTCAGAAGATATAGTTAGGGAAACGGCAGAGTAATGGAAGCCAATAGTGCCCCTCTGATTCCGTACCAGCTATGATATTAGGGAAAAATGTCAGGGAAATACAGTATTTTAGGGATTATACACCAAGCGAGGTAATTAAATATAAATATGATAATAATAAATGATGGCGTAATAAGCTAGAAGAAGTTATGAGTTCCAGAGAAAAGGACAGGTCTACAACTGAGGGAGGTACCAGTAGAGAATTAATGACAAGATACACAAGGAGTATCAATACAGTTTTCCGGTGCAATTAAAAGTTTAAAGAAAAGAAATAGAAAATAAACCACAAAAAACCCATTGAATTGCGTATTAAAACAAAAACAATGAAAAACTGAAACCATTATAAACTGATAATTTTATTAAATAAACATTCCAAGGCATGAAGAAACTATAAGTTTATTTCAACTAAACTTTATTCAGCCAAAATAAACTTCTTTCGGAAGGGGAGTATTATGTAATGTAACAAAGTTAAGGTTCCCGACGTTAGATAAAAACTTTGTCAAAATAACTGAAAACAATGCCCAAGGTATGCCATAATTAAGTACAAGAGGGCCAATCTCACCTGAAAAATGCATTAATGATACCTAGTAAGGTTACTAGGTAATAAAATATTGAAAGTGTACCTAAATATAAAATATGGAATGAGCAGTGTAAGATGTAAACTATACACACTGCGTCTAATGAGATGAGTTTACTGTGGATGAGTTTGAATATAATAGACTGTTTAATTAATATTTAATGTTTTATAAAGACGTACTTGTTGTTGTGCTTTATCATGATGTTGTGTTTACATGATATTTATTTTGTGTTTTGTATGTAGTAGGTGTGGAGCCATTACTTTAAGGAAGTACTAAGTAATGGGTACTCATTTCATTCATGTTAAACTTGTATTTAAGTGGTTAAATACAAGTATATTTATTATGTATGGTATCATGTTAAGAGTATTTATTTTACATAATTAATGAAGATGTCTTAAAATAATATTTGTAAACTTGGCCAGGAAGACAATAAGTGTTAATAAGTTGTCAAGTGGTCATTATAATTATGTTAAAAACCAAGGAAGGGTTCAATGATGAACTAAATAATAATAATGAATTGAAATCAGGAAATTAAAATTGAAATAATGGGCCATAAGCCAGTAACTCTTTGTACAGTAGGTCAGGTAAGAAAAATTAAATTAAAAACAAAAAATTATAACACCTGTAATAAAACTAATAGGCCTAAAAATTAGTATTTTGTAAAAGGAAATTAATACCTTTTAAAATAAGTCAATTAAGAAGAAAATGTAGTAAAATGTATACGGTTTAATAAGGCAGATTAAGTGAAAGTTTTATGTGATTTAATGTAATTCCAAGCAGGGAGTATTTTATTAAATAAGTGTAAGAATATTTCCTAATTCTGGCTCTAGGATAACAAATATTATCCAATGACAGAAGAAGCAATGGTTGTTAGGGCAACAAAATGCAGGAAATCTTGTTGATTTAGACATTCAATTGTTATATATAAACGAGGACAGTTCAGTTATTAAAAATCGCCAGAAAACCACAAAACATCATGAATAAAATTATTACAAATCAACATTAAAATATAATCACTAATTAAAAAGACGGATTGGACGACTTCCTAAACTATCACTTTGAGAATATAAACTACCTATCTACAAAATTCAAATCAAAAACCTTAAGAAAAATGAACTAAACTTACCACCAAATGAGTTATAAAAGAAACCATAAATAAATGCAGATAATCCAGACCGGGAGAAGTTGAATTGAATAAATACCATACAACAAAAATTAAAGAGAATTAAATTTACCTACTGAACCTCACTTTTGACTGCAGAGCAAGAACTTAATACTACACTAATTCCATCGGGACCTGTGACCACCAGAAACGAAAAAATCAGCGAAGATCAAGAACTGAACTTTCCATTACATCCCGGGACACTAACAACAAATTTTATTGAGAAGCTGGAGTTGGAAATATTCGAGCCATTCTTCATTACTCGTAGATCTGACATCGTTAGTGGAACACGGCCTGAATGAGTATCTTGTAAACGCTTGGTAAAAACCTGCTTATGTTAATACTTTATATAATAAGATTTTAATTTAAACTGTAATACCTAGTAACCTGAATTTGCATTACCTGGCCTTACTAATAGTTAAAAGAATTACATGTACCCTGAGATAAGAGATAAACTGAAAATTATAATTAAATTGTAACATGAACCACGAGTTCAATAACAAATCGATTCGGTATTGTATGATCGATATGATGCTTTAATAACCGAAGAAAGCAACTATTGGAAATTTAAAATAATATAAAATAAAGAATCATTCTTGTATTTGACGAGTCTGTGTTATTGTAGAATAGTTATTGTATTTCGAATAGGGTGTAATTTACAGGGAAAGAAAGTGATAAAAGCGGCAAGTGGAACAATTTAACCTATAAGAACGGGTCATTTGCTAATGACAGCGCTCGATTGCAGACAGCTGGTGAATACGGGAGAATAGAGAACTAACTTACTCTCTTCACACGCCGCTTTTTTCAATTTAGATAATACATAGTGACTAGGGTTGGAGAAAATACGGAATTATTCATTATAATAACCGTAATATAGCGTTTTTCTCTGGTAAAACACTTGATAACTAATTAACACAGGACTATAATCAACAACCGAATAATATCCATAACATAATAAATATTTTTCCTTATAAACAGATTGAATTGGTAACAAATTGGTGAATTCAACGTGGGCTGAATTAACGATAAACCTGTAACAGCAGTACACTAGTTATATACATATAAAGTAACATCACTACATTTGTTACAAATTGGCGAACCCAACAGTGGGACTTTTAAACATCCTCAAATATAGTTAATAAAGTAACAAACATTTAGATTTGTTACAAATTGATGCTCACAACGTGGGGCTTAACGTTGATACACGGGAGTCACATATAAAGAAATAAACCTGTAAGCAAGCTTTAATAGATTTGTTACAATATATATACTTTAATTTCCTATATATGTAGCCCTATGTAACAACTAATCTTATACGTTACTATAAATTTTCAAAAAGAGTTCAGTGTATGTGTGGTTCACAAATTAAATTCTGGCACAACCAGTAGCTGTATCTTGAGCCATGAACATCTGGCTATCCACATTACCTCAACTGCTCTCTTCAGACCTTTTCTTACTTTGTTTTTCTAATTTTGTCTTGCCCTCCTCTGATGTCTTTTCATGTTATATCTTCTTATAACACAATAAAAGCAATGTTCAGTCTTCATGAGATTACAAAAGCATACAATTCATGATTGTTCTGTCATCACACCTACTTCTCTTTGATCAAAATTTTTCCAAGAACATTTTTTTACAAATCCAATACATTTAAATCTTTACACGTCACAGATCAAAGATTAATACAAAAGATTATGTAAACGTTACTGCTCATGTCTTCAGTTGTTCAAGTTTTCAAAAGGTATTGAAAACTGAAGTCCCTTACTGAGACAAACGTACTAGGATTTTTCTGAATACTGTCATATCTTTTCAACTATCAAGTTGTATTTACTTATTAAAATAAATCTAAAATATATCATATCATACACTCTGATATACAGATTGTCGTTTAAATTTACTATTCACTCCTGTCAGATTTATAACAACATTTTACACTATTTTATGTTTCTCTTTTTCTTTTTTTTAATTCAACTCCATTCTCTGTATTCTTCCCCCAAACTTTGTGCATTATGCTGAATACACTGGTAATGTAACAAAAGCATTATTACCATGTGTGTCAATGCCTGCCCTCTATCATTTAGTGTGAATTCTGTCTGTGCTTTTCTGTATACCCCTGACACTATTTCCTACTAAAAAATTGTAAGGTAGTAGTGACAAATTGTTCTATAATCAAATTATGTAGAACTTTGTGTCTTTCTGTTACAGTAAAACACACACACACACACACACACACACACACACACACACACACACACACACACACACACACACACACACACACACACACACACACACACACACACACACACACACACACACACACACACACACACCATAAAATATATTAATTTCAACAAAAAGGATAATTCTAAAATACAACTATTTTACTGTAATTCACTGAATAAAAACTACTCTTATTGTGAATACTGTACAGGTAAGATGCGATTAACATTTGAATAATATGATCTTTCAATTTAGTGTACACTGTACAATAAAAAAGGCTTGTGTTTAATGAAAATCATACTTCAGTTAATACTAACATGCAACTGAAATTACTGGGTAGAATTAGGTTTTGACCACTGCTACATCAGTTAATGCTACTTGTTTATCTTGTAACGGGGCAAACTAAAGGGGGTTTGTAATTTCAGTAAATTCATTTTAACCATCTGTACACGACCTTTGAGGTAACTCTTGTTATTTACCCAGAGTGTACTTTTGGTCACTGACTATAGCTCCGTGATAGGTACGACACAGCACAGGAATGTTTATTGTCGGTAGGGTGCGTATTTGTGAGTACGAGCGCATGTGTGTGCCGCCTTTTGAGACATAGGATTTACTTCGAGGCAATGATGCTGAACTGACTTCCGTTACGTCAGGCTAATTAAGAAATTTGACAACCAATTACAAAGGAGTATGGACCTGTTTCCAGTTGGAAATCGGTAGCCGGTGCCCTAGCAGAGAGACACTTAAGACATTTTTTGTGACGTGTAGTCGGCGTCCAAATTCAGAGCCGCGCAGGTATGTTAACGCGCAGTTCCATATATCAGTGCTCGCGAGTCAAAATCTAGTCAATTTTTGAAATGTACTAATAAATATCAGTGAATAACAGTGGAGAGTGCGACAGTAACAACAGAAAGACAGTGTCAAAATTCCAAAGCAATTAAAACAACTTTCAGAGCATTTAAGTGTAAAACAGTGGCGGACAACCGGTGGCGTAACAAAGAACCACGTGCAGGATGAGTACCTAATTTAATTTGTATTTGGCCAATACAAAGAATAATCCCATTTCAAAATTGAAAAAATTATCAATTATAATCGGGGGAGAGATGAATTTGGATGATGAATGAAATGAATCAGGGGGTGATAAAGAGAGAGTATGTGTGTGAAAAGCAAGTACTGGAATGCCTTCTATTATAGTTATATATTATAATGTTGCATAACTCAGACCCCATAGGGGATCCACAAATATAATATAGCTGTAAGAGAAGTAAACTAATTTGAAGCATAATGATCAATAACTATACAAAGGTAATGAGAGAAAAAAAAGAAAAATAGTAGACAAAGATAATAAATGAGTGAATAGACTAGACTGACAGACAAATGACTGTGACCCAACCCCAGTGATTGGCCAGATAAGGGCTATAAAATAAAAAGTAAACGAATAAAAAACCTAACTAACATTTCATTCTGTAGCATGTATTACCCAAGTTATGTAAAAGAAAGTACACCACCAGTAATAAACATGTAAACCCATTGTTATTATATTATGATGATAAAAATACTACCAAGAAAGGGTAGAATAGAATCGATTTGTAAAGACTTGATGAAGGAATTATAGGGACTAATGTCAATAGCCCAAAAAACTAACTTTACACAAAGTTGTAGGACTAACTTTGTGATTTAGAATGTTATGTATTTTAAAATAATCTTACTAATATAAAAAAACAAACACATGAGGTTTTAAAAAACTGACTTTAAAATTAGATTTGTCAAAACTAATTTAAACCAAGAGTGAGAGGTAGGTAGTGAGTGTTAATGATAACCAGTGAACCAAACTAATATATGATAGCAAAAGTGATTGTAAAACTTAAAGAATTTGAAGATGAATCACTACTGTGAATTTAAACAGAGTGTATTACAAATGTGACTATAATTTAATAAACACTTAACCAGTGTAATCAGTGAAGGTGATAGATAGGATAGGGATGAGTTAATATAAACAATTAATAGTAGTAATAAAAGAAAAAAAACTGTGGTAATAAACAATAATAAAATGTTGATAGATAAACAATAAGAAACATTAGTAGTGTGTAGAACCTATGGTATAAGGATTATGTTACACAATTATTAAAAGATAAGTTTTATTAGAAAATAAGATCAATTTAAAAACCATTTTGTAGATTTAATTCAAGGAATTCTTTTGTTCAATTAAGAAATAATGTTAAATGTTCATATAAATGGTAGACAACAAAGTTAGTATGTCAACCAATTGTATTGTGTTAATAACTAAGAAACAAATTACTTATGATTTAAATAATAGTAAAACATCCTATGTTACAAAATAGTAACAAGGATGGTGATCACAATATTGTAAATGGTGTCAAGACACCATGCACCAAAGTTGTTGTTAGTTTATCTAAAAAAGTTGTATTTTAAAAGAAGGAATGGGGCTGGATCATGAGAAGACCATAAACCATTTTAATGTTATATGCAGGCTTCGGATAATTATGCATTTGCATATTGCATATGCAATTGCATATTTGGAGCAGTTTTATCTTAACAGTGCATATTTTGGGTTTTCCTCCTGTTAGGGCATATTTCAAAAGTATTTTTCGTCTTGAGTGTAGACATCAGCTTCTGCAGAACACTATTGGAAAATTTGACATATATTTGAGATAACTGAAGTGTTAAGCTGTGCTGGTTATCCTCAGGTAGGCTGTTTGACAGGTCGGCAGCATGTTTAAATTTAGCAACACCAGCCCTACATCCGGCCATGGCTTTGTCTACCTGCAATGCAATTAGGTGGGTACTGATTCTTGGAATTTCCCTTACAGCAGGGCTGTCTTTTCCTCATTTCGTAAATAGTTACCTTTCACGCACAATTAGTTCTTGTCAGTCTTACTTTGGTTGAGCTGAAACAGGTTGTGGTTCATAGTACGTTAAATAGCTGTATTCTTGCTACTTAATTTATAATGCCTAAGGAGAAGAGAACTGTTAGAGAAGTATTGAAAGTGTATGTACGCGAGTTTCAAGACTTTTCAACTGACGGAAGTGTGTTGTTTTGCAAATACTGTAGCACAGTCGTAACCGCAACTAAAAAGTATCAAATTCAACAACATCTTCGAACAACGAAACACAGTAAATTGAAAGAGGTAAACTTGAAACAAAAACACCAGCCTCTTGTAACCACTGCTTTAGTTAAACCTGGACCAACACGAAGTAAATTCAATGAAGATCTGTGTAAAGCGTTTGTCTCGGCAAACATCCCATTGGCTAAGCTAAACAATAAGAACTTAGTTCAGTTTCTGCAGGAGTATACGAAACAACCAGTCCCAGATGAATCAACAATAGTAATGTTAGGTAAACTAAGGGAAAAAGCTGATTGAAAATATATTTGGGTCTCACTAGACGAAACAACGGACGTGGATCAAAGATATGTAGCTAACTTCGTGTTTGGAATTTTAGGAGAGGAAGAAGAGAGAGAGAAATCATATCTACTAAATATGGCTGTGTTACCTAAGGTGAATCACTCAACAGTTGCTGCATTTTTCAATGATGCTCTTTCTTGTTTGTGGCCGTCAGGCATTCTTTACGATCATGTTCTCATGGCCTGCACTGCTGCTGCACCTTACATGTGTAAAGCCGTGGGAGGTCTTGGGATTTTATATCCCAAGATGATACACGTCACATGTGTAGCACATGGACTTCATCGAGTCGCTGAAACAGTCCGGGCTTCCTTTCCTGAAGTAAACGCATTGATCTCTACAGTGAAAAGAGTGTTCCTGAAGGCTCCAAGTGCAAGAAATTCTTTTTGGATGCAGTTCATGATGTGCCGCTCCCGCTTTCACCAGTTCATACAAGATGGGGAACGTGGCTCGAAGCTGCTGTTTATTATGCCGATTATTTTGAGGTAGTAAAAAAGCTAGTTCAAGACCTCGATTCTGAAGAAGCTGCTTCTATTAAAGAAGCTCAAGAAGTCTTGAGCAAAGATGGTGTTCGTGAGCAACTTATATTCATTCGTTCCAATTTGCTTTGCATACCTTCAGCCATCAAGAAATTGCAAGAAAAAGGACTGCCTCTTCACATTAGTATTGAAATTGTTGAAGAAGTCGAACGATCCCTAATGAACCTAACCTAACTAATCAAGTTTTCTCGGAAAAATTGCAGAGTGTAGTGCTAAAAAACTCCGGTCTCCTCAAACTTAAAAGCATTTCTGGTGTTATCCAAGGCAAAGACAAAATTGACAGTGCATCGATACTAGAAGTCTCTGATTTCGTTAAGTTGGGAGTATGCTCCAATTGTGGAATGTGATGTGGAGAGAGTGTTTTCTGAGTACAAAGTCATTTTAAGCGAAAATAGGCGCAAGTTTGTGTTTGAAAACCTATTACATCATGCAGTGATTAAGTGTAATCAAGACTTGTGAATTTCATTGACAAACTGGAGCATTTTATTGTGGTACGGTATGTAATTCTTTTTTATTTTGGCGATGTTTAAAGTGTAACATTCATTTCTTATAATAAACCGCTAATTGATAACAGATATTTGTTTGTTTTTAATGCATATTTCAAAATTTTTAGTGCATATTTTGACACTTTTTAGTGCATATTTGCATGCATATTTTGGCATTTTTAAGTGCATAATTATCCGAAGCCTGGTTATATGTTACCATAGAAAGATTAAGGGGTAAAAAGTTTGTGTAAGAAATATTAGAAAACACAGGCAAGCAATTGTATAAGTTTAATAATCACAATAATACTCACCATTGTAATAAGATAGGGAAAAAGGATGTTAGACAAGGAATGATTTTTTAAAATTATAATAACATTTATTTATTGTAAAATGGCCCAAAGTCATTCAAAAAAAAGACACTATAACTAAGTAATGGCAAGCAGAACATATGAAAGTAATAGGTAATGTTTAAATAGTGTAAACTAAGAAGTTCTAGACATTTATAGCTTAGGCCTATAAAATGCCTAACTGTCAAAATTCAGAAAAAGCAATTTATAAGCAATTAACAATTGTATTTGAGAAATAATACAAAGTGACTTGTTAATTTCAATTATCTAACCACAAGAGTATGTCAGAAATAGAGTAAACATAAAAAATAAGTGAAATATGTAATAAAATAACATTAGCAAATTGGTCAAAACGTTAATACAGGACCAAGCCCAGCATTATGGGATATCAAATTAATCTTTGAAAGAAAATAAAGACATTGATGTTAATATCTCACACATTGGTAATAACACCAATTAATTATAGCAATTATAAAATATTAGGTCAATTTGGTGCAAAAAACCCAAGCTTTCATAACAATGTAAACAAAATTCTTAACCAATCAGAAGCAGGGAATTATGCTTGGAATTAAGAAAACCGTTAGAATTTTAGCCAATCCATTATTAACGCTCAAGGTATGCAGATGCCAAACTGAATCCGCTCTAATTAAAAAATAATAAGAGGGAAATGTACTTAAAATGAACAAATATGAATAATAGAAGTTGAATCTGGATCCATTGAACCCATGATGAAACAATAAATCAAAATTCAATAATTAAAATTAAAAAAACATTGACTAAATAAAATAGAAAAAAAAGAAAACCCGAATGATGAAGAACTAAATACTATAATCAACAATATTTGGAAGAATTACCTGGGACTAATCAGAAGAAACAACAAGATTTTGTTAAGTATAAATGAATTCGATATAATTGCGAATAAAATTAATTAACTTTTCCACAACACAATAACTCTCACTCCGAACTTGGTATAATAAATTCTTTCAAGGATTAGTTGAAAATATATATTAAAACTGTATGTGAAACTGTAACTTAACCTCTATGCGACGCCTAGAAGTCGAAACACTTTTTAGACACAAAGAACCGAGTTGTAAGTAAACCTGTATAGTATTTAATTAACACTGATGTAAGGTTGTGTACTTTCATAAACATCTTGTTTATTTTGCCGTAATCCAAAGAACTTACTCATCGTTCTGAACAAAACAGTATATCATTAACCAGAACGCTTGAAGACACGCCTGATCACCCTATGAGCGAGTAAAATTTGATAGCCGGAGCAAACTTTTTTATAATAACAAATATTTTGTACTTAACTTATAAATAATCAGCAAATCTGGACACTAATAAATTAGTACTGAACACTAATAATCGTTCCTTGTTTTATTTGATATATGTCTTAATAATTGTGTACTTTAGCAGTGAAGAAAATTTTTTACCAGAATTATAGGTTGGCAACACTTCAGACTTCACTCGAGATCTGAATTTGTGCCAGTCCGTTTGGGTAAGTTTAAATTATTATCGAAGAAAAAGAAGACGACGCAGGAAGAAACTTTTAATTGTTTTTTGGAAAACAATTTGGCGCCTATCGGGAATTAAGATACATTAATATAAGGACAGGTAAGGAGAAGAAAGATACACATTCGGTACTGGTTATTAGTGCGTTCACGATCGTCATCGTTAGCGATAGAAAGAAGATCAAGCAAAGGCGAGTCACGTTATAAATTGACGATTCCAACGAGACTGACAAGACCATACTGAGAGACGGTCGTTATAAATTGACGCAAACAACGTGTGGTTTTCAGACCATACCGAGTCTAATTGTTATAATATATATATATATATATATATATATATATATGGGATATATATTCTATAAATAAGTTAACTAATGTTTGGGGGAAATGTATAAGAGATGAGAAGAATTAACCTTTTGTAAAGGACGCAGAGAGAAAGAAAGTATGTTAAGAGTTAATTGGAATAAAAGAGTTTGTTTAAATTTGGTAAATGAGAGTTAATAATTATTACGTAACAAAACCCAGTGACCACTTTTACAGGTCACGAGTTCGTATATAGAACCCTGGACTAACGTAAGGTAAGAACTAAATGTACATATTAGAAGTTGAGTTTTTGGGTGTTTTTATGTTTTCCAAAATTTATTAATAATTAAAACGTTACAATCTTCATGCATATGTGTACTCCTTCTGTCATAAAAGATCTTAGTTGAGTGACTGCTATTGATTGAATTATTTTACATTCTGTTTTTAATAATCACAAAAAAATGATTTGTAAAAAATGAATGGGATAATTACTACATCAGATTAAAAAATCTGATCTTGAACATGATATGTCCATAGTATTTTAAAACAGAATGAGATGCTCAAACATCTTAATATAAAGTATGGAATATAATAAAACTTCAAGTGGAAAGATGGCCTACAACTTTTAGGAGGGGGGCATAATGCTCCTGGCTGTGGAAGTCATAAATCAAAAAATTATGGGTACTCATTTTAGTCTGGACTGAAGATTGAAGGATGTGGTAACAATATTACTGCTGATAACCTAACACAATGTATTGTGTTTGTTATGGAAAGAAGAGAGTAGGAGAAGGAAAAATGAATGCACCGCTTGAACATGACATTGCTACAATCGTTATGTTTTCATTGTGCACTATACTGTCTATTCCATTTCCATTTCTCAAGGGAGCCACAGTAAAAAGGTTTTATATTCAGAAAAACACTATTACATGGAAAATTAAAACACTGTTGTGGAACGAAAGCCTCATTACTGTATTCACTACATTTACCCCCACCTGCACTTGTTCACAATAATTTTTAGTTTCTATCATGTGTTACAAAATACTATTATTGATATTTGGACTGATATTTACTGTTGAAAAAATGCATGTCAACAAGTATTTATAGTAAACCACTAAATTAATCAAATGTTGCTTTTACATCTCAGTATTGAGTCTTTGATGGTTTCTTTCACAGTCTGAAATTCTTACAATGTTAATTCAGTGGTATGTTTTGTTTTGTATTTTTATATTACCATTTCCGTCTATACCATTTCTGTCCACAAGAAATTAACAGAATTATGTTACCAATCACTGTACTTGTATAATGTCTTGCATAACTGATCAGTAGTTTATTATGCTAGGTATTTCTGTTCAAATGCAAGATGATACTGACACATGACATGAATATTTATTGGTGGCAATGACAATGTGCAATATGATTTTAGTAGTAGTAACATCATACAATACACGTGCTGAATATACTGACAATTTACAATAAGAAACCAGAATGACAATGGCAATCACACAAAATGTGCTTCATCTATAGAATCACATTTGATGCCTTTCAAACAGCAGCAAATCGTGTTTGATAACAATAATGACAGTACTCAACATAAGGTTAATGAAGCATCCATCACACTAGTTCCCTTCAACTAAAATGTTTACTGTACTATGAAGAAAGTAATGGTCAGTTTGATTGTTAAAGACAAAACGTCACAGTAAGTTCAGATTAGACTACTTTTTATCCATAACTTCTCTTCTTAAAAAACATTTCTAAAGATTTTCAGTCTTAGGAACACAAAATGTAAATTATTATATGATGACAGATACAGTAATATATTAAAGCATTAATGTTATACCAGGGTTTGAACACAGTTACAGTAAATACGTAAAATAAATCTGACATTACCTCAGTTGGTGCAGCAGCCTTACTAGCAGTACTATCACTAGCATTACTGTCCTCTGTAATAGTTCTTAGCTTGCTTGCTGTGGAAGATGTGCTACTCTCAGTTGCTGACTGAAACACAGACACAAGCACACATGAACATTGTTCTGTACAAGCCACTCAAATACAGGCCACATAAAATTGTATATTGAATACATTTGAACAGTATATAAATAAATTATAACTAAAAAATATAATTTTTAGTTATTTAAAAATCTCACTCTCCACTCAGAAATATAAAACATTTTACTCCAAATAAACATCCTTTAATCATTATTTGTTCAATTATTATTATTATTATTATTATTTGTTAGTTTCTTATTAGAGATATTTTCTATAGAATACAGCTAGACAATATAACAAAACACTGTAAATTAAAACTGACATTATCAGTTTCAAATTAAGTGACAAGTAAAACAGACTATTTTAAATGAAAGATCTGTAAGAAATATTTATTTACCTTTGATGCTGGAAGATCAGAATAAATACCTATTCCATATTTTATCTGGTGTTGTTCAATATGCTGTTTTGCCATTTCTATTTCCTTTTTCTTTAATTCAAAAACTACTTGGAACAAATCTCGCATTGATATAACAACCTAAAATAGATTTGTACATTTTATCAGTGTGTAATATTATTTTATGAGATAAAAAGAGGTAAACACATGTCACATGTGCATGTATACACACAAATGTAAAACAACTTGTTTATGCCTGATGTATCTAAATAGTGACTAGCACGGTCAAAAATAACTCGCACAAAAATTCACTGGTCCTCTAGTAAAATAACACAAATTAGACTTCACTTAGCATTAAAAAAGTTTCCATATGCTGTAATTACAAGGTAATTTTGTCTGTTTCACTCAAATCACTGAGAATTTTACATTTTTACTTACCTACTTTTACAAAAACTGTGTGTACAGAATATGTAGGTTGGTATTTACAGACACATTCTGTGTGCCTGTTACATATTTTTCAGGTCTTGTATCTATCCCCTGTTTACTTCCCTATTATTTAAGGTGGAGTGTCATGTATTGAAAAAGTCTCATGTATCTGTTGTGGCTTGATAAAAACAACACAAAGTGCAACAAAATCCTTTTAAACTATTTATGTGGTAAAAAATACTGTTGTTGAGTGAATTATATAATTTTCAAATGAATGGCTTACTTTTCATTTTGATAAAAGTAAATAAAGGAAGAATTGTTTACAAAGAAAACTACAATGATTAAAGAATGTAAGTAAAACTTGTTTTAAAAATTATCAAAAAATAATTAATACTAAATTACTGCAAAAGATTACCTGAATAAATCGCTACAACTTACAAAACTGAATGGATTTTTTTGCTTTTTGGTATCACATAAAACATACAGTTTTAGCTATATTGTGATGCAGTTTATGAAACAACTAATTAGAAGAAAGTAAGATAAAAAATAATTCTATACTCTGTTATAACATACATATATTTATATATAAATCTACTTAAATCTAATATGATAACTATGCCGTTTTTTTTAGCAAAATTCATACTTTGACAGTTCCAGTATAGCTACTCAAAAATCCACACCACAGGGTACGTAAAAGAATAAATCAGAGTTCACAGAAAGTGTTATTTTTTAAAATGCAAACAAAACTCTACTGATGTTATGTTATCATGATGGGATGGCTTATTCCTTGGAAAATAAAAAAAAGATCAATTATTATCTTGAAAAGATAAACTGATACAAAAAACGATCTATTGTGTACTAGTAAAAAAGGTTTCCCAATAAGAGCTACAGGTATTGTTAGGCTGTGTTTGCCACAAGGCAGCATTGTTTGAGTTTTTCACATCTGTCATTACATTAATAATTTTTTTTATTAAATAATTTTATTATAATTTGTTTTTGTCAAAGAACTAATACTCAACAGAATAACTTGATCATATCATTAAAATATATTGGGGAAAGAAGTATTCTGTGAAAAAACACATTTTGTAAACACGATTTTTTCAAATCGCAAATCACACAACAGATAAACCTTTAGAGTGAATATATTTGAGAAAAAGAGTAAAAAATATAAAGACTCTTATGTACAGTCATTAATCTTATTCAGCTGAAAACATTTCCATAGTTTGTGAAAGTATTGGTGGTTGGTGGCAAATTCTAAGAAAACACACGGCTATACAGCATAAAAGATTCCCAGCAGGCCATGCATAGACTTGTACATTTTTTGGGCCCCTGAAAACATAGCAGTGACAATGCTTTTTGCAAGAAATAATTTTTAGTGATTGAAACGTTACTATGAACATTTGTATTAATTTAATATATATATAAACACTGTAGCATGACAGATTATCCACATTATAATGAATGAAAAATGATCATAAATAAATAAATATCACTATAATATTGACGACTCGGAACACAAAGTTTTTTAAAAGTAAAAACGTAAAGTTTTACCTTACAGCCTAAACCGGCTTTCACCTATAGAAGGCTTCATCAGAGGCTGTCGTTAGTAGCGCTGCTCGTCTTGTTGTTGGCGACGAGAAAGTGTTTCGAAAGATTGGAGCTGTGTGTGTGTGGTGAGATGTGTTCGAATAATGCGTGCGATTTGAATTGTGTCTGTTCGTTTAGGATGTCGTTTTTATTTGTTTTTGTGTGTTTGTATATTTCTAATTGTTCTAGAGTGTCTAGTTTTCGGCCTTTTGTGTGTACGTGTAGTATGTTCATGTTATTGTCGATGTTTTTATATGTGTGGTTTGCTTCAATGAGGTGGTTTGCGAAGGTAGATTCTGTAGTGGTGTGGAGTGCTTTTGTGTGTTCAATGTACCTCTGTTTGAAGCTACGTCCTGTCTGGCCTATGTAGAATTTACTGCAATTTGAACAATTTAGTTTATATACACCGGGTAGATCGAATTTGTTTTGTGCTTTGGGCATGCGTTTTGATAGTGTGTGTTCTGTTTTGTTAGTAGTTTTGTAAGCGATTCTGTATCCTGCTTTTTTGAATTTGTGGGCAATTTTTTCTGTCAACACACACTATCAAAACGCATGCCCAAAGCACAAAACAAATTCGATCTACCCGGTGTATATAAACTAAATTGTTCAAATTGCAGTAAATTCTACATAGGCCAGACAGGACGTAGCTTCAAACAGAGGTACATTGAACACACAAAAGCACTCCACACCACTACAGAATCTACCTTCGCAAACCACCTCATTGAAGCAAACCACACATATAAAAACATCGACAATAACATGAACATACTACACGTACACACAAAAGGCCGAAAACTAGACACTCTAGAACAATTAGAAATATACAAACACACAAAAACAAATAAAAACGACATCCTAAACGAACAGACACAATTCAAATCGCACGCATTATTCGAACACATCTCACCACACACACACAGCTCCAATCTTTCGAAACACTTTCTCGTCGCCAACAACAAGACGAGCAGCGCTACTAACGACAGCCTCTGATGAAGCCTTCTATAGGTGAAAGCCGGTTTAGGCTGTAAGGTAAAACTTTACGTTTTTACTTTTAAAAAACTTTGTGTTCCGAGTCGTCAATATTATAGTGATATTTAGTTAAGTAACGGACACGTCATGGACAACGAAATCCAAGAACATAAATAAATATTAATTAAAATAACTATCAAGGAAAAATCCAAATAAAAACAAATAAGTACCACAATAAAATACAATCATAATTTGAAGAAATAAAAATAAAGAAAAAACAACTATGAAACAAATATGAGTAATGAAAAATAAACCAAAAAACTAAAATAAAGTAAGGAAGGACCCAGGTAGGATAGGAGTAAGTAAGGAAAATAACCAGAACAAACCAACGTACATAATAAAACTATTTTGTATTGAAGAAACAAAGAATGAGAATCAGTAAGTAAGGCAAAACCCAGAACAAACCGACACCCCTAAAATAAAGACTGTTTTTCAAGAAACAAGCTAGGATATGAATAAGGAAGTAAATACCCTGAACAAACCGAAATACCTAATAAAAAGGAATGATTTTGAAGAAACAAGGTAGTAGGATAAGAAGACTACAAGGAATACCCAAAAGAAACCCAGTAAGAAGAAAATAAAAACCCCAAAAGAGATTAAAAGTCACAAACGAAAGTATAACGCCCAAAAACAGAAACTAATCTAAAGTAGATGTAAACAAAAGTGTTTAGAGGTATAAGTAAAAGTGCACCCATGAAAGTTATTTTATAATGAAAAAAAAAAACAAATCTTAAGAATCCTCTATAAATAAAATTCTTGATAATATAAAACTATAAAACTGATTAGTGATAGTATCAAGAAATAACAGGGGACCAGTGCAAGTTATTTTATTATAGTAGATAAACTTCAAGAAAGTGTATGAAATGCTTAAACTAAGTAAATGTGTACCTTTGAACAACTTTAAAGTTTTTAATTTAACTTCAGAAATACTATTTGGTAGAATAGTATTATGAAAATCAAATACAAATGTTTCTAAGAAGGTGCCACTCTTTGTCTAACAACATTCACTAAAATGAGAAAGATAAATTGAGAGCAGGTAATTAATAAGTGAAGTGACAAGGGATACATCCCTAATATAAAATAAAAACAGATCAGACTGCACAAAATTAATTTTAAGAAATAAGTTAAAAATGAAGGGACAGATGTGTTCTGTTTCTATTAAAGTCAATTAACTCTATACTTAAATGTTGGAAATAGAGTGTAATGTTTTATTATTCAAATATTTATTATGTTTAATAGTATTAATCAAGGCTGAAATGTCTGAGTGTGCATACCATTCTTTTATTATAAAATATTTATTATGTGTTACTAGTAACAATCAAGACTAAAATGTCAGAGTTTGAGTACCACCTTTTTAATTTCAAATATTTGTTATGTATTAATAGTATGAATTCAATACTAAATGTTCTTGTAGTTAAGTAAGGAAATTTTAATTAATATTGTATTAGAATAGAAGGTCAGAAGGGGTATAAACAAGCTGTATTATTCAAAAACTTTGTATGTAAAAACAGATAAAATCTAGGCCAAATGGTAAATCTCAACAACCTTATAAGTGATGAATTAAGTCAAGCAAACTAGTTAAACTGATGAAATTTATATAAGGTAAATCAGTCACAGAGTATTATAACTGAAACTATACTTTAGAAAGATATTGTAAAAAGATAGGAAGAATTATTGGAAAAAATGCAAATGTAATAACTGAAAAATCAAAGGGGGGAGTCACAAATTAAAGAATAATATTTAAAAAGATAACCAATTAATAAAATTACAAGAAATTAAGGGGAGATAAACATTTTATTTCAATCTGAGATTTAGTACAATCATCAATATAACATATAAAATGGCAAACATTTTGAGAAAAACAGCAAGTAATTTTTAAAGCCTACATTTAAAAATACAGTATATATGGCTTTTGAAAGAAAAAACTTTGTAAAAATGTCTTATTTGGTATCAAATCAAGCAGAATGAACTAAAGAAAGAGATTATGTATTTAGTATTTAATAAAATTAGATAATAGGAAAAATATATTCAGTAATATAATGTAAATTTCATACATGTAACGGAACCGAAAAAGATTTAAAACAATGTATTGCTAATATTAAATTGGCTAAGACGTTTTCAGATGACGAAGGAAGTTAGAACAGTTGATTATTAGACTTTGTCAAGCACACTTGAACGAGATCTTGCTAAATATTAACCTATAGCGAAGACAAGTATGGCGTTCGTTAACTAAGCCTAGTCTACGGTGAAAATCGCGAATTTCGAAAACTTAACTTAAACTTTAAATTCAGTGAAAACAACCAATACAAACATTAAACTAAATTAATACGGAACAGAAAATAAGTGAATGAATTATTTAAACCTATAAAACCAATAATTCTGAATAACAAGATGAACTTTGTAATTTTTGACCTTATTGACAAAAGTGAATTAAAACATTATCCAACACATTTTATCGAGGTGAATCACAGAACACTGAACCAGGACCACTCCACTAACACCAGAAAGAATAATCACTACTGCTGAGACGAGGAAACATTGAAAAGGCAACATTTATTGGAAGAAATTTTCGTCGAGCCGACTTCATTTTAACAGATGCAGTACTGAAGCAGCCATCTTGAATCCCACAATTCCTTTCAAGCACTGCCAGTCTAGTCGTCAAGACGACAATGGTTTGAAATTTTACTTTGATAAACATTATATATTAAATCATAACTTTGTAATTTTTAATTCTTAAGCTATTTACTTGTAAGTGTTATACTTTCCTGACCTTACCCTTTCTCTGACTATATAATATAACCGTTAAAAGAACCTGATGATTAATATTAATAACGTATGAAAAAAATAATCGATCGCCCTGAGAACGAGTCGATGCTAGCTGTGGAATAATCGATTTACAATCGATATATGATTAAAATTGTTAATAAATATTGAAATTCTGTAAAATTGGTTTCTGTTTATTTATAAAATTTATAAATAGAAATAAAATAGAATAAAATTGAGATCATGGACTATCCGAAAGGCGGCCATTACCAAAGTGGAAGGAGTATACATAAATAAGAAGAAGAACCGTCAATCGATTAGTGCTGCAGATAATACAATTAACGCAGAAATTAATTCTAACTACTAAAAGTGATATAGTTGACAGAAACAGTAATACGGATTTAAAATTTTACATAAAACAATTACAAAAATTATTTACTAAATACTAAACAAATAAAACAATTAAAACAATATTTTTCAAAAAACAAAAACAACAAATTTTTTATTTTTGTTAACAAACAAATTTTTATATTTTGTTACAAAATTGGCGCCCAACTGAAGCGGCTTCAATTAGTGATTGATAGGCCACTATAACTTGCCCAATTCCTAATTTTAGCATGGCAGCGGTTATCAAGTCAGAGGAATAAGCAAAATGCAACGTTGAGCAACATCGAAGAAACGGGCGGCGGAGGCCGAAAAGGAAATCAATATGGAAGACAAGGAGGCGACGCCGGTGGAAGACGTGGAAATGATACTACCTCCGATCGAACCAACCAAACCGATGTTACAAAAGGAACAACCCGAGGTACCCACACAAACAGGGGGCGTAAATATCCCAGAGAAACAGGTAGAAAAGTCCACACGAACAGAGAATAGGGACATGCAAGAAATGTTCAGGCTGATGATGGAAATGAGTAAGAAAATGGATTCCACAAAGCTAGAAATCAAATCCACAAAGGAAGAATTGAGTAACGAAAGGAAGGAGGACAACCAGTCTTTAAAGGAAGAATTCAAAACAACCAAGGAAGAACTGGGCAATAAAATTGAGGATACAAATAAGATAATTGAAGAAAATAGTAAGAAGATGGAAGAAAACAGTAAGAAGATGGAAGGTGACTACCAACAGTTAAGCGAAGAATTAAGGGAGAATAGTAGGAAGATGGAAAGTGACAACCAACAGTTGAAGGAAGAGTTAAGGGAAAATAACAAGAAAATGGAAGAGAAGATGGAGGAGAAGTTGGAAAAATTGAAGGAGGATAACCAACTATTACGAGAAGAATTAAGGGAGGTTAACCAGGAAAATATAGACAAGTTAGAGGAGAGGATAGAGTTGTTGAAGGAAGAATTGAACAAGGAAATCAACGATAATAAGGAATCTACAAATAAGAAATTAGAAGAGGAAACCGTAGTACTAAAACAACAAATCATGGAAGTTGACGAAAGATGTAGCCAGACCAAGCGGGAAGTGCAGGGTCTTAAGGAAGAAGTAACCACCAAAATAACCAATATCGAAGAAACCAACAGAACCAAATTGGAAGAAAACCGGAAGGAAACTCAGGAAGAATTAGGGAAGGTACGGAACCAAGTTACGGAAAGATGTTACGGTATGGAAGTGGTTATGATGAATATCACCGGCCAAGTGTGGCAGAGCCAGGAAGAGATGGAAGTAATTAGAAACAGACCCACTAACTTCACGGGTATCCCCGTAAACGAGAATCGGGAATGGCTGAATTTCCGCCAATATAAAAGGAAGCCAATGGAGTTTTTGGCCCGAATCGAGGAATACTTTGCCAAACATAGGGGAAATAGGTGGATTAATAACCGGGAACTGTTGGACGAATCATTCCGGGAGATGACTGACAATTGGTGGATGGTGAACCGAAGTGAGATCGCTGACTACCAGCAATTCAAAAACTTATTCAAAGCGAAGTACTGGTTGGAGACCACCCAGAACTTAATACGGGACAACATCTGTCATGGCCGATACAACACACAAATAGGTAACACTATGACTGCCTACTTCCTCGGAAAAGTATGTCTGGCGAAGCATTTGGAACCGGCCATACCAGAAGAATGCCTCGTAAACAAGCTATCATACCATTACGATAAAGACGTAATAAGAGCAAGGAGGGGTAGCCAGATAAAAACGATACAAGCGATGACTGAACTGTTAGAAAATTATGAGACTGAAGAGTACTATCGGCAAAGCAGAAGGAGGAATGATCGGCTGGAAATCAGAAATAATCAATACCCAAATAACGGTAATAACCATAACGGCAATGGCTACCAAGGGAACCGAAACAATTCCAATTATTATAATAACAACAACAACAACAACAACAACAATAATAATAATAATAATGTTCCTAATAACCAAAATGCAAATAGGAGTAATAACGGTTACCAAGGTAATCGAAATAATTATTACCAGTATCCGAATATTAATAGTCGGAGAAACCCAAACCAAAATAATACCGAACGGTATTATAATAATATTAGAGGATACCCACAAAACAATAACAATAATAACAATAGGTTTTCCCGACCCAGGGTAAATTTCATACGAGCCGAAGACAACAGGCAACGAAGATACACCCATCAGCGGCGTAACAGTTTCCACGAGTATGATGATCGGCGGAGAAGCGGAGAATGGGATGGTCCGAGGTACAATCCGCCTTGACGAAGTACCAGTCTAGATGGTCCAGAACGGCAACCAAACCGAGAACAACCATTTGAACATCGCACGGAGCGGCAGGAACCCACTCAAGGTTTCCCGACTGACGCCTCGGTCGGTCCTAACATTAATAACAACGAAAATGAGAATTTAAACAGGAGGAGGCAGTGATGAATTATCATGACCCTTCACTGCTCCTATCTCCTGGGTATCAACAAAAGTTGCAAAGAGCAACTAACTCTAATAAAATTACAATCATTAGTTGCAACTACCTAAAAAATATTAGAAACGAACTATTGGAGGAGGATGACACTAGCCTCAATAGTCTAAACAATGAAATAATATATATAATAATATAATAAACGCGGAAGTAGAAGGAATCTTCGCCTAATTAATGATCGATACCAGTGAGAACGTATCTATAATTAACACAACTGAATTGGAGAGAATCCAAAAAGGATGTGGTCAAATATTGCCAACATTACCGATAAATAACATAGTATTAATAGGTGCCACTGGTCGCCAAAACAAAACGATCAGAAGGCAAGTTTCAGTAAACGTGATTAGCAAGGGTATAGCTAATAGCTAAACATGGTATTTTTAATTGCAACAGGATTGCCCTTTAATATATTGGTGGGGTACGATGTACTAAGGAGGAACTCCGCTCTCATCGATTTACGCACAGAAAAGGCATCACTGTTTGCAGAAGGGCTGACCTGGACGGCTGATTTAGTAGGTAGCGAGACAGTACTTCCCAGCAGTATCCACCAACAACTTCGGAACATAAACTATATCGAAAATAACTCCATAATTAACCCCATAATATACGACAACACGGATGAGGATTTATGGTCACAAAAGATACAGGAAATAAGGGATTTCCGGGGCGGAATCACAAGTGAAAAATTGCCCATACACCAAGCGAATCAGTTAATAAGAATATATGAAAGGTATCGCTCAGTATTTTCAGCCAAACCAGGTAAGGTAAAAAATTACCAATGTACACTTAAATTTAGAGAAACAGTGGAGTTTAACCGAAAATCATATCCCATTGCGCATTCACGAAAAGAGGCTGTAAGGGCAGAAATTCACAAAATGATTGACAGTGACATCATAGAGAGTAGCCAATCTCCATTCACCAGCCCTATCGTGGCTATTCCTAAGAAAAACGGCCACGTCTGGCTTAGCTTGGATGCGCGCGAAATAAACAAAATGATCATCAATGACAGAACATCGCCCGGTGACATAGAAGAAATCTTGAAACGATTCCACGGTACCAAGTACTTTAGTACCTGGGACACGGTATGCGGTTACTGGCAGGTGGAGTTACACCCACAGAGTCGTCAGTATCTGGCATTCATATTCGAAGGGCGCAATTACTGGCGCAATTACCAATTCAAGAGATTGCCCTTCGGACTCGTGAATTCAGTAGCCATCTTTGTGGCCTGCATGGACCAGACACTTGGACAGGAAGCACTTCAGTTTACCACCGTGTATGTAGACGATCTACTGATTACCTCAGAAACTTGGGAGGAACACTGCTACCGCGTGGAACACGTACTTGAGAAGAGAAGTTGGCTGTAAATAACATCACGCTTAAATTAGAAAAACCCAAGTTCATTGAAAGAGAAGTTCAGTTTTTGGGGTTTAACTTGGACGACCAAGGAATCTCACTGTCAGCAGAAAAGGTGGAAGCGATCCAGAAATTCCCTGCACCAAAGAATAGAAAGCAATTACAGTCATTCCTGGAACTCTGTAATTATTACCGCAAGTTCCAGGAACAATATTCGGAATTAGCCGCAAAGTTTCAACCACAATTATCTTCTAAAAACAAATGGATCTGGGGTCAAGAGCAGGACATGACTTTCCAACTCATTAAGGAAAAATTTTTCAAAACCATAATACTTCGCCACCCAAATTTTAAACAACCTTTTTTCTTAAACTGCGATGCCAGCAACATCAGCCTAGGAACGACACTGTATCAAGAAGATGAGAAGGGTCAACATCTAGTGATTAGCTTTGCGAGTAGGTCTTTAAACCAGTGCGAAAGGAACTACAAGGTCACTGAAAAGGAATTGCTGAGTGTAGTATTCGCTTGTGGTAAATTCCGCACCTACATCTTGGGTTACCCAGTTACCGTCCGAACAGACCATAAATCCATATTGTTCCTAAGGAGATGCAAATTGAGTCACGGCAGACTGGCCAGGTGGATACTTGCTCTGCAAGAGTACGATCTACAATGGGAATACATCCCGGGAAAAAAGAATGTCGTAGCAGACGTGTTATCACGTATTAATGTGGAAAAGCAAACTTTCGAGGGAGAGAAGGAGAGCATACTCAAAATCTACCACATTATTAGCACCAGAGCCGATTTAGCAGCATTATTAATGAACATTAGCACCCACCAGCAATCTGACCCGAAATTGAAAAACATAAAAACTCGATTGGAAGAAGGACATGAAACAGTAGCTCAATATTACCAAATAAATAAAGAAATCTTATTCATTAAAATGTCATTAAAGCAGGAGACCTGGAAGGTGATTACTCAAACCCATATTGAAAAAGAAATAATAGTAAATTATCATATACGATATGGGCGCCTTAAAGGTGATTAAGGCTCTGGAGGTGAGCTTTCACATAAAAAACATAAACCGGAAGGTGAGGAGGTATATCAAATATTGTCATATTTGCCAACTGGTAAAATCTAACAACGAGAAGAAGGAAGGCATTATGATTCCAATAACATCCCAGGCGAAATTGGAGAAGGTGTTCTTAGACATCTGCGGACCCGTTCCCCGTAGTGGCGGTTGACACCGATATAAATACCTGATAATAGTAATGGACCATTTCACTAAGTTTATTAAGCTATACCCAGCTAATCGGGCAACTACTATGAAAATTCTGGGAGTAATAACAGAACAATATATCCCACACATAGGGAAACCATCTTCGATCATCACGGATCATGGAACCCAATTTAAGGGGAGAAAATGGCGGGATACCCTATGATCACTGGGTATTCGAACATAAAAAAACATCGGTCTACCACCCGAGTAGTAATCCGGCAGAGAGGGTGTTAAGAGAAGTGGGGAGGATATTGAGAACTTATTGTCACCATCAACAGAAAAAATGGCAAGAATATCTAGCAGCCACGGAGGAATTCCTCAACTTGGCATACCATCCAGCTATAGGAATTACCCCATACTCCGCCATGTACGAGAAACCACCCCCACGAGAGATCAAAGAAATCCTAGAGTTCCCCATGAATAACGTTTATAAATTCGACAAAGTAAAATTCTACAACAAAGTGGCTGAAGACCAGGAGAAGCGGCAAACCAAGTATCAGAAGGTGTTTGGTAAAATAATAACTTATAAAATAGGAGAAAAAATACTGTTGAAAAATCGTGAACTACCCAGCACGCTAGAAGGAATAACGAAGAAGTTATTGCTACTGTATACAGGACCATATGTAGTCTCCAAAATAAATAACAATAAAACATAGAAATAAAGGAGATGGTTTCAGATAAAATCAAAGGTGTGTATAACCAGGCTTCCATAAAAAAATATTATGAGGAGTAGAATTTTGAATTTAAAACTAGAAAATTCAAAAATATAGTAAGAGCAACTTACTGTGATGGTACAATTCTGGTACAATCTTACATTTATAAAAATATGGTCCAAAAAACCATAATTATTGTGTTTATTTCCTAACAATTATTTGGTAATAAATTTTGCAATATTTCATAATCCCTATAAAGTTTTGGTGAGTGGACTATATAATATTTTATACAACGCAGATTGGAATTGACAGGATTTCGATCGCTTTCATTGAAAAACTGCGAACATAGCAAAAAACCGTGTGTCACATATAGCGATAACGAGCCTAACCCTGATGACGTCAGCTGAAGGAATGCATACTTCTGTAAACAACTCGAGGCTTGGCTATACGAACAAAAGACTGGTGACGTAGTTTTTGCCCCACCTACGCAATGTTTAACAAAGACTCTGTGTCATTTTCGCCTGGACAGTGAACGGAGCCGGCCGGCAGAGATTCACTGAGTATGAATTTTTAACTTTTACACCACCAAAAGTGGTTAACAACAAAAGTGTTTTAAATAACAGTGATACCTTACAATTCGGTAAGGTGTAATCATCTAAGATGTGATCGTTAATACAATCGACGAACTCGCGGTGTGCGACGTTCTACCGAAAAAACAACGGCAGCTAAGTATTAGCTATCCGCTATTTAATATCATTCAAGTTCATAACGAAATTCAAATGACCAATTCAAAATTCATTCAATAATTTAAATGAGCTCATAAAATAACAAATTTGTACGAGAGAGAGAGAGAGAGAGAGAGAGAGAGAGAGAGAGAGAGAGAGAGAGAGAGAGAGAGAGAGAGAGAGAGAGAGAGAGAGAGAGCGTGAACTAAATAATTCAAGTGCTGGGTTGTGCAAATATTTATTGTTTATCATGTTTAGTATACCATAGTTATTACAAATGTTTATTTTGGAGGGTCAAAAAACTGTAATTATTATTAATGTTTATGTTCAGATAAATGGGACTACGCCCCGAGGCATAAAAACGTGCATGTTTGGCACAATTTTTTTGTGAATATATGGGAATATGTCTTTTGTGAGTAGTGTTTGAATAAAGGGTAATGTCATTGGTAAAAATTACACTCACGAGTGAGTTATTTCAGGTAATACATTTCGCCATTACTGGTTCGTTAACACGAATTCTGGACCGCAAGGTAAGCCTAATCTCATATGTTGTTGCACGGACTTGCATCATGGCGCCCGTAATTATTCAGTATTATAATTGTTAAGTAAATTTTATGTGACAGTAATTTGTAGAATCACATTTGGCGCCCGAACAGGGACTCGACATAAAAATTAATTTTATGTGGAGTAACACCTACCAGGAAAGCGGAATAATTACCTGAAATAATTTCGTAAGTACATAAACACGGGCGTAAAATAGGGTTAAGTTACGAGGTTATAAACATATATGTTTTAGAGATATAAGAACCAAAATGAGTACTAATGACAATATAACATTAGAAATCAGTACAACTGATGAAAATTTGACTAGTGAGATGGATGTTCCATTAACATAAATTAGTCAGATTGGCAAGTCGAGTACGACTGCATTTGTACAATCAGAGACAATACCAATAACCTCCATCTCAAGTAGTCAAGACGTACATAAGACAGATGGTACGGCTGCAATGATGCAGTTATTATTAAATAAATTCGATGAACAAAGTAACAAATTCGATGTAAAGTTAGATGAAATAAAAAGAGAAATTAAAAACCGTAACAATAATCTTAATAAGCAATGTGATATAGTAATTTCAAAGTTGGATGAGCAATTAATCCAAATAGAGAATCAGAAGGTGAGTAGTAGTGAAAATATGACAAAAAACGAAGTACTGATTAATAAAGTAAGTAACAGTGATAATTTGAATAATGAGTTTACAGGTAGTAAGAATGATATGATATTAGAAAATGATAATGAGAATATTATGAGTGATAATGAGGTGTTTGTGTGTGTTGAGTCAGAGAGAGAGCTTACAGAAAGTACATTTGTAAAAGGGGTGCAGGGGTTAGAATTTTCCTTTGATGTTGTGTTAGGGGGTGAAGTCAAGTCTTCACGTATTTTTAATAAGGACGAGAGTTCCTTAAATTTATATTTGGGAGACGATAGGTCTACAAATAAAGTTCCTTGGTGTTTTTGTGTACCTCATAGGTGGTACAGTAATTTTGAGTTAGTTACCCCTGCATATTTGGAGGGAGAGAGAGTGTAACTTGGTGTTATGGTGAGAAATATATTAAGAGAGAAAGTGTAGAGAGGTATTGTGAGAGAAAGAGAGTAATAGAAATTTTTAAAGTAAATAGAAAGTATAGAGAACTTGTAGAAAGGTTAGGAGTAGAGATGGTGGATGAAAATAATAAATACTTACCTTGTAGTAACAGTGAAATTGAAATAATAATAGATAATGAGAATAATGGTATCAAGCACTTACCTTGGGAAGTAACAGGTGTAGTAGTAGAAAATTATGATGATAATTACTATATGACTAACAAGATTATAACATATGATAATACTGAGGGAGACAGAACTATACCCGATATTGACTTAATATATAATAAACCGATTGAGATTGTAAACGAAATATATAAAATGTTTGATAATTATTATAATGATTATAATAATAAAAGTTATTTACTAAACAATAAGATAAATAGACCTAAGATTAGAATGTTATTCAACGATGGAGGATAAATTGTTTTATAGTGAAATGAACATTTAATATATGTGAAAAGTGGTTTTGAAACGGACTGCATATGGACTGATTTTGATTAATGACAAAATAATGAAGTTGGATTGTATATTTTTCATTGTGTTTATGTATTAATATCAACGTATTTATGTATTTTTGATGTTGTGTATTACAGGTAAATTTTATGTACACCATGTATTACATATTGTTTTAACAATTAACATGTTTTTGTTTAACTAAACAAGTGACAATTTTTAAATAATTGAATAATAGTTAAAGGTCAATTACTGAATTAAAATGGTACAAAAGAAAGTTGTACTAAATTTATAATTGCAGTAGTAATGAAGTTAAATAATTAATTTGTAACGAATAAAAAATTTTTAATGAATAATAAATGATTGAGTAAGAATATATATTTGAAAACTGATATGTACTGTTATGAGTAGGTGAGAAATAAGTTTTATAATGCAATTGTCAATGATTATAGTAATGTAGGATGTTTAAAAACGAATAGTGCCTGGGTATAAATAGAGGCATGTGAGTTATTCAATTAATGTAAATGGAGTCAGATAGTTAAGAATTTTAAAGAAAATAATACAAAGAGAGTATTAGATATTGACGGACACAGTAGTTAGTGATTATTTGTAGAGGTGAGTAAAGTAAAGGTTAAACATTTAATTGTTGCTGATGATATTTTGTAGTGGGGGTGAGGTAATAAGGAGTGGCCAACGTATAGCGTTGTGGCAGGTAATAGCGTAGTTTAAGGGAGTGTTTGCCAAATTTTTTGGAAGGGCAAAATATTATGAATGTATATAGCCAGGTAGGGAACACCCATCTCTATACAAAGACGCGCGGTGCCATAGGATTTATCGTCGGAATGAAATTAGTGAAAGGTGTTTATAATTGAGAAACTGGTGTCATGATAGGTAAATTTGGTTGTCAGTTAGAAAAAGGTGAGTAAGAGTATATAATAAGTTAAAGCATAGTGAATACAGGAGTCACCCAGACTAATCAGGAAAAATGTGAAAGGTTAGGTAGAAAATTCAGAGTAGAAAGGGAATAGGGAATGATGAAATAATAAGAACGTAATATGAATATTAATAATAAATTTGAAATTGTGAAGAATTAAATGATAAATAATTGATGACTAATTAATGAAAGTTTAGAATATTTAGTAATTGAAATCGTAACTTTTATAATTTGAATGCAAATTTAAATAGATAGAATGTGTAAATTCTAATCAAGACTATTTCAATGTATTAAATGTATTTATGTATCAATGTTGATTATGATGTATCATGTATTATGTATTAACAGAGAAATTTTAACATGAAGTATGGGAAATAGTGTGTGTGGAGGAGACAGAGGGGTAAATATTATTGACATCGCCAGTTATTAACTGTTAATAATAATAATAATAATATTAATTTCAATAAGATTTTATTAATTATTTTTTTCCTATAAAATGTTTTTCTCCATGTTTGAGTAATATTTGGGAGATTTAAGTAATATTGGGGATTTACATGTGGATTTCCATAATGTTTTATTTAAATATTTGTTTCTTTTATAATTACATTAATTATCATCGATGGGAATCGAAACAATTTTTATAAAAAAAGGGTAGTCCATGAAGAGAATGGCAATTCTATATAATTCTTGTATTTTATATTTTTTGTATTTGTATTTCTAGTATTTCAAGCAAACCCAGTGCTTATTAACGCAAACCAGCACATAGCTGAGGGAAAACAGATCAGTTAAGGATATAGTCATATACCAAGCCACTATTTTGATATTTTAATTTATTGTTTCAGTTTTGTTTATTGGTTCAGTTCAGTTATTGTTTGGTGATGTTATGACGGCGGTCCTGAGCTGGCCAGCGCGTCAGAGCAGGAACGTTATGCGCCTGATTGGCCTTATGGTGTTGGGATCTCGAAGGAGAAGTCTAGTAAGGTCATGCAGGTACTGTCATCATCATCGGACCACGGGTGAGTTATTGATTTTCTTTTAATATAAATTGTATGGGGGTTGTGGCGACATATCCTGGCTGATCCCTTTAGGAAGTACGAATGTGTCAATGAAAGTTTTTATGCTTCGGCACAAAATCTTTCATTGAGGGGGTTTTGTGATGGTACAATTCTGGTACAATCTTACATTTATAAAAATATGGTCCAAAAAACCATAATTATTGTGTTTATTTCCTAACAATTATTTGGTAATAAATTTTGCAATATTTCATAATCCCTATAAAGTTTTGGTGAGTGGACTATATAATATTTTATACAACGCAGATTGGAATTGACAGGATTTCGATCGCTTTCATTGTAAAACTGCAAACATAGCAAAAAACCGTGTGTCACATATAGCGATAACGAGCCTAGCCCTGATGACGTCAGCTGAAGGAATGCATACTTCTGTAAACAACTCGAGGCTTGGCTATACGAACAAAAGACTGGTGACGTAGTTTTTGCCCCACCTACGCAATGTTTAACAAAGACTCTGTGTCATTTTCGCCTGGACAGTGAACGGAGCCGGCCGGCAGAGATTCACTGAGTATGAATTTTTAACTTTTACACCACCAAAAGTGGTTAACAACAAAAGTGTTTTAAATAACAGTGATACCTTACAATTCGGTAAGGTGTAATCATCTAAGATGTGATCGTTAATACAATCGACGAACTCGCGGTGTGCGACGTTCTACCGAAAAAACAACGGCAGCTAAGTATTAGCTATCCGCTATTTAATATCATTCAAGTTCATAACGAAATTCAAATGACCAATTCAAAATTCATTCAATAATTTAAATGAGCTCATAAAATAACAAATTTGTACGAGAGAGAGAGAGAGAGAGAGAGAGAGAGAGAGAGAGAGAGAGAGAGAGAGAGAGAGAGAGAGAGAGAGAGAGAGAGAGAGAGCGTGAACTAAATAATTTAAGTGCTGGGTTGTGCAAATATTTATTGTTTATCATGTTTAGTATACCATAGTTATTACAAATGTTTATTTTGGAGGGTCAAAAAACTGTAATTATTATTAATGTTTATGTTCAGATAAATGGGACTACGCCCCGAGGCGTAAAAACGTGCATGTTTGGCACAATTTTTGTGTGAATATATGGGAATATGTCTTTTGTGAGTAGTGTTTGAATAAAGGGTAATGTCATTGGTAAACATTACAAGCACGAGTGAGTTATTTCAGGTAATACATTTCGCCATTACTGGTTCGTTAACACGAATTCTGGACCGCAAGGTAAGCCTAATCTCATATGTTGTTGCACAGACTTGCATCATGGCGCCCATAATTATTCAGTATTATAATTGTTAAGTAAATTTTATGTGACAGTAATTTGTAGAATCACATTACAACCAACTATTTATGAAATAATTTTGAAAATAAAGAAAAAGAATTTTGAATTTAAAACAAATAAATTTAAAAATATAGTAAGTACAACTTACAACCAACTATTTATAAAATAATTTTGAAATAAAGAAAAGGAATTTAGAATGACCACTACCACATAAGATCAACTTGCCACAATTATTAACAGCATTTAATATTGAGTAGTTATGGAATTACCAAACTCTAAAAAACTATAAGAACAACTGATACAAATAAAATGAATAAACTTGTTTTGGAATAAAAATAATAAAACCTTTACGAATACAAAGAGAAACAATGACCACATAAATATTATAATTAAAGAATTCATTTGGATAAAAACAAGAGCGAAATAATTTTTGAAAAAGAAAAAAGAAATATATATATATATATATATCTATAATATAACTATGATCATAAATTGAATGTCAATTATAATAAAGACAATTAGAAGAATAATTGTAATAACATGAAACCAGTGGAACAATTCATAAGAACTAAGAAAAACAAAAATATAATAACATATATGCTACCAATAACCAGAAGAAGATTGTAATAACAACAAAAGAATAACAGTGAATTCAAATAAAAAACTTTACACTTAATAACTAGTGATAATTATATTAAAAGAGCTTCCAACCATGATAAGAAATAATATATCAGCAGAGCTAACAATTAAGAAGAATAACTGAGAAGAAAAATAACTGAGATAGAAATATTAACAAATCTGAGCAAATAGGAAGTGAGGTATCCAAAGATATTTTTTAATAGTCGTAAAATAGACTATTCTTATCTAATTTTTATTAATGACTGTCTGTAGATAATTCCAGCAGTATTATTATGTTCTGAGCAGAGATGAATTTCCTCTGATCTCAATGAGTAGTGTAGTATGGCCAGCAGAGTATGTAGCCAACAGTGCCTCTCTGAACTGCCCCAGCTCACGTGTTAGGGAATGTTAGGGAATGAATATCCCAAGGATAAAACACCAAGTTAAGAAAAATAAATATAAATAATAACAAAACTCAGATAACAATAACTATCAAGGGAAAAAAAATGTAAGCTCAAATATGAAGAAGCAAAGATAGAAATGGGAAGGAAGTCAAGAAAAATAATATCTAATAAATATCATAAGCAATTATTTCAGACACACTCAAAGTATGGTCTGAACTAATCACTTCTGGAGGAGAGCAATCTGTAGCATGACAGATTATCCACATTATAATGGATGAAAAATGATCATAAATAAATATCAATTAAAATAACTATCACGGAAAAATCCAAATAAAAACAAATAAGTACCACAATAAAATACAATCATAATTTGAAGAAATAAAAATAAAGAAAAAACAACTATGAAACAAATATGAGTAATGAAAAATAAACCAAAAAACTAAAATAAAGTAAGGAAGGACCCAGGTAGGATAGGAGTAAGTAAGGAAAATAACCAGAACAAACCAACGTACATAATAAAACTATTTTGTATTGAAGAAACAAAGAATGAGAATCAGTAAGTAAGGCAAAACCCAGAACAAACCGACACCCCTAAAATAAAGACTGTTTTTCAAGAAACAAGCTAGGATATGAATAAGGAAGTAAATACCCTGAACAAACCGAAATACCTAATAAAAAGGAATGATTTTGAAGAAACAAGGTAGTAGGATAAGAAGACTACAAGGAATACCCAAAAGAAACCCAGTAAGAAGAAAATAAAAACCCCAAAAGAGATAAAAGTCACAAACGAAAGTATAACGCCCAAAAACAGAAACTAATCTAAAGTAGATGTAAACAAAAGTGTTTAGAGGTATAAGTAAAAGTGCACCCATGAAAGTTACTTTATAATGAAAAAAAAAACAAATCTTAAGAATCCTCTATAAATAAAATTCTTGATAATATAAAACTGATTAGTGATAGTATCAAGAAATAACAGGGGACCAGTGCAAGTTATTTTATTATAGTAGATAAACTTAAAGAAAGTGTATGAAATGCTTAAACTAAGTAAATGTGTACCTTTGAACAACTTTAAAGTTTTTAATTTAACTTGCAGAAATAATATTTGGTAGAATAGTATTATGAAAATCAAATAGAAATGTTTCTAAGAAGGTGCCACTCTTTGTCTAACAACATTCACTAAAATGAGAAAGATAAATTGAGAGCAGGTAATTAATAAGTGAAGTGACAAGGGATACATCCCTAATATAAAATAAAAACAGATCAGACTGCACAAAATTAATTTTAAGAAATAAGTTAAAAATGAAGGGACAGATGTGTTCTGTTTCTATTAAAGTCAATTAACTCTATACTTAAATGTTGGAAATAGAGTGTAATGTTTTATTATTCAAATATTTATTATGTTTAATAGTATTAATCAAGGCTGAAATGTCTGAGTGTGGATACCATTCTTTTATTATAAAATATTTATTATGTGTTACTAGTAATAATCAAGACTACAATGTCTGAGTTTGAGTACCACCTTTTTAATTTCAAATATTTGTTTTGTATTAATAGTATGAATTCAATACTAAATGTTCTTGTACTTAAGTAAGGAAATTTTAATTAATATTGTATTAGAATAGAAGGTCAGAAGGGGTATAAACAAGCTGTATTATTCAAAAACTTTGTATGTAAAAACAGATAAAATCTAGGCCAAATGGTAAATCTCAACAACCTTATAAGTGATGAATTAAGTCAAGCAAACTAGTTAAACTGATGAAATTTATATAAGGTAAATCAGTCACAGAGTATTATAACTGAAACTATACTTTAGAAAGATATTGTAAAAAGATAGGAAGAATTATTGGAAAAAATGCAAATGTAATAACTGAAAAATCAAAGGGGGGAGTCACAAATTAAAGAATAATATTTAAAAAGATAACCAATTATACTTTGTTCACCGAGTGTTTGCAGAAAATATTTCAAGCGAATGACATTGACGAGGGTCGGATTCTATTGTTATCAGTAACATTCCAACGCCCGTTTCACAGCAGTCTGCCAACTCATATTTCCTGTTCGTCACGTTCTGTAGGTACTGTGTGTAATCTACTGACTTCAGTTCCTTCCTTGTTTTCACTGTTGAATAACGTGTCATTTGGGTCTGTTTTTACTGTTTAGTTATTATTAATAGCTTGGACTAAAACTGTACAATATGGAGACTCTTTCCCCAATAGCAAGGAACAAACGCGGCAAAGTTATACATAGTGCTAAGAGATTGTGTACAGTGAATAATGTTAAACATTTAAGTACAGAGAATCCTACCATAAAAAAGGACAAGGCCATGGAAAAAGTTGCTGAAATGACCGGTGTTAGCAAGCTTAGTGTTTATAGTGTTATTAATGTATATTTGAAAAACAAAACGTTAGGCTTGAGTTCACCAAAAAATAAAAAATCTAGAGTAGCAGCAGTAGATAAATTGGACGAATTTACAAAATGTGCTATTAGGAGAAAAGTTCAAGAATTTTTTTTTCAAAAATGAACAACCGACAATAAATAAAATTTTGAGTGCAGTTAACAACGATAAAGACTTACCGGATTTCAAACGGTCTACGCTATATAAACTGTTAAAATCATTGAATTTTAAATTTCATGAAAGAAGACATAACATGTTTATCTGTGACAGGGATGATATAGTTGTATGGTGACGGAATTACCTACGCAAAATTAAACAGTTTCGTGAAGAAGGCCGTAAAATTTACTATCAAGACGAAACTTGGGTAAATGCACGCCATGTCAAAAATAAGGTTTGGCAAGATAAAACTATTAAGTCGCCGAAAGATCCGTTTTTGAAAGGTCTGTCGACAGGACTACGAAGTCCGAAGGGGAAAGGAAGCCGCCTAACAGTTGTGCATACGGGCTGTGAAGAAGGCTTTTTGAAATACGGATTAATGGTGTTCCAATCAAAGTCTACTGCTGACTATCACGAAGAAATGACCGGGAAAGTATTTGAAGATTACTTTCGAGAACTCCTACCTTCCCTGGAAGATAACTCTGTTGTGGTGTTAGATAACGCACCATATCATTCAGTAAAGTGTGAAAAAATTCCGAACATGTGGAAAAAAATGAAATAGCAAATTGGTTAAAACAAAAAGGTTTTAATGCTGATAGTAGTTATCTAAAGAAAGAACTTCTTTATATAGTAGAACAAGAAAAAGGAAATTACGACAAATATGTTATTGATGAGATGGCCAAGAAGGAAAACAAGACAGTATTGAGATTACCCCCCTATCACTGTGAGTTAAATCCCATCGAGTTGATCTGGGCTCAAGTGAAAAATCATGTTGCGGCTAACAACACAACATTTAAGCTTGCAGATGTAAAACGGTTGTTGGAAGAAGGGGTGGAAAAAGTAACTGAAGAAGACTGGAAGAAGTGTATAGAGCACGTAAAGAAAGAAGAGGCGAAACTGTGGAAATTGGACAACTTAATAGAAGAAATGGAGGAGAGTGGACCTTTGATTATAAATGTTGGTAATGATGACAGTAGCAGTGACTCCGACTTAGCTACGGAATTGGAATAAACGTAGTTTCCACTGTTGTAAATAGCCCAATGTACGTACATACTGTAGTAGATAGGCTGATGTAAATATTGTAGTAAATGGCATGTTAGTATTATCATAGCAAATTGGCTTATTTTATAATTAACTAGCGAGTACCCGGCATGCGTTGCAATGCCACTCAAAGAAAGAAAGTGTTTGTATATATATAATATATAAAGACTTCGTTCGCGTGGTCTTCAATTTAATGCGATAATATATTTAGAACAGAATCTATTCCATTGGGTTGCCATAGTAACCATATCTAATAAGTTAGTTTTTTAAGACTACAAAGGACCCCCCAGAGGATCGTATCGAAAAAAAAACACCTGTCCTATGTTGGTTCTCCCGTTGCGTAAAATATTTGTGCCAAGTTTGGTTGAAATCGGTCCAGTGGTTTAGGAGGAGATGTGGAAGACCCCAAAGAACCCCCAAAAGAACCCCATCGAAAAAATACCTATCCTATGTTGGTTCTCCCTTTGCGTAAAATATTTTGTGCCAAGTTTGGTTGAAATCGGTCCAGTGGTTTAGGAGGAGATGTGGAAGACTCCAAAGGACCCCCAAAAGGACCCCCCGAAGTATCATATCGAAAAAACACATATCCTATGTTGGTTCTCCCGTTGCGTAAAATATTTGTGCCAAGTTTGGTTGAAATCGGTCCAGTGGTTTAGGAGGAGATGTGGAAGACCCCAAGAACCCCCCAAAGGGCCCCATTGAAAAAAATTCATAAACCTTCGCGGGCGTGCACACAACAACTCACCGAAGTTTCATCGCAATCGGATGAATGGTATAGGAACGCATACGGGACAAAGAAAGAAACAAACATTCATTTTTATAGATATAGATTTCATTGTAGATTTTAGTATTGTGATAGCAAATGGGCCTGCCTATGTTATAATTTTAGTCCGGGGTTCTCCGTACCACAGGCTTATATGATCTAGGCCTGTGGAAGCCTCTTTCCCCTAGCATAAAAAGAGTGACCTCCGACAAGGTGGAGGGGGTTGACGTTTCCCTCGGAGGCTTATTAATACTAATGTCCACTGATCACAAAACATCAATTTATTAGATGCTCTGTAGCCTGTGCGCACCCCGCACGTCTGCCTGTGAACCGGCCTCTACCATTCGCCAGTGTCGTAATAGGCCAACATTTTCTGCAAACACTCGTTGAACCAAGTATAATAAAATTACAAGAAATTAAGGGAAGATAAACATTTTATTTCAATCTGAGATTTAGTACAATCATCAATATAACATATAAAATGGCAAACATTTTGAGAAAAACAGCAAGTAATTTTTAAAGCCTACATTTAAAAATACAGTATATATGGCTTTTGAAAGAAAAAACTTTGTAAAAATGTCTTATTTGGTATCAAATCAAGCAGAATGAACTAAAGAAAGAGATTATGTATTTAGTATTTAATAAAATTAGATAATAGGAAAAATATATTCAGTAATATAATGTAAATTTCATATATGTAACGGAACCGAAAAAGATTTAAAACAATGTATTGCTAATATTAAATTGGCTAAGACGTTTTCAGATGACGAAGGAAGTTAGAACAGTTGATTATTAGACTTTGTCAAGCACACTTGAACGAGATCTTGCTAAATATTAACCTATAGCGAAGACAAGTATGGCGTTCGTTAACTAAGCCTAGTCTACGGTGAAAATCGCGAATTTCGAAAACTTAACTTAAACTTTAAATTCAGTGAAAACAACCAATACAAACATTAAACTAAATTAATACGGAACAGAAAATAAGTGAATGAATTATTTAAACCTATAAAACCAATAATTCTGAATAACAAGACGAACTTTGCAATTTTTGACCTTATTGACAAAAGTGAATTAAAACATTATCCAACACATTTTATCGAGGTGAATCACAGAACACTGAACCAGGACCACTCCACTAACACCAGAAAGAATAATCACTACTGCTGAGACGAGGAAACATTGAAAAGGCAACATTTATTGGAAGAAATTTTCGTCGAACCGACTTCATTTTAACAGATGCAGTACTGAAGCAGCCATCTTGAATCCCACAATTCCTTTCGAGCACTGCCAGTCTAGTGAAGACGACAATGGTTCACAATTTTACTTTGATAAACATTATATATTAAATCATAACTTTGTAATTTTTAATTCTTAAGCTATTTACTTGTAAGTGTTATACTTTCCTGACCTTACCCTTTCTCTGACTATATAATATAACCGTTAAAAGAACCTGATGATTAATATTAATAACGTATGTAAAAAATAATAGATCGCCCTGAGAATGAGTCGATGCTAGCTGTGGAATAATCAATTTACAATCGATATATGATTAAAATTGTTAATAAATATTGAAATTCTGTAAAATTGGTTTCTGTTTATTTATAAAATTTATAGATAGAAATAAAATAGAATAAAATTGAGATCACGGACTATCTGAAAGGCGGCCATTACCAAAGTGGAAGGAGTATACATAAATAAGAAGAAGAACCGTCAATCGATTAGTGCTGGAGATAATACAATTAACACAGAAATTAATTCTAACTACTAAAAGTGATATAGTTGACAGAAACAGTAATAAAAAATTTAAAATTTTATATAAAACAATTACAAAAATTATTTACTAAATACTAAACAAATAAAACAATTAAAACAATATTTTTCAAAAAACAAAAACAAAAAATTTTTTATTTTTGTTAACAAACAAATTTTTATATTTTGTTACAACACATAAAATAATCAATCAAATATTTAATAGTATAAAGTATTGAAATGAACATAGATGTAAGTAAAATATAAATGAGAATTGAATCAAAAGAGGCTCGGCTATGTGACAGGCAGGCGCCGACAAAATATGTTACAATAGACCTAAGACACCCTTTCATGTCATAAAAGCATAAAATGTTTTGTAGTATAAAACTAGCAAAAAAACGCCCATATACCGTTAGGTTAACGGTACTGTGTCCTTCAACAGACAATAGATGCCACGCCAATAAGTATGACTATTTTAGAAGCTAGCGTCACTTTTTAGGGAGTGTAACGAACGTCCGCGTAAGTTTATCGCCCGCTCCCTGGCAACCAATCACGGATAGCGTCGGTAGTGAGCGCGAAAAAGATACAGCACCGGAAAGGGTATGTTCGAATTTACCTGCAAATATTTCAAAGTCAAGCCAATGGGAGTATGATCAACAAGAGTTGTAGTGAGGGAAGGACTCGAAAAACTATAAAAAAGGAAGTGAAGCAAACAAATAGGGAAGTCTAAGTTTAATTTTTACGCACAACACGCGAAACCTGTGTGTAACTCAATGTGAGCAATTTTAATACTATTTCTCTAAGTTCAAATCAATAGATCATTTCAGTTCAATAGTTGAGAAAGAATTACAGTCATCAAGAAGTTTATTTTATATATGTGCGCGATAGTTCGTACGGACCAGAAGATGTTTAACTTGTGCGCGTAGATTGCAGCAAGAAGTATACTTATTTATACGTGCACGACGTCTAGTACTAACGCGAGCGAGTGCAGTAATTACAGAAAGTTTAATCAAGTGTGATTAGTGCAAAGTGTAGTGCGATGTTTAACGCAGGATTGCAGTTCGTCACTTTTCTATTTGGAATCCAGCAACAAGTAACAATATACCATTTATGATTCATAATACAATAAATTAACATAATTTTAGCATCTCAAAAATTAACTCATCTCATTCTCAAAAGACCCACGAGTTCAGATACTAAATCTTACAATTTATGCTATATGACATGTTTTGGTGAGTTATGGTATAGTAAGTAAGGAAACAAGTTATAATAATTATAGAAATTATTTTGCCAAACATTATGCCACTGACTTGTTATAATATTATTATACACACACCACCAAAATCAGTAAAATTCCATTTTCAAATCAACGAATAAGGCCTTTTCGAAATATTAAAATTTCATCCTCAGTTCGTACACTGTAATGTTCCAGTTATGATGTTATTCTGTAAATGTATAATTGCTGTTAACTGTGTCTACTACCTCTCACTGTACTTCATTTTGAACTTTCCACTGCCATCATTATTGGGTGAAACCAAGCCAGATATGTATTGAAACAATTGATCATTTTCAAATATTGTCTGTTGATTCATCAATTTGTCATATTTTTTATGAAGGTATATATATAATTTTTCTAACTGTATAATATCATTTTTATTATTGTTTATTTCCACTATTTCCATATTGTTGGTTATATTTGTTATACTATGATTCATACTAATAAGGTGATCTGCTATGTTGGAGATTCCCGTTTTTTTATTATTAAAAGCTCTGAAATGTTCCATAAATTTCTGTTTGAAATTTCTATGTGTTCTTCCGATGTATATGTAGTCACAGTTATTACATTTTATTCTGTATATTCCACTTAATTTGTATATATCACAGTGTTTTCTATTCATTATTATATTATATATACTTTTATTAGGTTTGTATGCATATTTATATTTATGTTTATCCAATTTTGTATTCTTTATAATGTATTGTAGATCTTGATATGTGTATTTGTAAGTTAGGTATGTTACATGTTCTTCTTTTTGCATGCATTTATCCTGTCTAATTTTGTCCTATTATTTAATATTGTTTTTTCCTTATATTTTTTATTTAATTTGTTTATAAATTTGCTGTCATATCCATTTTCTATTGCTATTTCTTTTATGGTGTTCAGTTCCTGATGTAATTTCTCTTCGTTATTTATGTATTTGTATGCTCTATTAATCATATTGTAATATGTATTAACCTTGTGTATCCAAGGATGTGATGAATCTTTGTGTATTGTTGTATTATTATTTGTTTCCTTTCTGTATACATTAGTAGTTATTTCGTTATCTTTTCCAATTTGAATATCAATGTCCAAAAAATTGATTCTTCTATTTACTTCTTCTTCAAATGTAAATTTCACATTATCATTGTATGTATTTAATTTATTTAGTATTATTAAATGTTCATTTTTTATGCTAGGATTATATATGACCAATATATCATCTACATATCTGTTCCATAATAACACTTTATGCACATTTATGATACCTAAAATAATTTTGCTTTCCAAATCCTGTATATAAATTTCTGACATAATTGATGAAATAGGTGAACCCATTGCCAATCCCTTGGTTTGTGTATAATATTTGTTATTGAAAGTAAAATAATTCTGGTTACATATGTTTCTTATTATAATAATCAAGTTATTTATGAAACTGTTGTTTTCATTATTGTTTTTTAATTTTTTCTTTATGATTTCCAGTGTTTCATTTATTGGTATGTTATTATACATATTTGATATATCAAATGATATTAATTTTGTTTCTTCTGTAATGTGTATTTTCTTTAGGTTTTCTATAACTGTATATCCATTCTTTACATTGTACCTATTTTCCAATATTATCTTCTCTCAGAGTATTTTATCTATTGTTTTTGCTATTATATATGCCGGTGCAGTCTTGAAATTTATTAATGGTCTTATTGGTATATCTATTTTATGAATTTTAGGTAAAACATTAAGTTGTGGAGCACTTGTATTGTGCGATATAAGTTTTGTGTATTTTCTTTCCCTTATATTAATTTTAACTTAATTTTCTTTTATCATATTTTCCATGATTTTCTTATATTTATTTGTTGGGTCTTTTATTTCTATATATCCATTCTGAGTTATATATTCTTGTACTTTCCTGTTGTAATCATCTATGAACATTATAACTGGTGTATATGTTTTATCAGATTCCAAAATTGTTGCGTTATTATTATTTAATTTGTTTTTTAATTCCATATATAATAGCAAAAACAATAGATAAAATACTCAGAGAGAAGATAATATTGGAAAATAGGTACAATGTAAAGAATGGATATACAGTTATAGAAAACCTAAAGAAAATACACATTACAGAAGAAACAAAATTAATATCATTTGATATATCAAATATGTATAATAACACACCAATAAATGAAACACTGGAAATCATAAAGAAAAAATTAAAAACAATAATGAAAACAACAGTTTCATAAATAACTTGATTATTATAATAAGAAACATATGTAACCAGAATTATTTTACTTTCAATAACAAATATTATACACAAACCAAGGGACTGGCAATGGGTTCACCTATTTCACCAATTATGTCAGAAATTTATATACAGGATTTGGAAAGCAAAATTATTTTAGGTATCATAAATGTGCATAAAGTGTTATTATGGAACAGATATGTAGATGATATATTGGTCATATATAATCCTAGCATAAAAAAATGAACATTTAATAATACTAAATAAATTAAATACATACAATGATAATGTGAAATTTACATTTGAAGAAGAAGTAAATAGAAGAATCAATTTTTTGGACATTGATATTCAAATTGGAAAAGATAACGAAATAACTACTAATGTATACAGAAAGGAAACAAATAATAATACAACAATACACAAAGATTCATCACATCCTTGGATACACAAGGTTAATAAATATTACAATATGATTAATAGAGCATACAAATACATAAATAACGAAGAGAAATTACATCAGGAACTGAACATCATAAAAGAAATAGCAATAGAAAATGGATATGACAGCAAATTTATAAACAAATTAAATAAAAAATATAAGGAAAAAACAATATTAAATAATAGAACAAAATTAGACAGGATAAATGCATGCAAAAAGAAGAACATGTAACATACCTAACTTACAAATACACATATCAAGATCTACAATACATTATAAAGAATACAAAATTGGATAAACATAAATATAAATATGCATACAAACCTAATAAAAGTATATATAATATAATAATGAATAGAAAACACTGTGATATATACAAATTAAGTGGAATATACAGAATAAAATGTAATAACTGTGACTACATATACATCGGAAGAACACATAGAAATTTCAAACAGAAATTTATGGAACATTTCAGAGCTTTTAATAATAAAAAAACGGGAATCTCCAACATAGCAGATCACCTTATTAGTATGAATCATAGTATAACAAATATAACCAACAATATGGAAATAGTGGAAATAAACAATAATAAAAATGATATTATACAGTTAGAAAAATTATATATATACCTTCATAAAAAATATGACAAATTGATGAATCAACAGACAATATTTGAAAATGATCAATTGTTTCAATACATATCTGGCTTGGTTTCACCCAATAATGATGGCAGTGGAAAGTTCAAAATGAAGTACAGTGAGAGGTAGTAGACACAGTTAACAGCAATTATACATTTACAGAATAACATCATAACTGGAACATTACAGTGTACGAACTGAGGATGAAATTTTAATATTTCGAAAAGGGCTTATTCGTTGATTTGAAAATGGAATTTTACTGATTTTGGTGGTGTGTGTATAATAAAATTATAGAAATGTTAACGGAGTTGAAAATTTGAATCTATTTAAGATTATAGAAGTTCATAGCAGTTAAGAATTTATGATACTTATATATGTTTTGATTAATATTGAAGATTTAAATGTGTTAAATGAATAAATTTGAATCCACTGAGTATTCATTTGAATAGTAATTGATTAATATGATTGAAGAATACGTAAACTGGAGATATTAATACAATTTTGTTATTAATTATAAAGATGATATTAATGATTAAGTCTTAGATGTATTAAGTAATAAGAAAGATAACAATATAAATCTTAGTATCTGAACGAAATGTTATTATTTCATAACAATCCTGAGATCTTCTGCTCTGGCACCCAAGTAAATAATCAATAAATATAAAATGAGTGGAAGCATTCAATAATAAATATAGCTAAATATAATTTGTAACACAATCAATCAATATTATTGTTTTGATTAAATTATTTACTCAACAGCCGAAAATAACTCGATTCCAATAATATTTGACGCCCGAACACAAGGGGCAACTCTGAAAATCTTTGTATTTGGCGCATCCAATAATGTGGAGCTTTTAATTAAGTTATATTTGACGCCCAACAACGCGGAACTTAAAGTAGAAATTTAAATAAGTTCGGCAGAATGAGATGAGTTAGATAATAAGAAATATAATATAAATTTTAAAATTAATGTTAACTCGAAGTCAGACTAGCAAGTTAAGGAATTTTAATAAAATTAAAAGTAGTGAAATTACAATGGCAAGTAATGGCGATATAAATGGTAGTGATGAAGTAGAATTTGACATTAATAATCAGATGGGGGAAACAGAAAGATTTGAAGAAGTAACGGAGAACAAAGTCGTATTGGCTCCTTTAGAGGCAAGGGGACGAACTGAAGAAAACACAACAAGTACAATACAACACACAAACGTAAATATAGACATGGCCACAATGCTACAACTATTAGCAGAGAATAATAAACAATTAATAACGGAAACACAAAAGTAGCACAACAGATAACGGAACAACAATTAACACAACAAATAACGCGACTGGAGGAGAGCACAAAACAACAATTGGCGGAACACATATCACAAGTAACACAAAAACTAGAAGAAAACAATAAACAAACAAAACAACTGACAGAAAGCACCAGGAAGCTGGAAAAAAGAATTGATAAGGTTAAGGAAAGTATACAAGAAAACAACATCCAGATAAGGAAGGAAGTGGAACAATACGTAACACGACAAGTAAACGAACACAGAGAACGGGTAGATCAACAAATCGAAGAGATTAAGCGAGAAAATCAAGAAATATCAACAAAGTTAAGGTCAGAAGCAAAAGAGGTGGTGCATGAAGAAATAGAGACACTTCAAACGCAGGTGCGGGAACGTCTAGAAGGAGGTGAACAAGCAATCAACAACCAAACCCAGGAGACAGTCGCACAAGAGATAAAAATAATAAAGAATAAGCTAATTAATAACAACAAAAAACATGAAGAACAACTGAATCTACACCGAGCAGAAGTCAGCCATGAGTTAAATGAGGTAGGTGGACAGTTAACAATGGTGAAAGAAGATATGAAGATGCGGTTAGCACAAATAGGTGCAACACCAATACAACGAGGAATCACAGTGGAACACTTAAAAAGTGTGTCGTTCAATGGGGAAGGTGAGTACCTGATGGAATTTATCAAAGAAATGGATGAGATATGAAAAGAATACTATACGCATGACGGCATTAACTGGATCGCGAGGCATCTAGGAGAAGCGGCGATCTGGTGGAAGTTGACATGACATGAAGTAGAAACGTTCCAGGAATTCCAAGAAGCTTTCATAGCAAAGTATTGGAATCAGATGATTCAAGAGGAGGTCCGGGACCGCCTAGAGTTCGGAAAATATAGGTACGAGAGTGGTCTCAGCATGGTACAATATATGGAAAGGTGCATCCTACAGAATCGTCAATTGATACCACCTATATCAGACCAACATTTAATTAGAAAGCTTGCATGCCATTATCACCACGACATAGCAGTAGCTACAGTGATGAGAGGGGTAAAGAATATCGCTGAATTCCAAGTATTGTTAACGGAGTTTTCAGCTATGCGAAAGACAAACAACGAATGCTCTTATAACCCAGTTGAACAAAATCAGGTACAGACGGAACATAAAGAACGCCCCAACCGCCCGTGGCATAATCGGAAAGTTGACAGACAGGCAGACTACCCTAATGATACCGGACGTAACTACGGGCAAAACAAATTTGAGAAGTGAGAGGGGGACAGCAAATTCAGGTCAATGCTCTCGCAAGTACAAGCAGAACTCAAGGACAGTCATCGACCCCAAATGTGCAGAGTACGAATTCAAAAAACTAAATAACTATTACCGTAGAACTAAGATAGATGTAGCAATTAGTTGTAAGGAAATCAGCACCACATTTTTGAATATACGTGATGATTTATTAGAAATAGATAAAGAAATGGAACGGACACAAAAATTTAAAAGTCCAGAATTAGAAATTAGTTTGAATAATGTACCTGTCATAGCGTTAATTGACACAGGCAGTCAGATAAATGCGATTTCTGCCGAGTGGTTCAATAAAAATAAACACCGAATGAGAAAACTGGATGTATTAAGACTAACGAATACAGTCGTAAAAGGGGCCGTGGGTAAGAAGTCGAAGCAAATTACACAACAAGTATTATTAGAAGTAAATTTTGGGGAATTCGTAGTGGATAGTGTGTTTATCATTGTGCCTGAATTAATACGTGACTGTATCATGGGAACTGAAATATTACAAGAAGGAGGGTGCATTATAAATTTACAAAATAATCGAATTACATTTACTAATCAAAGTACAACCGGTGATATACCCAAGAGTTGGGAGATGCTAGCGATGGAAATACACCAAGAAGCGGGGCTTACTATAGCCATAATCAGGGAGAAACTGGAGAAAGTTACTGAAATTAATAATCAAAATAAAAAGAAGTTAGAAGAGGTGCTATTACAAAACCGTCAGATATTTAGAGAGGAACCAGGCAGGGCAATCGGATATGAGCAAAGTTTCGTCGTAACAGATAAAACACAGTACTGTATAAAAGGGTGGCCTATTCCTTTGAAATATCACCAAGTCGTTGATGAGGAAGTGAAGAAAATGGAGGCGTGCGGGGTAATCAAACGCGCGGCCAGCCCATATATAAACCCTTTGGTAACGGTTATTAAGAAGGATCAATCGATACGGCTATGTCTCGACGCGCAGCGGATTAATTCAGTTACCGTCCCAGATTATGAGGGGGCGGTACCGATTAATGAAGTGTTGGCGAGCTGCGGGGACATAAGTGTGATGAGTAGCACTGATTTAACAAGCATATTCTGGCAAATGTCACTAGCTGAGGAGTGTCAAAATTTCACAGGGTTTCTATATAAAGGGCGATGTTACCGATACACCGTAACCCCATTTGGCCTCAAGACCAGCCTGGCGAGCCTGACCTGAGGATTGGACAAGGTATTAACGGAAGAGGTAAAACGGTTTACAATAATATACGTCGACGACTGCCTATGCGTATTCAGGAACAAAGAGGAACATATCAGACATCTAAGTTTGCTATTGGAGAATCTGAGACAGGCTAACCTCACTGTGAACATCAAAAAATCCCAATTTTTCCGGCAAAAGATTGACTACTTAGGCTACGAACTTTCAACAAAGGGTATTAGTGTATCACAAGACAAGGTGGCAGCAATAATGAAGTTCCTCGACCGAAGAACCCAAAACAGCTGAAGGGATTTTTAGGTCTGACTAATTTCTATAACAAGTTTACCAGCCGATACGCCGAAGAGACTCAACCATTGCTACACTTGTTGAAAAAGGGATCAAAATTTAAATGGACAGAGGAATTGGACCAACAGTTTGACAGGGTGAAACAGCTGTTTGTGGACACCGTCATGCTCAGGCATCCCAACCCCAAAAAAGGTTTTACTTATAAACGGATGCAAGCAAGTATGCGTTAGGGGGGCAATTATACCAGCTTGACGAGGACAACCAAATCGGGGTGATTGCTTTCACTAGTTGTGTCTTCAGAGGAGCGGAATTAAATTACTTTACAACTGAATTAGAATTGTTAAGTGTGGTCCACTGTTTAAAAAAATTTAGGACGTATGTGTTGGGACGTCCATTGACGATAATAACAGATAATAAGGCACTGACTTTTATGCAAAAATTCCAGCTATCCAATTCACGCATTACACGATGGATTTTGGCAATGCAGGAGTACGATTTTGATGTGATACACTGTAAGGGCAAGGACAACATAGTGGCCGACATACTCAGCAGATATCCTGAAGACTCGCCGGTGGAAATGCCAATGCATCAGGAGGAAGAATTAGAAATTAGCGCAATGGAGATTAAGATCAACCCAACATTGGGAAAACAACTACAGAATATTTCACAATTACAGAAAGATGATGAGAAGCTAAACAAAATCTTAATTCAAATACAAAACGATCCACACAGTAAATTGCATAGAATCTATAGATGGCACAACCAGACACTATACCGACAGGAGAAGCGAAGATGGAAACTAGTATTAACCAAGGAATTGGGTGAAAGGTTAATTCAAGAGATACATACAGTATACGACCATATTGGCATAAAGAGAACTTATGAATTAATCAAAGAGGATTTTACGGGGGACCACCTATACAAATTCACAAAGCGATTGGTTCGAACATGTGAAGTCTGCCAAAAGTGTAAGGATCACCACAGAAAGGATATTGGTGAGACCAGGCCAATACTGCCAAAATCCAAAGGCGAGTTGATCAGTATGGATTTTTATGGACCACTACCAACATCAACGGGAGGAGTAAGATATCTATTGATAATTGTAGATAATTTTACAAAATATGTGAAATTATATCCGATGAAGAGGGCAACCACCGCCATAACAGTTAATAAATTGAAAACATATATATGAGAAGTTGGTAAACCAGAAGCCATACTGACGGACAATGGAGCCCAATTCACCAGCAGGTCATGGGTGAAGAACTTAGCTAACCTGGAAATCAAACCGAAGTTCACCGCCATCCGGAACCCATGCACGAATTTGGCAGAAAGGGTAAACCGACAGCTGGGAAATGTGTTTCGTGTATTAGTGGGCGGACACCACACGAAGTGGGCAAAATACATTAGATTGGTGGAGAAGACCATTAATGAAACGTACCACGACACCATTGAAATGACGCCACACCAAGCTCAGTGGGGTCAGAGACCAAGAAGAGTGTGGGAAAAATACATCAACAGAGAATTAATGAAAGAAGAAAGAAAGATGAATCCTAGAAACATATACCAAAAGATAAAAATGAAAGGGGAGAAAGAGCACAGAAACATAATGCCGAAGGACATCAGATGAAATTTAACGTCGGGGATTTAGTATTAGTTAGGACTAACCGGATCTCTGACCTAGCAAATAAAATTACAGCCAAGTTTAGTGAACTCTTTGAGAGCCCTTACCAAGTCAAAGAATTAAAAGGTAGTGCAACATACGTGGCATACGTGGTAGCCGAGGTCAACAACCTTGAATCTGTGCGTGGAATCTTCAACGTCAGACAGATGAAGCCATATTACCATGAATGATTCACTATAATTAATGGGGAAGTTAAAAGATAAAAATATATTAAAATTCCTTGACATGAAATATGTATGTAATTAATTTGACTTGACATGAAAAAAAGTGTATGTATATAACTACTTTGACACAAAAGAATATGTATATAAATAACTTAATATGGGTAAAGTTTGTATGTAATCTAATATAATGTGATAAGAATATAAAGTAACATAAATTTAAAAGGGACGGTGATTGTTTAAATAGTATGTCTATATTGTTGACAAGTGACGTTTGTATTATGTTAATGTAGAGTAGGGGTTGCAAATTGTATAGTGTAGCGGAGCTAGAGGGAGAAAGTGAAAGTGACAACTAAAGAAACTAGTTTGACCGCTTGTACTAAAGTAGGTCGCGCAAAATGTAAACAAACCTTTTGAAAACGTTTAGTAGAGCCATACAAAATGATTTCACAAATTCTATAAAACAATTCTGGAAATCATTTTGGGGGACAAATGAAACGTTACTATGAACATGTGTATTAATTTAATATGTATATAAACACATAAAATAATCAATCAAATATTTAATAGTATAAAGTATTGAAATGTACATAGATGTAAGTAAAATATAAATGAGAATTGAATCAAAAGAGGCTCGGCTATGCGACAGGCAGGCGCCGACAAAATATGTTACAATAGACCTAAGACACCCTTACATGTCATAAAAGCACAAAATGTTTTGTAGTGTAAAACTAGCAAAAAAACACCCATATACTGTTAGGTTAACGGTACTGTGTCCTTCAACAGACAATAGATGCCATGCCAATAAGTATGACTATTTTAGAAGGTAGCATCACTTTTTAGGGAGTGTAACGAACGTCCGCGTAAGTTTATCGCCCGCTCTCTGGCAACCAATCACGGATAGCGTCGGTAGTGAGCGCGAAAAAGATACAGCACCGGAAAGGGTATGTTCGAATTTACCTGCAAATATTTCAAAGTCAAGCCAATGGGAGTATGATCAACAAGAGTTGTAGTGAGGGAAGGACTCGAAAAACTATAAAAAAGGAAGTGAAGCAAACAAATAGGGAAGTCTAAGTTTAATTTTCACGCAAAACACGCGAAACCTGCGTCACTCAATGTGAGCAATTTTAATAATATTTCTCTAAGTTCAAATCAATAGATCATTTCAGTTCAATAGTTGAGAAAGAATTACAGTCATCAAGAAGTTTATTTTATATATGTGCGCGATAGTTCTGTGACGATTTAATTCTAACTGTAATCTTAATAAATAAAAATTAAGTTTGCGAGCAATTAAGTATTTTTAAATCGCACTATTAAACCTAAAGCCCCTGTACTAAATCAGTATGAGAATGAGAAGTGAATGAAAATCAACAGAAGCACTAATAAAAAGTCGAATTGTAAAAAAGTTATTATTATCATAATTAACCCTTTGCTAGTCATCATGCGGTGACCTGTTAATTCCGGACTCAACGTGTTTATCGAGTCGTCTGTAATTTAGGAAGATATAAAAATCATAATGTTTGTAATTAGAAATTTTAAGGCACGAGTAGTAGTTAAAATAATTCACTTAAATTATATATGTATAGTTAATGTATTGTTTTTGGTAATAAGAATGTTAACTTAAATAAAAATAGGAACTATATTGTCGCGGAGTACTTGCCCCTCTCCGTGTTATGTGCCAGTTGAATCTAGTAGAGAGTCACAATGTTGCCATCTGCATAAATTCATAAATACACGTATACGATGCATAAGACGCTGACGAGGACCTCCGTGAATCTACACCTACTTTCACCAAAGAAACTTCAATCTCCGCAGTGAACATCCTATCTAATACTTGCCGAAGACACGACCCAGATGATGATGCCGACTCCGAGAATTCCCAAGAGAGACACCCCAGGACGAGGTTACTACGACCAATTGTAAAGGTGACTCGATAGCTTGGCTATCGAGAGTTAATCATATTTGATACACAACTCACATTAAAAAGAGACTTTTCAAAGACTATAAATTTTATTTAAAATTAAAATGAGACAAGCTAAGAGTTTACTGTAAGATTCAATATCATACGTTGTAACGCCTTAAATGTAAATGTAATTTATAATCACTTTAAGTAATAATACCATTCTTCTAATGGTAAAAGAAGTCTTGCAAGCGTCTAGATGAACTCAAAATACTTAGAAGTCTTTGCTATAAATATACTTAAAGTAAACTCGGATCCGAGGTAAAAGAATACATAATCAGTGTGATCCCAAAGTTTTTATGAAAAGCATTTAAATATTTTAATCTAATTAATGATGTCATGGGATCTTTTAGTAACAGTTGTTAATAAAGAGAAGTCGTCTTGTTACACATGAAAATGAGTGCATAAATCAGTGAAATACCTTCCCTTGTTCCCTTATAGTTATCTTAAGTAATTTGTTCAGTTAATTTTGAGTTTAATAACAGTTCGTTACAACGTAGGCAGCCCATGTAATTGGCAGTTGTCAGTTAAGATGGGTTCCCTGGATTTGTAACGTGGCAATACGTTACAAAATTGCACCACTCTGCTTTACTCTAATTTACTCTGCTTTGATTAGCTGTAAATAATAATTAATTGTGTATTGTGTTGTTGCTGTCTTGTAAGAGTAATTGTGTACAGAGTGTCACAAAATTGCGGGACTCTGCTTAATTTATTAGTAAATTAGATAACTCACGGCATTCAGTTATTGATCTATCCACTCAGCGAATGTAATTGATGTAACTTTAATTTTCAAAAAAAAAAAAATTTGTTTTAAGATACGCAAATGATCGTCAGTATAACTTGAAATATCACTGTATGAAGCTAAATGCAAGTATGTACATGAATTGTAGTCCTTGGTGATCTGCTCAGTCTTTAACAGGTTTATATTATGGCAATCCAAGACCTGTTGTTTCTTGAATATGCCTGCATAGTATATGTTAGTGTATGTCTGTCGTCACTGTAAAAGTAATAAAAAAGAAATAATAATAATGCTCCTGTGTAAAGTAGACCCGGTTAATTACATGGAAAAAATTTCGTAACTTAAAATTGTTACCAAAATAAATAATTAATTTAATTGGGGAAAGTACGAGAATTAATAAAGTCAGACTGTTATAACCATAATACACGTGTAAGTTGAAGGCGTGCGTTGTTGAATGAGATTCACCCTATGCGTCCGAGCTGGCTTCTCCAGTTATGACCTGTCAAGGAAGTAATCGGTGGCATTGTGTAGAGAACAATAGGTGAGCGTAAACCCCGCATTCTCACGGACACACTTACCCTGCCTTTGTTTACTAAATAAAAGAGAGTGGCCTACATTCCAGCAAACAGCTGATCGGCGATTTAACTTTGAAATATGTGTGTGTGGAATTTCTGTCTCTCCCTTAGAAGAGAAATTGTTATTTTCTGAATTATGCAAATGATTTACCCAAGAATTTATCTTATCTATGTAATAGTGTATAGTATAGTAGATCAAGTATTTTTCACCGTGACGACAATTAAATAATGTAGTGACTTAATAATAATAAATTTATAATAGTAAATAAAATGTGCTAAATAAGTATGGTAATTAAATAGGAAATAGTTCTAGGTAAGTTTCTTAAATCTCCCCTGAGTAAATAATAAATAAATAAAGAAAGTAATAATAAGTGAATAATAATTGCATTAAATAATAATAAGGCTGAATAAATCTTAAGTTAAACTAAATTTGTGTGAAGTGTAGCAGTAAGAAAGAGAAAGGAAAATAATAATAAAAGTATAGTTGCATATTGTAAACACCCCGGTCGTGGCCAGTTCGAGGAAATAAAGCGTGTTGAGAATTGTAGTAAGCAGCCACCCTCCCTATTGTTCTGAACTGGTACCGAAGTAAACCACCCCTGTGTATTACATTGCATTGTGTAAAGTGTCTCCCCTTCTGCATAGTTTGGTTAAGTATTGTTAAAGAGATAATGAGAATTATCTTCGTGAGATTCCGCTTCTCTCTGTAGCATAAGATGTTAGGATTAGCTATGATCTAAAGTGGAGTATGGGATCCTCTTTAGATTATATTAGAGATAAGTTTATGATATATAATTAAGAAATAATTATATACATGTAATGTAACAAGTCACAACGGCGCCAACTGAAAAGGGTAATGATGGGGCAGAAAGGTGCCAAAAGATCATTAAAAGAGTGCTGAAAGCTAACTGGTGTAGTTAGAGTAAGCCGATGTCAGTCGGGCCACGATATTGTGAGTTACGGATAATTAGGGAAATTAGTATTAAGACTTAAAATATAAGTTAGCGTGTTAAGAAGTGAGATAAAGGGAATTTCACGAAGGAGAACATTTAAATGAACAAGATCATTTAAAGAGAGATAGAGAAAACAAACCGTGTAGTAAAATTAAACTTCACACACTGACACCAAACATACTCCAAGTCCCCAATTGTGCGTTAGACTCACAAAACACCCGTAACGTGAAACTTAAGCGGTGGAGTATGTGACGATTTAATTCTAACTGTAATCTTAATAAATAAAAATTAAGTTTTCGAGCGATTAAGTATTTTTAAATCGCACTATTAAACCTAAAGCCCCTGTACTAAATCAGTATGAGAATGAGAAGTGAATGAAAATCAACAGAAGCACTAATAAAAAGTCGAATTGTAAAAAAGTTATTATTATCATAATTAACCCTTTGCTAGTCATCATGCGGTGACCTGTTAATTCCGGACTCAACGTGTTTATCGAGTCGTCTGTAATTTAGGAAGATATAAAAATCATAATGTTTGTAATTAGAAATTTTAAGGCACGAGTAGTAGTTAAAATAATTCACTTAAATTATATATGTATAGTTAATGTATTGTTTTTGGTAATAAGAATGTTAACTTAAATAAAAATAGGAACTATATTGTCGCGGAGTACTTGCCCCTCTCCGTGTTATGTGCCAGTTGAATCTAGTAGAGAGTCACAATGTTGCCATCAGACAGTACAGACGTAAGAGCGAGAGCTTCACGAAAATGTATTTGTTTTTTTAATTTAATTTTAGAATGTTAGCTACCACTGCTAAACGTGGCGAGTGTTGTGTAATGTGTGAATGATATAAAGATGTGTTAAGAAGAAAAATGTAATTAGTAAAACAAAGCTTAACAAGTAGTAAGCAAGATGACGTCTCCCCTCAAGAGGTAAATACAAGTACAACATTACACCTGAAGATGTGATCTGCATAAACTTCATAAATACACGTATACGATGCATAAGACGCTGACGAGGACCTCCGTGAATCTACACCTACTTTCACCAAAGAAACTTCAATCTCCGCAGTGAACATCCTATCTAATACTTGCCGAAGACACGACCCAGATGATGACGCCGACTCCGAGAATTCCCAAGAGAGACACCCCAGGACGAGGTTACTACGACCAATTGTAAAGGTGACTCGATAGCTTGGCTATCGAGAGTTAATCATATTTGATACACAACTCACATTAAAAAGAGACTTTTCAAAGACTATAAATTTTATTTAAAATTAAAATGAGACAAGCTAAGAGTTTACTGTAAGATTCAATATCATACGTTGTAACGCCTTAAATGTAAATGTAATTTATAATCACTTTAAGTAATAATACCATTCTTCTAATGGTAAAAGAAGTCTTGCAAGCGTCTAGATGAACTCAAAATACTTAGAAGTCTTTGCTATAAATATACTTAAAGTAAACTCGGATCCGAGGTAAAAGAATACATAATCAGTGTGATCCCAAAGTTTTTATGAAAAGCATTTAAATATTTTAATCTAATTAATGATGTCATGGGATCTTTTAGTAACAGTTGTTAATAAAGAGAAGTCGTCTTGTTACACATGAAAATGAGTGCATAAATCAGTGAAATACCTTCCCTTGTTCCCTTATAGTTATCTTAAGTAATTTTTTCAGTTAATTTTGAGTTTAATAACAGTTCGTTACAACGTAGGCAGCCCATGTAATTGGCAGTTGTCAGTTAAGATGGGTTCCCTGGATTTGTAACGTGGCAATACGTTACAGTTCGTACGGACCAGAAGATGTTTAACTTGTGCGCGTAGATTGCAGCAAGAAGTATACTTATTTATACGTGCACGACGTCTAGTACTAACGCGAGCGAGTGCAGTAATTACAGAAAGTTTAATCAAGTGTGATTAGTGCAAAGTGTAGTGCGATGTTTAACGCAGGATTGCAGTTCGTCACTTTTCTATTTGGAATCCAGCAACAAGTAACAATATACCATTTATGATTCATAATACAATAAATTAACATAATTTTAGCATCTCAAAAATTAACTCATCTCATTCTCAAAAGACCCACGAGTTCAGATACTAAATCTTACAATTTATGCTATATGACATGTTTTGGTGAGTTATGGTATAGTAAGTAAGGAAACAAGTTATAATAATTATAGAAATGTTAACGGAGTTGAAAATTTGAATCTATTTAAGATTATAGAAGTTCATAGCAGTTAAGAATTTATGATACTTATATATGTTTTGATTAATATTGAAGATTTAAATGTGTTAAATGAATAAATTTGAATCCACCGAGTATTCATTTGAATAGTAATTGATTAATATGATTGAAGAATCCGTAAACTGGAGATATTAATAAAATTTTGTTATTAATTATAAAGATGATATTAATGATTAAGTCTTAGATGTATTAAGTAATAAGAAAGATAACAATATAAATCTTAGTATCTGAACGAAGTGTTATTATTTCATAACAATCCTGAGATCTTCTGCTCTGGCACCCAAGTAAATAATCAATAAATATAAAATGAGTGGAAGTATTCAATAATAAATACAGCTAAATATAATTTGTAACACAATCAATATTATTGTTTTGATTAAATTATTTACTCAACAGTCGAAAATAACTCGATTCCAATAATAGTAATATTTGACGCCCGAACACAAGGGGCAACTCTGAAAATCTTTGTATTTGGCGCATCCAATAATGTGGAGCTTTTAACTGAGTTATATGATGAAGCCGATTTCCATCTTAATAGGTATGTTAACAAGTAAGACTGTCATACATGAGGTAATGAAAATCACAATAAATCCATAAATAAACAATGTGTATAATTGATACAGATTTGGACCACACATGGCTCCAACAGTATAAATTCTTTCACAAAGTAGTGATGTCAATTAGCAAACCATGATTGTGCAACTTGACACCTATGGCTCATTTTTTGGCAGAAAACATGAATAATGCATTAAAACAATCTAAAAGATCAATCTAAATAAACTACATATCCTATATAAACTACCTATGAATCCCAAGAGAGCTAAGTCCTAATCTGTGAACTATAAATATGATAGATGTCAGAAAATTTCCGTAACATCGTAGCTCTGATAAAATTGGCTGTGCTAGACATTTGTCTAATATTTTTTGCAACCATATTGTAATTAGCTATAATGTCAACTACATGAAAATATTCAGTGCTTATAAATATAAGTACTTTTTTTTTTTAAACCATTTAGTAGCTTTTATTGGAACTCTCCCTATTTATGATGTAATACACTGCAATTAAGCTTTTTTTTCTAAAAAAAATTACTTCATACCATTTTCTACATATTGCATACAATCAAATATGTTATGAAAATGTTACTATTAGAAGTAAAGTGTACATAAATTATTTCAATAAGACTTTCATAATATAAATGCCTTAAGGCACTACAGGCATAAAACCAATCTGCATTTATTTTATGCAATCAGATTTACACATACTGATAATTACTGGAGTGTAGGTAAATAAATTAATATCATCTGTAAATATTACATGGGTCTCAAGAAACTACTTAAAAGTTGTCTTAAATATCTGGAAAATTACTCATTCATAAAGGTCTGCATTTGGCTAACACTATTATTTTTATTTTGTCAGCTAAATTATGAAGGTTACTTCACACTATTCTCATCATGAACATGTCACATTTAAATTAGTTTAAATTGGACTTCCTGAACTACATTCATTAGTCATAAAAAACTAAAAAACATACAATATCATCTCCTACTTGTAAAAAAAATATGTTATTAAACATTTTAAAAACATAATTCTTATAACATACAAGTTGAATATGAGGCAGGTTACCAGATTTCTCTGTAAATTATGTATGTTTTCATGTAAAAGTTGGCCTTTTTTTATAATATCTACTGGTTTGTATTCAATACAAAAGTATAAATGAACAGTTGTAACTTGAAAATACATCAATAAAAACTCAAAAAGTAAACATTTTTTGGTTCTGCTGGTATTATAAATCCCCCCCACACACACATACATACTATAATTTCTCTAACTTTGAGCATAGTTTTGTGAGTGGTGTAAGAATGATTCATTATAAAAAATAAGAAAATCAAATTAACAAAATGGAGGTCTGATGCTCCTAAAACAAGAAAGTTAGCTTTAAATAAACCAACACTAAGAAGGATGGGGAAAGTAATGCTTGTTAAGAATGTGAGTAAAGTACAACTGACAATTAGGAAATATAAAGATACAAACTATTGTACTAATCCAGATGGAATGACAACAGAAATGTGGAAGACTGAATGGAAGTTCTAGAAATAAATACAGTATATACAAAGATCTGGTAAGGGTAATATAAAAAAACATGATAAACTAGGAAGAAACATATTGAAAATATTGGCATTATATTACTGGCAAAAATACTGATTTATACTGATTGTATTATTGACCAAATATAATTTTTTATCTACCCAATTTTATACTGTTATGTAACTAAAATTAAATTAACCCTTCCCTGCACAAATTGACTTTAGTCCTGTTATGCCATTTATTGGCTAACCAGCTGATTGACTTGACACAGGTAAAGGGTTGATACAAGTAAAGCAAAACTGAGTTGAAAAAATATTAACCACATGATTTTTATGATTACAAACTTAGTACTAAAATAAACCAGAGTACTGTTATAGAGACTATACAAAGACTTTAGTATTACCTGACTTGCAGCTTTATCAGTTTTAATTCCAAAGAATCTGTGTCCTGTATCAGGGGACCCAAATATATATCCAAATGCTCGAGAATCTGACATGTCTTGAGCAATAAAGGATATTTTGTGTACAGGATGGTGATACAGGCAATCCTGGAAATCAAAATATTATATCAAGTCAAAATATTAATTACTGTCATGACCTAAAGCAAAATGAGAGAAACAGTAACATAATTATTTAATTATAATGTAGTGTTTTAAATACAAATATTATGTTACAAAATTACATGTAATAATTAAAGTTTGCCAATTATTTTTATTATCAGAAATTACTAATGGGGAAATTACTGTTAATCCAATTATTATGTAAAGATTTGGATTTCTTTATACCATGATAATTAAAATTGTCTTCTTAAATATTCAAACTATATTAACATTTTTGTGTAGCTTTGTACCAACGTTAAATTGTTACAGTAAACTCTGATTTTAATGGAAACTTGTGTTGAACAGAAATTTTCCTTAACATAAAACAAAATTATAGTAATTTCTTGAGTAGGCCTAAATTAAAGTTGGTTAGTGTAAAGTGTTGTACACACTTCTACAACACTTCACACTAACCAATGGAAGGAAACATTTACAGAAGTCATGATTTATATATATATAGAAATCTATGAGAGGACTATAATTAAAAAAAAAAAGGCTTTACTGTTTATACTTTATCTTTTCTTATTATATGGTACTATCTCTCAATGACTGTATGTAAGCTTCTTTTACAAGCACATAGGATCTTTCTGCTCATTATGTATTGTGGAAATATGTGCACGCACATGTGCATGCTCATGTGTGTAGAAAGAACTAATAGTAAATATACAGAGATAGAATGACATCCTGCAATAGAATATGAAAGTCACTGTATAAAATTCCAGTGCATATACGAGGGCTATCCAGAAAGTAACAGACGTTTTGAAATAAAAAATTTACAAAATGAAAAAACAAAATTTTATTATATACATTTGAAAGGTACACTCTTAAGCTATTGTTCTACATAATCGCCATTCAAATTAAGGCACTTATCATACCGTGGCACAAGTTTTTCAATACCGTCTCTGTAGAAATCTGCCGCCTGCGATTTCAACCACTGGTTTACACCGGCATGCAGTTCGGCATCAGTATCAAAGCGTTGTGTAGCGAGCCATGTCTTCATCGCTGGGAAGAGGTGATAGTCGCTCGGCACCAAATCCGGGCTGTATGGTGGATGATCGAACACCTCCCATCCAAAACCATCGAAGAGCTCTCGGGTACGATTGGCCGTGTGTGGACGTGTGTTGTCGTGAAAAAACAAAACCTTCGCACTAAGTTTTCCCCGACGCTTGTTTTGTATCGCGCGCCTTAACATTCTCAGTGTTTCACAATACCTCTCTGAGTTAATTGTTGTGCCACGTTCAAGAAAATCAACGAGAATCACTCCTTCAGAGTCCGAAAACACAGTAGCCATGATCTTTCTTGCTGACAGCATTTGCAAACACTTCCTTGGTTTCTTGGGAGAATTTGTGTGTCCCCATTCCATCGACTGCCTTTTTGTTTCACTATTGACATGCTTCACCCAAGTCTCGTCCCCAGTTACGATACGATCGATAACTTTGTTACCATTTTTGTCGTAATCTTCGAGGAAAGTTAGTGCTGCAGCCAGTCTCTGTTTTTTGTGGTCTTCCATTAGGATTTTTGGAATCCACCTAGCACAAAATTTGTGGTAACCAAGCTTTTCCGCCACAATTTCATGCACCAAACTCTGTGAAATTTGGGGAAAATGTTTCGAAAGTTCCGTAATTGTGAAACGACAATCTTCACGAATTTTGTCGTTGTTTTTCATCACCAGTTCATCAGTCACAAGGCTAGGTCTACCACTGCGGTCCTCATCGTGAACATTGGTACGGCCATTTTTAAAATCAATGCACCATTGCCTCACTCGGCTTTCACTCATTATTCCTTTTCCATACACATCACAAAGTTGGCGATAAATTTCAATTGGTTTGTGATTTTTTGCCAACAAAAACCTAATCACAGAACAGGTGGCGGGATTTTCTATTGCAGCGCACATTTTAACACGTCACAGAGAGCAAAGTAAGAGGGGCACAGACCGCACGCTACCACAGCTGGATGCGTACTGAGTGTAGGAACGTTCTGACACCAAGATGGCGGCTCTATCCCCGCCCACCGCCGCGGTCGGTCAAAACGTCTGTTACTTTCTGGATAGCCCTCGTACACATTGTAACTAAGCCATATCTAGGTTTTTGAAAATTAAAACTAACAGCCAAGTTACTGTGACACCATACTTACAGTTTTCATGTTTTAAAATCAAATAAGACTTTCAAGAACATCAAAACATATTAGCAATGACTGAAGGTTTTTGGATTGTTTAACTACATTCTGGAAAAATTAGTTGTCTCATTAATTTTTTGTATAAACTAAAAATACAAATAACATAGTTGATTCTGTAATTGTCTGAGTCTGATTCATTTACTGACAACCTGATTGAGATATTTATTTTCTATTTTCTATTCTTTTCAACTTGTAATAATTTTTATTTCTATCCCAAAAATTGTTGCATATTAAACTAAAAGTTTAAAACACACACACACGCAATAAATCGTAACTTCACCACTGCACACAAAATTGTCTTTAAAATAAAATAATTGTTTCCCATATTCACAACATGTTTATAAACAAAAAAAAACATGATATATATGCTTTTAGAATATGTAGAATGATGTATCATACATTCACACAGAATTAAAATATTCAACACAAAATATGATCAAAATACAAATTTTCAAAAGAAAAAAATTATAAAACAGAATGAGAACATTAAAATGTAAAACTATAATAGTTCTATATGTCTAAGTATGAAAACTGTAGTTTGTAGTTTTTGTTTGATATATATTTTACTGAAATTCTGGAAAATTATACTTTTGATATATTCATCTACTTCTACATATTTTTTGTTAAACATATTACACACGAAGATTTGATAAAAGCCACGACCAGTGATTTATGAATGTATTTCTTGGACTATGTTTTCCATGGGGTGTCCACTGTTTTAAATACTACATAAGCCAGCCTCTGAAGAAGCTTGTAAACAAGAGAAATTAGCTGAGGCTCAGGTAGAATTTAACTAACTTTTTAATTAACTTTTTACATTAAATAGTAAACAAAATAAAAATTGTTAAGACTTTTCATTTTTTACTTCACAAACATAAATTATTTTTTTTAACATTCCAGTAAACTGATATGACCAAAATATTTTGAGCTGATCAACTTTTTATTTCAAATAAAAGTCAGACATTTTTAAGAAAGTCCTAAGAAAGTATTTTTAATTATAAATACCTAAACATTGACCACTTAAATTCCCAAATAATAAGATTAGACTAAATTCATTAGCAAAGCCATAACAAGGTGCATCAACTAAAAACTATCATATTTAGTTGTATTACAGATTACATGAACAACGGTAGAAGTTACTGCACTTATAACAGTTAACATAGGCACACAAAGTAATTGGTATTTTGTTAGGACTATAACTGTAGTTAAAAGATAAATATATAATTTTATAATTAATGTTAATACAATAACATAATACAATTTAACTCCCTTCATAGTTACAAATGTGAGAATTGCATTACTGTATTATTTACTATGTTCTATTATGTGACCCCCCCTCATTTGATACATGCATACATGAGTAAAACTTAGAAACACAAAAATTGGCATTTTACTGAAAATGATTACTCATATACTATCTACAACTTAGAGTAAAACATATACTGTGCTTTCATCTCAATAGCATCTGATAGCATTGCTTCCTCCTGTTGACACTGACAATAACACAGAACATCAAATTCCACAATGTTGACAAATTTAAATAGTAATGCTGATAAAATATACTTGGTGGTTAAAAGTAATGTTAGAAGGAATGCATAAATAAATGTTTTTAAATAAGTGGATTATCATATGCTTCAAAAATTTAAAATACCTGAAAATTATATGTACATGAAAAATCATTACTAATAATGCTATTTAATAGAAAATGGGGTGCTTTTGTGAAAAATCACACACAGTAGAGAAACGAATACGGTAATAATTAATGTATTCATTACAGAACTATAGATTTAACACTTAGTAATTTAAAATTTATACAAAACGTTTCCTAACAAATAACATATTTTAAAAAAATTAAAAAATAAATAAATTAATAAATTTAAATAACAAATATGTCTTGTTATATAAGTAATTGTGGTGGCTTAATTTATAATGATTCGTATAATGAATTAATTTATAATGATTCGTATAGGGGTAAACGGATTTTTATTTTCATTTATGACAAATTTAATTACAAACATTTTTATGATTTATAATTTTATGATTGGGATCACGCAGGCCTAGTTAAGTTACCATTTTTTCATAAACTATGAATTTTTTCAGAGTTAAAACAATTATCTTAATTCATTCGTAAGTGCACAGGTAAATGTATTACCTATCTTATGATCCTTTTGTTTCACAAGTATATTTCTGTTTTACCATGTTTAACACATATTTATACTTTGCATTAGATTTCCCAAAAGTAGTGAAAATCAAAACACAAGTAATAATAAAGGTCACAGTAGACAAATTAAAATGAAATACTCGTACAGTACACACAAACTGTATATAAACACTAATTTTAAACTACATGTAACTTACTCCAGTCTTATCATCTCGCAGCCTTAATCCATCTATAGCAATGTTGATTGTGATCCGTTGTTTATGTTCTCCAGCTGCACGAATTGCCATTTTCAGGTCAGCCAGTGCTTCTTGACACATTCTATCACCTCTTGGATCTGATACTTCCAGAATGCCAATAAGCTTTGCCTTATAACTCACCCCTTCTCCCAAGAATCGTGATGGCTCATTTTTATCTAAAAAGAGTGATAACAATGCATTTGATAATTTTTACTATACAATACGTATATTAGCTATTTACTCCTAACATACAAATTTTCTTATGTTGAATTATTTTAAATGACATAAAAATTGTCTTCAATAAATTCAATTTTATCTTCAATTTAAAAGGTTTATTTTTTTATAAACTTAAAGGTGCACAAGTGACTAGAATAAAAAAATTAAATTAAAAGTAATTCATATAGTTCCTGATTTATCTATTGCCACTTCCAATTCATGATGTCTTACCATTATTAAACTTCCAAATTGTTACAGAGAAATATCAGTAATTAGTTGACTACAGTTTAGCATTTAGCATTTGGCTGAATGCCAAAAGAAGAAACATTGCTACCTAAAACAATTAACCCACAAGAAAGGAAATTTTATTGATTTTAGTTGGAATTAAAAAAAAAAAATTGTCTAAGGGTATTGAATTTAAACTTTAATATATGTGTTATCTTCAGTTAATATAATACTGAATATTCCAAAACATGTTTACTGTAGTTGACTTTGCCTATGTTTACAAAATTAACCTGTATCAATTGGAAGGGAACACTCAAGGGAATATTAGTTCTGTTATAATTCATCACAAAAATACACAACACATGTGAATAAAAATTATGTAATTATTTAGCACAGCACTTCACATAATACACACAAGTATTCCACATTGAAATGAATTAAAATGCTTGTACAAGTAAACACACAGTACTCACATTTACAAGGGCTTGTTTTCTTTCTAAGAGTTTGCATGGATTCTAAATGAAACCTATTGTACCTAAAAGACAGAGTTGATGTTGTTTTGGACAGTATTATTATACAAAATCACATCACTTTATGGCACAACAAACAGTGTAGTACAGTAAGCACAGATAAAGGGCAGACTAAGTTAAGCAGCCCCCTCCCCCAATTGATCGTGGTGGTGCACTGAGTGCATGCTCCCAACATAATCAATATTCCCCACCTCCACATTCTTATGTGCGGTAGTCTTGTGATCCATTGTGGTTGTCTGTTTCTTTTGAAATTGTATATAAGTAACATTTCTTAATTCAAAATGTTAGTTTTTTAAGTGATCACTACTATTATTACTTATGATTCAAAGAAATGTATGAAAAATGGTTCATTTATAAACCAAATCAAGTAAGTCAGATTTCTACTTAGACTGTAACCATTGCATCACTTGTATTACGTATGTTAGATACACGAACTATACAAGAAAAATTATTTTAAATTTGAATTGAATTAATTTTTAGACTGTTTATAATAATTTTCTTGAAATCTCTTTTTACAGTTTAGAATTTTTACAAAACTTAGATAATAAAATGTAACTTTTATTCAATTTCTTAACTTAAAATACAAATTAAAAAACCAACTGATATATTATAAATGAGTTATATATTTTGTATGCAACGAAAAATAATTCAACACATAAAAAACAAACATAATAAAGTATTTAAATACATGTAACCAAATGATGAGGAATTATTTTAAATGTGTAATTTAAATACTTTCTGATGGACAGCAAAATAAATATTCAAGTTTTATAAATTTTGAAGCAATGTGAATTAACAAGATGTACTTAGTAATACTATTTTTTCTAACTACTTTATAATGCATTATTACTATGCCCATAATATAAGCATTTTTTATCTCAATTGACAAAAATAAGAAATACTATTATATTATTTTCTGATTTTTCAAAACTCAGAACTCATAAGACTGTATTAGGTAAAATACTCTTTGTACTGTGAAATTACACAAATTAAATTAAAACAGGATTGCTGTACTCAAATGCAAAACAACACAAGAAACACAAACAATGGGACAGACAGAGAGAGGGAGTTTATATTGAATATTAATGTATTGTTTAATTACATAATTACACATAGTCTCTCTCTCTCTCACACACACAACATTTCAACAAGTATATTCTGTATTTGCAAAGTACTTGTAGGCCTATTTTCTTATTTCTAAATCAAGATACAGAGTACGTTAAGTAAGAATTATACTTATTAAATATATTTACTTTCAATTTGTGTGACATTTATTTTTTCTAAAATTTAGGCCTCACAGAAACTATTAATACAGTTATTAAAATATTAATATATTTTACAATGCTATTTTAAACTGTCATTATAGTGACGTGGAGACAGGCCTATAAAATTAGTTTTCAACTCACCAAGCATGTGAGCATATAAAACAGTTTTTTTTAAATAAGCTGGGTCTTTGAGAACCTCACAGTAGATGTACATTTGTCTAAAACAATAAGTATTCCGAAAGATAACTTTTAATTTATAGTTTAGAAAGTAATGCCCATTTTAAAGTATCCTGAATTTGAAATTGTGTTTGACAATGATGTTTATCAGTCTGTTTGTATGTTCATGTTACAAACAAAAAATCTCAGAATGGTTTACAACATCAAAATCTTACATGTCCAAATAATTCTAGTGGCGATCATTAGAGCTGCATAAATTTTCTTATTTTAACCTGACTAACCTGGGGTACATTACTGTTGTTTTTTTCTTGTTTTATATTAAAACTGTACTGAAATTTATTAACATGCACTGTAATTATTATAAATATTATTATAGCCCACTAACATCATTTTATACACCTGTAACATAAATTTTTATATTTTATATAATTTTTGAAAAGTTAGATTATAAAAGCATGTATTTAAAAATGTTTACACTAAGAATACCATTTACTACAAAATAAATTTTAAGTCAAAAAATTGATATATAATAGTAGTTACATTGGAAACAGAGCACCATAGTTAAATCACTTTTACCAATTAGCAAATTAAATACATTCACTGTTAGTCTGATTTGAATTTCATCCTATACTTCAAAAGTTTTGAAAACTATAGAACCAATAAGTTTGAAAACCATCCATGGTTTCGAAAGCCATGTTAATATAATGTCTTTCGGAACATGAGCATACAATAAAATCATGTCTCTTTATATACTAGGTGTGTTAAAAAAAAGACCGAACTTTTTGAATAACACACCAAATCGCACAAACAATGCGCTGCGACTTTGGGCGTACCTAGCGATAGTTTTTGATAACAAACTGCCATTTATTCCGTTCCACTATAAGTATTAGTCTTTGAGCTATATCAGATCAAGTGAGGATGTGTGCATGCTGGCCGCCGGATTAGTGACAAAGTGATTAAGAAAGACCTCAAAGAACAGTGTGCACGTATGAAACTTTGTGACAAAACTAGGTTAAAACTTTAGACATTCTGGTTGTTCGACTAAACAAACTGGGAGGCCTCCATGAGCCGAACAATTATTTTAAGAATTTTGATAGAGGGCAAAAACAATGGTCGGTGCAGATCAAAGCTATGTTGAAGATCATGGCAAGAGAGGTCATGAAGTGGTAATTGTAAATCATCATTTAAATGGCGAGACTTTCTGAAAGAACATGGATCCATATAAGATCGTAAAATTGAATTTTGATAGAAAAACTTAATTGTATTGTATTACTGAAAAATTCTTACTGCATTTGTTAACTGATGATCAGAAAGAGACCAATTTTGAAATCGGTCAGCAACTGCGTACCAATACAAATGGTAATGACAACTTTGGAATGCAATGGAAATTGCTCTGTAAAGATTTTACGAAGTAGCAGCAAAATTTTATACACACACTCTACTTCATTATAAATCCGACGGACAGTATGTGCTCGTGCCCACTAAAGTGGTTGTAGTTCAAAGACTGATGATCATGACGGGATGGAGATAACAGAATTCCGGTGTCAAAAACTGTCGCTATCAACACTTAATTGTGCAGCTCGCTCTACGCGCAGGTTGGCATGTTACACAAATAGTTCGGTCTTTTTTTGAACACACCTCGTATTATATTCATAGTTTAGAAAATTCTCAAAGGTATTACTCTTTAGATACAAATCATATGCGGTATTGGTCATCAAAATTAAGCAATAATCTCCGAGAATTATGGAATTTATTACATAGTTCAGAAAGTTCAGTGCCACACAAACAAGTTTTAATACATATAAAGATTAATTAATACAATATAAAAATATTTTTTTAAATCAGTTTATTACAGTCAACAAATTTAAATTTAAAAAATAAAAATGAAATCCCATGAACTTTAATTATTCTCTCACCCCCTCTCACCACACATGCATGCACACACACCATCTAGAATGTCAAAAAATAACTAAAAAAACATCATTTGAAATGAAGTATTATAAATGCGTTTATTTATAAAAAGTGTAATTATTTCTTAAGCTCAAGTCAGTGTTGCAAGTGAAGCTAGTGGGTGGGGTGAGTCACCACATTTAGCAGGCAGGAGGAGGCAAGCCACCTAGTAAAGTATAATACTGTAACTACACTAAAAAAAAAATAATAATCAAGAGAATGAAGGCACAGTAATTCGTTAATAATTAAGAAATGTAGTACGTGGTGTGTATGTTGGAAATTAATGACACTGATTTTTTGGGATGCTACTAAAAATATTTTAAGCACAATTACCTTTTAGTGAATACAATTAAAGGGTAAGTATAATTATACTTTTAGACCCAACTGCAGCCTTTGAAATGTTTAATGAGAGAAGTTCATTTTTAACTATAAACAAATACTGTCAGATAATACATAAACCTGTGTAAGTCTTGAATGGGAAAATCTGAAATGAAGTAAAATTTAATCTTGTATACAATATGTTCATGTAATTCAACTCTTTAGACTTTCAACTATTCCTGTGAATGCTATTTGTCTTTTTGGAAAACATTTTTCCTTAGATGGAAATATAGAAAAGACAGTTAAGAACTATTTAATACTCCTTGACATATCAAAATTTCATAACTGTATAACAGTGTTAATGAATCATTGGCCCAAATGCATTGATGTTACTGGAATGTTTTGTTGCAAAGACATTTCTTTTGGGAATTTGAAAATAACCTTCATATATGAAATTAATGATATGCAAAGATAATTAATTAAAATATAGACATTATTTAATTACTTGGTAATCTTACTTCCAAAAAGCTTATTTTTGTTTAAACCCAGGCTATATTAAGATTTTGGACTACAGGCATTTGACAAGTATGACACAGGTTGTGTTCCCAAAACCGCATTTGTGTGCCCTGCAGATCATCTTAGATATACATATAGGGTTACTCTTCCTTTAAACAATCAAACCGTGTTGTGAAACTGCATTTATTTGTGCAATAATAACTGAGAAGCAGAAATTTACAATAGGCAAATTTAAAACTATTCTTCTGTTATCTAATAATTTAAAATCAAATATGTTAAATTATATTTAATGTTCCTTCATAATTCAGTCACCAAGCATTTGTCACTAGCACTGATCATATAGATGTCCCAACACATCTATGAATTTTTGTATGCAATACTGATTTTATCTAAAAATTTTGGAATGAATATACAGTTTTTCTTAAAGAATATAAAAGCACTAAATTATCTTCTAATTGTTCTGTCTCTCTTCCCAGGCTCAAGCATAATGGCGTAATCTATTTCAAAATTAAACATTTTTCAAGTAAAAGCTAAGAAACCAACTTACTTTGACACAAAGGTCTATATTTAGAACACTTATTACGGGAAGAATGATGAAATGTTAAAGTTGATACAGCCATAATGAAGATACGAACAGGAATTAACAGTATTTAACACTTTACAGTTACAGAATGAGACCTTTTGGTGAAGATTAAATACCCTCAGACATTGTCAACTAACATTTTAGTTTCACTTAAAGATTGTGTTTATTCAGAATATATTGTTTACTTAGAATTTTAATTTTTCGTTATATTAAATTTAAAATTTAATTTTTATTTAGAGCATTATTATGAGTCAGTAAGACACTCAGTATTATAACACAGAGATTACTGAATGTGAAATAACAGTGTCACAAATAACAGTTATTTACCATGACTTGTTACAGAAACTGCAGACATGAAGTTTTTTTTTTTTTTTTGAACAAGTCCTCAGTTTTAACTCAACCATTTGCGCATCGAACAAATTCATACATTCTGTCTGTCTGTTTGGGGTATATTTCAGGATAACTTTTGACTACATCAACTGATTTTCATAAAACTTGGTATACATATTCAAACATTTATTCTACAGAGGTGTATTGTTTTCGAGATTGATTCCCCAAAATTAAAGGGAATTTTAATCAAAATATGAATATAGTGCTAATTTAATGAAATTTCACAACTTTAGTATACCACAGCCCACAAAAGGGATCAAAAATTTTGAAAAAATTGTACAAATACAATTGGGTGTCAGATAAAGGGAATTTTAACCAAAATCCAAATGTAGCATTTGCTACAAAATTTCTTTATGGGCACCATGGGCTAAAAGTGGAACTCAAAATTTTATGAACGTTTTTAAGTACATGGTGGCGCAGGGAAATGGGAAAATTTGAAGTTGATGTTGGCAGCCCTGTAGGTGTAGCAGAAGTGAAACTGTCTGTCTAGCAGTAACGGACATTTAGTTACCATGGAGCAGTGGAGCAGTGCAGAGTGTGCGGTCGCCGTAAGGGCGTTTTACCGACATGGTGATAGTTTAACAGCTGCACAACGAGAGTTTCGGCGCCACTATTAGATCCCGCCCCGCGGTCAAGTTCCTTCGTTATACCCAATCGAAACGTGGGTTTGTAATTTTGAAGAGACTGGTTCAGCTTTGAAGAAAAAGCCTAGTGGGGGGTGTACGGTCTGAACGTACCCCAGAAAACATTGATGCCGTGCGAGCTACCATCTTAAGGAGTCCTCGTTGTTCGGTGCGAAAATTGCAGCTCGGACGTCGGAGCGTTCAAAGAATACTCCACGAACTTCAATTTCATCCGTACAAACTTCAGATTGTGCAACAACTGAATCTTAATGATTGTGTATTGCGCCTGCAAATTTGTGAACAATTGTTGGCTAAAATCAGTGAGGATGTCATTGGCTAAAATAGCTTAATTCAAAATCTTTGGATGTCCGATGAAGCCCATTTTCACTTAAGTGGATACGTGAATAAGCAGAACTTCCGTTACTGGGCTCAATGAAACCCTGCTCAGCTTCACCAGCGTCCAATACACAGTACCAAAGTTACCGTATGGTGTGCAGTGTCTTGTCATGGGGTGATAGGCTCTTACTTTTTTGAAGATGAAAAAGGCACTGCTGTCACTGTGATGTCTTAACGTAATGTCAACATGCTAGAGACATTTTTTGCTCCAAGACTCCATACTTTTCCAAATCTTGACATTCAGCACACCTGGTTTCAACAGGATGGAGCCACCTCACACACTGCCAGACAGTCTATGGCAGCAGTGAAACGTTTGTTTGGGGATCGCATAATTTCAAGGAATGCTAACATCGCTTGGCCGCCCCGATCTCCAGACCTTTCAGTCTGTGATTTCTTTTTATGGGGACATCTGAAGAGCATCGTGTACCAGACTAGACCAAGAACCCTTGCTCAGCTCAAGACACAGATTGAAGAGGAAATCGCCAAAATCCCAAGTGACCTATTGCGCCGCGCTATGCAAAACCTACAGAAATGACTTACTGAATGTGTACGGCAAAATGGGCAGCATTTAACTGATGTAATTTTTAAAAAGTGATGCCTAATGTAATTTCCAGTCTGGTAGAACATATTTTGAGCCTCAAATAAAGTTCTGTAACATCTTTCATTTTTTTCTAATTATTTCAAATTTTCCCGTTTCCCTGCCCCACTCTGTATATGTGGGGGATAAATGTTAATGTTAGGAGAAATTTTATGCAAAATAGAAACACTGAATCTTTAATAATTTGACATAATTAATATTTCTCAACAGTCATTCCAAATCTCAGATCCTCTTCAAGATGAAGAATATTTGTGTGAACAGTATTAGATTTAGTCCTGTATTAACTAAATATAGGTATGAAGAACCACACATGACTTCCATGTTCTAAGATTTATATTTAAAATAATTTTCGAAATGAAATATTTCCATAGAAACTACTTCTTTCTACTTATTGCTTCAGCCTTAACCACAGTACTGTGGTCACTAATGTATACCACCTCATGTTATCACACTCGATTTTCACTGATGATGGCAGTCGATGGCCCTGCCGAAACATCTGGTTTTGCAGAAAACATTGGACTACGGCCAAACAGCCCGGGAAGGAATTTTAACAACAAACTACTTCTATGTTGCCGATAACGTAGTACACATATAAAAAATTTTCCCTCCCTCTTCAACTATAATTTTCATTTATCGATATTTCATCTACCTTTCTACAGTGGATTATTATGACCTTCTTTTCAAGATAGTTTATTTATCATAATTAAGTACTTTACTTTTGTTAAAACATAAAACATTGCAGGTAAACTACCCCTTTCTCTTAACCGATCTTCACCAAAATCAACAGGCTTTGAGTCCTCTACAATTCAGGGACACATCCAAAAAATTATTTGATTTTGATTGAATGTGCGGCAGTTATCGTTCGTCATAGAAAAAATTACCCTTGTTAAAACATAAAACGTTGCAGATAAACTACCCCTTTCTCTTACCCGATATTCACCAAAATCAATAAGTTTTGAGTCCTCTACAATTCAGGGAAGCATGCAAAAAATTATTTGATTCTGTTTGAATTTGCCGTCGTTATCGTTTGCCGTAGAAAAAATTCTACACGCGCACACGCACACACACACATTTCAAAAAATTACTTTTCTTCTTGTTTTGAGTGTAGTAAAATCAGAATCAGCCATTATCTCGAACACGATTTTTTTCACCATGACCATACTCCCATTTATGGAACATGGAAATAAATATCGGTATGGAGAACCATACATGACTTCCATTTTCTAAGATTTATATTTAAAATCATTTTTGAAATGAAATATTTCCATAGAAACTACTTCTTTCTACTTACTGCTTCAGCCTTAACCACAGTACTGTGGTCACTAACGTATACCACCTCACGTTATCGCACTCGATTTTCACTGATGATGGCAGTCGACGGCACTGCAGAAACGTCTGTTTTGCAGAAAACATTGGTCTACGGCCAAACAGGCCGGAAAGGAATTTTTGACAACAAACTACTTTTGTTGCCGATAATGTAGTACATAATATATATAAAAAATTATCCCTTCACTCTTGTCACAACAAAAAATGTTTCAGGTAAACTACCCTATCCCCGTAACCGATCATCACCAAAATCAATAGGCCTTGAGTCCTCTACAACTCAGGCACACATATAAAAAATTATTTGATTCTGTTTGAATTTACGGCAGTTATCGTTCGTCATGAAAAAATTTCTCTTGTCACAACATAAAATGTTACAGGTAAACTACCCCTTTCTCTTAACTGATCTTCACCAAAATGAAATGGGCTTGAATCCTCTAAAATTCAGGGATGCTTGCACAACCGTATTTGATTTTGTTTGAATGTGCGGTAGTTATCGTTCGTCATAGAAACAATTACTCTTGTTAAAACATAAAACGTGGCAGGTAAACTACCCCTTTCCCTTAACCGATCTTCACCAAAATCAAAAGACCTTGAGTACTTAACAATTCAGGAATGTATGCAAAAATTATTTGATTCTCTTTGAATATGCAGCAGTTATCATTCTTCATAAAAAAATTACCCTTGTTAAAACATAAAATGTTGCAGGTAAACTACCCTTTTCTCTTAACCGATCTTCACCAAAATCAACAGACCTTGAGTTCTCTATAATTCAGGAAGGTATGCAAAAAAGTATTGATTCTGTTTGAATTTACGGCAGTTATCGTTCATCATAGCAAAAATTACCCTTGTTAAAACATTAAATGTTGCAGGTAAACTACCCCTTTCCCTTAACCGATCTTCACCAAAAACAATAGGTCTTTAGAACTCTACAATTCAGGGCTGTATGCAAAACATTATTTGATTGTCTTTAAATATAAGGCAGTTATCATTCGTCAAAAAAAATTACCTTTGTTAAAACATAAAACGTTGCACGTAAACTTCCCTTTTCAATTAACCGATCTTCACCAAAATCAACAGACCTTGAGTTCTCTGTAATTCAGGAAGTTATGCAAAAAAGTATTTGATTCTGTTTGAATTTACGGCAGTTATCGTTCGTCATAGAAAAATTACCCTTGTTAAAACATAAAATGTTGCAGGTAAACTACCCCTTTCCCTTAACCGATCTTCACCAAAAACAATAGGTCTTGAGAACTCTACAATTTAGGCCTGTATGAAAACATTATTTGATTCTGTTTGAATTTGCGGCTGTTATCGTTTGCCATAGAAAAAATTCTACACAAGACAGACAGATACAAACACACTTTTCGAAACATGCCTTTTCTTCATGTTTTGAGGGTAGTACAATCAGAATCAGTCGTTATCTCGAACACGATTTTTTTCGCCATCACCATACTTCCATTTCCTTATGGAAGAACCATACATGACTTCCATGTTCTAAGATTTATATTTAAAATCATTTACGAAATGAAATATTTCCACAGAAACTACTTCTTTCTACTTACTGCTTCAGCCTTAACCTCAGTACTGCGGTCACTAACGTATACCACCTCATGTTATCGCACTCGATTTTCACTGATGATGGAAGTTGATGGCACTGCCGAAACGTCTGATTTTGCAGAAAACATTGGTCAATGGCCAAACAGGCCGGAAAGGAATTTTAACAACAAACTACTTCTTTGTTGCCAATAACGTGGTACATATATACAAAAAATTATCCCCTCCCCCTACAACTATAATTTTCGTTTATAGAAATTACCCCCACCACGTTCAACTAGCCTCTTTATTTATAGATATTTCATCTACGTTTCTACAGTGGATTATTAAGATCTTCAATCAGGATACTTTATTTATCAAAATTAAGTACTTTACTCTTGTTACAACAAAAAATGTTTCAGGTAAACTACCCTTTCCCCGTAACCGATCTTCACCAAAATCAATAGGCCTTGAGTATTTTACAACTCAGGCACATATGAAAAAAATTATTTGATTCTGTTTGAATGTGCGGCAGTTATCGTTCGTCATAGAAACAATTACTCTTGTTAAAACATAAAACGTGGCAGGTAAACTACCCCTTCCCATTAACCGATTTTCGCAAAAATCAATAGGCCATAATTCCTTTACAATTCAGGAAAGTACACAAACAAATATTTGATTCTGTTTGAATGTGCGGCAGTTATCGTTCGTCATAGAAAAAAATACCCTTGTTAAAACATAAAAGGTTGCAGGTAAACTACCCCTTTCCCTTAACCGATCTTCACCAAAAATAATAGGTCTTGAGAACTCTACAATTCAGGCCTGTATGAAAAACATTATTTGATTCTGTTTGAATTTGGGGCTGTTATCGTTTGCCATAGAAAAAATTCTACACAAGACAGACAGATACAAACACACTTTTCGAAACATGACTTTTCTTCATGTTTTGAGGGTAGTACAATCAGAATCAGTCGTTATCTCGAACACGATTTTTTTCGCCATCACCATACTTCCATTTCCTTATGGAACATGGAAGTAAAATATCAGTATGGAGAACCATACATGACTTCCATGTTCTAAGATTTATATTTAAAATCAGTTACGAAATGAAATATTTGCATAGAAACTACTTCTTTCTACTTACTGCTTCAGCCTTAACCACAGTAATGTGGTCCACTAACGTATACCACCTCATGTTATCGCACTCGACTTCCATGTTCTAAGATTTATATTTAAAATCATTATTTACGAAATGAAATATTTCCATAGAAACTACTTCTTTCTACTTACTGCTTCAGCTTTAACCACAGTACTGTGGTCACTAACGTATACCATCACACGTTATCGCACTCGATTTTCACTGATGATGGAAGTCGATGGCACTGCCGAAACGTCTGATTTTGCAGAAAACATTGATCTACGGCCAAACAGGCTGGGAAGGAATTTCAACAACAAACTACTTCTTTGTTGCCGATAACGTAGTACATATATAAAAAAAATTATCCCCACCCCCTACAACTAAAATTTTCGTTTATAGAAATTACCCCCATCCTGTTCAACTAGCCTCTTCATTTATAGATATTTCATCTACGTTTCTACAGTGGATTATTAAGATCTTCTTATCAGGATACTTTATTTATCAAAATTAAGTATTTTACTCTTGTTACAACAAAAAATGTTTCAGGTAAACTACCCTTTTCCCGTAACCGATCTTCACCAAAATCAATAGGCCTTGAGTCTTCTACAACTCAGGCACATATGAAAAACATTATTTGATTCTGTTTGAATGTGCGGCAGTTATCGTTCATCATAGAAACAATTACCATTGTTAAAACATAAAACGTTGCAGATAAACTACCCCTTTCTCTTAACCGATATTCACCAAAATCAATAGGTTTTGAGTCCTCTACAATTCAGGGAAGCATGCAAAAAATTATTTGATTCTGTTTGAATTTGCCGTCGTTATCGTTTGCCATAGAAAAAATTCTACACGCGCACACACACTCACACACACACACTTCAAAAATATCGGTATGGAGAACCATACATGACTTCCATGTTCTAAGATTTATATTTAAAATCACTTTTGAAATGAAATATTACCATAGAAACTACTTCAGCCTTAACCACAGTACTGTGGTCACTAACGTATACCACCTCACGTTATCGCACTCGATTTTCACTGATGATGGAAGTCGATGGCATTGCCGAAACGTCTGGTTTTGTAGAAAACATTGGACTACGGCCAAACATCCCGGGGAGGAATTTTAACAAAAACTATTTCTTTGTTGCCGATAACGTAGTACACATATATATAAAAAATATGCATAAAAGGAATGGCTTGTATAAGTTAATGATTGATCTCCATTAAGTAGTGCTCAAGTTTCCAAAGTTTTAAGATTATGATGTCCGTAATTAAAACATCAGAGCAGGTTCAGTGTGTATGAGGGTACACCGTGGACAAAAATTTTCAACATTTCCTATTGAGCGTTCATTAGAGTAAAGCTGCGAATCTAAAGTGTACGTTTCACAGAACAAACACGCGGAAAAGAAGGAGCGCTCCGAAGTCACTCATGGACCCTCAGCATCTTGCAGAGGGTTCATTCCCTAAACACGAAAAGTCTGTCTATGAATCGTTCCTCTGTAAACACGTGCAGTTACACTGCCCAGCGATCCACAGGAAGCAAATCGCTATCCACGCTGGACACTTTTTCGGCTTGCACGCATTATGTTGGTGTGGGTTTCGGCACTTTCCATTTAAAAAGTGTGCAAATAAACATGTAAGAAAATAAACATGAGTGAGGCCAGAAATAACTCGAATTTTGTGTGTGTGTGTCTTCCCTGGCTTTTTATTGCAGTAATCATAATAATAAAATGGAAACGTAAACATTACATAATTGAGATATGCTTGCCTGCCACGAACGATATATTTTCACTCATACATGATTTACACTAAAATGAAAAAATTATAATTTTATTGCCTGGCAACAAAATTATTTTATTTTTAACAATTACCATTGTTTGAAAAAGTTTAAATGAATTTCCAAGTACTTTACTGTTGTTAAAACATAAAAGGTTGCAGGTAAACTACCAGTTTCCCTTAACCGATCTTCACCAAAATCAAAAGTCCTTGAGATCTCTACAATCCAGGGACGTATGCAAAAATTATTTGATTCTGTTTGAATTTGCGGCTGTTATCATTTGCCATATAAAATTACCCTTGATAAAAAAACGTTGCAGGTAAACTACCCCTTTCCCTTAACCGATCTTCACCAAAAAGAATAGGTCTTGAGTACTCTACAAATCAGGCCTGTATGCAAAAAATTAGTTGATTCTGTTTGAATTTGCGGCTGTTATCGTTTGCCATAGAAAATACACTTGTTAAAACATAAAACGTTGCTGGTAAAATACCCCTTTCCCTTAACCGATCTTCACCAAAAACAATAGGTCTTGAGAACTCTACAATTTAGGGCTGTATGCAAATAATCTTTTGATTCTGTTTGAATTTGCGGCTGTTATCGTTTGCCATAGAAAATACCTTCGTTAAAACATAAAACGTTGCAGGTAAACTACCCCTTTCCCTTAACCGATCTTCACCAAAAACAATAGGTCTTGAGAACTCTACAATTCAGGGCTGTATGCAAAACATTATTTCATTCTGTTTGAATTTGCGGCTGTTATCATTTGCCATAGAAAAAAAATCTACAGACACACAGACACTTTTCGAAAAACGACTTTTTTTCATGTTTTGAGTGTAGTACAATCAGAATCTGCAATAATCTCGAACACGATTTTTTTTGCCATCACCATACTTCCATTTCCTTTAAGGAACATGGAAGTAAAATTACTTTTCTTCTTGTTTTGAATGTAGTAAAATCAGAATCAGCCGTTATTTCGAACACGATTTTTTTCGCCATTACCATACTCCCATTTATGGAACATGGAAATAAATATCGGTATGGAGAACCATACATGACTTCCATGTTCTAAGATTTATATTTAAAATCATTTTTGAAATGAAATATTTCCATAGAAACTACTTCTTTCTACTTACTGCTTCAGCCTTAACCACAGTAATGTGGTCACTAACGTAAACCACCTCACGTTATCGCACTCGATTTTCACTGATGATGGCAGTCGACAGCACTGCAGAAACGTCTATTTTGCAGAAAACATTGGTCTATGGCCAAACAGGCCGGGGAGGAATTTTTATCAACAAACTACTTTTGTTGCCGATAACGTAGTACATAATATATATAAAAAATTATCCCTCCCCTTCAACTATAATTTTCATTTATAGAAAATTACCCCCACCCTGTTCAACTAGCCTCTTCATTTATAGATATTTCAACTACGTTGCCACAGTGGATTATTAAATCTTCTTATCAGGCTACTTTATTTATCAAAATTAAGTACTTTACTCTTGTCACAACAAAAAATGTTTCAGGTAAACTACCCTATCCCCATAACCGATCATCACCAAAATCAATAGGCCTTGAGTCCTCTACAACTCAGGCACACATATAAAAAATTATTTGATTCTGTTTGAATTTACAGCAGTTATCGTTCGTCATGAAAAAATTTCTCTTGTCACAACATAAAATGTTGCAGGTAAACTACCCCTTTCTCTTAACTGATCTTCACCAAAATGAAATGGGCTTGAATCCTCTAAAATTCAGGGACGCATGCACAACAGTATTTGATTTTGTTTGAATGTGCGGCAGTTATCGTTCGTCATAGAAACAATTACTCTTGTTAAAACATAAAACGTGGCAGGTAAACTACGTCTTTCCCTTAACTGATCTATACCAAAATCAAAAGACCTTGAGTACTTAACAATTCAGGAATATATGCAAAAAATTATTTGATTCTCTTTTAATATGCAGCAGTTATCATTCGTCATAAAAAAATTACCCTTGTTAAAACATAAAACGTTGCAGGTAAACTACACTTTTCTCTTAACCGATCTTCACCCAAATCAACAGACCTTGAGTTCTCTATAATTCAGGAAGGTATGCAAAAAGAATTTGATTCTGTTTGAATTTACGGCAGTTATCGTTCGTCATAGCAAAAATTACCCTTGTTAAAACATTAAATGTTGCAGGTAAACTACCCCTTTCCCTTAACCGATCTTCACCAAAAACAATAGGTCTTGAGAACTCTACAATTCAGGGCTGTATGCAAAACATTAAATTGATTATCTTTGAATATAAGGCAGTTATCATTCGTCAAAAAAAATTACCTTTGTTAAAACATAAAACGTTGCACGTAAACTTCCCTTTTCAATTAACCGATCTTCACCAAAATCAACAAACCTTGAGTTCTCTATAATTCAGGAAGTTATGCAAAAAAGTATTTGATTCTGTTTGAATTTACGGCAGTTATCTTCGTCATAGAAAAATTACCCTTGTTAAAACATAAAACGTTGCAGGTAAACTACCCCTTTCCCTTAAACTATCTTCACCAAAAACAATAGGTCTTGAGAACTCTACAATTCAGGCCTGTATGAAAAACATTATTTGATTCTGTTTGAATTTGCGGCTGTTATCGTTTGCCATAGAAAAAATTCTACACAAGACAGACAGATACAAACACACTTTTCGAAACATGCCTTTTCTTCATGTTTTGAGGGTAGTACAATCAGAATCAGTCGTTATCTCGAACACGATTTTTTTCGCCATCACCATACTTCCATTTCCTTATGGAACATGGAAGTAAAATATCAGTATGGAGAACCATACATGGCTTCCATGTTCCAAGATTTATATTTAAAATTATTTACGAATTGAAATATTTCCATAGAAACTACTTCTTTCTACTTACTGCTTCAGCCTTAACCACAGTAATGTGGTCACTAACGTATACCACCTCATGTTATCGCACTCGATTTTCACTGATGATGGAAGTTGATGGCACTGCCGAAACGTCTGATTTTGCAGAAAACATTGGTTTTTGGCCAAACAGGCCGGGAACGAATTTTAACAACAAACTACTTCTTTGTTGCCGATAACGTAGTACATAATAAAAAAAATTATCCCCACCCCCTACAACTATAATTTTTGTTTATAGAAATTACCCCCACCCCGTTCAACTAGCCTCTTTATTTATAGATATTTCATCTACGTTTCTACAGTGGATTATTAAGATCTTCTTATCAGGATACTTTATTTATCAAAATTAAGTACTTTACTCTTGTTAGAACAAAAAATGTTTCAGGTAAACTACCCTTTCCCGTAAACGATTATCACCAAAATCAATAGGCCTTGAGTCTTCTACAACTCAGGCACATATGAAAAAAATTATTTGATTCTGTTTGAATGTGCGGCAGTTATCGATCGTCATAGAAACAATTACTCTTGTTAAAACATAAAACGTGGCAGGTAAACTACCCCTTCCCCTTAACCGATTTTCGCAAAAATCAATAGGCCTTCATTCCTTTACAATTCAGGAAAGTACACAAACAAATATTTGATTCTGTTTGAATGTGCGGCAGTTATCGTTCGTCATACAAAAAATTACCCTTGTTAAAACATAAAAGGTTGCAGGTAAACTACCCCTTTCCCTTAACCGATATCCACCAAAAACAATAGGCCTTGAGTACTCTACAATTCAGGACTGTATACAAAATATTATTTGATTCTGTTTGAATTTGCGGCTGTTATCTTTTGCCATAGAAAAAATTCTACACACAAACACTTTTCGAAATATCATACATTACTTCCATGTTCTAAGATTTATATTTAAAATCATTTACAAAATGAATTGTTTCCATAGAAACTACTTCTTTCCACTTATTGCTTCAGCCTTAACCACAGTACTGTGGTCACTAACGTATACCATCACACGTTATCGCACTCGATTTTCACTGATGATGGAAGTCGATGGCACTGCCGAAACGTCTAATTTTGCAGAAAACATTGATCTACGGCCAAACAGGCTGGGAAGGAATTTTAACAAAAACTACTTCTTTGTTGCCGATAACGTAGTATATATATAAAAAAAAATTATCCCCTCCCCCTACAACTATAATTATCATTTATAGAAATTACCCCCAACCTGTTCAACTAGCCTCTTCATTTATAGATATTTCATATACGTTTCTACAGTGGATTATTAAGATCTTCTTATCAGGATACTTTATTTATCAAAATTAAGTACTTTACTCTTGTTACAACAAAAAATGTTTCAGGTAAACTACCCTTACCCCGTAACCGATCTTCACCAAAATCAATAGGCCTTGAGTCTTCTACAACTCAGGCACATATGAAAAAAAATATTTGGTTCTGTTTGAATGTGCGGCAGTTATCGTTCGTCATAGAAACAATTACCATTGTTAAAACATAAAACGTTGCAGGCAAACTAAGCCTTTCTCTTAACCGATCTTCACCAAAATCAACAGGCTTTGAGTCCTATAAAATTCAGGGACACATACAAAAAAATATTTGATTTTGATTGAATGTGCGGCAGTTATCGTTCGTCATAGAAAAAATTACCCTTGTTAAAACATAAAACGTTGCAGATAAACTACCCCTTTCTCTTAACCGATATTCACCAAAATCAATAGGTTTTGAGTCCTCTACAATTCAGGGAAGCATGCAAAAAATTATTTGATTCTGTTTGAATTTGCCGTCATTATCGTTTGCCATAGAAAAAATTCTACACGCGCACACACACTCACACACACACACTTCAAAAATATCAGTATGGAGAACCATACATGACTTCCATGTTCTAAGATTTATATTTAAAATCACTTTTGAAATGAAATATTACCATAGAAACTACTTCTTTCTACTTACTGCTTCAGCCTTAACCACAGTACTGTGGTCACTAACGTATACCACCTCACGTTATCGCACTCGATTTTCACTGATGATGGAAGTCGATGGCATTGCCGAAACGTCTGGTTTTGTAGAAAACATTGGACTACGGCCAAACATCCCGGGGAGGAATTTTAACAAAAACTATTCCTTTGTTGCCGATAACGTAGTACACATATATATAAAAAATATGCATAAAAGGAATGGCTTGTATAAGTTAATGATTGATCTCCATTAAGTAGTGCTCAAGTTTCCAAAGTTTTAAGATTATGATGTCCGTAATTAAAACATCAGAGCAGGTTCAGTGTGTATGAGGGTACACCGTGGACAAAAATTTTCAACATTTCCTATTGAGCGTTCATTAGAGTAAAGCTGCGAATCTACAGTGTACGTTTCACAGAACAAACACGCGGAAAAGAAGGAGCGCTCCGAAGTCACTCATGGACCCTCAGCATCTTGCAGAGGGTTCATTCCCTAAACACGAAAAGTCTGTCTATGAATCGTTCCTCTGTAAACACGTGCAGTTACACTGCCCAGCGATCCACAGGAAGCAAATCGCTATCCACGCTGGACACTTTTTCGGCTTGCACGCGTTATGTTGGTGTGGGTTTCGGCACTTTCCATTTAAAAAGTGTGCAAATAAACATGTAAGAAAATAAACATGAGTGAGGCCAGAAATAACTCGAATTTTGTGTGTGTGTGTCTTCCCTGGCTTTTTATTGCAGTAATCATAATAATAAAATGGAAACGTAAACATTACATAATTGAGATATGCTTGCCTGCCACGAACGATATATTTTCACTCATACATGATTTACACTAAAATGAAAAAATTATAATTTTATTGCCTGGCAACAAAATTATTTTATTTTTAACAATTACCATTGTTTGAAAAAGTTTAAATGAATTTCCAAGTACTTTACTGTTGTTAAAACATAAAAGGTTGCAGGTAAACTACCAGTTTCCCTTAACCGATCTTCACCAAAATCAAAAGTCCTTGAGATCTCTACAATCCAGGGATGTATGCAAAAATTATTTGATTCTGTTTGAATTTGCGGCTGTTATCATTTGCCATATAAAATTACCCTTGATAAAAAAACGTTGCAGGTAAACTACCCCTTTCCCTTAACCGATCTTCACCAAAAAGAATAGGTCTTGAGTACTCTACAAATCAGGCCTGTATGCAAAAAATTAGTTGATTCTGTTTGAATTTGCGGCTGTTATCGTTTGCCATAGAAAATACACTTGTTAAAACATAAAACGTTGCTGGTAAAATACCCCTTTCCCTTAACCGATCTTCACCAAAAACAATAGGTCTTGAGAACTCTACAATTCAGGGCTGTATGCAAAACATTATTTCATTCTGTTTGAATTTGCGGCTGTTATCATTTGCCATAGAAAAAAAATCTACAGACACACAGACACTTTTCGAAAAAACGACTTTTTTTCATGTTTTGAGTGTAGTACAATCAGAATCTGCAATAATCTCGAACACGATTTTTTTTGCCATCACCATACTTCCATTTCCTTTAAGGAACATGGAAGTAAAATTACTTTTCTTCTTGTTTTGAATGTAGTAAAATCACAATCAGCCGTTATTTCGAACACGATTTTTTTCGCCATTACCATACTCCCATTTATGGAACATGGAAATAAATATCGGTATGGAGAACCATACATGACTTCCATGTTCTAAGATTTATATTTAAAATCATTTTTGAAATGAAATATTTCCATAGAAACTACTTCTTTCTACTTAATGCTTCAGCCTTAACCACAGTAATGTGGTCACTAACGTAAACCACCTCACGTTATCGCACTCGATTTTCACTGATGATGGCAGTCGACAGCACTGCAGAAACGTCTATTTTGCAGAAAACATTGGTCTATGGCCAAACAGGCCGGGGAGGAATTTTTATCAACAAACTACTTTTGTTGCCGATAACGTAGTACATAATATATATAAAAAATTATCCCTCCCCTTCAACTATAATTTTCATTTATAGAAAATTACCCCCACCCTGTTCAACTAGCCTCTTCATTTATAGATATTTCAACTACGTTGCCACAGTGGATTATTAAATCTTCTTATCAGGCTACTTTATTTATCAAAATTAAGTACTTTACTCTTGTCACAACAAAAAATGTTTCAGGTAAACTACCCTATCCCCATAACCGATCATCACCAAAATCAATAGGCCTTGAGTCCTCTACAACTCAGGCACACATATAAAAAATTATTTGATTCTGTTTGAATTTACAGCAGTTATCGTTCGTCATGAAAAAATTTCTCTTGTCACAACATAAAATGTTGCAGGTAAACTACCCCTTTCTCTTAACTGATCTTCACCAAAATGAAATGGGCTTGAATCCTCTAAAATTCAGGGACGCATGCACAACAGTATTTGATTTTGTTTGAATGTGCGGCAGTTATCGTTCGTCATAGAAACAATTACTCTTGTTAAAACATAAAACGTGGCAGGTAAACTACGTCTTTCCCTTAACTGATCTATACCAAAATCAAAAGACCTTGAGTACTTAACAATTCAGGAATATATGCAAAAAATTATTTGATTCTCTTTTAATATGCAGCAGTTATCATTCGTCATAAAAAAATTACCCTTGTTAAAACATAAAACGTTGCAGGTAAACTACACTTTTCTCTTAACCGATCTTCACCCAAATCAACAGACCTTGAGTTCTCTATAATTCAGGAAGGTATGCAAAAAGAATTTGATTCTGTTTGAATTTACGGCAGTTATCGTTCGTCATAGCAAAAATTACCCTTGTTAAAACATTAAATGTTGCAGGTAAACTACCCCTTTCCCTTAACCGATCTTCACCAAAAACAATAGGTCTTGAGAACTCTACAATTCAGGGCTGTATGCAAAACATTAAATTGATTATCTTTGAATATAAGGCAGTTATCATTCGTCAAAAAAAATTACCTTTGTTAAAACATAAAACGTTGCACGTAAACTTCCCTTTTCAATTAACCGATCTTCACCAAAATCAACAAACCTTGAGTTCTCTATAATTCAGGAAGTTATGCAAAAAAGTATTTGATTCTGTTTGAATTTACGGCAGTTATCTTCGTCATAGAAAAATTACCCTTGTTAAAACATAAAACGTTGCAGGTAAACTACCCCTTTCCCTTAAACTATCTTCACCAAAAACAATAGGTCTTGAGAACTCTACAATTCAGGCCTGTATGAAAAACATTATTTGATTCTGTTTGAATTTGCGGCTGTTATCGTTTGCCATAGAAAAAATTCTACACAAGACAGACAGATACAAACACACTTTTCGAAACATGCCTTTTCTTCATGTTTTGAGGGTAGTACAATCAGAATCAGTCGTTATCTCGAACACGATTTTTTTCGCCATCACCATACTTCCATTTCCTTATGGAACATGGAAGTAAAATATCAGTATGGAGAACCATACATGGCTTCCATGTTCCAAGATTTATATTTAAAATTATTTACGAATTGAAATATTTCCATAGAAACTACTTCTTTCTACTTACTGCTTCAGCCTTAACCACAGTAATGTGGTCACTAACGTATACCACCTCATGTTATCGCACTCGATTTTCACTGATGATGGAAGTTGATGGCACTGCCGAAACGTCTGATTTTGCAGAAAACATTGGTTTTTGGCCAAACAGGCCGGGAACGAATTTTAACAACAAACTACTTCTTTGTTGCCGATAACGTAGTACATAATAAAAAAAATTATCCCCACCCCCTACAACTATAATTTTTGTTTATAGAAATTACCCCCACCCCGTTCAACTAGCCTCTTTATTTATAGATATTTCATCTACGTTTCTACAGTGGATTATTAAGATCTTCTTATCAGGATACTTTATTTATCAAAATTAAGTACTTTACTCTTGTTAGAACAAAAAATGTTTCAGGTAAACTACCCTTTCCCGTAAACGATTATCACCAAAATCAATAGGCCTTGAGTCTTCTACAACTCAGGCACATATGAAAAAAATTATTTGATTCTGTTTGAATGTGCGGCAGTTATCGATCGTCATAGAAACAATTACTCTTGTTAAAACATAAAACGTGGCAGGTAAACTACCCCTTCCCCTTAACCGATTTTCGCAAAAATCAATAGGCCTTCATTCCTTTACAATTCAGGAAAGTACACAAACAAATATTTGATTCTGTTTGAATGTGCGGCAGTTATCGTTCGTCATACAAAAAATTACCCTTGTTAAAACATAAAAGGTTGCAGGTAAACTACCCCTTTCCCTTAACCGATATCCACCAAAAACAATAGGCCTTGAGTACTCTACAATTCAGGACTGTATACAAAATATTATTTGATTCTGTTTGAATTTGCGGCTGTTATCTTTTGCCATAGAAAAAATTCTACACACAAACACTTTTCGAAATATCATACATTACTTCCATGTTCTAAGATTTATATTTAAAATCATTTACAAAATGAATTGTTTCCATAGAAACTACTTCTTTCCACTTATTGCTTCAGCCTTAACCACAGTACTGTGGTCACTAACGTATACCATCACACGTTATCGCACTCGATTTTCACTGATGATGGAAGTCGATGGCACTGCCGAAACGTCTAATTTTGCAGAAAACATTGATCTACGGCCAAACAGGCTGGGAAGGAATTTTAACAAAAACTACTTCTTTGTTGCCGATAACGTAGTATATATATAAAAAAAAATTATCCCCTCCCCCTACAACTATAATTATCATTTATAGAAATTACCCCCAACCTGTTCAACTAGCCTCTTCATTTATAGATATTTCATATACGTTTCTACAGTGGATTATTAAGATCTTCTTATCAGGATACTTTATTTATCAAAATTAAGTACTTTACTCTTGTTACAACAAAAAATGTTTCAGGTAAACTACCCTTACCCCGTAACCGATCTTCACCAAAATCAATAGGCCTTGAGTCTTCTACAACTCAGGCACATATGAAAAAAAATATTTGGTTCTGTTTGAATGTGCGGCAGTTATCGTTCGTCATAGAAACAATTACCATTGTTAAAACATAAAACGTTGCAGGCAAACTAAGCCTTTCTCTTAACCGATCTTCACCAAAATCAACAGGCTTTGAGTCCTATAAAATTCAGGGACACATACAAAAAAATATTTGATTTTGATTGAATGTGCGGCAGTTATCGTTCGTCATAGAAAAAATTACCCTTGTTAAAACATAAAACGTTGCAGATAAACTACCCCTTTCTCTTAACCGATATTCACCAAAATCAATAGGTTTTGAGTCCTCTACAATTCAGGGAAGCATGCAAAAAATTATTTGATTCTGTTTGAATTTGCCGTCATTATCGTTTGCCATAGAAAAAATTCTACACGCGCACACACACTCACACACACACACTTCAAAAATATCAGTATGGAGAACCATACATGACTTCCATGTTCTAAGATTTATATTTAAAATCACTTTTGAAATGAAATATTACCATAGAAACTACTTCTTTCTACTTACTGCTTCAGCCTTAACCACAGTACTGTGGTCACTAACGTATACCACCTCACGTTATCGCACTCGATTTTCACTGATGATGGAAGTCGATGGCATTGCCGAAACGTCTGGTTTTGTAGAAAACATTGGACTACGGCCAAACATCCCGGGGAGGAATTTTAACAAAAACTATTCCTTTGTTGCCGATAACGTAGTACACATATATATAAAAAATATGCATAAAAGGAATGGCTTGTATAAGTTAATGATTGATCTCCATTAAGTAGTGCTCAAGTTTCCAAAGTTTTAAGATTATGATGTCCGTAATTAAAACATCAGAGCAGGTTCAGTGTGTATGAGGGTACACCGTGGACAAAAATTTTCAACATTTCCTATTGAGCGTTCATTAGAGTAAAGCTGCGAATCTACAGTGTACGTTTCACAGAACAAACACGCGGAAAAGAAGGAGCGCTCCGAAGTCACTCATGGACCCTCAGCATCTTGCAGAGGGTTCATTCCCTAAACACGAAAAGTCTGTCTATGAATCGTTCCTCTGTAAACACGTGCAGTTACACTGCCCAGCGATCCACAGGAAGCAAATCGCTATCCACGCTGGACACTTTTTCGGCTTGCACGCGTTATGTTGGTGTGGGTTTCGGCACTTTCCATTTAAAAAGTGTGCAAATAAACATGTAAGAAAATAAACATGAGTGAGGCCAGAAATAACTCGAATTTTGTGTGTGTGTGTCTTCCCTGGCTTTTTATTGCAGTAATCATAATAATAAAATGGAAACGTAAACATTACATAATTGAGATATGCTTGCCTGCCACGAACGATATATTTTCACTCATACATGATTTACACTAAAATGAAAAAATTATAATTTTATTGCCTGGCAACAAAATTATTTTATTTTTAACAATTACCATTGTTTGAAAAAGTTTAAATGAATTTCCAAGTACTTTACTGTTGTTAAAACATAAAAGGTTGCAGGTAAACTACCAGTTTCCCTTAACCGATCTTCACCAAAATCAAAAGTCCTTGAGATCTCTACAATCCAGGGATGTATGCAAAAATTATTTGATTCTGTTTGAATTTGCGGCTGTTATCATTTGCCATATAAAATTACCCTTGATAAAAAAACGTTGCAGGTAAACTACCCCTTTCCCTTAACCGATCTTCACCAAAAAGAATAGGTCTTGAGTACTCTACAAATCAGGCCTGTATGCAAAAAATTAGTTGATTCTGTTTGAATTTGCGGCTGTTATCGTTTGCCATAGAAAATACACTTGTTAAAACATAAAACGTTGCTGGTAAAATACCCCTTTCCCTTAACCGATCTTCACCAAAAACAATAGGTCTTGAGAACTCTACAATTCAGGGCTGTATGCAAAACATTATTTCATTCTGTTTGAATTTGCGGCTGTTATCATTTGCCATAGAAAAAAAATCTACAGACACACAGACACTTTTCGAAAAACGACTTTTTTTCATGTTTTGAGTGTAGTACAATCAGAATCTGCAATAATCTCGAACACGATTTTTTTTGCCATCACCATACTTCCATTTCCTTTAAGGAACATGGAAGTAAAATTACTTTTCTTCTTGTTTTGAATGTAGTAAAATCACAATCAGCCGTTATTTCGAACACGATTTTTTTCGCCATTACCATACTCCCATTTATGGAACATGGAAATAAATATCGGTATGGAGAACCATACATGACTTCCATGTTCTAAGATTTATATTTAAAATCATTTTTGAAATGAAATATTTCCATAGAAACTACTTCTTTCTACTTAATGCTTCAGCCTTAACCACAGTAATGTGGTCACTAACGTAAACCACCTCACGTTATCGCACTCGATTTTCACTGATGATGGCAGTCGACAGCACTGCAGAAACGTCTATTTTGCAGAAAACATTGGTCTATGGCCAAACAGGCCGGGGAGGAATTTTTATCAACAAACTACTTTTGTTGCCGATAACGTAGTACATAATATATATAAAAAATTATCCCTCCCCTTCAACTATAATTTTCATTTATAGAAAATTACCCCCACCCTGTTCAACTAGCCTCTTCATTTATAGATATTTCAACTACGTTGCCACAGTGGATTATTAAATCTTCTTATCAGGCTACTTTATTTATCAAAATTAAGTACTTTACTCTTGTCACAACAAAAAATGTTTCAGGTAAACTACCCTATCCCCATAACCGATCATCACCAAAATCAATAGGCCTTGAGTCCTCTACAACTCAGGCACACATATAAAAAATTATTTGATTCTGTTTGAATTTACAGCAGTTATCGTTCGTCATGAAAAAATTTCTCTTGTCACAACATAAAATGTTGCAGGTAAACTACCCCTTTCTCTTAACTGATCTTCACCAAAATGAAATGGGCTTGAATCCTCTAAAATTCAGGGACGCATGCACAACAGTATTTGATTTTGTTTGAATGTGCGGCAGTTATCGTTCGTCATAGAAACAATTACTCTTGTTAAAACATAAAACGTGGCAGGTAAACTACGTCTTTCCCTTAACTGATCTATACCAAAATCAAAAGACCTTGAGTACTTAACAATTCAGGAATATATGCAAAAAATTATTTGATTCTCTTTTAATATGCAGCAGTTATCATTCGTCATAAAAAAATTACCCTTGTTAAAACATAAAACGTTGCAGGTAAACTACACTTTTCTCTTAACCGATCTTCACCAAAATCAACAGACCTTGAGTTCTCTATAATTCAGGAAGGTATGCAAAAAGAATTTGATTCTGTTTGAATTTACAGCAGTTATCGTTCGTCATAGCAAAAATTACCCTTGTTAAAACATTAAATGTTGCAGGTAAACTACCCCTTTCCCTTAACCGATCTTCACCAAAAACAATAGGTCTTGAGAACTCTACAATTCAGGGCTGTATGCAAAACATTAAATTGATTATCTTTGAATATAAGGCAGTTATCATTCGTCAAAAAAAATTACCTTTGTTAAAACATAAAACGTTGCACGTAAACTTCCCTTTTCAATTAACCGATCTTCACCAAAATCAACAAACCTTGAGTTCTCTATAATTCAGGAAGTTATGCAAAAAAGTATTTGATTCTGTTTGAATTTACGGCAGTTATCTTCGTCATAGAAAAATTACCCTTGTTAAAACATAAAACGTTGCAGGTAAACTACCCCTTTCCCTTAAACTATCTTCACCAAAAACAATAGGTCTTGAGAACTCTACAATTCAGGCCTGTATGAAAAACATTATTTGATTCTGTTTGAATTTGCGGCTGTTATCGTTTGCCATAGAAAAAATTCTACACAAGACAGACAGATACAAACACACTTTTCGAAACATGCCTTTTCTTCATGTTTTGAGGGTAGTACAATCAGAATCAGTCGTTATCTCGAACACGATTTTTTTCGCCATCACCATACTTCCATTTCCTTATGGAACATGGAAGTAAAATATCAGTATGGAGAACCATACATGGCTTCCATGTTCCAAGATTTATATTTAAAATTATTTACGAATTGAAATATTTCCATAGAAACTACTTCTTTCTACTTACTGCTTCAGCCTTAACCACAGTAATGTGGTCACTAACGTATACCACCTCATGTTATCGCACTCGATTTTCACTGATGATGGAAGTTGATGGCACTGCCGAAACGTCTGATTTTGCAGAAAACATTGGTCTTTGGCCAAACAGGCCGGGAAGGAATTTTAACAACAAACTACTTCTTTGTTGCCGATAACGTAGTACATAATAAAAAAAATTATCCCCACCCCCTACAACTATAATGTTTGTTTATAGAAATTACCCCCACCCCGTTCAACTAGCCTCTTTATTTATAGATATTTCATCTACGTTTCTACAGTGGATTATTAAGATCTTCTTATCAGGATACTTTATTTATCAAAATTAAGTACTTTACTCTTGTTAGAACAAAAAATGTTTCAGGTAAACTACCCTTTCCCGTAAACGATTATCACCAAAATCAATAGGCCTTGAGTCTTCTACAACTCAGGCACATATGAAAAAAATTATTTGATTCTGTTTGAATGTGCGGCAGTTATCGATCGTCATAGAAACAATTACTCTTGTTAAAACATAAAACGTGGCAGGTAAACTACCCCTTCCCCTTAACCGATTTTCGCAAAAATCAATAGGCCTTCATTCCTTTACAATTCAGGAAAGTACACAAACAAATATTTGATTCTGTTTGAATGTGCGGCAGTTATCGTTCGTCATACAAAAAATTACCCTTGTTAAAACATAAAAGGTTGCAGGTAAACTACCCCTTTCCCTTAACCGATATCCACCAAAAACAATAGGCCTTGAGTACTCTACAATTCAGGACTGTATACAAAATATTATTTGATTCTGTTTGAATTTGCGGCTGTTATCTTTTGCCATAGAAAAAATTCTACACACAAACACTTTTCGAAATATCATACATTACTTCCATGTTCTAAGATTTATATTTAAAATCATTTACAAAATGAATTGTTTCCATAGAAACTACTTCTTTCCACTTATTGCTTCAGCCTTAACCACAGTACTGTGGTCACTAACGTATACCATCACACGTTATCGCACTCGATTTTCACTGATGATGGAAGTCGATGGCACTGCCGAAACGTCTAATTTTGCAGAAAACATTGATCTACGGCCAAACAGGCTGGGAAGGAATTTTAACAAAAACTACTTCTTTGTTGCCGATAACGTAGTACATATATAAAAAAAAATTATCCCCTCCCCCTACAACTATAATTATCATTTATAGAAATTACCCCCAACCTGTTCAACTAGCCTCTTCATTTATAGATATTTCATATACGTTTCTACAGTGGATTATTAAGATCTTCTTATCAGGATACTTTATTTATCAAAATTAAGTACTTTACTCTTGTTACAACAAAAAATGTTTCAGGTAAACTACCCTTACCCCGTAACCGATCTTCACCAAAATCAATAGGCCTTGAGTCTTCTACAACTCAGGCACATATGAAAAAAAATATTTGGTTCTGTTTGAATGTGCGGCAGTTATCGTTCGTCATAGAAACAATTATCATTGTTAAAACATAAAACGTTGCAGGTAAACTAAGCCTTTCTCTTAACCGATCTTCACCAAAGTCAACAGGCTTTGAGTCCTATAAAATTCAGGGACACATACAAAAAAATATTTGATTTTGATTGAATGTGCGGCAGTTATCGTTCGTCATAGAAAAAATTACCCTTGTTAAAACATAAAACGTTGCAGATAAACTACCCCTTTCTCTTAACCGATATTCACCAAAATCAATAGGTTTTGAGTCCTCTACAATTCAGGGAAGCATGCAAAAAATTATTTGATTCTGTTTGAATTTGCCGTCGTTATCGTTTGCCATAGAAAAAATTCTACACGCGCACACACACTCACACACACACACTTCAAAAATATCGGTATGGAGAACCATACATGACTTCCATGTTCTAAGATTTATATTTAAAATCACTTTTGAAATGAAATATTACCATAGAAACTACTTCTTTCTACTTACTGCTTCAGCCTTAACCACAGTACTGTGGTCACTAACGTATACCACCTCACGTTATCGCACTCGATTTTCACTGATGATGGAAGTCGATGGCATTGCCGAAATGTCTGGTTTTGTAGAAAACATTGGACTACGGCCAAACATCCTGGGGAGGAATTTTAACAAAAACTATTTCTTTGTTGCCGATAACGTAGTACACATATATATAAAAAATATGCATAAAATGAATGGCTTGTATAAGTTAATGATTGATCTCCATTAAGTAGTGCTCAAGTTTCCAAAGGTTTAAGATTATGATGTCCGTAATTAAAACATCAGAGCAGGTTCAGTGTGTATGAGGGTACACCGTGGACAAAAATTTTCAACATTTCCTATTGAGCGTTCATTAGAGTAAAGCTGCGAATCTACAGTGTACGTTTCACAGAACAAACACGCGGAAAAGAAGGAGCGCTCCGAAGTCACTCATGGACCCTCAGCATCTTGCAGAGGGTTCATTCCCTAAAACGAAAAGTCTGTCTATGAATCGTTCCTCTGTAAACACGTGCAGTTACACTGCCCAGCGATCCACAGGAAGCAAATCGCTATCCACGCTGGACACTTTTTCGGCTTGCACGCGTTATGTTGGTGTGGGTTTCGGCACTTTCCATTTAAAAAGCGTGCAAATGTAAGAAAATAAACATGAGCGAGGCCAGAAATAACTCGAATTTTGTGTGTGTGTGTCTTCCCTGGCTTTTTATTGCAGTAATCATAATAATAAAATGGAAACGTAAACATTACATAATTGAGATATGCTTGCCTGCCACGAACGATATATTTTCACTCATACATGATTTACACTAAAATGAAAAAAAAATAATTTTATTGCCTGGCAACAAAATTATTTTATTTTTAACAATTACCATTATTTGAAAAAGTTTAAATGAATTTTCAAGTACTTTACTGTTGTTAAAACGTAAAAGGTTGCATGTAAACTACCCCTTTCCCTTAACCGATCTTCACCAAAATCAAAAGTCCTTAGATCTCTACAATCCAGGGACGTATGCAAAAATTATTTGATTCTGTTTGAATTTGCGGCTGTTATCGTTTGCCATATAAAATTACCCTTGATAAAAAAACGTTGCAGGTAAACTACCCCTTTCCCTTACCCGATCTTCACCAAAAAGAATAGGTCTTGAGAACTCTACAATTTAGGGCTGTATGCAAATAATCTTTTGATTCTGTTTGAATTTGCGGCTGTTATCGTTTGCCATAGAAAAAAAATCTACAGACACACAGACACTTTTCGAAAAACGACTTTTTTTCATGTTTTGAGTGTAGTACAATCAGAATCTGCAATAATCTTGAATACGATTTTTTTGCCATCACCATACTTCCATTTCCTTAAGGAACATGGAAGTAAAATTACTTTTCTTCTTGTTTTGAGTGTAGTAAAATCAGAATCAGCAGTTATCTCGAACACGATTTTTTTCGCCATGACCATATTCCCATTTGTGGAACATGGAAACAAAATATCGGTATGGAGAACCATACATGACTTCCATGTTCTAAGATTTATATTTAAAATCATTTACAAAATGAAATGTTTCCATAGAAACTACTTCTTTCACTTATTGCTTCAGCCTTAACCACAGTACTGTGGTCACTAACGTATACCACCACACGTTATTGCACTCGATTTTCACTGATCATGGCAGTCGACGGCACTGCAGGAACGTCTGGTTTTGCAGAAAACATTGGACTACGGCCAAACAGGCCGGGAAGGAATTTTAACAACAAACTACTACTTTGTTGCCGATAACATAGTACACATATAAAAATTATCCCCTCCCCCTTCAACTATAATTTTCATTTATAGAAAATTACCCCCACCCCGTTCAACTAGCCTCTTTATTTATAGATATTTCATCTACGTTTCTACAGTGGATTATTAAGATCTTCTTATCAGGATACTTTATTTATCAAAATTAAGTACTTTACTCTTGTTACAACAAAAAATGTTTCAGGTAAACTGCCCTTTCTCCATAACCGATCTTCACCAAAATAAATAGGCCTTGAGTCTTCTACAACTCACGCACATATATAAAAATTATTTGATTCTGTTTGAATTTACGGCAGTTATCGTTCGACATGAAATTATTTCTCTTGTTACAACATAAAATGTTGCAGGTAAACTACCCCTTTCCCTTAGCCGATCTTCACCAAAATCAACAGGCCTTGAGATCTCTACAATTTAGGGATGTACGCAAAAACGTATTTGATTATATTTAAATTTATGGCAGTTATCGTTCGTCATAGAAAAATTACCATTGTTAAAACATAAAATGTTGCAGGTAAACTACCCTTTTCCCTTAACCGATCTTCACCAAAATCAACAGACATTGAGTTCTCTATAGCTCAGGAAGGTATGCAAAACATTATTTGATTCTGATTGAATTTACGGCAGTTATCATTCATCATAGAAAAAATTACCCTTGTTAAAACAAAAAAGTTGCACGTAAACTACCCCTTTCCCTTAACCGATCTTCACCAAAAACAATAGGTCTTGAGAACTCTACAATTCAGAGCTGTGTGCAAAAAATTATTTGATTCTGTTTGAATTTGTGGCTGTTATCGTTTGCCATAAAAAAAATCCACACACACACACACACACACACACACACACACACACACACACACACACACACACACACACACACACACACACACACACTTCGAAAAATGACTTTTTTTCATGTTCTGAGTGTAGTACAATCAGAATCTGCAATTATCTCGAACACGATTTTTTTTTGCCATCACCATACTTCCATTTCCTTAAGGAACATGGAAGTAAAATGACTTTTCTTCTTGTTTTGAGGGTAGTACAATCAGAATCAGCCATTATCTCGAACACGATTTTTTTTGCCATGACCATACTTCCATTTCCTTATGGAACATGGAAGTAAAAAACAATGTAGTCATTCGGAGTTTTTAGTGTTTACTGTCTGCTTTATAATTGGTATTTTAATAAAAACGGTAGGAGATTAATGAAGGTTTTCATAACTTATTGAAATTTACCTAATAGTAAATGCATTTTCTCCAAAATAGTGAGAGAGATCTGCAGCTCAGGAAGGAAGTTTACTAGTGTTAGTAGGAAGACTGGTTCTACACAAGGCCAGTTTCAATTTTTGCTGTTACAATTTACTGAGCAAAATGTTAGATGGTAGTATTTTGAAAATGTTTCTACAGGTCTCCAACCACAATTTAAATTATAGCTCTTGTCATGGATGTAAGCTGGGTTCTGAGAATTAACAGTTTAAAATTGAAATATAGTATTCCATTCTAGTGATATGGTTTATAACACTCCATTTTACAAAGTCAGCTTGACAGTTTCATTTGCCACATGCAGTTTAAACATTTACAGTTATCAGTAGCTTATGTACTGTACCCCTACAGATCTTGAAGTATGTTTTATTGTTTGGTAATCTGTACACATACCATTAATGGTTAACTGAATCATGTCATGACACAATAATACAATATAAAAGTTGTACCATGATTTGCTGTTAACTGTCTTTTTTACATGTACATAAACTATGCTAGAGTGTACGCACACGCACACACATACACACACAAGATAAGTGATAACAACAAATCCTGTTTAACATGTTTATTATGGTACATTATTTACTAACACTGATACTACTTTAATAGCTTGCAGTAAAACTGTTTCAGAAATAAAAAAAATGATAGATTTTTTTTATAAATAGAACAAAAGTTACAAATGCTATGACCATATAAAAAAGAGGTGTGTAGAATAGACCTAACTCAATGCACTTCTGTTCAACATCACATTCTGGAATTTTCTAGTGTATAAATTAAATATGTTGCAAATTATTTCGGAAGGATGATAATATTGTTAAGTATTACAAAATAAAGAAAATAATTTAACATACTGTTTTGAGTGAAAATAGAAATCTTTAGTCAATAAATCGTGAATATTAAAAGAATACCTGGCTCTATCTATGAGGATTGTTCAATAGAAACACGTTTAGAGGCTGTAAAGAAGGTTTTATTCAACAATTTTAAAAGAAGTCTCCATTAAAATTAATGCATGAGTCCCACTGTTGCACTAATCTGTAGAGTCCCTGCTGGTAAAATTCCTGCGGCTGTTTGCGGAACCATTCGCTAACAGCAAACTCTACCTCAGCATCCGATTTGAACCACCGTCCTTTTAGTGATTTCTTTAATGGGCCGAAAACATGACAATCACATGGGAACAAGTTGGGACTGTAAGGTGGATGTTGTAAGACTTGCCACTTCATACGACCAAGTAGATCTTGAATCATCTGGGCTACAAGGGGTCGAGCATTATCATGCAGAAGAATGACACCATTTGTGAGCTTCCCAGGACGTTTATTACTGATGCTGACCTGTAAGCGTTTTAAGCTGTCTGCATATTGCTCAGCGTTGATGTTGATACCAGGTTCTTTAAAATCTAAGAGCAGCACAACCTGATAATCAAAAAATATGGTCACCATATGTAAAGTCACCATTACTTTTCCTGCCGAAGGTTGGGACCGACATTTTTTCGCCCATCAAGTTCTATAACTTTGATGCGCCTATTTGCATGTAAAGCAGTTTCCAGCTGTCTCACATTTTCATCTAATGCTGCAACACGTGCAGGTCTGGGACGGGCCAAATCTTTAGTGGATTCTCTTCCTTGTCGAAATTTATTGCACCATTCAACCACTGCCATATGAGAATAACTTTACTATAGTCACCATATACAGCTTTCATTCTCGTATAAATTTCCATTGGCTGACGCCCCTCAGCAGCCAAAAACTGAATAACGGCACGCAGATTATATTTGGGCGGATTTTCTATCATAGATGCTATTTTTCAACCCAGTCACAACGCTTAGAAAAGAGCAAACTGCAAATATTTTTCACAGACGTGTCACTAGCACTTAAACAGACAATATGAACAAATGAATTCCGTTTCAATGGCAACAAAGTCATGGCTGCACAGATCAAACGTGTTTCTATTGAACAATCCTCATAAAATATTCAAGAAAATAATATACTAAACAGATCAGGTATAATAAAACTCTTTACTGGAGCTATCAATTGGCAATACTTGAGACTTGTCTGAAGGTGAGTCCGGGGTGATCTGGGAACAAACCTCCTTCAGCCATAGAGTAAAGACAATGATGGGAGATTCCCTCCAAAACTGTGAAGCAGGAGGCACAATGTGTGTGTGTGAGACATGAGTGAACATTGTGTGTGTGTGTGTGTGTGTGTGTGTGTGTGTGTGTGTTATGTACATGTAGAGCTCCTAGTAGAGGGTGAGCAGGTTATGATGAGGGTGCCGTAGATGGTTGTTTAATTGATGAGGCGTTTCATATTAAGCATGCTAAAGATGGTATTTAGCATCAGGGAGAGTTGACAAGAACCTTGATGATGGATAAGACAAGAAGGAGAGGACGATGGGGGAGTAAAATGCAGAAATAAGACATAAAGGCAAGATTAGAAATAAGATTGAATTAGGATTTTTGCCAGCTACTGCCCCATCTGATTTTAGATTCTGATAGCTTTGTGTGTGTGTGTTGTGTTGACCTACACAACTGGTCAACTGTTAATGGGGATACATAAGTTTACTAGACAAATGTAGACAGAAATAATCAAACCCATTAAAAACCTTATATAATCAATGTTATCTTGAAAAAAAACAAAGAAAAAATCAGAGCATAAATCTTGAAAGCAAAGAGTTACAAATGTAAGATCACTTCTGTCAGAACAAAGTATGTGTGGCCTGAGTAAGGAATGACATGCTGATACATAATAGATACTTAGTAGAAATATAACTCAAACTCAATCTAATAACTTCTACAAAAGAGTTATGTGAATGTAAACCAATGTATAATGTTATGATTACCAAGGAGCTGGGACACTGATATATATTATTTATTTTAAATTTTAAATCTATATAACAAGACATTTTATATATAAATTCATAAACATATAGTCCTACAATAATACAAAACATCCTTTTCAAGAAACAAATTACAATTGTAAGGTCCCATGGTACAAGATTAGTTATATATTATAAAATTTATAAATACATAAAAGTAAAAATTGTGTAAACACTTCATTCTACAGGTGTTTTACCAATTAACTTTAACTGAATATAAAACAGAAACTGTATTTGTAAATATTACATGTTACTTCAGTTTTCAACTGGTTTAACTATTTTCCCTCTCTGGATGTAATCTACTACTACTTCCTTATCAGAAGGGAAAGTATTAGATTATGTTATCAACAACTGCCCTTTTGCTTCCTGACTGAGAATTTTGTGGCTGAGGTAGCTTTCTCCCTCAGCAGGAGAAATGTTTCTTAATTAATAACTAAAAATTAATCACAAATAGTGTATATCCATAAACAAGTATTATGAATTAATTCATAAATCTACATAATATATATTTTATTAATACAATTTATGGAAAATTGTCACTTAATTTAATTTTTTATTTTCAAAATTACACAAGAAACTACTCCAAAATTATGAATTTTTGAAGATAATACTGTACGTGACATGACAAAAGTGAACAAAAGTATGCTAAATTACAAGAATTTGGTGAAAAGGCTTTCAGGAAATGGTTAGTAACTATTATATTTAATAAATGAATAAATCTTAAATTTGGCTATGCCAATCAATGGACAAAGTAAAAAACATAAAACAATAAAAGTGTTGTTTTAAATGAAAAGAGAAACCTTCAGTAAATATACACTGAATTTATATATAAATATTTAAATATATACTAAAGTTTACTGGATGTATCAACAATAATCTAAAGGTATTAAAATATGAGAATTCATTTTTTTGTAATTTACATTAATTTAATAAAATTCAAGTAACTAAAACCAAGGTTACATATAAATACACTTATAGATTGTTTATGGAACAAACTTCCTCCTAGTTTCCCCACACTTTCCATAGGCGGTGGTTTCACTTGTAAGGCTCTACAGAAGGTCAGTATTTCACATCACAATTAAGTGAAGCAACATTTTTTACAATCTTAAATGTTAACTGATTAGTTATCAAGATAAATGAAAATGCTCAAAAAGCTTTTATTAAATATTTGTTCTTTTATTGTGTATTTTATATGGTCATCTGTATGTTATTAATGTAAATAAATAGTAATACTCTGCATTACTTCTATTTTAATGTTGCTAGCATACTTGTAACTATCTAACAGCAAGTAATTTTACTGACGGAATTGAAAGGGGAACATTGAGTTAACAAAAATATGACAGTGAGTATCAAAGACAAATGTGTAGTTTTTACTATCTAGGCAGACAAGTGCTGTAAATCTTTACAGCCTGCATCTTACTTCTGTATTTAAAACCCAATACTTTACTTGGAGTAGTTGCTACTTAATTCATTAATAATTTTTTCATGTTTTTCTTGAATTTTTAATGATTTACATTCATTTTATTTTGTTTACTTAGTGTTATTTCTTACTATTTCAAATATACTTGAATTAGGCATTTAAAAGCAAATACAAAACTTGTAAATAGTTTGGGACACAAGGTACAAGCAGTGGCGAAGCGTGACAAAATAATTTGGGTAGACATAAAAATACCAGCCAAAAGCATCCTCTTACTAAGATTATTGACTTTCTTAATGAACCAGTAAAACTATGGTAAATAGAGTTAATGCTACCTCTAGCAGATGATAGCTAAGTGACTGTCTGAAACACACGTATTTCGTTATATAATTTAGCCTAAATATCAAGAAAAAGCTATCGTATTGTTGTTGGTGTCGTTTATTAACTATACCAAATTTTCTGATAACTTTCCATCCTTCTACGACAAGTCTAAAGATGCACGAGATATTTTTGACGTAAGCAATACTTTTATGCTCTAAATGTAACATACTGATTTTGCATTTTAACAAAAATTCTAATGAATCAAAGTTGTCAGAGTTTACATCAAATACTTCTGCCATAGAACTGGTACTAACTGTACTCATTTTGCTTCTTTAAACCAATTAAACAGTATGCTTAAAGCACTTAAATGACGACACTTAACAATACGTATTATTAAATAATTACTGCGTAAATGATTACACACTTCTTAGTTTATACAACTATATACAAAATTAAAAATAATTTGTAAACTCAACAAAAACAAATAGAGTATTCAACACGCGAGCACAGTGAAACAAACACAGGCGGCCAGGCCACAATTCAGTGTGGGGGGGACATGATTTCTGTCGTGATGTAAGGGGCGCATATCTATGATGCACGAGCAGTTCCTCTCCCGTTGTCGTCTACTGAACCCTTCCTCACCTCCACCCCTGTTAAAAAGACATTTCAAATAACGTCTACCCTGGTACTCCACGTACAATTGCATCGCACAGCAAGATTCCATGACTCACACTTGTGTCATGTCGCATGATGTTTCACTTCTTACATTAGTTTTATACCTTTCTGAGTAACTTATGCAGCTTAATGCATAAATAAAAATTAATTATTTTATGAATAAATTATTTGGGGAGACATTGTCTACCTTATCTCCCCTTACGCTTCACGGTTGGGTACAAGCAGTCATCTAGGTCACAAATTATTACAATGTACCTGTCTTACTCTGCTGCAAGATGTGATGCTCAAGAGTACAAAGTAGTAACACACTACATCATTTTAATAATAATCTGCTACAAAATATAAATTATGTTGAAGTGTAATTACATTTACATTTCACAAATATAAAATGTTTGGTCATTTTACAGATTACAGTGACTACAAAACACAGAAAATATACACTTACTTGATCTTTTCAATCGCTAAAATGAATTGGAAAATGTTACAATAGTTAATTATATATACAGCTAATAAAAACATATTTAACTAATCATATGTCTGAAGCAATATATGTCACAAAACTGGCAACATTTATTAAGACATGACATAGAATGACATTTTCATCTCACATGGTGAAATTAGTCTGTTTCATTAACTAACAGAGACAAGTAATACGATAATACAAACCCTCATTCATTCTGTCATGAAAGAGACAAGAACAAATACAATCTCTAGAATGAACAAAACTTCATCACACTGATCTACAACTTTTGCAAAATATTGTACTACACTTTCTGCTCAAGGGTGTTTACATTTCAAGCAAATAATAAACATGATATACTAGACTTTATCTAAAGGAATAAATGTGTGTGTGTGTGTGTGTGTGTGTGTGTGTGTGTGTGTGTGTGTGTGTGTGTGTGTGGTTAAGGTAGTTGAGATGTTCATGTAGGCAACCAAATAACACAAAAAGTACTAAACATTTGTAAGAGTGACAGTATGAACAGGTAAAATTACTACGCATATCACATTTATATGATTTAAACCCACTACAACATTGACTACACAAATATGTTTGTGACTTGTAACTAACAGCAACTAATCATTATAAGACTGACATGAGTCAACTCATTACATCCCAGTAATGTTCTCAAATTAAAATTAAGTTCACACAATGGGCAGTAAACTCCTTTTAGAAAAAGGTGGGTTTTGGGTTTAATTCCACTGCATAGTGGTCCATTTTTTCTGTTTGGCAGAAGTTCGGATTCATAAAACATATTCTTATGCACATAAGGTAACAACACAGTATATCCGTATCAGAACACATTCTCTAATAAAAAAAACTGGATTCATTGCATTCATACTCTGAAAATAAAGATTTATAGTTTAAAATTAATTATCTGATACATAACAACTTGAAGCTTTAGACAGCATAAAAATAATAATTTCTGGGGAAACCCCATTAAATTAGGGGTTGAAAAATAGATTTTTCCAAAACATCCTCAATACTATGAATTTTCACAAAGATTATCAAGAATGAGGATTTAAAGGTAAGATGAGTTCTGATAATTTGAGGGACGTTACGTTCAATTCACATAAAAACTATGCAAGGATTTTTGAAAGTAATTTTTTACTGCATTTTCAAAATTAATTTTTCTCCAGTACTTTTCCAAACTACTGTAAAAGTAAGGGTCTTACATACAAATGCTTTATATGAAGCTGACATAACATTTAATTCTCATTATGTGGAGACCTGTCACATACAATAAATATTAAACAAGTTATGGCTGGAAACGGCAGAAAAAGCAAATTTTTTTTTTTAAAGGTATTGTATTTTTAAAGGTAGCACTTTTTTGGTCAAAAAAATCAATTTTGTTTATTATCCTAAAAGAATCACCAATTCTTTCTGAATAAGAAAATATATACTTTTGCGGTCCGAAAATGGTTAAAAAAATAAAATATAAGCCAGTGTTGCGCTTTTGAAGCATATTTTGTGAAAAGGCTCACCAACAGAATCGTATTATGACACATATTGTATGTGCTATGGTATGATTATTATATTCTTAAGTTGGCAATGGTCAGCTGTTCATCTAATTTGAACATTTCTTCACATTATGGGAGTGATGTGGATATTACTAAACTAGAATGTGTAGGCCACGTCCAGAAGCGAATCGGTACACGTCTTCGAAAACTAAAAAATGAACAGAAAGGAGTAAAATTAAGTGATGGTAAAGGCATTGGGGGTGAAGGAAGGTTAACAGATACTGAAATTGATCAGTTACAAAAATATTATGGCTTGGCCATAAGGAGAAATTTAGAGGATTTGTGTAAAGGATATGAAGCAAGCTATATGGGCAGCATTTCCTATGTCCCAAAAGTGAAGGTACCTGGTGCAAATATAATAAAGCACAATCTATAAACACACATTATACACATGTGAATGTGTATTGCTTCTTTACCAGAAGCAATCATGAAAGCCATAAAGCCTATATATAGGGAGTTGTCAAAAGAGGAATTACTGAAGCGTGTTTGCATGGAAAGACACAAAATTCAAACGAAAGTACAATGTGCAATTATGCTAATCTATGCAAATATAATTAATCAATTATCCAATTAGATTAAATGTGTCAAAATTGCTTTATTTACGTGAATCTATTAATTACTCTTATATAATTAACTGTATTAATTAACATTTAGCATAATTACTGAGACTCTTTAGTGTTGTTTAAACGATATTAGAAAATTTATTACAAATAATTTAATTAACGTTAGTGTTTTGTTACTGAGGTAGTGACAATAATGAACGCATGAATACTTAACAAATAAATACTTATTTATTAAACATCATTCAAATAAACTTTTGAGACATAAATATGAATTATGACCTGTAAATACAATTAAGAAATACATACATGAATATAAATCACAATATATATATCCGTTTCGTCACTTGCTGTAAACAAAACATACAATACAATAGACATACATAAACATAGACATCAAATATTAATTTATCCTACACTAATGCGTTAATTTTGCCTCAGATGAATAGCCTTTATGTTTAATATTACCATAGTAATTGATCTAAATTCTCAAAGTGTGGTTTCTTTGAAAAGAGACAGAGCAGTAGTTTTTATTATAATATTAATAACATGATGATTTTACTTGAGAGAATGAATATCCATAGTTCCATCGGTGATAATCCCTGTTCACTGATGATCCATGTAAGTAGAAGTTCCGTAGATTTTGTGTTGTCATTACTTTGCACTCGCGGGTAAGATTCACTCCTGTTAGTGTTATTGTTAATAATGAAAGTTTATAGAGTCTTGTGTTGCATACGTGTATTCATTATTAGTAGTTGTATACAGATAATTGTCTGTCGTTGACTTGCTTCGTGTATTATATGTTTAATGTAGTTGTATCATGACTGTGTGCAATATTCAGCATGAGTGTTATGATCGTTAAGTCACTTATTGTTTCTGAGTTCGCACGACTGAGATAGCGATACCTTAATCATAGTGTGTTCCGATATCGACCACTGTGTTCGTAATTGTCGCGCCAAAGTTCTAATATCGAGTCGTTCGCTCACTTATTAATGTTTAATTTGCATGTCGGAATGCACTTAAAGTTTAAAGTATCAAATTCAAGTTCTAGCAATACTTATATCACTTCACACTTCGCGTTACTGCGGTAGACTTCCGTAACTTAATGAAATACGATTAACTGATTGAAAAACCGTATGACTGTCTGAGAACTATTGAGTAACCAAGAAAACTGCGAAACTGATTGACTTTTGAATAACTGAGTAATTCTTAATAACTGAGCAACTGATAGACTGAGTAACTGATAGACTGCGAAAACTTTTAATAACTGACTAATACCAAGACACTGAGAGCTCGCGTACCCTGTAAACAGTTTTTATTAAGCGTCATCTACCAGAATGCAATTTTCTGTCGAACACGCCTCTGGTCATCCTTGATAGGTCTAATATTTCCTTCCACTCTGGACATCTGTGTTTCTCAGCACCCTGATTCGCTGTTCTGGTTGTCACCATGACAACAATCCTCTCCACCTGCTTCTTTGGAAGATGCTAGGCTCTGGTTGGTTATCGAACCTCCCCTAACGTACACGGCGAAAGGGCTTCACACTACTTCTTAGAATGTAGAGTAATTGCTCACCTGTCTGTCAAACCTTTGTTCTTGTGACTCTCCCAAGGTCTGCTGCTGTTCCTTTACTAATAATACGTAGCGCCTGGTTCATTGTTTGACTTCCCTTCGACTTTTTTCTGTCAATTAACAGATTCTTGCTCGACGTGACCCCAAGATGCCTCCATGGTCCGTCGTCATAAATATCGGTTGTCATCCTAACGTTGCCTCATGCTGTGTGACACTCCTGACTGTATTCTTTTGGTGTACGTTGTTTTGTCTTCATACTGGGTAAAACCTTTCTAATTCCTTTGTGAGTGAATATCCTTTTCTTCAAGCTCGCACGCTCCGAATTTAACCCTACAGCATGCACTCGCTTCAATTTCCACGTATCCGTGCCACTAGACTCTGCTTTTGTTCAGTTTGTTGTGGTGTTGTAAATCTGAGCTGAGCTTGGTCTGTCACAGTCGATCCTATTTTCCTTTTGTTGTGTTATGTTAGGCGTTCTCTTATTGTCTTGTAGCTGGCGTCGGGTTGACGTGTTGTTAAATTGTTCTTATTTATTGCTCTGGCTTGGGTTGGTGACTTGACCTGTGGTAACGTACTTCTCGATCATAAAATTATGAAATTAAAAATTTTTGATTGCTATAAAAGTTTTAATAGCTGCACATGGCAAAGAGTACGAAAAACTGTGTTTCTAGGGCTACAAACACTAAAACTGGGTGTTACAGATGCAGTTATATGCTTCAATGAAGACTCCATATCCAAAGCAAATGTCCTAGAAAGGATGAAAATTAAACCCGGTAAATTTATGATCGAGGGTTTAAAAAATATAGACTGCATCAGGGTTCTTAAAGCTGAAAAAGAGGCACAAGAACAGACTAAGAAGCAAAGGGTCAGAAGGAGATTATCTAAGAGAAAACGAGAAGACACTGATGATGAAGACTGCTACTGCCCTGGAGTATTTTAGTGCAGAAAAAGTAAGTTTTACTTTCAATTGCGTTTTTCCAAAAATGTGTTTGTTTTGTAATTAGGTACACTTTTCTCAAGACTGAGTGGACATACTGCCTAAATTTTTTGTGGATATGTAATACCATTATGTTTATAAAGTGTACTAGAATGGTCATTATTAATCTTAAACTGCCAATAAAAATGGAAAATAAAATTTGTTTTTTCATTCATCCGGAAAACTAGAAATAAAAAAAAAAACTTTAATAGAAATGTCTGTTTTACAAAGATAGTTCTAGTACATCTTATTCATTACTGTTTTAGTGTGATTTTGTAAAAATTTCAATAGCTCTAATAGTTTTGAAAATAATGGTACCTAAGTGTAGCTAAAACTGCCACTTAAGTTACATGTGAATGGAAAAGTGCTACTCTCCCCTTAACACAGAAAATGTATAAAAGTAAAATAATGAACAAGACATTTTACATTGCTTTTGTGATGAAGAATTGTTCTGTATATGCCATTAAAAACATTTGTACAAAATAAATGATTAAATGACCAATCTTCTTAATTGCTTTTACTCTTTATTAATTTACCTTTCAAACGGAACCATGAAATCAATATATCTTAACAACAGATTCAGAAAAAATTGAATGAAATTAAATTCAACATTTAATAATTACTGCAAAAACATTTATTTTTATCTTTGAAAAACAAATATAAATATATAAAAATAAATACATAAAGAAGTAAACATTTATCTTTGAAAAATTCAATATTTTGTCTAAAAGTAGACTATTGTAGCGGTAGGCTTCTAGGGGAATTTTTTAAACCATTCGTACTATAAGAAAGTATACATATTCAAACACAAATTTGAAAGTCTTCTATTTTCACAAAATTTCAATAATTTGATGATAAAAATCAGTTTGTTGAAAATGGTTTATCTTACAATACTATAATAAAGTAATAACATTTCATTTAATTTCTTTTTTTTTATTTTCCTGTATGATAAATTTTGAATAAAGTTACTTGGTGAAAAGATGAGCATTTTTATTCCTCAAAAATTCCCTATTGCTGACAGTTTGAATACCTATTTTATACATAAAGAATGCAGTCATGAGCAAGTAAAAAGTCATATCTATTTTACATTTTTATCCATGTAAATGTAAAAAGAAAATTAAATGAATAACACTACATACAAGTGAGTTCATTTAAATTAAAAATGTGTTTCAAAACTTTTTAAAGTTTAAAAAAAAAAAAAAAAAAAAAAAAAAAAAAAAAAAAAAAACAGCACATCTAGCACACAAAACTACCTGTCAATGAGGATCATCAAAACTGCCATGGATGTTAATTCCAGTGAAATATTCTTTATGTTGTATATAAATAAGGCATTGTGTGTATGAGAGTAAATACAACATGATTAGCAAATATAAAATTAGGAAATAACAAAAAATTTGGGGGAAATTCACAAAAACCAGAACAATACATTGAAAATAACATACTGTTATGACGTCACAGAACAATCTACGTGTTTATCGAACGTTCCAGAGACATCCAGAATGTAAGCGTGTGGCGTACATGCTTGTAGACGCATCTACGAGAAAGTTCTCGATGCCGCCAGCCGTGCGGGCTGTGTCAAGGCCGCAGTTAATTACGTAGTTCATACGCACGCTACGACGCAATTAGGAATCATCTAGATATTCGACTGGCTATAAATACCGGTACTCAACGACGTTCAGTTGAGTATCAGTTGCGATTTTGGATAGTGCGGTTCGAGAGTTATAGTAGCGATATTACTGTGCGCGTTCAAGTGGTTATTAGTTAAGAGTGGTGTTTTATAATTGGACGGTATAATTGTAATACAATTGTCTTTAATTTTAGTGGACATTTTATTGCGTGTGAACAATTTCCATTTGATTTGTTGTAGAGACTGTGTTGTTAATTCCAAACTGTTTTACTGTAACAATTAAAGGTTTGATTAGTGACTTAATTGGTGTCTTGTACTTATTTTGTTTCCACTGCACCTACGACGATCGAGTAGACCGTCATAACAGTGGTGTCAGAAGTGGGATAGAACGGTTAACAGTGGAAACAGTGGACACTTTGTACAAGACAAGTGTAATTCGTAATTAATCGGAAAACAATGGATGCCAGTCAGATGATGGAAATTTTACAGGCGCCGCTGTTACAGACGGAGAAACGACATGATGAGAAACGCAGGCAGGAGACGGAAGAAGCAGAAAGATGACAAAAAAAAGGACGAAGACAGGAAAGAGAAGAGGCTGAGAAACGTCAGAAAGCACTAATGCTAGAAACAGAAGAAAGACAAAAAGAGGAATGTAAGCAGGAGGCAGAGGAATGTAAACGTGAAGCAGGTGACATCAAAGCGTTAATTCATGAACAAAAGCAGATGCAAGAACATACTACCGCAGAATTGGGTCTCCTACGTGGTGACGTAGGTGAATTACGAGGTGAGCTCAATAATCAGATTACCAGAATATCTGACGTAGAAGAATCCATGTCGAATAAAATAGCTGAAGTATAAAAATCTGTCTTGACTATGGAAGAAGTTATGTCAACAAAAATATCTGCAGTAGAAAATTCAATGGCAAATATTAAAGAGCAAATTAAAAATGAAGTTGAACAGTTCATGAAAATAACACCAAAACAACTTTGTGAACAGACTGTACCAATGATAGACAGAAAAAGACGCAGAAAATAAGTCAATAGAGAAAGTAACTTTGCCTGCAGTAGGGACAGTTCATGTCAAAGCTCCAACCTTTGATGGAAGCAGTCACTGGGCAACGTACCTCCGCCAATTCGAAGCTGCTGCATGCGCAAATAATTGGACAGAGAAAGACAACGCAGTCTCACTCGTTCTCGCATTAAAACGACCTGCGGCAGAACTACTACAGAAAGTGCCACCTGACAGCCAGAACATCTATGCCGAGTTGATAAAAGTTTTAGAATTACGCTACGGTGATAAACATTTGAGAGAGGTGTACTACGCTCAGTTGAGAACAAGACGACAATGTTCCGGGGAAAGTCTTCAAGAGTTTGAAGCAAGTATCGATAGATTGATTAGATTGGCCTATCCTGAAGCACCAGAAGACTTCCGAATAAGGTTTGTAGTGCAGACATTTATTGATGGCATCAGAGACTATGAACTTCAACAAGTGTTACGAATGGCAAGACACCAAGATAGCTCAGAAGCTCTTGTTCACGCCCTAGAGTTTGAAGCTGCCAAGTCAGCGTCCCGCTACATTAATGGGTTTGTGCGATCACGTTGCAGTCAGAAGATCCCTGTATCACATTGCCGTTACGATGGGTGCAGAAAAACAATGTTGTCAGACAAACAATTCAAAAGTTCAAGAGAGTCGCAACGATTTGAAAAAGACAGAAGACCAAAATGTTACAACTGTGGAAAACGTGGTCATCTACAGGTAGACTGTTGGGAGAAGAAGATACCGAGAGAAGAGAGTAATTGCACCAATTGGAGAAGTAAAGCCCCAGAACAGCACACAATTTCCACGCTACATAATTCCAGTGGAAACTTGATTGTTAATGGATTTGCGGAAGGTAAATCCACATCATTTACAGTAGACACGGGTGCAACAGTGTCCATTGTGCGTATTGACTTAGTCAGCAACCGCCAGCCTCTAATTAGCTCTTGTACAATACAGACTGTGACTGGAAGCCCCGTCAAGGTGCTAGGAAAGGTAGACGTACGTGTACGCCTGGGTCTTCTCGAGTTTAGCCACCAAATGCTCATTGCAGACATTGTCGATGAAGTGATTCTTGGCACGGACATTATGAATGCCTACGGATTCGTTGTGGACTTAAGAGAGAATGTTCTGAAGGTTGGCCAAGAGAAGATAAAGCTTTGCATGGCTAAAATGACAGAGTCTACCAACCATTCAATTAAGCGAGTGGCATTAGTCAAAGAAAAAGTTAACAAGTCTGGTCAAGAGGAACCCTCCCTGTTGCAAGTGGAAATGGAGGAAGAACTAGCAGAGGAAGTACAAATAAGTATAACGACAAAAGAAGTGATTGGAAAGCCAACTATGGGTGTTGAAACAAAACTCTTGCTTGTTCCTGAGCTGATAGAAGCACCCGAGGGCAAGTGGCTGAAGATGAGGTTACGCAAGAGGTTGTTGACGAGCACCAAACAGACTGGGACCAACGTATACCACTATTCCTCATGGCGTCTAGATCATCAGTACACGACACAACCGGCATGACTCCAGCAAAATTGGTGTTTGGGCGGGAGATTCGTCTTCCTGGGGACTTAATGTTCGGATCACCTGAGACTCAGTCCCAAGAGCCGCAAAACTATTCCTCGCAATTAGAAAACCAACTGTGAGAAATGAATAGCTTAGTAAGAGGATGGCTGAAGATTGCCAGTGATAAAATGAAAACTCGGTATGACATTCGCAGCAATAGATATCAGGTCTGGTTGTACAATCCAAAGCACCGCCGTGGTCGCTCACCTAAGCTTCAGTCTAACTGGAAAGGACCCTACACTGTGAAAAAAGAATTAACGATGTTGTTTATCGGATTCAACAGTAAGGGCAGCGAAAGTTCAAGGTCGTCCACCTAGATAGCCTGGCTAAATACAACTTTAGAGACGGTTCGCAAGTTCGGGACGAACAGGCTTAGGAAGGAGGCCGTGTTACGACGTCACAGAACAATCTACGTGTTTATCGAACGTTCCAGAGAGATCCAGAATGTAAGCGTGTGGCGTACATGCTTGTAGACGCATCTACGAGAAAGTTCTCGATGCCGCCAGCCGTGCGGGCTGTGTCAAGGCCGCAGTTAATTACGTAGTTCATACGCACGCTACGACGCAATTAGGAATCATCTAGATATTTGACTGGCTATAAATACCGGTACTCAACGACGTTCAGTTGAGTATCAGTTGCGATTTTGGATAGTGCGGTTCGAGAGTTATAGTAGCGATATTACTGTGCGCGTTCAAGTGGTTATTAGTTAAGAGTGGTGTTTTATAATTGGACGATATAATTGTAATACAATTGTCTTTAATTTTAGTGGACATTTTATTGCGTGTGAACAATTTTCATTTGATTTGTTGTAGAGACTGTGTTGTTAATTCCAAACTGTTTTACTGTAACAATTAAAGGTTTGATTAGTGACTTAATTGGTGTCTTGTACTTATTTTGTTTCCACTGCACCTACGACGATCGAGTAGACCGTCATAACAGTGGTGTCAGAAGTGGGATAGAACGGTTAACAGTGGAAACAGTGGACACTTTGTACAAGACAAGTGTAATTCGTAATTAATCGGAAAACAATGGATGCCAGTCAGATGATGGAAATTTTACAGGCGCCGCTGTTACAGACGGAGAAACGACATGATGAGAAACGCAGGCAGGCAGGAGACGGAAGAAGCAGAAAGATGACAAAAAAAGGACGAAGACAGGAAAGAGAAGAGGCTGAGAAACGTCAGAAAGCACTAATGCTAGAAACAGAAGAAAGACAAAAAGAGGAATGTAAGCAGGAGGCAGAGGAATGTAAACGTGAAGCAGGTGACATCAAAGCGTTAATTCATGAACAAAAGCAGATGCAAGAACATACTACCGCAGAATTGGGTCTCCTACGTGGTGACGTAGGTGAATTACGAGGTGAGCTCAATAATCAGATTACCAGAATATCTGACGTAGAAATTTTCATTTGATTTGTTGTAGAGACTGTGTTGTTAATTCCAAACTGTTTTACTGTAACAATTAAAGGTTTGATTAGTGACTTAATTGGTGTCTTGTACTTATTTTGTTTCCACTGTACCTATGACGATCGAGTAGACCGTCGGAACAATACTTTAATATGAGCTAAAGTTACACAAAAAATTCTTTGGTCACCCTTAAAAAGGGCTGAAGAGGTTAAAGACTGTTTTTTAAATATACGAGGGTAGGCTGAAAAGTAATGCACACATGCTTGTAGAACACGAACAAAATTACCTACAGAAGCGCACCTGGTGGCATTCGGGAGTAACATTCCCCCTCCAAACGCATGCGCAGTTTGAAGGAGTTTCGTACAACAATACGCTTTAAGTAGCAGAAGTATGGAGACGTGTTGTAGTGCTATGTCAACGCGAGTTAAACAGCGTGCGGTTATCGAATTTTTAACTGCTGAAAATGTGATTCCTAATGAGTTTCATCGTCGTTTAAAGGCTGTTTATGGTGACGATGCTGTTGATAGGTCTACTGTGAATCGATGGGTAATAAAATTTCGTGGTTGCGAGTCTGGAAAAGCCGTAATGGATGATGAAAAACGCAGCGGACGTCCGATCACTGCCACAGACGATCAACATCGCAAACTCGTCGACGATTTGATTCAAAATGACCGGCGAATCACTCTAAAACACCTCCGACGTCGAGTTTGTCGGGTTAGAGGCAGCCTGGCGCCAATAATTTTGCAACATGACAATGCTCGTCCACCCACCTCGCGCCCTACCCAAGAGGCTCTGCGAAACCTGAAGTTTGAACCGATTCCACACCCTCCCTACTCCCCTGATCTCGCGCCTTGCGATTTCTATTTTTTCCTCTACTCAAGAGAGACCTCAAGAGTAATCCTCGTACTTAAATATTGCACCTCGGACGATGAGGTGAAGGCAGCTGTCGCGTCATGGATTCGAGAAAAGTAGGAAGAATATTACAGTGACGGGATAAAAAAACTTGCTACGCGTTGGGAGAAATGTGTTAGACTTAACGGCAACTATGTTGAAAAATAAGACTATAAGCGGATTTATTCCATTAACAATATGAAAAATAAATATATAATTTTGAAGCTAAGGAAATGTACTTTTATTTACTATTTGCCCCATCTTGCTATTTCTTTTCGTTCGTGTTCTACAAGCATGTGTGCATTACTTTTCAGCCTACCCTCGTACTTAAAATATTACTATAATGAGAAAATAGATAATACTGCATCCCTGCATGACTACGTGACACTTTGCAGAACAGTGTGCGCATGGCAGGGCAGAATTACATTACACTCTAGATCAGTGGTTCGCGGGGACCCCTCCCCCCACAATAATTTAAACATTCACGGATCCTGTCTGAGTTCTGAAATAAAACGAACAGTAAATATGTTAGAAACTCTAATGTTTTAATTAAAATGTATTAAAATCAAAATTCTCTTAACTTGCAAAATTATAATATTCATGATATCAAACATAGTTTAATGTGACCAACGAAGCTGCTTTTGAACAATTAGCTCTGCAATATTGCATTTAATGTCTGATAATTTCAATATTAAGTCACTCTCGACACAAGTTTATTTCTTAACATTGACTTCAAGTACGTTAGTTTGGAGAATTCGGTTTACGCAAATAAGTAGAGGGAAACAATTAAACGCTTCAAAACTTTTTTTGTGAGTTCAGGATAGTCAGTCATTACATAGGCGTTTAACCAGAAGTCAGCTAGCTGTAATTGCAAAGACTGTAATTTTAATTAACTGTCTTTTGAAAGTTTGCTAATGAATCTTCTTCTTGTAGTGTAAGAAAGAGGTCTATTCGGCTGACAAACAGATCTGCTACACAACATAATTTAAAGACATTATGTTAGTTAGAAATTACTTTTACAATTACAGTTAGTTTGAACCAAAAAAGAAAATACTGGAATCTTCTACTAATTGTTTTAAGATTCTATAATTTATATTTAGCGCACAAAAAGTCGGAGAAAATTACGGTATATTCTACTTTTTCTTAAAAGTGTCTGTGGCCTCCCTTAAACATTGTCGCGGACCCCATTTTGGGAACCACTGCTCTAGATAATTTGAGATGCCACTTCCACACGTTTCTCAACTATTCTACTGGCATCCAGGCCCATTGTGTCATTACAATGCAAGGCAGCCTCAGTGTAAATACTGCATTTCAAAGCTGCCAAGTTCAGTTAGACCTAGCGATATTATTAGGCGGCTCAGAATAGTCGTTGCAGTTTAGTGAAATTGTGTGTTGGTCAAATTTAACTTGAATTATGCGTAATGTCTTGGATTTCGTTGTCCATGTCGTGTCCTTTGATTAACTAAATATAATTATACCACTACCGACTTGGAACACAACATTTTTTATTTGTAAAAACGTAAAAGTTTTACCTTATAGCCTGAACCAGTTTTCACTTATTATAAGCTTCATCAGAGGCTGCCACTGATAGTGCTGTCCGTCTTGTTCTTGGCAACGGTGTCGACTTTTGAAGGATCGATGTTGTGTGTGTGTGTGTGTGTGTGTGTGGATGTGATATGTTTGAATAATGCGTGTGATTTTAATTGTGTCTGTTCGTTTAGGATGTCATTTTTATGTGTTTTTGTGTGTTTGTATTTTCATGTTTTTGAATGTGTGGTTTGCAAAGGTGGATTCGGTAGTGGAGTGTAGTGCATGTGTGTGTTAAATGTATCTTTGTTTGAAGATACGTCCTGTCTGGCCTATGTGGAATTTGTTGCAATCTGAGAAATTTAGTTTGTAAACACCTGGTAGATTGAATTTGTTTTGTGCTTTGTGTATGTGTTTTGATAGCGTGTGTTCTGTTTTGTTTGCAGTTTTGTATGCGACTCTGTACCTGCTTTTTTAAATTTGTGGGCTATTTTTTCAGTGTTGTTATTGATGTATGTTAGTGTTATGAATTTGTTGTTTTCTGTCTTTGTCTGTATTGTGTAAGAGTTTATTGATTATTGTTCTGTTATATCCGTTGGATTCTGCTAGATATTTTATCGTGTTTAGTTCGTCTCTGTAGTCTTCTTCATCTAGTGGGATGTTGTTAAGTCTATGTATCATAGTTCTGAAGGCAGCTAGTTTGTGTTGTATTGGGTGATTGGAGGAGTTGAGTTGTGTATTAGAGTGTTGGTTGTAGTGGGTTTTCTGTATATATTGAATTTGTGTCTGTGTTCAAATTTTGTGATGGAGAGATCTAGGAAGTTTATGCTATTGTTGTATTCGTATTTGGCAGTGAAGGTTATGTTTTTGTGTATTTTGTTTATATGGAAAAATTCTATACAGGGGAAACAAAAGACAACGTGAATAGTTACTAACCCACATAAACAAAATACACAAAAACATAACCTTCACTGCCGAATACGAACACAACAATAGCATAAACTTCCTAGACCTCTCCATCAGAAAATTAGAACACAGACACGAATTCAATATATACAGAAAACCCACTACAACCGACACACTAATAAACAACTCCTCCAATACAACACAAAGTAGCTGCCTTCACAACTATGATACATAGACAAGACTACAAAGACGAACTAAAGACTATAAAATATCTAGCAGAATCCAACGGATATAACAGAACAAAAGTCAATAAACTCCTACACAAAACACAAAACAAACAACAGACAAAGACAAAAAACAACAAATTCATAACACTAACATATATCAATAACCACACTGAAAAAATAGCCCATAAATTAAAAAAGCAGGATACAGAATCGCATACAATACTACAAACAAAACAGAACACATACTATCAAAACACACATACAAAGGACAAAACAAATTCGATCTACCTGGTGTTTACAAACTAAATTGCTCAGATTGCAACAAATTCTATATAGGCCAGACAGGACGTATCTTCAAACAAAGATACATTGAACACACAAAGGCACTACACTCCATTACCAAATCCACCTTTGCAAACCACCTCATTGAAGCAAACCACACATACAAAAACATGAAATATACAAACACACAAAAACACATAAAAATGACATCCTAAACGAACAGACACAATTCAAATCACACACATTATTCGAATATATCACATCCACACACACACACACAACATCGATCCTTCAAAAGTCGACACCACCACCAAGAACAAGACAGACAGTTTCCCAGTGGCAGCCTCTGACGAAGCTTATAATAAGTAAAAACTGGTTCAGGCTATAAGGTAAAACTTTTATGTTTTTACCAATAAAAAACTTTGTGTTCTGAGTTGGTAGTAGTATAATTACATTAATTAAATTAATGTATAAGGATGCCTTTGTTCACTTCAAAACTGTTGTTTGTTTGTAATTAAAGTTGTAATTAGTGATTTCACTGGTGTTGGTTACTCAATTTCCATTGTACAAAGACAATGCTCTGTACAACCATCATAATATTGATGTCAGAAGTGCAATAGGATGTTTTAAACAGTGGGAACAGAGGTCACTTTGTTGAAGATAGTGCACACAGTAATTGATTTACAATAATCGATATACCAGTCAGGTGATGGATATATTCCAAGCACTGCTACTGCAAAGAGAGGAACAATGACAACAAGAGGCAGAAGCAGAGGACTGACAGGATGAAATACAACAAGAAGCAGAAAGACAACAAAGAGAAGAATGCATGCAGGAAGTAGGTGAACACAAATGGGAAGCAAGAGATGCAGAAGAATGACAAAAAGCACTCTTTTTGGAAACACAAGAACAGCAGAAAATCCTGTTGTTTGAGTCAGAGGAATAACAAGATGAGAAATGTAATCAGTAGAGTTAGGAATTTTAAGTGCACAATTTTGGTAAAAAAGGTGCAAATTTCAAATGTAAATATTCATACAAACAGTACCAAAACCAATTACATCACATATAAGGACTCAAAATTCACTCATGTATTAAAACGTCTGCCTAAAACAAGTGCCAGAACACAATGTTATTAAAGTCACAAGTCCAGAAAACATGGGACTTGGGGAATTCTCCATCTATTGAGAATTGGGAAGTTGGAAGAGGAAGTCCTGTAATTTCAACATACTTTCGTATCCTAGCAAGAGCCTTTTTCAGCAATTTCTTAATGCAAGACAGAAATTCATTTGCATATGAATATTCATCTTTTAGTGCCTCACAAACTCAATGCAATGCATGTGCAATGCAGGTCACATGTTTGGATTAAAGTATATACGTTTCAGGTTAGCAATAGCCAATAAAATGTAAGGGGCTTGGTCAAGTACTAGCCACACTCGATCATATTCCATTCCTTCAGGCCACAACACAATGCATGCGTTGTTGAAACTTCGCATCACACTGGCATTGTCTGTTTTGTACAGAAAGTATGTTTTCAACAGCATGGGTTTTACTTGCTGTCCATTCAGGGGTGCTACTAAAATGTTTAGAATATATCTCATCTGCCTATCAGTGGTTTCATCTAGTATAAAATACAGTAGATGCGGTGATCCCGCACACGTTCGGTGTTCCTTGTTTAATTATTATAGGAATAAAATGCGGCAAAGGAACCAAAAAAACCGCAACAAAGGTGATGACATTGAGAAAAAAGGTGCTTGCATTGAAAAAAGGTGCAATCAAAACACAGTTAGGAGTGTTTATTTAATGTTTTCTTTGCAAGACAAACTAATTTGGGCATTTTAATAGAAAAAAAATTAAGGTGCAGCACCTAAAATTCCTAGCTCTCTAGTAATCAGGCGCCAGAGGACATCAAAGTTTGATACACAAGCAAAAGAGATGTAAGAGCATACTACTGCAGAACTGGGTCTATTGTGAGATAAGCTGAATAAAAAAGTTACTAGCATATCTGAGGTACTAGAATCAATTACATTAAAAATATCTGAAGTTGAAGATGCTTTGACAACAAAAATATCTGTACTTGAAAAGTAAATTACAAATATTAGAAAATATATTCGAATAAAAGTCAAACAATTTATGAAAGTACAACCATGTTTTTTGAAACAAGTTGCTGAACAGACTATACTAATGGTAAAAACAAAAAAAAAAAGACAGAAAAAAGATAACAGAGAAATTCACTTTGCCTGCAGTTGGACCAGTTCATGTTAAGACATCAACATTTGATGGAAGCGCTTACTGTGTAATGTACCTTCGACAACTTGAAGCCACTGCATGTGCAGATCATTATATGGAGAAAGAGAAAGCAATTTCACTCATTCTCACTTTAAAGACTGTGTCACAGAGATACAGAAATTGGCATCAGATAGCCAGAACACCTGTACTGAACTGATACAAGCTGTACAATTATGGGATGGTGACAAACATCTAAGCGATGTGTACTATACTCAGTTGAGAGCAAGACAACAGTGTTCCAGGGAGAGTCTTCAAGAGTTTCAAGCAAGTATCGCCAGACTAATTATACTGGCCTATCCTGAAGCACCAGAGGATTTTTGAATGAGGTTGCAATGCAGTGCAGTTTGCAATTTATTGATAGCGCCAGAGGCTGTGAATTTCAACAAGTGTTATAAATGGCAAGATACCAAAATAGCTCAGAAGCTCTTGTTCACACCTTCGACTTTGAAGCTGCCAAATCAGCGTTAATGAGATAATGCCAATTTCACTACATTAATGCCAAGTCTCTACATTAATCAGTTAATGTTATCACATTGTAGTCAGAAGACCCTAGTATTACCATTATTCAAAGGGTCAACAGTGCCACAACACTTTAAACAATGGGAAAGCGACAGATGGAAGAATTACAAATGTGGGAAACATGGACAACATCTTCAGGCAGATTGTTGGGAGAATAAAATACAGTTCCAAAAAGCACCCAGTTTCAGTGCTTCATAAGACCAATGTAAATTTGATTGTTAATGAATTGGCAGAAGGTAAACCAACATCAATTATAGCCGAAGTGGGCACAATTTTCACTGAGTGCCCTGACTTAGTCAACCACCACCAGCCTCAATTTAGCTCTTTTACTACACAGACTGTGCTGGAAGCCCCATCAAAGTGTTAGGAAAGGTAGACATATGTGTTCCTGGGTCTCATCGAGTTAGCCACCAAATGCTCATTGCAGACATTCTCGATGAAGTGATTCTTGGCATAGACATTATGAATGTCTACAGGTTCGTTGTCAAGAGAGAATGTGCTGAGAGTTGGCCAAGAGAAAATACAGCTTTCCATGGCTGAAGTGATATGATCAACTAACCATTTGATCAAGCAAGTGACAATGGCCAAAACGGGTATGGAGGAAAGGAACCCTTGGTGTTGAATGCAGAAACAGAAGAAGAACTAGTAGATGAAGTGCCAATTTGTATGGTGACAGAAGAGGTGATTTGAAAACCAACTATGGTTATCAAGGTAAAGTTCTTGCTTTTCCTGAGTTAAAGGAAGTGCCTGGGGGACGTTACACAAGAGGTTGTTGACAAGAACCAAACAGACTGGGCCCAGCGTACACCATTATTCTTAATGGCATATAGGTCAAAAGTACACGACACAACCAGGATGACACCCGCGAAACTAATGTTTAGGCAGGAGATTCATCTTCCTAGGGACTTGATGTTTGTATCATCTGAGACTTAGTTCCCAGAGCTGTAGAATTAATCTTTGCAATTAGAGATCACTGCGAGAAATAAACAGTTCAAGATTCATTCTTGACAATTAAGAAGAAATCAAGACACAAACTTCAAACAAGTTTGAGTTTTTACGAGTTTGGGACGAACTAAATTGTGGCCTATATTGAAACTTCACAGCAAAGTAGTCATGAATACACCATGCTTACTCTTGGTAAGCATGTACAATAGTAATATTGTATTTTAAACATATACATACATTCCTCTAAAAATTTTTGAGAAAGATATAAAAACAATCAATATAGTATTGAAATGAATTATAACTGTACTTGTGTGTAAATTATTCCACCTGAACAACTTCGACATTTACTTCGAAAATGTTGTATATTATCTTTTTATTTATAGTACTTAAACTATATTATCTTCGTCTTCCTTGAAAAATTTGAATGAAAAAACTTGAAACATCAATCCCGTGTTAACAAAGGGACACAACATGCCTTGTATAATAAAATGTTGTATTAAGACTTAAAGTACTAGCCATACACTGTCACACTAACACAAAAAGCCGCGCGGTACGCCTTGGTCCTTAACGGACTGTTGAGCAGAGGATTAAGACTTAAAATGTTGCATTAAGAAAGTACTGTTATACACAGTATAATTATTCCAAAGTAATTTATTTTTTCAATTATTTTCTGAGAAAGTAATTAATTTCTAAACTGCACACACACAAAAACTCTCTTTTAGCTATTAAAACTTTACCTCCATCAGTTTTGTAGTAACAGACGTTCACAAAAAAATATTGACGTTTAATTTTTTGTAAAAACATATAGACCTTATCAAATTTCTGACAACCACAATTATTTTCACCAAACAAATATTTTAATTCACATAATTTAACTGTCATAACTGGATTCTAAACATTTGAAGTTAAACATTTTTGGGACATTGTTCATTATCTCACCATTGCATAGTGTTTCTGCAGTAGTTTTCATCAGGGGCAGTGTGTTCTTTGTCCTTGATAGTTCCAAGGATTCCAGTGATAACAATAACAATCAGTCATGTTACTTATTTAAATCAGTACTGACGTAAATAAGGCAACTTGGTATAATTACAGCCACTGGAATAGCCTATTCTTCAGGAGTCACAACATAACAAATATCAACTGTGTTATAGTTAGAAAGATTGACAAAGTGACTTCAAACAATGGAATACAGCTTTTCACACTACATTTTCAGCTTCCAAAATATTATCAAAAGTTGTGGTATGGTAGCTATTTTATACAAGGCATAAGTAAAAACTATGTTTAGTGGTTGATACTGATGTCAGTTTCATAAATCATGCTACATAAGCCTAACACTTTACTTTCAAACACTGCAGAAAATACTTATTAATCCATATAGTAATATCATTTTTCCATAATTCAGCCGGTGAGTTGTGATTTTGTGATGACTTAAAAACATAACATCAACTTCAAAATGTAGCCTATTTCATTACATTTCTAGGAGCAATACAGATTGTGTGTTATGATAATTCTGTGTGTATTCTGTTTACATATTTGGTTAATAGTAGCACATGTCTATAAATGTTCTGCTGTAATACATTAGCCTACTACTTTAGTAGCTGCTGCTTGGTGATTGCACACATGCCTGTGCACGCACGCGCGCGCGCGCGCGCACACACACACACAAGCAACCAAAAACCATCTGATTAGATCCTCCAGATACTGCAATTTTTACTAGGCCTACTGTGCTTCAGTGGGAACTGGAGATTAATATTTCACAAAAGAAGAGCTAAATATGAATCAAATTACACTTGTAGAAATAGTTTTTCATTGTACTAGTGAATCTTAATTTGTACAATGCTTGTATATTCAGACTATAATGAGTTTTTTAAAACTCAAACATTTGCTAATTTGAATTTGTAAGCATGCATTAATGAAACTGGTGACTGTTAACTGTGACTGCCCTGGACAGTAGCATTTACATATAAACACCCAGTGTTTATCATACAGTCTCTTTCCTGTTTGTAGTTACTACAATTATAGACAGTGACTGCCCACCACTGTCCTAAAATACAAAACCATCCATCGTAACTTACTAGATATAATTATGATTCTCATATTACACTTGCAAAGAATATGCTGAGTCATAAAACAGACTTACAAAATAAAGAAGAGAAAATTCCTGAAATTATTTTTGACTCTATTTTTTATAAAATTTAAAATACCTTGGTCCAGACTATTATTGAAAATGTTTTTGAACTTACTTTTTAATGGAATATATTATATGTGTGACCATATTCAGAACTGGTTTTATTTTACAGCCACAAGTCTGACAAAACATTTATGCCTGCCTCTACGAAATTAATTATTTTTTGAAGAATTGCAAAAATTTCAGTTTTGCCTCAATATAACAACAACGAGAAAATATGGCACCACTTCTCAATAATGTTTAAATATTGTAACACACATTCATTTCTAAATAAATAGGCTTCTGTTAAAAATCTGTAAGCATTAAACTATATTTTAATTTCAGCTGTTTAATTATGTATTGGTTTGTTGATGTTAACTTCATCATTATATGATACACGAGGAGTTATGTTTTTGTTTTGAACATTACTTGACGGCAAACTTTCCTTTCAACTAATTGCACACATTAAAATAAATTCATAAAACAGAAAACTCAGAAACTATATCTACAAAAAAACTATTGATTATGAAAACAGCTCTAGAAAAATGCATATGCTATTGTATATGTTGTGTGTTGTTACAGTAAATTCCAAGTCTCTTATGGCTAAGACTGTAACTAGTATGTCACAACTTCCTACTTGTAGGACTAAGACACTTATATAATAATTTGTAGTTCCACTTCTAATTTTTTTTTTGTAACATAATAATACGAACTGATGTGACCTGTACCTTGTCTTTATTATTTGATTTGTTTAATCTTGTCTATATTAAATTTGATTTGTTTATTCAAATACAGAAAACTGTAATTTGCACAAAGATCTGTTTCAATAGTTAAGGTGCATTAACAGAATTCTTTTCACAAGTTCCACCAGCATCTTTATAAAAGGACTGAGAACACCATTATGGAGCACTTGACTACTTCACAATGTGTGTGTGAGAGAGAGAGAGGTGATGAGAGGGGGAGAGAGGGAGAGGGAGAGGGGAGAGAGAGACAGGTGTATGTGACAATCCTCTTACAGAGTGGAATGGAGACTAAGACTAACGAGCATGAATCTGGGTATAAAGAAGTACAGATGACTGATACAAGTCAATAAAACTGTCTGAAGAAATGCCCTATGAAGGACACAAACCCATTGGGTCCATCAGAACAAATAATAAAATTCATAAAATTTTATATACAAATGATGTTACCAGAAAAAGAAACACACAGGGAATCAACTAGAGAAGAAGATGAGGAAATGCTAGCCTTCAAGAAAGGATGATGTTCTAGTCAAATTGTGGAGATGTAAAAATACCTCATGCAAGGAGAAATTATTCTTACACCTATGAAGTATATTATCCATTACTGGTTTAGTAGCTTTGTAACATTGAATATATACTGTGTCAGCTTGTATTGTGAGTGTATATCCATTTAAACTGTCATTAAAGTTCTAAATACTAATTTCTCTGATGTTCAGGTTTTAATTTTCACTGTTTATATATAGTCCAGTAAGCGCAGCTTTTGACGTAACAAAATTTTGACTGTCGATGGAATTTCACGAAATTTGATATGTATGTTCTATATGCACTCTAGAACAAAGTTAAAAACGTTAAACTGTACGCTTTTTATTTGGGGGTGAGAACCACCCCTTTTTCAAGGGTGATTGACAAAAAAAAAATTAACCCCAGGATCCAATAGAGAATCAAATTCTAAGCAAAAAAGTCAGTATGCAACTGTTTTGAAAAATGCGTTGTTTTCGAGTTATTCCAATTCAACATTATCGATTTTTACCCCCAAAAAACAGGATTTTAGCGTAATTTTTAGCGAATAACTAAAAAACGGTTGAGTTTATAGTAAAAATGAATAGGACCAAAATTATTCTACACGAAATAACAAACAAAATGCGTTTTGGCCGGGTTTTAATCCACGAGTTGTTTTTAAGATATGGCCGTGAGAAGTTGTAACTTGCAAATTTGTTGCCTGTACTAACAAAATTTAACCCTTCCTACTAACCGAGAAAGATACTTTTGACTATAAAATGTCTAGTGCATATTGATGGTCTATTAATATCCTTTAAATTAATCATTATCTGCATTTTCTGTCCTCAAAATAAAAAAAGTTACATCATAAAAATTGCACATTTTTTAAATTTTTTCCCAACTCCGGCCCGCGCGAAGTTTCCCCCACATGTCCAAAAATAAACATAATTAAAAATATTTCTAGAGTTAACTTATACATACCATAAGGACCAACTACAAATTATTTAGATTATTTTCAGTGCTCTCGACAAAAATGGTGGCGATTTTTCCTTTTTTCACATTTTCGGAAATTTGCAAATCTCAATACATTTGGTGAAATAGCGGAATAAGGATTAACTTTTGCAAAAACATTATACAGATCAAAGTCAAAGTACACAACTAGATGACCAAAATGCCTCTTGGTCCATGTTTTTACCTGTCATCGTTTCAAAGATGCAGCTGTCACAAGGTGGTCAAGTACCGAATTTGAGGGGTGACTTTTTTCTTTTGACCTTGAATATTTTTTGTCGTACAACTTTTAGACAGGTGGTCCTCAGGACATTATTTGTAAAGGTTGAAATTATCTATCTATTCGTTTTTGAATTATTTGTGTAGAGTTAAAATGAACAAAGTTATAGCTACATATATATTGTAACGTAACGAAAATACGGTCCCCGACATTACATAAATCAACTTATAAGATTTAAAATAGAGAACAAATTTATTAATTATCCACACTTGTAAAAGGTCAGAAACCCAACCCATGATTGATTAAATAAAATAAGAATACAAGGTAGAAAGATAAGAAGTTAATAATGTTAATAATAATAAACCTCAAGGTTCAGTGAGAGGTAAACAACAGACATTGACAGATAATGAAAAAACTAATTTTGACTGTTTCATAATAATTGATGTTTTAAAGCAGATGAGAATGAGTAAATGTTGTATGACTTAAGTTACTCAAATGTACCTGTTATTAATTGTATCATGTTATATTGTTATCATGATAGTGATGTTATATTTTTGTGTTAGCAAGTGAAGTTATTCTGTTAATAGAATACGAGGTAATTAAGTATTATGTGTTATCAATTTACCATTATAGAGCTGTTGTTGAACTCAGTAATTGATTACTAATTAATTTCATTTTATGTGTTATCCATAGGTCACGATAAAGCTTTTGTTAGACTTTATAGAGTTAATTATTTGTATACATGTACTTAGATAGTAAGATGATTATAATTGTAAACTTGGCCAAAAAGGCTATAATTGGTAACGAGATACAAAAGAGTTTAGTATAACCATGTCATAAATAGATAAAAGATTCTATAATATTGCAGATAGTGACAAGTTAAATTCAGAAGTAGATCAAGGTATAATGATAGGCCTAACAACCAGTAACGTTATATAGTAAGTCAGATCAGAAAGGTTAGATAAAGAAATTGGTAACAAATACTAAATAAAATCTAATGAGTTAGTAGAAGTTAATAATAATTGATAATAACAAATAAATAAACTCAAATTAAATAAATTCTTATAATGCCATAGTGCAATGATACCGATAGATAATGTTTTGTAACAGAAAAATAATATTTGTTAAAATAAATAGACTAAGAGGAAACGACAGCAAAATATATAAAAATCAGTAACAAGCAATAGGTAAAATTATAATAGGATATAATGGAAATTTAGAAAGGGATTATTTTGATGAGTGGAAGAACATTGTATGAAATGATTATAATATAACATAATATCCAATAAGAATAAAAAAGATGGTTGCCAGGGACGATGAAAGAGATAGAATTTGTTGATTTGATTATTGAATAAATTTACAAGAACGAAGACGGTTTAGTTAAAAGACGCTCAGAAAAGATTTGATTTAATATAAATACAAAGTACATCCAAATTTAAGCAAAATGAATAATAAATCACAATAGTATGGTCCACTATCATTTAACCGTATTATATAATTGGACAATCTAAAACTTATACATGAAAGTAACGAAAAATATAAAGGAAGAACTCTGATTGCAAAATTCAATAAAATGAACAAATGTTAACTTAATTAACTAACAAAACCAGAGAAATAACTACCTGCATAAAGTTATATAATCCTATAACGTAAAAGAAACGAAAATAAACACCAAATTATATCGGAACTTCAGTGTACACAATTCAATAGAAAAAACGTAGTTGGACTCGAAAGTCGTCGAAGCACGTAACCACAAAACTCGGACATTGGTGAACAAAAGGAGCGGTATTTCTGCATCATCCCAGGACTAAGAATTAAACTTTCTTTCAACTTAGAACGAAGACTGACGAGAGCAAATTCATCTGCATGCTGTTCTTGACCAAACCAGACGAAGAGGTTATTTGTATACTGCCTTATCGAGTCACGAGGCCGAGCGGATGGTAAACTGCAATTATTTTAAATATTAATTAATAAAAATTAATTCTATATTTTAATACCTTGTATTCCTATTTAAGCATTTTCTGATCTTACTAACAGTTGAAAGAACCTTCACGCCCTGTATTCAAAGAAATATAAAATCATAACTAAAAATAATATAAAACCTTGAATCCAATCGATAATCGATTACTTTTAACTTATTGCCTTTTGTATCTACGTAAAAGAAATAACTTTGTTGGACAAGAAATATTAAAATATTAATAAAGAATCCTTTTAGAATTCAGATATCTTCTCATTTATATAATATTTAGTGTAGTGTGAACAAGATATAAGATAAGTAGAGAGTGTAACTGATGATTATCATACGTGGTGGGCTAACCTACAAATTTCCGTTGTCAGGGAACCACAGCGCTATTCGCGGACTGCTTGGGTATTAAAGAGAAAGAGAATACAATAAAAATTTCTTCTCTTCTCTTCAACGCAGAATAGGCTTGAGCGAGAAATTCGAATTACACACTATGCACATAATTTTCACCCACCATAACACAGTTATATTAAATAGAGAGGAACTAGGATATACTTAAACATTATTACACCACATATTAAATTAAGATACATGATAAATTGGCACTCACAATAGAGAGGTTTAAACGAGGAGACACCCGTGTTATTATAAATTGACAAACCCAACAGTGGGGCTTAATTAGGAAAGCTCATCTAAGAGTATAATAAGAGTAACACCCATACACGTAAGAAAGGACGAGATACGAGTTATATTATAAATTGGCGCTCAACTAGTGTAGGGCTTAAGTTAAGTAAAACGTTGGTTTTATAAATATTACTTAACTCGAGCAGGCAACTGTTGGAGACAAAAAATGCATACCAGAGGATTTTCTAAAAGGATGACGAAGGAACGAGAAATGGAAGAAGAAATAGAAGTAGTCACAGATAGTGAAATGGAACAACAGACAGGCGATAAAGAAGACACTGAAGTAATTAGGGACATGGAAAGGGAAGTAGCTGAAGAGGATGCCCAAGGGGATCAACCAAATGAATCAGCCCAGAAAGAAGACATGAGCATGCAGGAATTGCTGAGGATTATAATAGAAAATTCAAAGAAAACAAATGAGGAAAATAAGGAAAATTTAAAGAAAATAAATGAGGAAAATAAGGAAATTTTAAAGAAATAAATGAGGAAAATAAGGAAAACTCAAGGAAACAAAATGACACCTTGAGCGAAAAATTCGACAAGATAGAAGAAAATTTTAGAAAACAGGAGGAGACTTCAAAGAAACTTAATGAAAGGTTTGACAGTAATGATGAGGGTTTAAGACAAATGAAGGAAGAGATCCTGCAAATAAATGAAGAGAATTTAAGACAGATTAATGAAAGAATTGAGAATATCCATGTGACAATTAACCAAAAGGTGGACCAAAATAATGAGGAAAGGAAACAAGAAATAGCCAAAACAAATGATAAGTTAGAAAAAAACAGCGAAACAATAAGACAGTATTTCCGTGAGGAAATACAAAATAAAATTAATGACATACAAAATGAAAATAAAACGATGGTCGAAGGACTCCAACAGGAGACTGTAGAAAGATGCGAGAAAATTAAACAAGAGGTACATCAAATACGGGAGGAGAATAAGGAAGGAATAACACAAGTACAGACTGACATGGGTGAACGACTGGAGAGAGTATATGATAATTTAAACAATGTGGAAAGCCAAATTAATACGAATAAAAGTAAAATTGAGGAAATCCGTCAACGCGAAATACAGATCCAAGAAGAAGTGGGTTCATGGAGGGATAGAACATGCCAGCATAATCATATCATCAACAACGATAACCGGGAGTCAATTAATTTTCGGAGTTATAAACGTAACCCTATGGAGTTTTTGAAAAGGTTAGAAGAAATGATAACACAGAATAGAGAGAACCGTTGGAGTATAATCCGAGGTATGATCGATGATATGTTTAAGGATACATATGACAATTGGTGGACGGCAGTGCGTCCCGATATACAAGACATAACAGAGTTCAAAAAACAATTCAGGGAAAAGTATTGGTCGGAGTCGACCCAAAATATGGTCAGGAATAATTTAAGCAACGGTCGATATGAGGCAAACGTAGGACAGTCTCCCACATCATACTTCCTAGGTAAGGTGTGTATGGCCCGTAATCTAGAGCCCAGAATTCCAGAAGAGTGTTTGGTAATACAATTCTCCTACCATTACGATGAAGGGATAAAGAACGCTCGTATGTGCAGCCAGATTAAAACTATCCCAGCCATGGCAAAATTTCTAGAAAATTATGAACATGAGACCCATTATCAACGGAACCGAATACTAAATACTAAATACCATAGATACAATGGCAATGACCAACAACAAAATTCCAATCATACTAATAACAATCAACCAAATCAGAATAATAACCCGAACGGAACCCAGAATAACCACCCAAATAATAATCAGAGGAATAATAATTATCGGGGTAATAATTATAATAATTACCGCGATAATCGGAATAATAGAGGAGATGGGGACAACCGACCCAATAACTACCGTCACAATGTGAATTATCTATACTCTCGACCTCAAAATAATCAGAGACGGTATTACCCGAGGACACACCATTATAACCACTACTATAATCAGTCACAACGCGAGGACGAATACCAAAATGGAAGAAATTATAGATCAACGGACAATAATCCAGATGACAGGCATGAACCATTACAGAACCAGCCTCAAAACCCACTGGAAAACAGAGAGAATGAGGGAAGCCCTCATTTAAACTAATAGAGGCAGTGAGAACTGAAGAATACCCATCAATGAACCAATCTCTTGGGGACCAACGACCGATAACTAGACGTACCAATGACCAGACTATAACTATCATCACCAACCATTATTTGAAAAATATTAGGGAAGAATTATTAGAAGAGGAGGATAACCATGTACACAATAATAATAATAATGAAATTATATATGTAATTGCTAAACTGAATGGAATACAGTCGACAATTATGATAGATACGGGGTCCAACATCTCGTTAATTGATAGTACCGAACTGGAAAGAATCCAGCGAGAAGGCCAATTACCTATACCCACCTTACCTGTGAATAATATAATAATAATTGGAGCCACTGGACGGCAAAATAAAACTGTTAAGAAGCAAGTATCGCTCGACCTCACAAATAATCATGTAACAATACCAATAGGGTTATTAGTCGCAACGGGGTTACCGTTCAACGTACTGATTGGATGTGACATATTACGACAACATTCAGCAGTAATAGACTTAAATAGAGGAATAGTATCATTAACGTTCGAAGAAGGAGTATGGACAAAGGAATTGGTAGACGCAAGTAGAACCGTTCCAATTAATAACAAATGTCAGGTCGTAAAGAGCTATTTTTGTAAGGATAATAAACTGCAAGAAGCAATCCAGTATGAGGACGACGATCCAGAACTATGGCATAGTAAGTTGGAAGAAATACGAGAGTTCCAAAGAGAAAAAACCTGTCAACAGATAAGTAAAGTACAGGCCGAAAATTTAATTGAAATATACAATAGTTATAAACACATATTCTCCAACGCTCCAGGTAAAGTTAAGGGTTACCAGTGTGAAATAAATTTTAAGGAACCGGTAGACTTTCATAGAAAATCCTACCCGATAGCCTATTCAATAAAAAATGAAGTTCGGGAAGAAATAAATCATATGATCAAAGATGACATCATAGAATATAGTCAATCACCCTATACCAGTCCCATAGTGGCAATCCCAAAAAAGAATGGAAAGGTGAGAATTTGCCTGGACGCTAGGGAGATAAATAAAATGATTATAAACGATAGAACTTCCCCTGGCGAGATCGAAGAAATTCTGAAAAAATTTCATGGTACCAAATACATTAGTACTTGGGATACTGTATGCGGATACTGGCAGGTTGAGCTGCACCCAAATAGTAAAAAATATATGGCGTTCCTTTTTGACGGAAGGAACTACCAATTTAAAAGGTTATCTTTTGGATTAATTAATTATGTTGCTGTATTCGTGAAATGTATGGACCAGATATTGGGACAAGAAACTCTACAGTTCACCACAGTATACGTAGATGATTTACTGCTAACATCTTCTAATTGGGATGAACATTGCACAAGGGTAGAACAAGTACTGAGAAAGCTGTCTGAGAATAATATAACACTTAAACTGAACAAATCTAAATTTATTGCTAACCAAGTAAAGTTTTTAGGTTCTAATTTAACAGAGATGGGTATATCGCCTTCAAAAGAGAAAGTAGAAGCAATTCAACAGTTCCCTACTCCAAAAAACAGAAAACAGTTACAATCCTTCCTTGGAATTTGTAACTATTATCGCAAATTCCAAGATAATTATTCAGAAATAACTGCTAAATTCCAAAAACAGCTATCATCCAAGGACAAATGGGCATGGGGACCAGAACAGGATAAAGTTCTACAACTAATCAAAGAGAAATTTCTAGAGACTGTTATGCTGCACCACCCTGACTTTAATAAACCCTTCTATCTAAATTGTGATGCAAGCAATATAAGCTTAGGAGCCACTTTGTATCAAGAAGATGAAGAAGGACATCACATGGTAATTAGTTTCGCCAGCAGGGTGCTGAACAACTGCGAACGCAACTATAACGTCACTGAAAAGGAGTTGCTAAGTGTAGTATACGCATGCAATAAGTTCAGGACCTATATACTTGGATACCCAGTGACTGTAAGGAGTGATCACAAATCCATCTCATTCCTAAAACGATGTAAGCTCAGTCATGGTCGATTAACTAGATGGGTCCTTGCACTGCAAGAATAACACATTAATTGGGAATATATACCTGGAAGGAAGAACATAGCAGCCGATATCTTGTCCCGAATAAACATACAAGACCAATCGTTCGATGGAGAAAAGGAACAAATAGCTAAGGTGTACAATATTATTAAGAGTAGAAAAGATTTAGAAACCATAACAAATGAAATTAAACAACACCAAAAACTGGATCCCAAATTAATGAACATATGACAGAGAGTGCAAAATGCAGACGAAATTCTTACAAAATATTACTGTGTACATGATGATAGGTTATTTATTAAAGTTACCCCTAATCAAGAAAGCTGGAAATTAGTAATTCCACCAGCTGTAGAAAATAAATTAATATTAGATTACCATATAAGATATGGACACATGGGAGCCATAAAAATCGTTAAAGCCCTGGAAGAACAAGTGTACATAAAGAATATAAACAGAAAGGTACAAAAATCGATTCAAACCTGTGACATCTGCCAAATGGTTAAATGTAACAATGAGAAGAAGGAGGGGGTAATGATTCCCATTACATCCAAACATAAACTGGAGAAAGTATTCCTGGACATATATGGACTGTTCCCACGCAGTGGAGGGAAGCATAGATACAAATTTATTATTATTATTTTTGACCATTTCACTAAGTATACTAAACTTTATGCTATCAGCAGAGCCACTACCAAGAAAATACTGGAGATAGTCATTGGACATTACATACCGGAGATTGGTAAACCTACATCCATTATCACAGATCATGGTACGCAGTTTAAAGGAAAAAAATGGAGGGATAGTCTTCTAAAACATGGTATTAAAACATATAAGACATCAGTCTATCATCCCAGCAGCAATCCTGCGGAGCGAGTACTGAGGGAGGTTGGCAGGATACTCCGAACTTACTGTCATGACCAACAGAGGAGGTGGCACGAATACTTGTTACCTACCAAAGAATTTCTCAATATATCATACCATCAGTCCATTGAAAATACACCGTATACGGTAATGTTTGAAAAACCTCCACCTAGGGAAATGCAGGATATCATCAATTTTCCAATTAACCCAGAGTATCAATTGAAAGCATTAAATTTTATAACAGAGTAATGGAGAAGGCGGAACAACAGAAAAAGAAGTATAAAAAGAATCACCCAAAACCAATAAATTACCAGGTCGGTGAAAGGATATTAATAAGGAATAGAGAGTTACCCAGTACTCTAGAGGAAATAACGAAAAAATTATTATTATTATATACAGGACCCTATGTAATAACAAAAAATAATAACAATAATACTTACGAAATAATGAGCCCTATCACGAAAAAGATTAAGGAAACATACAATCAAGAATCTACAAAAAAGTATCATGACGAAACACCATCACCAATCATCAATGACTAACAAGACGGACGAAAATATATATGAAAAAACCCCAAAATTCAAAAAGAAGTAAGAACGTCTTACTATGTGTTTACCAAGAAATTATTTTAAATATTTAAGAATAAAACCCCAATGTTAAAAACTATATAAAGAAAAACTTATACAAAATAATTAAAAACAATATGATTTAAGATACATGCCAAATTCCAAGAGAATTGAAGAACAGATTACATAATTGTTTATAACCAGTATGATGTTAAATGGAATAAGAAAAAAAAAAAGAAAAAAATATATGTCAACATAATTAGTGGTAATGTGATCAGACAAGATGGTAAAATAAGAAGAACAATGGATAATTTAATGACTATAATTAAGATGAAACTAAGTAATGATGATAATTAATGCTAATACAATTTAGAATTTCTTGGAAATGAAAATAATAAATGAAGAGATAGTACGTAGCATTTCTGTCACAAGGAAGAAGATCTAAGGTAGTTACAAATAATGACTGTCAAAAATGTTATCTGAAAATAGCTAATGAAAATAAGATGGAATCAAGAAGAAAGGAATATATGTATAATTAAATGTAAAACGCGACAGCATAACGACTCCCCAAGATGTTTATTATTAGTCAAATAAAGAGACTACTATGATATTATTGTATTTTTTATAGCTGACTGTAGATGAATTCCAGCAGTATTATATTGAAGTGTAGTATGGCCAGCAGAGTATGAAGCCAAACAGTGCCTCTCTGAACTGTACCAGCTCACATGTTAGGGAATGTTAGGGAAATTGAATATTTAAGGGATAATAAAACCGCTGCGAAGATTGACATCAGATTGCAAAAGTATGAAGGAAGAAAACAGAAGGAAGATAGCTGACAGAAGGTCAATGGAGAAACGCATTTGTAGAAGTAACTAGAAATACGAGAAAATTAAAACTAAGTTTTACTGATTATTGTGACCAATCTTTGACAAGTAATGTTTAAAAGAAACAAGCCAAGAGTATTAATATAATTAATGAATTGTTATCAAATAGAGAAGGGTGAATACTAGTCCAAAATGTTACATTAAGAATTCCATCAATTACCATTAAAACTTTACGATGAATATAAGGAGGATATTCCAAGGCATGAAAAAGATATAAGTTTATTTTGACCCAAATTATATTCAGGTAAACTAAACTTCTTTAGGAGGGGAAGCATATGTAACGTAACGAAAATACGGTCCCCGACGTTACATAAATCAACTTATAAGATTTAAAATAGAGAAAAAATTTATTAATTATCCACACTTGTAAAAGGTCAGAAACCCAACCCATGATTGATTAAATAAAATAAGAATACAAGGTAGAAAGATAAGAAGTTAATAATGTTAATAATAATAAACCTCAAGGTTCAGTGAGAGGTAAACAACAGACATTGACAGATAATGAAAAAACTAATTTTGACTGTTTCATAATAATTGATGTTTTAAAGTAGATGAGAATGAGTAAATGTTGTATGACTTAAGTTACTCAAATGTACCTGTTATTAATTGTATCATTTTATATTGTTATCATGATAGTGATGTTATATTTTTGTGTTAGCAAGTGAAGTTATTCTGTTAATAGAATATTAAGTATTAGGTAATTAAGTATTATGTGTTATCAATTTACCATTATAGAGCTGTTGTTGAACTCAGTAATTGATTACTAATTAATTTCATTTTATGTGTTATCCATAGGTCATGATAAAGCTTTTGTTAGACTTTATAGAGTTAATTATTTGTATACATGTACTTAGATAGTAAGATGATTATAATTGTAAACTTGGCCAAAAAGGCTATAATTGGTAACTAGATACAAAAGGGTTTAGTATAACCATGTCATAAATAGATAAAAGATTCTATAATATTGCAGATAGTGACAAGTTAAATTCAGAAGTAGATCAAGGTATAATGATAGGCCTAACAACCAGTAACGTTATATAGTAAGTCAGATCAGAAAGGTTAGATAAAGAAATTGGTAACAAATACTAAATAAAATCTAATGAGTTAGTAGAAGTTAATAATAATTGATAATAACAAATAAATAAACTCAAATTAAATAAATTCTTATAATGCCATAGTGCAATGATACCGATAGATAATGTTTTGTAACAGAAAAATAATATTTGTTAAAATAAATAGACTAAGAGGAAACGACAGCAAAATATATAAAAATTAGTAACAAGCAATAGGTAAAATTATAATAGGATATAATGGAAATTTAGAAAGGGATTATTTTGATGAGTGGAAGAACATTGTATGAAATGATTATAATATAACATAATATCCAATAAGAATAAAAAAGATGGTTGCCAGGGACGATGAAAGAGATAGAATTTGTTGATTTGATTATTGAATAAATTTACAAGAACGAAGACGGTTTAGTTAAAAGACGCTCAGGAAAGATTTGATTTAATATAAATACAAAGTACATCCAAATTTAAGCAAAATGAATAATAAATCACAATAGTATGGTCCACTATCATTTAACCGTATTATATAATTGGTCAATCTAAAACTTATACATGAAAGTAAAGAAAAATATTAAGGAAGAACTCTGATTGCAAAATTCAATAAAATGAACAAATGTTAACTTAATTAACTAACAAAACCAGAGAAATAACTACCTGCATAAAGTTATATAATCCTATAACGTAAAAGAAACGAAAATAAACACCAAATTATATCGGAACTTCAGTATACACAATTCAATAGAAAAAACGTAGTTGGACTCGAAAGTCGTCGAAGCACGTAACCACAAAACTCGGACATTGGTGAACAAAAGGAGCGGTATTTCTGCATCATCCCAGGACCAAGAATTAAACTTTATTTCAACTTAGAACGAAGACTGACGAGAGCAAATTCATCTGCATGCTGTTCTTGACCAAACCAGACGAAGAGGTTATTTGTATACTGCCTTATCGAGTCACGAGGCCGAGCGGATGGTAAGCTGCAATTATTTTAAATATTAATTAATAAAAACTTAATTCTATATTTTAATACCTTGTATTCCTATTTAAGCATTTTCTGATCTTACTAACAGTTGAAAGCACCTTCACGCCCTGTATTTAAAGAAATATAAAATCATAACTAAAAATAATATAAAACCTTGAATCCAATCGATAATCGATTACTTTTAACTTATTGCCTTTTGTATCTACGTAAAAGAAATAACTTTGTTGGACAAGAAATATTAAAATATTAATAAAGAATCCTTTTAGAATTCAGATATCTTCTCATTTATATAATATTTAGTGTAGTGTGAACAAGATATAAGATAAGTAGAGAGTGTAACTGATGATTATCATACGTGGTGGGCTAACCTACAAATTTCCGTTGTCAGGGAACCACAGCGCTATTCGCGGACTGCTTGGGTATTAAAGAGAAAGAGAATACAATAAAAATTTCTTCTCTTCTCTTCAACGCAGAATAGGCTTGAGCGAGAAATTCGAATTACACACTATGCACATAATTTTCACCCACCATAACACAGTTATATTAAATAGAGAGGAACTAGGATATACTTAAACATTATTACACCACATATTAAATTAAGATACATGATAAATTGGCACTCACAATAGAGAGGTTTAAACGAGGAGACACCCGTGTTATTATAAATTGACGAACCCAACAGTGGGGCTTAATTAGGAAAGCTCATCTAAGAGTATAATAAGAGTAACACCCATACACGTAAGAAAGGACGAGATACGAGTTATATTATAAATTGGCGCTCAACTAGTGTAGGGCTTAAGTTAAGTAAAACGTTGGTTTTATAAATATTACTTAACTCGAGCAGGCAACTGTTGGAGACAAAAAATGCATACCAGAGGATTTTCTAAAAGGATGACGAAGGAACGAGAAATGGAAGAAGAAATAGAAGTAGTCACAGATAGTGAAATGGAACAACAGACAGGCGATAAAGAAGACACTGAAGTAATTAGGGACATGGAAAGGGAAGTAGCTGAAGAGGATGCCCAAGGGGATCAACCAAATGAATCAGCCCAGAAAGAAGACATGAGCATGCAGGAATTGCTGAGGATTATAATAGAAAATTCAAAGAAAACAAATGAGGAAAATAAGGAAAATTTAAAGAAAATAAATGAGGAAAATAAGGAAATTTTAAAGAAATAAATGAGGAAAATAAGGAAAACTCAAGGAAACAAAATGACACCTTGAGCGAAAAATTCGACAAGATAGAAGAAAATTTTAGAAAACAGGAGGAGACTTCAAAGAAACTTAATGAAAGGTTTGACAGTAATGATGAGGGTTTAAGACAAATGAAGGAAGAGATCCTGCAAATAAATGAAGAGAATTTAAGACAGATTAATGAAAGAATTGAGAATATCCATGTGACAATTAACCAAAAGGTGGACCAAAATAATGAGGAAAGGAAACAAGAAATAGCCAAAACAAATGATAAGTTAGAAAAAAACAGCGAAACAATAAGACAGTATTTCCGTGAGGAAATACAAAATAAAATTAATGACATACAAAATGAAAATAAAACGATGGTCGAAGGACTCCAACAGGAGACTGTAGAAAGATGCGAGAAAATTAAACAAGAGGTACATCAAATACGGGAGGAGAATAAGGAAGGAATAACACAAGTACAGACTGACATGGGTGAACGACTGGAGAGAGTATATGATAATTTAAACAATGTGGAAAGCCAAATTAATACGAATAAAAGTAAAATTGAGGAAATCCGTCAACGCGAAATACAGATCCAAGAAGAAGTGGGTTCATGGAGGGATAGAACATGCCAGCATAATCATATCATCAACAACGATAACCGGGAGTCAATTAATTTTCGGAGTTATAAACGTAACCCTATGGAGTTTTTGAAAAGGTTAGAAGAAATGATAACACAGAATAGAGAGAACCGTTGGAGTATAATCCGAGGTATGATCGATGATATGTTTAAGGATACATATGACAATTGGTGGACGGCAGTGCGTCCCGATATACAAGACATAACAGAGTTCAAAAAACAATTCAGGGAAAAGTATTGGTCGGAGTCGACCCAAAATATGGTCAGGAATAATTTAAGCAACGGTCGATATGAGGCAAACGTAGGACAGTCTCCCACATCATACTTCCTAGGTAAGGTGTGCATGGCCCGTAATCTAGAACCCTGAATTCCAGAAGAGTGTTTGGTAATACAATTCTCCTACCATTACGATGAAGGGATAAAGAACGCTCGTATGTGCAGCCAGATTAAAACTATCCCAGCCATGGCAAAATTTCTAGAAAATTATGAACATGAGACCCATTATCAACGGAACCGAATACTAAATACTAAATACCATAGATACAATGGCAATGACCAACAACAAAATTCCAATCATACTAATAACAATCAACCAAATCAGAATAATAACCCGAACGGAACCCAGAATAACCACCCAAATAATAATCAGAGGAATAATAATTATCGGGGTAATAATTATAATAATTACCGCGATAATCGGAATAATAGAGGAGATGGGGACAACCGACCCAATAACTACCGTCACAATGTGAATTATCTATACTCTCGACCTCAAAATAATCAGAGACGGTATTACCCGAGGACACACCATTATAACCACTACTATAATCAGTCACAACGCGAGGACGAATACCAAAATGGAAGAAATTATAGATCAACGGACAATAATCCAGATGACAGGCATGAACCATTACAGAACCAGCCTCAAAACCCACTGGAAAACAGAGAGAATGAGGGAAGCCCTCATTTAAACTAATAGAGGCAGTGAGAACTGAAGAATACCCATCACTGAACCAATCTCTTGGGGACCAACGACCGATAACTAGACGTACCAATGACCAGACTATAACTATCATCACCAACCATTATTTGAAAAATATTAGGGAAGAATTATTAGAAGAGGAGGATAACCATGTACACAATAATAATAATAATGAAATTATATATGTAATTGCTAAACTGAATGGAATACAGTCGACAATTATGATAGATACGGGGTCCAACATCTCGTTAATTGATAGTACCGAACTGGAAAGAATCCAGCGAGAAGGCCAATTACCTATACCCACCTTACCTGTGAATAATATAATAATAATTGGAGCCACTGGACGGCAAAATAAAACTGTTAAGAAGCAAGTATCGCTCGACCTCACAAATAATCATGTAACAATACCAATAGGGTTATTAGTCGCAACGGGGTTACCGTTCAACGTACTGATTGGATGTGACATATTACGACAACATTCAGCAGTAATAGACTTAAATAGAGGAATAGTATCATTAACGTTCGAAGAAGGAGTATGGACAAAGGAATTGGTAGACGCAAGTAGAACCGTTCCAATTAATAACAAATGTCAGGTCATAAAGAGCTATTTTTGTAAGGATAATAAACTGCAAGAAGCAATCCAGTATGAGGACGACGATCCAGAACTATGGCATAGTAAGTTGGAAGAAATACGAGAGTTCCAAAGAGAAAAAACCTGTCAACAGATAAGTAAAGTACAGGCCGAAAATTTAATTGAAATATACAACAGTTATAAACACATATTCTCCAACGCTCCAGGTAAAGTTAAGGGTTACCAGTGAAATTAGTACAACAATAGTAAACCGTTTAAAATTTTCTTCAAGACATTCAACGATACTGCAATTTACTACAAGGAAGTGCTTCGAAAGTAAAGTGAATATTTTAATTTGTGCGTGATTTTAGAACGAGAGAGAGAGTTTTATAATCAGTATTTAACATAGCCCAGAGTTAGTCAGAAGAGGGCCGACTCTCCGTTCATAGTTCGTGTGAAGTGTAATTAACCAGTGGTCATTATAATCCGATCACTGGAGTGTTTTTAATAAATTTTAATCTATTCGATTAAAAGAAAAAAGGTAACACTGTGACAATTCATTTTATTTATCTGCTTGCACTGATCATTATTTACCACAAAACTGTACTGACGCAAGAACAACTAAACTTTCAATCGTATACACCGTTTCAATTTACTTAGCGGATTTGTCAATCCAATGTAAGATATTTGGGATATTTGTATTAGTCCTAAGTGTTAAAAATATTTGTTAGTAAATAAGTCAGCGTAACAAACGCTAACCTGAAAAATAGTTACGAGTTTTAAAAAGAGGCCAAATTATTAATTATTATTATTAACGTCTGTCAAGGCATAGGATAGTTCTTTTTTGTATTTCAAAGAGCCTACGCGTGAGGTATATTATATAATCAAAAGTCAAATTGTTAATAGATATAAGAGTTTATTGTTCTAACTGAGCTAGACCGTATTGTAAACGGACCAAGTAACTTCAGATTTATATTAATGTATCAATTGTACTTTAATTGTTGATTTTATTTTCAAAGGGTAAAATAAACCCAGATTTCATTCAGCATAAACCTTGATCATAATTATTTCATATAGTTAATTGTTAATTAACATTGAGTACAGGGAGATAACTCAGAGTAGAGATTCTACTATATTAGATTTAAATTGTAGTGGAAACATCAAACATTTAAACAAAGTTTAAAGTGAATTTATCAATTCTAAATTTTATTAACTGGTTTTTCATGGGAATTTTCCTAAAATAAACCCATGTGGCGCCCTTATCGTACACAAGGAGTGATATAACCTTGTTGAAAAAGCAAGCTGGTATTAAGCGCATCTTGACAGCTTATATTTTTGGTAAGTGAACTTCAGAACTTCCAGTATCACGAACAGGTACGTGAAAGTGTATATTATTATAAATTGTTTGTCCAGACGAGACTTAACGTTACGTACACTGACGACACTTAATCGAGAAGAGGAGTTCCGCTGCAAGATCGACGCTACGGCTACATTCATCCACCGACCAGCGATTAACTTGTTATTCACTATAATTATCAAACTTTACTAAATAAACAATATCTATCAATTATTACTGCAAATATTTTATTTTAAAAAGAGTTCATTTTTAAATTGTAACACGAGATTCGCTATAACCGAATTTTAACTTAACTTTAAATTAAAATCAAATACATTTAATTTTTAACAGCGATAATATAGTTCTTAACGGCAATCTAGTTATTTTACAAATTGGCGCTCACAACAGTGGGGCATTTTCAACGATAATCAAGTTATGTTAAATAAATTGACGCATACAACGTGTGGCTGAATTACACACGGCAATGCTAGTTCTACTATAAATTTGGCGACCAACAGAGTGTGGCTTTAAAAATATTAAACGAATAAATTTTTAATATTAAAATTAAGCCCGGCAAATACAAGAGAACAACCACGCCTCACATACACAGACGCAATAATATATACAAAGCCAGCCGAAGCAAAGATGTACCGGAGAAATAGAAGGAGAAGGGAGAGAGTAGACTGGGACAAAATATACAGAATATTGAAAATAGATGGTGAGAAGATGAACCGACGAATGGAAGAGGAGAAGAGACAGATGAGAGAGGAGTCAGACCAAATAAGACGTAAGATAGAAGAAGGTTTTGCAAGACTCCACGAATGGGAAACCCCACAAACAAGAAGGAACCGGAATACAAGATGGTTGAATAACAAACCAGCATGGCGAAACGAAGAGAAGAGGGACTACCGTTACCAGAGATGGGAAGACGAGCGTAGGAGAAAAGAAGAATTCGAAGAGGAATTGAGATACAACAAAATAAGACGAAATGAAGAACTGTTCTACAGACAAGCAGCACAACGGGACGAAGAGGAAATGAGCTATCAGAACCAGAGACAAGAAGATGAGCGGAAGCGAAGAGAAGCTTTCGAAGAAGAATTGAAAAGAGCTAAGAAATCACTAAACGAGAAGAAACCGATAAATGAAGATTTAATGAAAAATACAGAAAATACTGAGGGAAATGAGAATCACTTTAACGAAAAATTTGAAAACGCCCATAGCAAGAAAGATTCCACGTAACCACTACCAGAAAATATAGATAAGGATACCCAAGACCAAGAGGGCAATAAGAATAACCAGTAGGAGGAAATAATGGGTACCGACCCAGTAATCGAAACAGTAATGGAGTATGACCATAATGAAATACCTGAATCTTTAAACGAACCCTGTGAAACCATGAGTAAGGACAAGAAAACGTCTGAAGGGGAGACTACCGCAGGTGACACCGTAGAAAACCAACCTGAGGGACCCGAACCAACAGAGCTGCTAAGTTTCCAGGAGATGATGGTGAAATGTAGGAGGGAACAGTTTCCCCAACCTGTAGAGAATAGCTTTGAGAAGGCAAGAGAAGAAATGATAAATGATATTAGACTATGGAGAGAAGAAATCATCCAACTATGGAGGGAAGAAATGAAAAACAATGGCGAACCAACAACCGCAGAAACACCAAGTGATGAAATTGCAGAACAACCAACTTTACAAACTAAAAATAATGGTAAACAAGCAGAAAAGCAACAAGACGCAAAGACATTACCATCTGAAGACAAGCTCGACAGAAACAAAGAAAATATTCAAGACATGGAGATCGACGCCGAAGGTGTAAAGAAGATCCAAATAATTAAGAAAACAGAAGAAAGGAAAGACGAGGACAAACCGGCGATTGAAGAAGTACCCAATGATGAAACCATGGAAGAATTAAGTCTACAAACCAAAGACCAGGCAATAGAGAACCACAGAAGTAAGAAAAAGGAAGAAAGAAGCATAATACGTCCGAAGAAAGTGAGAATTACACGGGAAATATTACAGATGACTAGAAGAGGCTTAATTAACTTCAGGTACGACCCGAGTAGTGATCATAGAGCAAGAATCAAGGGTAAGAAGTATGAACAGAACTTCATAAAAATATTAAAAGTGAATCACCGTAAAACCGTGAATAAAAACTTAAATAAAAATATAATTAAATTAAATATGCCAACAAGTGAAAGACACCAGACAAGGTTAGTTGATTCCTCAATGAATAACCGACCATTAAAATATTTAACGATAATCCAGATGATGGAATGAATAAAACAATGTTACATACCAGTGACTATATTGTGATGGAGAAGGTTATAAACAATGAGGTATTTAAAGTGAATACTCCTAGAAGAAGGATGCATCGCAGGAAGAAGGAAAACTACCAGAAACAGATGGACCGGATCATTGAAGGATACGCCCAAGCGATCAGAAAATTGCGGAAGGAAAGGAACCAGTCGACGGAGAACTCCAGCCAGAAGACAGGAGACAACGAACCAGAGTTAGAAGAGACACCAGAAGTTAATCATAACAAAAACCAGGAGAACACCAGACACCTGGGTAACAAAGATAATGGGGAGAAGAAAACGAAAGGACAAAAGGTAGCTGAAGATTTGGTCACAACAAAATGGAAGAGCCGAATGATAGTGAGGTCCGCGACAGGGTCAGAAAAAAGTCCGAACATAAAGATGATCCAAACGACAAACACACCGAATATGAATGACTACGGCTAAACATTAGAAACCATCAGCCACGGAAGAAAAAGGGACAGATATCAAAGATAACTGAGAGAAGCTACCAAAAGTTAAAGAGACTAAAAAATAATCCGAACTATGTGATTCTATTCAAAGAATATTGAAAAGTATTATGTATAAGGAGATTTATTATAAGATGTAGAATCATAATGTGTATGAACTAAGATGTGTAATATAATAAACAGCTATCAAAAATGGATCTACGAAAACGTAATTGACCCATAATGAACCCAATAGAATGGTGAAGCACAAGAGAACCCCATATATAGACTATTGAATGAACTTATTATAATATAAGAGTGAACTATTTTATCATACTGTGATTATAACAAGAGTGTTTATTATATTAAATATACTAAAGGTATCTACCATGAAAAGGTTAAATAAGTGATAAAGAAAAATATTTATCATATTAAATGTATTGAAAATATCTAATTGCATATAACAAGAATGTTTATCATATTGTATCATAAAGAAAAATGTGCATTATAGTTATATATACCAAATATATCTATTATATCATAAATAAGAACAATGTTTATCATATTAATGATAAAGAAAAATGGTTATTATATTGTATAAAACAAAAATGATTATTATATATGGTATCTAACGAAATGTTTGTTAAATAATAATACAATATTACTCTGACTCTTCAAAGGATTAATTTCATAAATGAAATTAAAACATCCAGAATAAAGGTTAACAATCAAACCTTTGAAGGAGTAGAGAAGAAAAACAACAAAGTGTCGAATATTGAAAGGAGATGGATTAAACAAGGAATGGGAATAATTAATTAAGTGATAAATAAAACTGTTTATCATACGGTATAATAAAGAGAAATGTCTATTTATAAATAGCAAAAATGTTTATTGTGTATTGAGTATAATAAGAATGATTATTATATATTGTATCTAACAAAAATGTATGTCAAAATAATAATATAATGTTACTCTGACTCTTCAAATGACTAATTTCAATAAATGAAATTAAAATATCCAGAATAAAGGTTAACAATCAAACCTTTGAAGGAGTAGAGAAGAAAAACAACAAAGTGTCGAATATTGAAAGGAGATGGATTAAACAAGGAATGGGAATAATTAATTAAGTGATAAATAAAACTGTTTATCATACGGTATAATAAAGAGAAATGTCTATTTATAAATAGCAAAAATGTTTATTGTGTATTGAGTATAATAAGAATGATTATTATATATTGTATCTAACAAAAATGTATGTCAAAATAATAATATAATGTTACTCTGACTCTTCAAATGATTAATTTCAATAAATGAAATTAAAACGTCCAGAATAAATGTTAAAAAATCAAACATTTGAAGGAGCAGAGGAGAAAAACAACAAAGTGTCGCATATTGAAAAGAGAGGGAATAAACAAGGAATGAGAAAGAATATTAAATAAAAAAGAAAAATGTGTATTGTATAGCATATACCAAGACTGTTTATCATATTAAGTGAATGATAAACGAGAATGATTATCATATTGTATAAAAAAGAAAAATGTCTATTTATGTATAACTAAAATGTTTATCATAATACTACTGTTATTAAGGAACAAGAATGTTAATTGAACGATAAAGAAAAATGTCTAGTTGTATATACCAAAAATGTATATCATGTTGTATCTAACAAAAAGGTGTATTATATGAATATTGTAAACCCTGGTAATCCAGGATGATAATGAACCAAAGGTTAAAAAACCCAATATGCAAACAATGTTAAGAGTGAAGTATTGTGAACTCACGAAGAATTTAAAGACCAACTGCATAATTTTATAGTGATAAATCTAAGTGTGTAATTTAAGAATATTAAGATAAACAAAACAACTTACAAACTAGTATAGAAAAATAACAACAAGGCTAATAAATAACACAGCCAATATGTCAAGTTATAGATAAAATAATGACCTGTGAAGAGAAGTGTAGTAGCTAAAATGATAAAGCATGAAAAGTGATAACAATGAAACCTCTAATACCTTGAATGTTATGTTGAATAAGACATCATATTCTTATATTATTGAAAAAATGAATGATATGTTATATTTTATGTGTTGTGACAGTGCAACTGTTGCTACGTGCAATTTTTATATTGTCCCAGACAGAGATCAGGATTCCTCTGATTCTGAGGACGTGTAGACGAGGAACGGCGGAGTATGGAAGCCAAATAGAGCCCCTCTGATTCCGAACCCATTACAAATGTTAGGGAATGAAATAGTAATATGTCAAGGATTATTAATCAAACACTTTGAGGAAAAAATGAAAGAACAATAGAGTTTATCACGAGAATCAAGATGTGTTTAATGATAAAGAAAAATGTATTATTGTAAAACAGGAAATTGTTAGTTTAAGAAATAAAACATGTTATAACTAAATGACTAAGAATATAAGAAACTTGAAAGATACTAGTAAGCTAAAAAATAATACTAGCCAAGAACCAATCTAGCGCAACACACCAACAAACTATTAAACTCAATGCAGAAAAGGAGCAGTAATAGTATAATAAAACCAAACTAAAATGATAATTTCTTCAAATGTAAAATTTCTCTCAAATTATCAATTTTGAGAGGGGAGTATATGTAACACCACAAAATGTTACATAACCTAGACATTCACCAGAAGGGTAAATAAGTACACTGAAATAATAAAAGTGAATAATTTATGATGAAAGTAGCAAAGAAGAGAAGGACCAACAAAGAAGAAAGAAGAAGAAGGATCCCAAGAAGCAGTGAGGAGTACACTGCATGACACTACAACAAATACTATGACTGACTCTAACTAATGGACATGCCAAGTTCACTATAAGCTGTCAAACAAGCCAGTCCATGACATGAATGTAATGTCATGTGTCTGATAAACCAATTAAATAATGACGAAAATAATGTAATATCAGTAACAGCATTTTGGCTGAAAATAAAGGAACCATGACCAGTAAATGACAAAGCCTATGACTAGATTAGCTATGGCCACAATGTGTATTAAAACTAGCATTACAAACCCAGATGTAATATTAGTGAGTAAAAGTAGTTATAAAAGGAAACCTTATATGGATGAATAACTTCCTTATTATATAAAATGTAACTAGTAACAATAATTAAAGCATAAACATATGCTAAAAACATGTCTAGACCATGCCGAAACAAACGTTTGTCAGTAAATTAATGAGGAAAAAGGACTCCTATTGAACATAAGATTTACTGAACAATCAATATAACTAAAGATAATGTGAAATACCACCACTCAATTGTTAATGGATAACGTTAAATTGAGTAGGCCAAACGAAATGTAATTAGGAATAAAAATTTTCGATAATAATGTATTGCCTTAATTATGTTAAGATTTAATATTGTACAGTTATAAATAGCTATTAAGTATAATCACAGATGTGTTAGTGTTCAAACAAAGACGTTATAAAGAAAACGCAATGTGAAACACTAAATGTCAAAAGATAGGGAATGCTCGCATTATGCATCGCTAGCAGACGACAGTGAGCAACCATGTTTCTAAACATTCTTTATGAGCACTGTCAAAGAAAACGAGGTTAAAACCTGTGTTAAGCCACATCAAATTGAAGCCCATAAACTAAACTTTAATTTGATGGTAATAACCTCGCGAGCGAAACTATAATAAGTGCGTAGTGCGCGTTAGCGTCATTTATTGTTAAAAAGTAAGAAATTGGTTGGGTAAAACCAACAACAACGGCAGTTGTCAACAACGTTCGCCGGACGATGGTTAAAAAACAATACGTCATTTTGTTAAACGGTTATCAGAACCAATCAGAAGAGAGATTATTAAACGATCTTACCGCCTAAGCCCTATGAAGCGAGGGGGTATTATATAATTAAAAACGGAGAGAATTCGTTACACTTTTTGTCATCACCTCGAGCGAGACAGTTGTCGCTCGTCACCGCAATATTTTTTAATAACTGAAATTAGTACAACAATAGTAAACCGTTTAAAATTTTCTTCAAGACATTCAACGATACTGCAATTTACTACAAGGAAGTGCTTCGAAAGTAAAGTGAATATTTTAATTTGTGCGTGATTTTAGAACGAGAGAGAGAGTTTTATAATCAGTATTTAACATAGCCCAGAGTTAGTCCGAAGAGGGCCGACTCTCCGTTCATAGTTCGTGTGAAGTGTAATTAACCAGTGGTCATTATAATCCGATCACTGGAGTGTTTTTAATAAATTTTAATCTATTCGATTAAAAGAAAAAAGGTAACACTGTGACAATTCATTTTATTTATCTGCTTGCACTGATCATTATTTACCACAAAACTGTACTGACGCAAGAACAACTAAACTTTCAATCGTATACACGTTTCAATTGACTTAGCGGATTTGTCAATCCAATGTAAGATAATTGTATTAGTCCTAAGTGTTAAAAATATTTGTTAATAAATAAGTCAGCATAACAAACGCTAACCTGAAAAATAGTTACGAGTTTTAAAAAGAGGCCAAATTATTAATTATTATTATTAACGTCTGTCAAGGCATAGGATAGTTCTTTTTTGTATTTCAAAGAGCCTACCCGTGAGGTATATTATATAATCAAAAGTCAAATTGTTAATAGATATAAGAGTTTATTGTTCTAACTGAGCTAGACCGTATTGTAAACGGACCAAGTAACTTCAGATTTATATTAATGTATCAATTGTACTTTAATTGTTGATTTTATTTTCAAAGGGTAAAATAAACCCAGATTTTATTCAGCATAAACCTTGATCATAATTATTTCATATAGTTAATTGTTAATTAACATTGAGTACAGGGAGATAACTCAGAGTAGAGATTCTACTATATTAGATTTAAATTGTAGTGGAAACATCAAACATTTAAACAAAGTTTAAAGTGAATTTATCAATTCTAAATTTTATTAACTGGTTTTTCATGGGAATTTTCCTAAAATAAACCCATGTGGCGCCCTTATCGTACACAAGGAGTGATATAACCTTGTTGAAAAAGCAAGCTGGTATTAAGCGCATCTTGACAGCTTATATTTTTGGTAAGTGAACTTCAGAACTTCCAGTATCACGAACAGGTACGTGAAAGTGTATATTATTATAAATTGTTTGTCCAGACGAGACTTAACGTTACGTACACTGACGACACTTAATCGAGAAGAGGAGTTCCGCTGCAAGATCGACGCTACGGCTACATTCATCCACCGACCAGCGATTAACTTGTTATTCACTATAATTATCAAACTTTACTAAATAAACAATATCTATCAATTATTACTGCAAATATTTTATTTTAAAAAGAGTTCATTTTTAAATTGTAACACGAGATTCGCTATAACCGAATTTTAACTTAACTTTAAATTAAAATCAAATACATTTCATTTTTAACAGCGATAATATAGTTCTTAACGGCAATTTAGTTATTTTACAAATTGGCGCTCACAACAGTGGGGCATTTTCAACGATAATCAAGTTATGTTAAATAAATTGACGCATACAACGTGTGGCTGAATTACACACGGCAATGCTAGTTCTACTATAAATTTGGCGACCAACAGAGTGTGGCTTTAAAAATATTAAACGAATAAATTTTTAATATTAAAATTAAGCCCGGCAAATACAAGAGAACAACCACGCCTCACATACACAGACGCAATAATATATACAAAGCCAGCCGAAGCAAAGATGTACCGGAGAAATAGAAGGAGAAGGGAGAGAGTAGACTGGGACCAAATATACAGAATATTGAAAATAGATGGTGAGAAGATGAACCGACAAATGGAAGAGGAGAAGAGACAGATGAGAGAGGAGTCAGACCAATTAAGACGTAAGACAGAAGAAGGTTTTGCAAGACTCCACGAATGGGAAACCCCACAAACAAGAAGGAACCGGAATACAAGATGGTTGAATAACCAACCAGCATGGCGAAACGAAGAGAAGAGGGACTACCGTTACCAGAGATGGGAAGATGAGCGTAGGAGAAAAGAAGAATTCGAAGAGGAATTGAGATACAACAAAATAAGACGAAATGAAGAACTGTTCTACAGACAAGCAGCACAACGGGATGAAGAGGAAATGAGCTATCAGAACCAGAGACGAGAAGATGAGCGGAAGCGAAGAGAAGCTTTCGAAGAAGAATTGAAAAGAGCTAAGAAATCACTAAACGAGAAGAAACCGATAAATGAAGATTTAATGAAAAATAAAGAAAATACTGAGGGAAACGAGAATCACTTTAACGAAAAATTTGAAAACGCCCATAGCAAGAAAGATTCCACGTAACCACTACCAGAAAATATAGATAAGGATACCCAAGACCAAGAGGGCAATAAGAATAACCAGTAGGAGGAAATAATGGGTACCGACCCAGTAATCGAAACAGTAATGGAGTATGACCATAATGAAATACCTGAATCTTTAAACGAACCCTGTGAAACCATGAGTAAGGACACGAAAACATCTGAAGGGGAGACTACCGCAGGTGACACCGTAGAAAACCAACCTGAGGGACCCGAACCAACAGAGCTGCTAAGTTTCCAGGAGATGATGGTGAAATGTAGGAGGGAACAGTTTCCCCAACCTGTAGAGAATAGCTTTGAGAAGGCAAGAGAAGAAATGATAAATGATATTAGACTATGGAGAGAAGAAATCATCCAACTATGGAGGGAAGAAATGAAAAACAATGGCGAACCAACAACCACAGAAACACCAAGTGATGAAATTGCAGAACAACCAACTTTACAAACTAAAAATAATGGTAAACAAGCAGAAAAGCAACAAGACGCAAAGACATTACCATCTGAAGACAAGCTCGACAGAAACAAAGAAAATATTCAAGACATGGAGATCGATGCCGAAGGTGTAAAGAAGATCCAAATAATTAAGAAAACAGAAGAAAGGAAAGACGAGGACAAACCGGCGATAGAAGAAGTACCCAATGATGAAACCATGGAAGAATTGAGTCTACAAACCAAAGACCAGGCAATAGAGAACCACAGAAGTAAGAAAAAGGAAAAAAGAAGCATAATACGTCCGAAGAAAGTGAGAATTACACGGGAAATATTAGAGATGACTAGAAGAGGCTTAATTAACTTCAGGTACGACCCGAGTAGTGATCATAGAGCAAGAATCAAGGGTAAGAAGTATGAACAGAACTTCATAAAAATATTAAAAGTGAATCACCGTAAAACCGTGAATAAAAACTTAAATAAAAATATAATTAAATTAAATATGCCAACAAGTGAAAGACACTAGACAAGGTTAGTTGATTCCTCAATGAATAACCGACCATTAAAATATTTAACGATAATCCAGATGATGGAATGAATAAAACAATGTTACATACCAGTGACTATATTGTGATGGAGAAGGTTATAAACAATGAGGTATTTAAAGTGAATACTCCTAGAAGAAGGATGCATCGCAGGAAGAAGGAAAACTACCAGAAACAGATGGACCGGATCATTGAAGGATACGCCCAAGCGATCAGAAAATTGCGGAAGGAAAGGAACCAGTCAACGGAGAACTCCAGCCAGAAGACAGGAGACAACGAACCAGAGTTAGAAGAGACACCAGAAGTTAATCATAACAAAAACCAGGAGAACACCAGACACCTGGGTAACAAAGATAATGGGGAGAAGAAAACGAAAGGACAAAAGGTAGCTGAAGATTTGGTCACAACAAAATGGAAGAGCCGAATGATAGTGAGGTCCGCGACAGGGTCAGAAAAAAGTCCGAACATAAAGATGATACAAACGACAAACACACCGAATATGAATGACTACGGCTAAACATTAGAAACCATCAGCCACGGAAGAAAAAGGGACAGATATCAAAGATAACTGAGAGAATCTACCAAAAGTTAAAGAGACTAAAAAATAATCCGAACTATGTGATTCTACTTAAAGAATATTGAAAAGTATTATGTATAAGGAGATTTATTATAAGATGTAGAATCATAATGTGTATGAACTAAGATGTGTAATATAATAAACAGCTATCAAAAATGGATCTACAAAAACGTAATTGACCCATAATGAACCCAATAGAATGGTGAAGCACAAGAGAACCCCATATATAGACTATTGAATGAACTTATTATAATATAAGAGTGAACTATTTTATCATACTGTGATTATAACAAGAGTGTTTATTATATTAAATATACTAAAGGTATCTACCATGAAAAGGTTAAATAAGTGATAAAGAAAAATATTTATCATATTAAATGTATTGAAAATATCTAATTGCATATAACAAGAATGTTTATGATATTGTATCATAAAGAAAAATGTGCATTATAGTTATATATACCAAATATATCTATTATATCATAAATAAGAACAATGTTTATCATATTAATGATAAAGAAAAATGGTTATTATATTGTATAAAACAAAAATGATTATTATATATGGTATCTAACGAAATGTTTGTTAAATAATAATACAATATTACTCTGACTCTTCAAAGGATTAATTTCATAAATGAAATTAAAACATCCAGAATAAAGGTTAACAATCAAACCTTTGAAGGAGTAGAGAAGAGAAACAACAAAGTGTCGAATATTGAAAGGAGATGGATTAAACAAGGAATGGGAATAATTAATTAAGTGATAAATAAAACTGTTTATCATACGGTATAATAAAGAGAAATGTCTATTTATAAATAGCAAAAATGTTTATTGTGTATTGAGTATAATAAGAATGATTATTATATATCGTATCTAACAAAAATGTATGTCAAAAGAATAATATAATGTTACTCTGACTCTTCAAATGATTAATTTCAATAAATGAAATTAAAACGTCCAGAATAAATGTTAAAAAATCAAACATTTGAAGGAGCGGAGGAGAAAAACAACAAAGTGTCGCATATTGAAAAGAGAGGGAATAAACAAGGAATGAGAAAGAATATTAAATAAAAAAGAAAAATGTGTATCGTATAGCATATACCAAGACTGTTTATCATATTAAGTGAATGATAAACGAGAATGATTATCATATTGTATAAAAAAGAAAAATGTCTATTTATGTATAACTAAAATGTTTATCATAATACTACTATTATTAAGGAACAAGAATGTTAATTGAACGATAAAGAAAAATGTCTAGTTGTATATACCAAAAATGTATATCATGTTGTATCTAACAAAAAGGTGTATTATATGAATAATGTAAACCCTGGTAATCCAGGATGATAATGAACCAAAGGTTAAAAAACCCAATATACAAACAATGTTAAGAGTGAAGTATTGTGAACTCACGAAGAATTTAAAGACCAACTGCATAATTATATAGTGATAAATCTAAGTGTGTAATTTAAGAATATTATGATAAACAAAACAACTTACAAACTAGTATAGAAAAATAACAACAAGGCTAATAAATAACATAGCCAATATGTCAAGTTAGAGATAAAATAATGACCTGTGAAGAGAAGTGTAGTAGCTAAAATGATAAAGCATGAAAAGTGATAACAATGAAACCTCTAATACCTTGAATGTTATGTTGAATAAGACATCATATTCTTATATTATTGAAAAAATGAATGATATGTTATATTTTATGTGTTGTGACAGTGCAACTGTTGCTACGTGCAATTTTTATATTGTCCCAGACAGAGATCAGGATTCCTCTGATTCTGAGGACGTGTAGATGAGGAACGGCGGAGTATGGAAGCCAAATAGAGCCCCTCTGATTCCGAACCCATTACAAATGTTAGGGAACCTAAAAACATGTCTAGACCATGCCTAAACAAACGTTTGTCAGTAAATTAATGAGGAAAAAGGATTGCTAGTGAACATAAGATTTACTGAACAATCAATATAACTAAAGATAATGTGAAATACCACCACTCAATTGTTAATGGATAACGTTAAATTGAGTAGGCCAAACGAAATGTAATTAGGAATAAGGATTTTCGATAATAATGTATCGCCTTAATTATGTTAAGATTTAATATTGTACAGTTATAAATAGCTATTAAGTATAATCACAGATGTGTTAGTGTTCAAACAAAGACGTTATAAAGAAAACGCAATGTGAAACACTAAATGTCAAAAGATAGGGAATGCTCGCATTATGCATCGCTAGCAGACGACAGTGAGCAACCATGTTTCTAAACATTCTTTATGAGCATTGTCAAAGAAAACGAGGTTAAAACCTGTGTTAAGCCACATCAAATTGAAGTCCATAAACTAAACTTTAATTTGATGGTAATAACCTCGCGAGTGAAACTATAATAAGTGCGTAGTGCGCGTTAGCGTCATTTATTGTTAAAAAGTAAGAAATTGGTTGGGTAAAACCAACAACAACGGCAGTTGTCAACAACGTTCGCCGGACGATGGTTAAAAAACAATACGTCATTTTGTTAAACGGTTATCAGAACCAATCAGAAGAGAGATTATTAAACGATCTTACCGCCTAAGCCCTATGAAGCGAGGGGGTATTATATAATTAAAAACGGAGAGAATTCGTTACACTTTTTGTCATCACCTCGAGCGAGACAGTTGTCGCTCGTCACCGCAATATTTTTTAATAACTGAAATTAGTACAACAATAGTAAACCGTTTAAAATTTTCTTCAAGACATTCAACGGTACTGCAATTTACTACAAGGAAGTGCTTCAAAAGTAAAGTGAATATTTTAATTTGTGCGTGATTTTAGAACGAGAGAGAGAGTTTTATAATCAGTATTTAACATAGCCCAGAGTTAGTCAGAAGAGGGCCGACTCTCCGTTCATAGTTCGTGTGAAATGTAATTAACCAGTGGTCATTATAATCCGATCACTGGAGTGTTTTTAATAAATTTTAATCTATTCGATTAAAAGAAAAAAGGTAACACTGTGACATTCATTTTATTTATCTGCTTGCACTGATCATTATTTACCACAAAACTGTACTGACGCAAGAAAAACTAAACTTTCAATCGTATACACCATTTCAATTTACTTAGCGGATTTGTCAATCCAATGTAAGATAATTGTATTAGTCCTAAGTGTTAAAAATATTTGTTAATAAATAAGTCAGCATAACAAACGCTAACCTGAAAAATAGTTACGAGTTTTAAAAAGAGGCCAAATTATTAATTATTATTATTAACGTCTGTCAAGGCATAGGATAGTTCTTTTTTGTATTTCAAAGAGCCTACCCGTGAGGTATATTATATAATCAAAAGTCAAATTGTTAATAGATATAAGAGTTTATTGTTCTAACTGAGCTAGACCGTATTGTAAACGGACCAAGTAACTTCAGATTTATATTAATGTATCAATTGTACTTTAATTGTTGATTTTATTTTCAAAGGGTAAAATAAACCCAGATTTTATTCAGCATAAACCTTGATCATAATTATTTCATATAGTTAATTGTTAATTAACATTGAGTACAGGGAGATAACTCAGAGTAGAGATTCTACTATATTAGATTTAAATTGTAGTGGAAACATCAAACATTTAAACAAAGTTTAAAGTGAATTTATCAATTCTAAATTTTATTAACTGGTTTTTCATGGGAATTTTCCTAAAATAAACCCATGTGGCGCCCTTATCGTACACAAGGAGTGATATAACCTTGTTGAAAAAGCAAGCTGGTATTAAGCGCATCTTGACAGCTTATATTTTTGGTAAGTGAACTTCAGAACTTCCAGTATCACGAACAGGTACGTGAAAGTGTATATTATTATAAATTGTTTGTCCAGACGAGACTTAACGTTACGTACACTGACGACACTTAATCGAGAAGAGGAGTTCCGCTGCAAGATCGACGCTACGGCTACATTCATCCACCGACCAGCGATTAACTTGTTATTCATTATAATTATCAAACTTTACTAAATAAACAATATCTATCAATTATTACTGCAAATATTTTATTTTAAAAAGAGTTCATTTTTAAATTGTAACACGAGATTCGCTATAACCGAATTTTAACTTAACTTTAAATTAAAATCAAATACATTTAATTTTTAACAGCGATAATATAGTTCTTAACGGCAATCTAGTTATTTTACAAATTGGTGCTCACAACAGTGGGGCATTTTCAACGATAATCAAGTTATGTTAAATAAATTGACGCATACAACGTGTGGCTGAATTACACACGGCAATGCTAGTTCTACTATAAATTTGGCGACCAACAGAGTGTGGCTTTAAAAATATTAAACGAATAAATTTTTAATATTAAAATTAAGCCCGGCAAATACAAGAGAACAACCACGCCTCACATACACAGACGCAATAATATATACAAAGCCAGCCGAAGCAAAGATGTACCGGAGAAATAGAAGGAGAAGGGAGAGAGTACACTGGGACCAAATATACAGAATATTGAAAATAGATGGTGAGAAGATGAACCGACAAATGGAAGAGGAGAAGAGACAGATGAGAGAGGAGTCAGACCAATTAAGACGTAAGACAGAAGAAGGTTTTGCAAGACTCCACGAATGGGAAACCCCACAAACAAGAAGGAACCGGAATACAAGATGGTTGAATAACCAACCAGCATGGCGAAACGAAGAGAAGAGGGACTACCGTTACCAGAGATGGGAAGATGAGCGTAGGAGAAAAGAAGCATTCGAAGAGGAATTGAGATACAACAAAATAAGACGAAATGAAGAACTGTTCTACAGACAAGCAGCACAACGGGACGAAGAGGAAATGAGCTATCAGAACCAGAGACGAGAAGATGAGCGGAAGCGAAGAGAAGCTTTCGAAGAAGAATTGAAAAGAGCTAAGAAATCACTAAACGAGAAGAAACCGATAAATGAAGATTTAATGAAAAATAAAGAAAATACTGAGGGAAACGAGAATCACTTTAACGAAAAATTTGAAAACGCCCATAGCAAGAAAGATTCCACGTAACCACTACCAGAAAATATAGATAAGGATACCCAAGACCAAGAGGGCAATAAGAATAACCAGTAGGAGGAAATAATGGGTACCGACCCAGTAATCGAAACAGTAATGGAGTATGACCATAATGAAATACCTGAATCTTTAAACGAACCCTGTGAAACCATGAGTAAGAACACGAAAACGTCTGAAGGGGAGATTACCGCAGGTGACACCGTAGAAAACCAACCTGAGGGACCCGAACCAACAGAGCTGCTAAGTATCCAGGAGATGATGGTGAAATGTAGGAGGTAACAGTTTCCCCAACCCGTAGAGAATAGCTTTGAGAAGGCAAGAGAAGAAATGATAAAAGATATTAGACTATGGAGGGAAGAAATGAAAAACAATGGCGAACCAACAACCACAGAAACACCAAGTGATGAAATTGCAGAACAACCAACTTTACAAACTAAAAATAATGGTAAACAAGCAGAAAAGCAACAAGACGCAAAGACATTACCATCTGAAGACAAGCTCGACAGAAACAAAGAAAATATTCAAGACATGGAGATCGACGCCGAAGGTGTAAAGAAGATCCAAATAATTAAGAAAACAGAAGAAAGGAAAGACGAGGACCAACCGGCGATAGAAGAAGTACCCAATGATGAAACCATGGAAGAATTAAGTCTACAAACCAAAGACCAGGCAATAGAGAACCACAGAAGTAAGAAAAAGGAAGAAAGAAGCATAATACGTCCGAAGAAAGTGAGAATTACACGGGAAATATTAGAGATGACTAGAAGAGGCTTAATTAACTTCAGGTACGACCCGAGTAGTGATCATAGAGCAAGAATCAAGGGTAATAAGTATGAACAGAACTTCATAAAAATATTAAAAGTGAATCACCGTAAAACCGTGAATAAAAACTTAAATAAAAATATAATTAAATTAAATATGCCAACAAGTGAAAGACACCAGACAAGGTTAGTTGATTCCTCAATGAATAACCGACCATTAAAATATTTAACGATAATCCAGATGATGGAATGAATAAAACAATGTTACATACCAGTGACTATATTGTGATGGAGAAGTAAACAATGAGGTATTTAAAGTGAATACTCCTAGAAGAAGGATGCATCGCAGGAAGAAGGAAAACTACCAGAAACAGATGGACCGGATCATTGAAGGATACGCCCAAGCGATCAGAAAATTGCGGAAGGAAAGGAACCAGTCGACGGAGAACTCCAGCCAGAAGACAGGAGACAACGAACCAGAGTTAGAAGAGACACCAGAAGTTAATCATAACAAAAACCAGGAGAACACCAGACACTGGGTAACAAAGATAATGGGGAGAAGAAAACGAAAGGACAAAAGGTAGCTGAAGATTTGGTCACAACAAAATGGAAGAGCCGAATGATAGTGAGGTCCGCGACAGGGTTAGAAAAAAGTCCGAACATAAAGATGATCCAAACGACAAACACACCGAATATGAATGACTACGGCTAAACATTAGAAACCATCAGCCACGGAAGAAAAAGGGACAGATATCAAAGATAACTGAGAGAAGCTACCAAAAGTTAAAGAGACTAAAAAACAATCCGAACTATGTGATTCTATTTAAAGAATATTGAAAAGTATTATGTATAAGGAGATTTATTATAAGATGTAGAATCATAATGTGTATGAACTAAGATGTGTAATATAATAAACAGCTATCAAAAATGGATCTACGAAAACGTAATTGACCCATAATGAACCCAATAGAATGGTGAAGCACAAGAGAACCCCATATATAGACTATTGAATGAACTTATTATAATATAAGAGTGAACTATTTTATCATACTGTGATTATAACAAGAGTGTTTATTATATTAAATATACTAAAGGTATCTACCATGAAAAGGTTAAATAAGTGATAAAGAAAAATATTTATCATATTAAATGTATTGAAAATATCTAATTGCATATAACAAGAATGTTTATCATATTGTATCATAAAGAAAAATGTGCATTATAGTTATATATACCAAATATATCTATTATATCATAAATAAGAACAATGTTTATCATATTAATGATAAAGAAAAATGGTTATTATATTGTATAAAACAAAAATGATTATTATATATGGTATCTAACGAAATGTTTGTTAAATAATAATACAATATTACTCTGACTCTTCAAAGGATTAATTTCATAAATGAAATTAAAACATCCAGAATAAAGGTTAACAATCAAACCTTTGAAGGAGTAGAGAAGAAAAACAACAAAGTGTCGAATATTGAAAGGAGATGGATTAAACAAGGAATGGGAATAATTAATTAAGTGATAAATAAAACTGTTTATCATACGGTGTAATAAAGAGAAATGTCTATTTATAAATAGCAAAAATGTTTATTGTGTATTGAGTATAATAAGAATGATTATTATATATCGTATCTAACAAAAATGTATGTCAAAAGAATAATATAATGTTACTCTGACTCTTCAAATGATTAATTTCAATAAATGAAATTAAAACGTCCAGAATAAATGTTAAAAAATCAAACATTTGAAGGAGCGGAGGAGAAAAACAACAAAGTGTCGCATATTGAAAAGAGAGGGAATAAACAAGGAATGAGAAAGAATATTAAATAAAAAAGAAAAATGTGTATCGTATAGCATATACCAAGACTGTTTATCATATTAAGTGAATGATAAACGAGAATGATTATCATATTGTATAAAAAAGAAAAATGTCTATTTATGTATAACTAAAATGTTTATCATAATACTACTATTATTAAGGAACAAGAATGTTAATTGAACGATAAAGACAAATGTCTAGTTGTATATACCAAAAATGTATATCATGTTGTATCTAACAAAAAGGTGTATTATATGAATATTGTAAACCCTGGTAATCCAGGATGATAATGAACCAAAGGTTAAAAAACCCAATATACAAACAATGTTAAGAGTGAAGTATTGTGAACTCACGAAGAATTTAAAGACCAACTGCATAATTATATAGTGATAAATCTAAGTGTGTAATTTAAGAATATTATGATAAACAAAACAACTTACAAACTAGTATAGAAAAATAACAACAAGGCTAATAAATAACATAGCCAATATGTCAAGTTAGAGATAAAATAATGACCTGTGAAGAGAAGTGTAGTAGCTAAAATGATAAAGCATGAAAAGTGATAACAATGAAACCTCTAATACCTTGAATGTTATGTTGAATAAGACATCATATTCTTATATTATTGAAAAAATGAATGATATGTTATATTTTATGTGTTGTGACAGTGCAACTGTTGCTACGTGCAATTTTTATATTGTCCCAGACAGAGATCAGGATTCCTCTGATTCTGAGGACGTGTAGATGAGGAACGGCGGAGTATGGAAGCCAAATAGAGCCCCTCTGATTCCGAACCCATTACAAATGTTAGGGAACCTAAAAACATGTCTAGACCATGCCTAAACAAACGTTTGTCAGTAAATTAATGAGGAAAAAGGACTCCTAGTGAACATAAGATTTACTGAACAATCAATATAACTAAAGATAATGTGAAATACCACCACTCAATTGTTAATGGATAACGTTAAATTGAGTAGGCCAAACGAAATGTAATTAGGAATAAGGATTTTCGATAATAATGTATCGCCTTAATTATGTTAAGATTTAATATTGTACAGTTATAAATAGCTATTAAGTATAATCACAGATGTGTTAGTGTTCAAACAAAGACGTTATAAAGAAAACGCAATGTGAAACACTAAATGTCAAAAGATAGGGAATGCTCGCATTATGCATCGCTAGCAGACGACAGTGAGCAACCATGTTTCTAAACATTCTTTATGAGCATTGTCAAAGAAAACGAGGTTAAAACCTGTGTTAAGCCACATCAAATTGAAGCCCATAAACTAAACTTTAATTTGATGGTAATAACCTCGCGAGCGAAACTATAATAAGTGCGTAGTGCGCGTTAGCGTCATTTATTGTTAAAAAGTAAGAAATTGGTTGGGTAAAACCAACAACAACGGCAGTTGTCAACAACGTTCGCCGGACGATGGTTAAAAAACAATACGTCATTTTGTTAAACGGTTATCAGAACCAATCAGAAGAGAGATTATTAAACGATCTTACCGCCTAAGCCCTATGAAGCGAGGGGGTATTATATAATTAAAAACGGAGAGAATTCGTTACACTTTTTGTCATCACCTCGAGCGAGACAGTTGTCGCTCGTCACCGCAATATTTTTTAATAACTGAAATTAGTACAACAATAGTAAACCGTTTAAAATTTTCTTCAAGACATTCAACGGTACTGCAATTTACTACAAGGAAGTGCTTCAAAAGTAAAGTGAATATTTTAATTTGTGCGTGATTTTAGAACGAGAGAGAGAGTTTTATAATCAGTATTTAACATAGCCCAGAGTTAGTCAGAAGAGGGCCGACTCTCCGTTCATAGTTCGTGTGAAATGTAATTAACCAGTGGTCATTATAATCCGATCACTGGAGTGTTTTTAATAAATTTTAATCTATTCGATTAAAAGAAAAAAGGTAACACTGTGACATTCATTTTATTTATCTGCTTGCACTGATCATTATTTACCACAAAACTGTACTGACGCAAGAACAACTAAACTTTCAATCGTATACACCGTTTCAATTTACTTAGCGGATTTGTCAATCCAATGTAAGATATTTGGGATATTTGTATTAGTCCTAAGTGTTAAAAATATTTGTTAGTAAATAAGTCAGCATAACAAACGCTAACCTGAAAAATAGTTACGAGTTTTAAAAAGAGGCCAAATTATTAATTATTATTATTAACGTCTGTCAAGGCATAGGATAGTTCTTTTTTGTATTTCAAAGAGCCTACCCGTGAGGTATATTATATAATCAAAAGTCAAATTGTTAATAGATATAAGAGTTTATTGTTCTAACTGAGCTAGACCGTATTGTAAACGGACCAAGTAACTTCAGATTTATATTAATGTATCAATTGTACTTTAATTGTTGATTTTATTTTCAAAGGGTAAAATAAACCCAGATTTTATTCAGCATAAACCTTGATCATAATTATTTCATATAGTTAATTGTTAATTAACATTGAGTACAGGGAGATAACTCAGAGTAGAGATTCTACTATATTAGATTTAAATTGTAGTGGAAACATGAAACATTTAAACAAAGTTTAAAGTGAATTTATCAATTCTAAATTTTATTAACTGGTTTTTCATGGGAATTTTCCTAAAATAAACCCATGTGGCGCCCTTATCGTACACAAGGAGTGATATAACCTTGTTGAAAAAGCAAGCTGGTATTAAGCGCATCTTGACAGCTTATATTTTTGGTAAGTGAACTTCAGAACTTCCAGTATCACGAACAGGTACGTGAAAGTGTCTATTATTATAAATTGTTTGTCCAGACGAGACTTAACGTTACGTACACTGACGACACTTAATCGAGAAGAGGAGTTCCGCTGCAAGATCGACGCTACGGCTACATTCATCCACCGACCAGCGATTAACTTGTTATTCACTATAATTATCAAACTTTACTAAATAAACAATATCTATCAATTATTACTGCAAATATTTTATTTTAAAAAGAGTTCATTTTTAAATTGTAACACGAGATTCGCTATAACCGAATTTTAACTTAACTTTAAATTAAAATCAAATACATTTAATTTTTAACAGCGATAATATAGTTCTTAACGGCAATCTAGTTATTTTACAAATTGGTGCTCACAACAGTGGGGCATTTTCAACGATAATCAAGTTATGTTAAATAAATTGACGCATACAACGTGTGGCTGAATTACACACGGCAATGCTAGTTCTACTATAAATTTGGCGACCAACAGAGTGTGGCTTTAAAAATATTAAACGAATAAATTTTTAATATTAAAATTAAGCCCGGCAAATACAAGAGAACAACCACGCCTCACATACACAGACGCAATAATATATACAAAGCCAGCCGAAGCAAAGATGTACCGGAGAAATAGAAGGAGAAGGGAGAGAGTACACTGGGACCAAATATACAGAATATTGAAAATAGATGGTGAGAAGATGAACCGACAAATGGAAGAGGAGAAGAGACAGATGAGAGAGGAGTCAGACCAATTAAGACGTAAGACAGAAGAAGGTTTTGCAAGACTCCACGAATGGGAAACCCCACAAACAAGAAGGAACCGGAATACAAGATGGTTGAATAACCAACCAGCATGGCGAAACGAAGAGAAGAGGGACTACCGTTACCAGAGATGGGAAGATGAGCGTAGGAGAAAAGAAGCATTCGAAGAGGAATTGAGATACAACAAAATAAGACGAAATGAAGAACTGTTCTACAGACAAGCAGCACAACGGGACGAAGAGGAAATGAGCTATCAGAACCAGAGACGAGAAGATGAGCGGAAGCGAAGAGAAGCTTTCGAAGAAGAATTGAAAAGAGCTAAGAAATCACTAAACGAGAAGAAACCGATAAATGAAGATTTAATGAAAAATAAAGAAAATACTGAGGGAAACGAGAATCACTTTAACGAAAAATTTGAAAACGCCCATAGCAAGAAAGATTCCACGTAACCACTACCAGAAAATATAGATAAGGATACCCAAGACCAAGAGGGCAATAAGAATAACCAGTAGGAGGAAATAATGGGTACCGACCCAGTAATCGAAACAGTAATGGAGTATGACCATAATGAAATACCTGAATCTTTAAACGAACCCTGTGAAACCATGAGTAAGAACACGAAAACGTCTGAAGGGGAGATTACCGCAGGTGACACCGTAGAAAACCAACCTGAGGGACCCGAACCAACAGAGCTGCTAAGTATCCAGGAGATGATGGTGAAATGTAGGAGGTAACAGTTTCCCCAACCCGTAGAGAATAGCTTTGAGAAGGCAAGAGAAGAAATGATAAAAGATATTAGACTATGGAGGGAAGAAATGAAAAACAATGGCGAACCAACAACCACAGAAACACCAAGTGATGAAATTGCAGAACAACCAACTTTACAAACTAAAAATAATGGTAAACAAGCAGAAAAGCAACAAGACGCAAAGACATTACCATCTGAAGACAAGCTCGACAGAAACAAAGAAAATATTCAAGACATGGAGATCGACGCCGAAGGTGTAAAGAAGATCCAAATAATTAAGAAAACAGAAGAAAGGAAAGACGAGGACCAACCGGCGATAGAAGAAGTACCCAATGATGAAACCATGGAAGAATTAAGTCTACAAACCAAAGACCAGGCAATAGAGAACCACAGAAGTAAGAAAAAGGAAGAAAGAAGCATAATACGTCCGAAGAAAGTGAGAATTACACGGGAAATATTAGAGATGACTAGAAGAGGCTTAATTAACTTCAGGTACGACCCGAGTAGTGATCATAGAGCAAGAATCAAGGGTAATAAGTATGAACAGAACTTCATAAAAATATTAAAAGTGAATCACCGTAAAACCGTGAATAAAAACTTAAATAAAAATATAATTAAATTAAATATGCCAACAAGTGAAAGACACCAGACAAGGTTAGTTGATTCCTCAATGAATAACCGACCATTAAAATATTTAACGATAATCCAGATGATGGAATGAATAAAACAATGTTACATACCAGTGACTATATTGTGATGGAGAAGTAAACAATGAGGTATTTAAAGTGAATACTCCTAGAAGAAGGATGCATCGCAGGAAGAAGGAAAACTACCAGAAACAGATGGACCGGATCATTGAAGGATACGCCCAAGCGATCAGAAAATTGCGGAAGGAAAGGAACCAGTCGACGGAGAACTCCAGCCAGAAGACAGGAGACAACGAACCAGAGTTAGAAGAGACACCAGAAGTTAATCATAACAAAAACCAGGAGAACACCAGACACTGGGTAACAAAGATAATGGGGAGAAGAAAACGAAAGGACAAAAGGTAGCTGAAGATTTGGTCACAACAAAATGGAAGAGCCGAATGATAGTGAGGTCCGCGACAGGGTTAGAAAAAAGTCCGAACATAAAGATGATCCAAACGACAAACACACCGAATATGAATGACTACGGCTAAACATTAGAAACCATCAGCCACGGAAGAAAAAGGGACAGATATCAAAGATAACTGAGAGAAGCTACCAAAAGTTAAAGAGACTAAAAAACAATCCGAACTATGTGATTCTATTTAAAGAATATTGAAAAGTATTATGTATAAGGAGATTTATTATAAGATGTAGAATCATAATGTGTATGAACTAAGATGTGTAATATAATAAACAGCTATCAAAAATGGATCTACGAAAACGTAATTGACCCATAATGAACCCAATAGAATGGTGAAGCACAAGAGAACCCCATATATAGACTATTGAATGAACTTATTATAATATAAGAGTGAACTATTTTATCATACTGTGATTATAACAAGAGTGTTTATTATATTAAATATACTAAAGGTATCTACCATGAAAAGGTTAAATAAGTGATAAAGAAAAATATTTATCATATTAAATGTATTGAAAATATCTAATTGCATATAACAAGAATGTTTATCATATTGTATCATAAAGAAAAATGTGCATTATAGTTATATATACCAAATATATCTATTATATCATAAATAAGAACAATGTTTATCATATTAATGATAAAGAAAAATGGTTATTATATTGTATAAAACAAAAATGATTATTATATATGGTATCTAACGAAATGTTTGTTAAATAATAATACAATATTACTCTGACTCTTCAAAGGATTAATTTCATAAATGAAATTAAAACATCCAGAATAAAGGTTAACAATCAAACCTTTGAAGGAGTAGAGAAGAAAAACAACAAAGTGTCGAATATTGAAAGGAGATGGATTAAACAAGGAATGGGAATAATTAATTAAGTGATAAATAAAACTGTTTATCATACGGTGTAATAAAGAGAAATGTCTATTTATAAATAGCAAAAATGTTTATTGTGTATTGAGTATAATAAGAATGATTATTATATATCGTATCTAACAAAAATGTATGTCAAAAGAATAATATAATGTTACTCTGACTCTTCAAATGATTAATTTCAATAAATGAAATTAAAACGTCCAGAATAAATGTTAAAAAATCAAACATTTGAAGGAGCGGAGGAGAAAAACAACAAAGTGTCGCATATTGAAAAGAGAGGGAATAAACAAGGAATGAGAAAGAATATTAAATAAAAAAGAAAAATGTGTATCGTATAGCATATACCAAGACTGTTTATCATATTAAGTGAATGATAAACGAGAATGATTATCATATTGTATAAAAAAGAAAAATGTCTATTTATGTATAACTAAAATGTTTATCATAATACTACTATTATTAAGGAACAAGAATGTTAATTGAACGATAAAGAAAAATGTCTAGTTGTATATACCAAAAATGTATATCATGTTGTATCTAACAAAAAGGTGTATTATATGAATATTGTAAACCCTGGTAATCCAGGATGATAATGAACCAAAGGTTAAAAAACCCAATATACAAACAATGTTAAGAGTGAAGTATTGTGAACTCACGAAGAATTTAAAGACCAACTGCATAATTATATAGTGATAAATCTAAGTGTGTAATTTAAGAATATTATGATAAACAAAACAACTTACAAACTAGTATAGAAAAATAACAACAAGGCTAATAAATAACATAGCCAATATGTCAAGTTAGAGATAAAATAATGACCTGTGAAGAGAAGTGTAGTAGCTAAAATGATAAAGCATGAAAAGTGATAACAATGAAACCTCTAATACCTTGAATGTTATGTTGAATAAGACATCATATTCTTATATTATTGAAAAAATGAATGATATGTTATATTTTATGTGTTGTGACAGTGCAACTGTTGCTACGTGCAATTTTTATATTGTCCCAGACAGAGATCAGGATTCCTCTGATTCTGAGGACGTGTAGATGAGGAACGGCGGAGTATGGAAGCCAAATAGAGCCCCTCTGATTCCGAACCCATTACAAATGTTAGGGAACCTAAAAACATGTCTAGACCATGCCTAAACAAACGTTTGTCAGTAAATTAATGAGGAAAAAGGACTCCTAGTGAACATAAGATTTACTGAACAATCAATATAACTAAAGATAATGTGAAATACCACCACTCAATTGTTAATGGATAACGTTAAATTGAGTAGGCCAAACGAAATGTAATTAGGAATAAGGATTTTCGATAATAATGTATCGCCTTAATTATGTTAAGATTTAATATTGTACAGTTATAAATAGCTATTAAGTATAATCACAGATGTGTTAGTGTTCAAACAAAGACGTTATAAAGAAAACGCAATGTGAAACACTAAATGTCAAAAGATAGGGAATGCTCGCATTATGCATCGCTAGCAGACGACAGTGAGCAACCATGTTTCTAAACATTCTTTATGAGCATTGTCAAAGAAAACGAGGTTAAAACCTGTGTTAAGCCACATCAAATTGAAGCCCATAAACTAAACTTTAATTTGATGGTAATAACCTCGCGAGCGAAACTATAATAAGTGCGTAGTGCGCGTTAGCGTCATTTATTGTTAAAAAGTAAGAAATTGGTTGGGTAAAACCAACAACAACGGCAGTTGTCAACAACGTTCGCCGGACGATGGTTAAAAAACAATACGTCATTTTGTTAAACGGTTATCAGAACCAATCAGAAGAGAGATTATTAAACGATCTTACCGCCTAAGCCCTATGAAGCGAGGGGGTATTATATAATTAAAAACGGAGAGAATTCGTTACACTTTTTGTCATCACCTCGAGCGAGACAGTTGTCGCTCGTCACCGCAATATTTTTTAATAACTGAAATTAGTACAACAATAGTAAACCGTTTAAAATTTTCTTCAAGACATTCAACGGTACTGCAATTTACTACAAGGAAGTGCTTCAAAAGTAAAGTGAATATTTTAATTTGTGCGTGATTTTAGAACGAGAGAGAGAGTTTTATAATCAGTATTTAACATAGCCCAGAGTTAGTCAGAAGAGGGCCGACTCTCCGTTCATAGTTCGTGTGAAATGTAATTAACCAGTGGTCATTATAATCCGATCACTGGAGTGTTTTTAATAAATTTTAATCTATTCGATTAAAAGAAAAAAGGTAACACTGTGACATTCATTTTATTTATCTGCTTGCACTGATCATTATTTACCACAAAACTGTACTGACGCAAGAACAACTAAACTTTCAATCGTATACACCGTTTCAATTTACTTAGCGGATTTGTCAATCCAATGTAAGATATTTGGGATATTTGTATTAGTCCTAAGTGTTAAAAATATTTGTTAGTAAATAAGTCAGCATAACAAACGCTAACCTGAAAAATAGTTACGAGTTTTAAAAAGAGGCCAAATTATTAATTATTATTATTAACGTCTGTCAAGGCATAGGATAGTTCTTTTTTGTATTTCAAAGAGCCTACCCGTGAGGTATATTATATAATCAAAAGTCAAATTGTTAATAGATATAAGAGTTTATTGTTCTAACTGAGCTAGACCGTATTGTAAACGGACCAAGTAACTTCAGATTTATATTAATGTATCAATTGTACTTTAATTGTTGATTTTATTTTCAAAGGGTAAAATAAACCCAGATTTTATTCAGCATAAACCTTGATCATAATTATTTCATATAGTTAATTGTTAATTAACATTGAGTACAGGGAGATAACTCAGAGTAGAGATTCTACTATATTAGATTTAAATTGTAGTGGAAACATGAAACATTTAAACAAAGTTTAAAGTGAATTTATCAATTCTAAATTTTATTAACTGGTTTTTCATGGGAATTTTCCTAAAATAAACCCATGTGGCGCCCTTATCGTACACAAGGAGTGATATAACCTTGTTGAAAAAGCAAGCTGGTATTAAGCGCATCTTGACAGCTTATATTTTTGGTAAGTGAACTTCAGAACTTCCAGTATCACGAACAGGTACGTGAAAGTGTCTATTATTATAAATTGTTTGTCCAGACGAGACTTAACGTTACGTACACTGACGACACTTAATCGAGAAGAGGAGTTCCGCTGCAAGATCGACGCTACGGCTACATTCATCCACCGACCAGCGATTAACTTGTTATTCACTATAATTATCAAACTTTACTAAATAAACAATATCTATCAATTATTACTGCAAATATTTTATTTTAAAAAGAGTTCATTTTTAAATTGTAACACGAGATTCGCTATAACCGAATTTTAACTTAACTTTAAATTAAAATCAAATACATTTAATTTTTAACAGCGATAATATAGTTCTTAACGGCAATCTAGTTATTTTACAAATTGGTGCTCACAACAGTGGGGCATTTTCAACGATAATCAAGTTATGTTAAATAAATTGACGCATACAACGTGTGGCTGAATTACACACGGCAATGCTAGTTCTACTATAAATTTGGCGACCAACAGAGTGTGGCTTTAAAAATATTAAACGAATAAATTTTTAATATTAAAATTAAGCCCGGCAAATACAAGAGAACAACCACGCCTCACATACACAGACGCAATAATATATACAAAGCCAGCCGAAGCAAAGATGTACCGGAGAAATAGAAGGAGAAGGGAGAGAGTACACTGGGACCAAATATACAGAATATTGAAAATAGATGGTGAGAAGATGAACCGACAAATGGAAGAGGAGAAGAGACAGATGAGAGAGGAGTCAGACCAATTAAGACGTAAGACAGAAGAAGGTTTTGCAAGACTCCACGAATGGGAAACCCCACAAACAAGAAGGAACCGGAATACAAGATGGTTGAATAACCAACCAGCATGGCGAAACGAAGAGAAGAGGGACTACCGTTACCAGAGATGGGAAGATGAGCGTAGGAGAAAAGAAGCATTCGAAGAGGAATTGAGATACAACAAAATAAGACGAAATGAAGAACTGTTCTACAGACAAGCAGCACAACGGGACGAAGAGGAAATGAGCTATCAGAACCAGAGACGAGAAGATGAGCGGAAGCGAAGAGAAGCTTTCGAAGAAGAATTGAAAAGAGCTAAGAAATCACTAAACGAGAAGAAACCGATAAATGAAGATTTAATGAAAAATAAAGAAAATACTGAGGGAAACGAGAATCACTTTAACGAAAAATTTGAAAACGCCCATAGCAAGAAAGATTCCACGTAACCACTACCAGAAAATATAGATAAGGATACCCAAGACCAAGAGGGCAATAAGAATAACCAGTAGGAGGAAATAATGGGTACCGACCCAGTAATCGAAACAGTAATGGAGTATGACCATAATGAAATACCTGAATCTTTAAACGAACCCTGTGAAACCATGAGTAAGAACACGAAAACGTCTGAAGGGGAGATTACCGCAGGTGACACCGTAGAAAACCAACCTGAGGGACCCGAACCAACAGAGCTGCTAAGTATCCAGGAGATGATGGTGAAATGTAGGAGGTAACAGTTTCCCCAACCCGTAGAGAATAGCTTTGAGAAGGCAAGAGAAGAAATGATAAAAGATATTAGACTATGGAGGGAAGAAATGAAAAACAATGGCGAACCAACAACCACAGAAACACCAAGTGATGAAATTGCAGAACAACCAACTTTACAAACTAAAAATAATGGTAAACAAGCAGAAAAGCAACAAGACGCAAAGACATTACCATCTGAAGACAAGCTCGACAGAAACAAAGAAAATATTCAAGACATGGAGATCGACGCCGAAGGTGTAAAGAAGATCCAAATAATTAAGAAAACAGAAGAAAGGAAAGACGAGGACCAACCGGCGATAGAAGAAGTACCCAATGATGAAACCATGGAAGAATTAAGTCTACAAACCAAAGACCAGGCAATAGAGAACCACAGAAGTAAGAAAAAGGAAGAAAGAAGCATAATACGTCCGAAGAAAGTGAGAATTACACGGGAAATATTAGAGATGACTAGAAGAGGCTTAATTAACTTCAGGTACGACCCGAGTAGTGATCATAGAGCAAGAATCAAGGGTAATAAGTATGAACAGAACTTCATAAAAATATTAAAAGTGAATCACCGTAAAACCGTGAATAAAAACTTAAATAAAAATATAATTAAATTAAATATGCCAACAAGTGAAAGACACCAGACAAGGTTAGTTGATTCCTCAATGAATAACCGACCATTAAAATATTTAACGATAATCCAGATGATGGAATGAATAAAACAATGTTACATACCAGTGACTATATTGTGATGGAGAAGTAAACAATGAGGTATTTAAAGTGAATACTCCTAGAAGAAGGATGCATCGCAGGAAGAAGGAAAACTACCAGAAACAGATGGACCGGATCATTGAAGGATACGCCCAGCCCAAGCGATCAGAAAATTGCGGAAGGAAAGGAACCAGTCGACGGAGAACTCCAGCCAGAAGACAGGAGACAACGAACCAGAGTTAGAAGAGACACCAGAAGTTAATCATAACAAAAACCAGGAGAACACCAGACACTGGGTAACAAAGATAATGGGGAGAAGAAAACGAAAGGACAAAAGGTAGCTGAAGATTTGGTCACAACAAAATGGAAGAGCCGAATGATAGTGAGGTCCGCGACAGGGTTAGAAAAAAGTCCGAACATAAAGATGATCCAAACGACAAACACACCGAATATGAATGACTACGGCTAAACATTAGAAACCATCAGCCACGGAAGAAAAAGGGACAGATATCAAAGATAACTGAGAGAAGCTACCAAAAGTTAAAGAGACTAAAAAACAATCCGAACTATGTGATTCTATTTAAAGAATATTGAAAAGTATTATGTATAAGGAGATTTATTATAAGATGTAGAATCATAATGTGTATGAACTAAGATGTGTAATATAATAAACAGCTATCAAAAATGGATCTACGAAAACGTAATTGACCCATAATGAACCCAATAGAATGGTGAAGCACAAGAGAACCCCATATATAGACTATTGAATGAACTTATTATAATATAAGAGTGAACTATTTTATCATACTGTGATTATAACAAGAGTGTTTATTATATTAAATATACTAAAGGTATCTACCATGAAAAGGTTAAATAAGTGATAAAGAAAAATATTTATCATATTAAATGTATTGAAAATATCTAATTGCATATAACAAGAATGTTTATCATATTGTATCATAAAGAAAAATGTGCATTATAGTTATATATACCAAATATATCTATTATATCATAAATAAGAACAATGTTTATCATATTAATGATAAAGAAAAATGGTTATTATATTGTATAAAACAAAAATGATTATTATATATGGTATCTAACGAAATGTTTGTTAAATAATAATACAATATTACTCTGACTCTTCAAAGGATTAATTTCATAAATGAAATTAAAACATCCAGAATAAAGGTTAACAATCAAACCTTTGAAGGAGTAGAGAAGAAAAACAACAAAGTGTCGAATATTGAAAGGAGATGGATTAAACAAGGAATGGGAATAATTAATTAAGTGATAAATAAAACTGTTTATCATACGGTGTAATAAAGAGAAATGTCTATTTATAAATAGCAAAAATGTTTATTGTGTATTGAGTATAATAAGAATGATTATTATATATCGTATCTAACAAAAATGTATGTCAAAAGAATAATATAATGTTACTCTGACTCTTCAAATGATTAATTTCAATAAATGAAATTAAAACGTCCAGAATAAATGTTAAAAAATCAAACATTTGAAGGAGCGGAGGAGAAAAACAACAAAGTGTCGCATATTGAAAAGAGAGGGAATAAACAAGGAATGAGAAAGAATATTAAATAAAAAAGAAAAATGTGTATCGTATAGCATATACCAAGACTGTTTATCATATTAAGTGAATGATAAACGAGAATGATTATCATATTGTATAAAAAAGAAAAATGTCTATTTATGTATAACTAAAATGTTTATCATAATACTACTATTATTAAGGAACAAGAATGTTAATTGAACGATAAAGAAAAATGTCTAGTTGTATATACCAAAAATGTATATCATGTTGTATCTAACAAAAAGGTGTATTATATGAATATTGTAAACCCTGGTAATCCAGGATGATAATGAACCAAAGGTTAAAAAACCCAATATACAAACAATGTTAAGAGTGAAGTATTGTGAACTCACGAAGAATTTAAAGACCAACTGCATAATTATATAGTGATAAATCTAAGTGTGTAATTTAAGAATATTATGATAAACAAAACAACTTACAAACTAGTATAGAAAAATAACAACAAGGCTAATAAATAACATAGCCAATATGTCAAGTTAGAGATAAAATAATGACCTGTGAAGAGAAGTGTAGTAGCTAAAATGATAAAGCATGAAAAGTGATAACAATGAAACCTCTAATACCTTGAATGTTATGTTGAATAAGACATCATATTCTTATATTATTGAAAAAATGAATGATATGTTATATTTTATGTGTTGTGACAGTGCAACTGTTGCTACGTGCAATTTTTATATTGTCCCAGACAGAGATCAGGATTCCTCTGATTCTGAGGACGTGTAGATGAGGAACGGCGGAGTATGGAAGCCAAATAGAGCCCCTCTGATTCCGAACCCATTACAAATGTTAGGGAACCTAAAAACATGTCTAGACCATGCCTAAACAAACGTTTGTCAGTAAATTAATGAGGAAAAAGGACTCCTAGTGAACATAAGATTTACTGAACAATCAATATAACTAAAGATAATGTGAAATACCACCACTCAATTGTTAATGGATAACGTTAAATTGAGTAGGCCAAACGAAATGTAATTAGGAATAAGGATTTTCGATAATAATGTATCGCCTTAATTATGTTAAGATTTAATATTGTACAGTTATAAATAGCTATTAAGTATAATCACAGATGTGTTAGTGTTCAAACAAAGACGTTATAAAGAAAACGCAATGTGAAACACTAAATGTCAAAAGATAGGGAATGCTCGCATTATGCATCGCTAGCAGACGACAGTGAGCAACCATGTTTCTAAACATTCTTTATGAGCATTGTCAAAGAAAACGAGGTTAAAACCTGTGTTAAGCCACATCAAATTGAAGCCCATAAACTAAACTTTAATTTGATGGTAATAACCTCGCGAGCGAAACTATAATAAGTGCGTAGTGCGCGTTAGCGTCATTTATTGTTAAAAAGTAAGAAATTGGTTGGGTAAAACCAACAACAACGGCAGTTGTCAACAACGTTCGCCGGACGATGGTTAAAAAACAATACGTCATTTTGTTAAACGGTTATCAGAACCAATCAGAAGAGAGATTATTAAACGATCTTACCGCCTAAGCCCTATGAAGCGAGGGGGTATTATATAATTAAAAACGGAGAGAATTCGTTACACTTTTTGTCATCACCTCGAGCGAGACAGTTGTCGCTCGTCACCGCAATATTTTTTAATAACTGAAATTAGTACAACAATAGTAAACCGTTTAAAATTTTCTTCAAGACATTCAACGGTACTGCAATTTACTACAAGGAAGTGCTTCAAAAGTAAAGTGAATATTTTAATTTGTGCGTGATTTTAGAACGAGAGAGAGAGTTTTATAATCAGTATTTAACATAGCCCAGAGTTAGTCAGAAGAGGGCCGACTCTCCGTTCATAGTTCGTGTGAAATGTAATTAACCAGTGGTCATTATAATCCGATCACTGGAGTGTTTTTAATAAATTTTAATCTATTCGATTAAAAGAAAAAAGGTAACACTGTGACATTCATTTTATTTATCTGCTTGCACTGATCATTATTTACCACAAAACTGTACTGACGCAAGAAAAACTAAACTTTCAATCGTATACACCATTTCAATTTACTTAGCGGATTTGTCAATCCAATGTAAGATAATTGTATTAGTCCTAAGTGTTAAAAATATTTGTTAATAAATAAGTCAGCATAACAAACGCTAACCTGAAAAATAGTTACGAGTTTTAAAAAGAGGCCAAATTATTAATTATTATTATTAACGTCTGTCAAGGCATAGGATAGTTCTTTTTTGTATTTCAAAGAGCCTACCCGTGAGGTATATTATATAATCAAAAGTCAAATTGTTAATAGATATAAGAGTTTATTGTTCTAACTGAGCTAGACCGTATTGTAAACGGACCAAGTAACTTCAGATTTATATTAATGTATCAATTGTACTTTAATTGTTGATTTTATTTTCAAAGGGTAAAATAAACCCAGATTTTATTCAGCATAAACCTTGATCATAATTATTTCATATAGTTAATTGTTAATTAACATTGAGTACAGGGAGATAACTCAGAGTAGAGATTCTACTATATTAGATTTAAATTGTAGTGGAAACATGAAACATTTAAACAAAGTTTAAAGTGAATTTATCAATTCTAAATTTTATTAACTGGTTTTTCATGGGAATTTTCCTAAAATAAACCCATGTGGCGCCCTTATCGTACACAAGGAGTGATATAACCTTGTTGAAAAAACAAGCTGGTATTAAGCGCATCTTGACAGCTTATATTTTTGGTAAGTGAACTTCAGAACTTCCAGTATCACGAACAGGTACGTGAAAGTGTATGTTATTATAAATTGTTTGTCCAGACGAGACTTAACGTTACGTACACTGACGACACTTAATCGAGAAGAGGAGTTCCGCTGCAAGATCGACGCTACGGCTACATTCATCCACCGACCAGCGATTAACTTGTTATTCACTATAATTATCAAACTTTACTAAATAAACAATATCTATCAATTATTACTGCAAATATTTTATTTTAAAAAGAGTTCATTTTTAAATTGTAACACGAGATTCGCTATAACCGAATTTTAACTTAACTTTAAATTAAAATCAAATACATTTAATTTTTAACAGCGATAATATAGTTCTTAACGGCAATCTAGTTATTTTACAAATTGGTGCTCACAACAGTGGGGCATTTTCAACGATAATCAAGTTATGTTAAATAAATTGACGCATACAACGTGTGGCTGAATTACACACGGCAATGCTATTTCTACTATAAATTTGGCGACCAACAGAGTGTGGCTTTAAAAATATTAAACGAATAAATTTTTAATATTAAAATTAAGCCCGGCAAATACAAGAGAACAACCACGCCTCACATACACAGACGCAATAATATATACAAAGCCAGCAGAAGCAAAGATGTACCGGAGAAATAGAAGGAGAAGGGAGAGAGTAGACTGGGACCAAATATACAGAATATTGAAAATAGATGGTGAGAAGATGAACCGACAAATGGAAGAGGAGAAGAGACAGATGAGAGAGGAGTCAGACCAATTAAGACGTAAGACAGAAGAAGGTTTTGCAAGACTCCACGAATGGGAAACCCCACAAACAAGAAGGAACCGGAATACAAGATGGTTGAATAACCAACCAGCATGGCGAAACGAAGAGAAGAGGGACTACCGTTACCAGAGATGGGAAGATGAGCGTAGGAGAAAAGAAGCATTCGAAGAGGAATTGAGATACAACAAAATAAGACGAAATGAAGAACTGTTCTACAGACAAGCAGCACAACGGGACGAAGAGGAAATGAGCTATCAGAACCAGAGACGAGAAGATGAGCGGAAGCGAAGAGAAGCTTTCGAAGAAGAAACGAAAAGAGCTAAGAAATCACTAAACGAGAAGAAACCGATAAATGAAGATTTAATGAAAAATAAAGAAAATACTGAGGGAAACGAGAATCACTTTAACGAAAAATTTGAAAACGCCCATAGCAAGAAAGATTCCACGTAACCACTACCAGAAAATATAGATAAGGATACCCAAGACCAAGAGGCCAATAAGAATAACCAGTAGGAGGAAATAATGGGTACCGACCCAGTAATCGAAACAGTAATGGAGTATGACCATAATGAAATACCTGAATCTTTAAACGAACCCTGTGAAACCATGAGTAAGAACACGAAAACGTCTGAAAGGGAGATTACCGCAGGTGACACCGTAGAAAACCAACCTGAGGGACCCGAACCAACAGAGCTGCTAAGTATCCAGGAGATGATGGTGAAATGTAGGAGGTAACAGTTTCCCCAACCCGTAGAGAATAGCTTTGAGAAGGCAAGAGAAGAAATGATAAAAGATATTAGACTATGGAGGGAAGAAATGAAAAACAATGGCGAACCAACAACCACAGAAACACCAAGTGATGAAATTGCAGAACAACCAACTTTACAAACTAAAAATAATGGTAAACAAGCAGAAAAGCAACAAGACGCAAAGACATTACCATCTGAAGACAAGCTCGACAGAAACAAAGAAAATATTCAAGACATGGAGATCGACGCCGAAGGTGTAAAGAAGATCCAAATAATTAAGAAAACAGAAGAAAGGAAAGACGAGGACCAACCGGCGATAGAAGAAGTACCCAATGATGAAACCATGGAAGAATTAAGTCTACAAACCAAAGACCAGGCAATAGAGAACCACAGAAGTAAGAAAAAGGAAGAAAGAAGCATAATACGTCCGAAGAAAGTGAGAATTACACGGGAAATATTAGAGATGACTAGAAGAGGCTTAATTAACTTCAGGTACGACCCGAGTAGTGATCATAGAGCAAGAATCAAGGGTAATAAGTATGAACAGAACTTCATAAAAATATTAAAAGTGAATCACCGTAAAACCGTGAATAAAAACTTAAATAAAAATATAATTAAATTAAATATGCCAACAAGTGAAAGACACCAGACAAGGTTAGTTGATTCCTCAATGAATAACCGACCATTAAAATATTTAACGATAATCCAGATGATGGAATGAATAAAACAATGTTACATACCAGTGACTATATTGTGATGGAGAAGTAAACAATGAGGTATTTAAAGTGAATACTCCTAGAAGAAGGATGCATCGCAGGAAGAAGGAAAACTACCAGAAACAGATGGACCGGATCATTGAAGGATACGCCCAAGCGATCAGAAAATTGCGGAAGGAAAGGAACCAGTCGACGGAGAACTCCAGCCAGAAGACAGGAGACAACGAACCAGAGTTAGAAGAGACACCAGAAGTTAATCATAACAAAAACCAGGAGAACACCAGACACTGGGTAACAAAGATAATGGGGAGAAGAAAACGAAAGGACAAAAGGTAGCTGAAGATTTGGTCACAACAAAATGGAAGAGCCGAATGATAGTGAGGTCCGCGACAGGGTTAGAAAAAAGTCCGAACATAAAGATGATCCAAACGACAAACACACCGAATATGAATGACTACGGCTAAACATTAGAAACCATCAGCCACGGAAGAAAAAGGGACAGATATCAAAGATAACTGAGAGAAGCTACCAAAAGTTAAAGAGACTAAAAAACAATCCGAACTATGTGATTCTATTTAAAGAATATTGAAAAGTATTATGTATAAGGAGATTTATTATAAGATGTAGAATCATAATGTGTATGAACTAAGATGTGTAATATAATAAACAGCTATCAAAAATGGATCTACGAAAACGTAATTGACCCATAATGAACCCAATAGAATGGTGAAGCACAAGAGAACCCCATATATAGACTATTGAATGAACTTATTATAATATAAGAGTGAACTATTTTATCATACTGTGATTATAACAAGAGTGTTTATTATATTAAATATACTAAAGGTATCTACCATGAAAAGGTTAAATAAGTGATAAAGAAAAATATTTATCATATTAAATGTATTGAAAATATCTAATTGCATATAACAAGAATGTTTATCATATTGTATCATAAAGAAAAATGTGCATTATAGTTATATATACCAAATATATCTATTATATCATAAATAAGAACAATGTTTATCATATTAATGATAAAGAAAAATGGTTATTATATTGTATAAAACAAAAATGATTATTATATATGGTATCTAACGAAATGTTTGTTAAATAATAATACAATATTACTCTGACTCTTCAACGGATTAATTTCATAAATGAAATTAAAACATCCAGAATAAAGGTTAACAATCAAACCTTTGAAGGAGTAGAGAAGAAAAACAACAAAGTGTCGAATATTGAAAGGAGATGGATTAAACAAGGAATGGGAATAATTAATTAAGTGATAAATAAAACTGTTTATCATACGGTATAATAAAGAGAAATGTCTATTTATAAATAGCAAAAATGTTTATTGTGTATTGAGTATAATAAGAATGATTATTATATATCGTATCTAACAAAAATGTATGTCAAAAGAATAATATAATGTTACTCTGACTCTTCAAATGATTAATTTCAATAAATGAAATTAAAACGTCCAGAATAAATGTTAAAAAATCAAACATTTGAAGGAGCGGAGGAGAAAAACAATAAAGTGTCGCATATTGAAAAGAGAGGGAATAAACAAGGAATGAGAAAGAATATTAAATAAAAAAGAAAAATGTGTATCGTATAGCATATACCAAGACTGTTTATCATATTAAGTGAATGATAAACGAGAATGATTATCATATTGTATAAAAAAGAAAAATGTCTATTTATGTATAACTAAAATGTTTATCATAATACTACTATTATTAAGGAACAAGAATGTTAATTGAACGATAAAGAAAAATGTCTAGTTGTATATACCAAAAATGTATATCATGTTGTATCTAACAAAAAGGTGTATTATATGAATATTGTAAACCCTGGTAATCCAGGATGATAATGAACCAAAGGTTAAAAAACCCAATATACAAACAATGTTAAGAGTGAAGTATTGTGAACTCACGAAGAATTTAAAGACCAACTGCATAATTATATAGTGATAAATCTAAGTGTGTAATTTAAGAATATTATGATAAACAAAACAACTTACAAACTAGTATAGAAAAATAACAACAAGGCTAATAAATAACATAGCCAATATGTCAAGTTAGAGATAAAATAATGACCTGTGAAGAGAAGTGTAGTAGCTAAAATGATAAAGCATGAAAAGTGATAACAATGAAACCTCTAATACCTTGAATGTTATGTTGAATAAGACATCATATTCTTATATTATTGAAAAAATGAATGATATGTTATATTTTATGTGTTGTGACAGTGCAACTGTTGCTACGTGCAATTTTTATATTGTCCCAGACAGAGATCAGGATTCCTCTGATTCTGAGGACGTGTAGATGAGGAACGGCGGAGTATGGAAGCCAAATAGAGCCCCTCTGATTCCGAACCCATTACAAATGTTAGGGAACCTAAAAACATGTCTAGACCATGCCTAAACAAACGTCTGTCAGTAAATTAATGAGGAAAAAGGACTCCTAGTGAACATAAGATTTACTGAACAATCAATATAACTAAAGATAATGTGAAATACCACCACTCAATTGTTAATGGATAACGTTAAATTGAGTAGGCCAAACGAAATGTAATTAGGAATAAGGATTTTCGATAATAATGTATCGCCTTAATTATGTTAAGATTTAATATTGTACAGTTATAAATAGCTATTAAGTATAATCACAGATGTGTTAGTGTTCAAACAAAGACGTTATAAAGAAAACGCAATGTGAAACACTAAATGTCAAAAGATAGGGAATGCTCGCATTATGCATCGCTAGCAGACGACAGTGAGCAACCATGTTTCTAAACATTCTTTATGAGCATTGTCAAAGAAAACGAGGTTAAAACCTGTGTTAAGCCACATCAAATTGAAGCCCATAAACTAAACTTTAATTTGATGGTAATAACCTCGCGAGCGAAACTATAATAAGTGCGTAGTGCGCGTTAGCGTCATTTATTGTTAAAAAGTAAGAAATTGGTTGGGTAAAACCAACAACAATGGCAGTTGTCAACAACGTTCGCCGGACGATGGTTAAAAAACAATACGTCATTTTGTTAAACGGTTATCAGAACCAATCAGAAGAGAGATTATTAAACGATCTTACCGCCTAAGCCCTATGAAGCGAGGGGGTATTATATAATTAAAAACGGAGAGAATTCGTTACACTTTTTGTCATCACCTCGAGCGAGACAGTTGTCGCTCGTCACCGCAATATTTTTTAATAACTGAAATTAGTACAACAATAGTAAACCGTTTAAAATTTTCTTCAAGACATTCAACGGTACTGCAATTTACTACAAGGAAGTGCTTCGAAAGTAAAGTGAATATTTTAATTTGTGCGTGATTTTAGAACGAGAGAGAGAGTTTTATAATCAGTATTTAACATAGCCCAGAGTTAGTCAGAAGAGGGCCGACTCTCCGTTCATAGTTCGTGTGAAATGTAATTAACCAGTGGTCATTATAATCCGATCACTGGAGTGTTTTTAATAAATTTTAATCTATTCGATTAAAAGAAAAAAGGTAACACTGTGACATTCATTTTATTTATCTGCTTGCACTGATCATTATTTACCACAAAACTGTACTGACGCAAGAACAACTAAACTTTCAATCGTATACACCGTTTCAATTTACTTAGCGGATTTGTCAATCCAATGTAAGATATTTGTATTAGTCCTAAGTGTTAAAAATATTTGTTAGTAAATAAGTCAGCATAACAAACGCTAACCTGAAAAATAGTTACGAGTTTTAAAAAGAGGCCAAATTATTAATTATTATTATTAACGTCTGTCAAGGCATAGGATAGTTCTTTTTTGTATTTCAAAGAGCCTACCCGTGAGGTATATTATATAATCAAAAGTCAAATTGTTAATAGATATAAGAGTTTATTGTTCTAACTGAGCTAGACCGTATTGTAAACGGACCAAGTAACTTCAGATTTATATTAATGTATCAATTGTACTTTAATTGTTGATTTTATTTTCAAAGGGTAAAATAAACCCAGATTTTATTCAGCATAAACCTTGATCATAATTATTTCATATAGTTAATTGTTAATTAACATTGAGTACAGGGAGATAACTCAGAGTAGAGATTCTACTATATTAGATTTAAATTGTAGTGGAAACATCAAACATTTAAACAAAGTTTAAAGTGAATTTATCAATTCTAAATTTTATTAACTGGTTTTTCATGGGAATTTTCCTAAAATAAACCCATGTGGCGCCCTTATCGTACACAAGGAGTGATATAACCTTGTTGAAAAAGCAAGCTGGTATTAAGCGCATCTTGACAGCTTATATTTTTGGTAAGTGAACTTCAGAACTTCCAGTATCACGAACAGGTACGTGAAAGTGTCTATTATTATAAATTGTTTGTCCAGACGAGACTTAACGTTACGTACACTGATGACACTTAATCGAGAAGAGGAGTTCCGCTGCAAGATCGACGCTACGGCTACATTCATCCACCGACCAGCGATTAACTTGTTATTCACTATAATTATCAAACTTTACTAAATAAACAATATCTATCAATTATTACTGCAAATATTTTATTTTAAAAAGAGTTCATTTTTAAATTGTAACACGAGATTCGCTATAACCGAATTTTAACTTAACTTTAAATTAAAATCAAATACATTTAATTTTTAACAGCGATAATATAGTTCTTAACGGCAATCTAGTTATTTTACAAATTGGTGCTCACAACAGTGGGGCATTTTCAACGATAATCAAGTTATGTTAAATAAATTGACGCATACAACGTGTGGCTGAATTACACACGGCAATGCTAGTTCTACTATAAATTTGGCGACCAACAGAGTGTGGCTTTAAAAATATTAAACGAATAAATTTTTAATATTAAAATTAAACCCGGCAAATACAAGAGAACAACCACGCCTCACATACACAGACGCAATAATATATACAAAGCCAGCCGAAGCAAAGATGTACCGGAGAAATAGAAGGAGAAGGGAGAGAGTAGACTGGGACCAAATATACAGAATATTGAAAATAGATGGTGAGAAGATGAACCGACAAATGGAAGAGGAGAAGAGACAGATGAGAGAGGAGTCAGACCAATTAAGACGTAAGACAGAAGAAGGTTTTGCAAGACTCCACGAATGGGAAACCCCACAAACAAGAAGGAACCGGAATACAAGATGGTTGAATAACCAACCAGCATGGCGAAACGAAGAGAAGAGGGACTACCGTTACCAGAGATGGGAAGATGAGCGTAGGAGAAAAGAAGCATTCGAAGAGGAATTGAGAACAACAAAATAAGACGAAATGAAGAACTGTTCTACAGACAAGCAGCACAACGGGACGAAGAGGAAATGAGCTATCAGAACCAGAGACGAGAAGATGAGCGGAAGCGAAGAGAAGCTTTCGAAGAAGAACTGAAAAGAGCTAAGAAATCACTAAACGAGAAGAAACCGATAAATGAAGATTTAATGAAAAATAAAGAAAAAACTGAGGGAAACGAGAATCACTTTAATGAAAAATTTGAAAACGCCCATAGCAAGAAAGATTCCACGTAACCACTACCAGAAAATATAGATAAGGATACCCAAGACCAAGAGGGCAATAAGAATAACCAGTAGGAGGAAATAATGGGTACCGACCCAGTAATCGAAACAGTAATGGAGTATGACCATAATGAAATACCTGAATCTTTAAACGAACCCTGTGAAACCATGAGTAAGAACACGAAAACGTCTGAAGGGGAGACTACCGCAGGTGACACCGTAGAAAACCAACCTGAGGGACCCGAACCAACAGAGCTGCTAAGTATCCAGGAGATGATGGTGAAATGTAGGAGGTAACAGTTTCCCCAACCCGTAGAGAATAGCTTTGAGAAGGCAAGAGAAGAAATGATAAAAGATATTAGACTATGGAGGGAAGAAATGAAAAACAATGGCGAACCAACAACCACAGAAACACCAAGTGATGAAATTGCAGAACAACCAACTTTACAAACTAAAAATAATGGTAAACAAGCAGAAAAGCAACAAGACGCAAAGACATTACCATCTGAAGACAAGCTCGACAGAAACAAAGAAAATATTCAAGACATGGAGATCGACGCCGAAGGTGTAAAGAAGATCCAAATAATTAAGAAAACAGAAGAAAGGAAAGACGAGGACAAACCGGCGATAGAAGAAGTACCCAATGATGAAACCATGGAAGAATTAAGTCTACAAACCAAAGACCAGGCAATAGAGAACCACAGAAGTAAGAAAAAGGAAGAAAGAAGCATAATACGTCCGAAGAAAGTGAGAATTACACGGGAAATATTAGAGATGACTAGAAGAGGCTTAATTAACTTCAGGTACGACCCGAGTAGTGATCATAGAGCAAGAATCAAGGGTAATAAGTATGAACAGAACTTCATAAAAATATTAAAAGTGAATCACCGTAAAACCGTGAATAAAAACTTAAATAAAAATATAATTAAATTAAATATGCCAACAAGTGAAAGACACCAGACAAGGTTAGTTGATTCCTCAATGAATAACCGACCATTAAAATATTTAACGATAATCCAGATGATGGAATGAATAAAACAATGTTACATACCAGTGACTATATTGTGATGGAGAAGGTTATAAACAATGAGGTATTTAAAGTGAATACTCCTAGAAGAAGGATGCATCGCAGGAAGAAGGAAAACTACCAGAAACAGATGGACCGGATCATTGAAGGATACGCCCAAGCGATCAGAAAATTGCGGAAGGAAAGGAACCAGTCGACGGAGAACTCCAGCCAGAAGACAGGAGACAACGAACCAGAGTTAGAAGAGACACCAGAAGTTAATCATAACAAAAACCAGGAGAACACCAGACACTGGGTAACAAAGATAATGGGGAGAAGAAAACGAAAGGACAAAAGGTAGCTGAAGATTTGGTCACAACAAAATGGAAGAGCCGAATGATAGTGAGGTCCGCGACAGGGTTAGAAAAAAGTCCGAACATAAAGATGATCCAAACGACAAACACACCGAATATGAATGACTACGGCTAAACATTAGAAACCATCAGCCACGGAAGAAAAAGGGACAGATATCAAAGATAACTGAGAGAAGCTACCAAAAGTTAAAGAGACTAAAAAACAATCCGAACTATGTGATTCTATTTAAAGAATATTGAAAAGTATTATGTATAAGGAGATTTATTATAAGATGTAGAATCATAATGTGTATGAACTAAGATGTGTAATATAATAAACAGCTATCAAAAATGGATCTACGAAAACGTAATTGACCCATAATGAACCCAATAGAATGGTGAAGCACAAGAGAACCCCATATATAGACTATTGAATGAACTTATTATAATATAAGAGTGAACTATTTTATCATACTGTGATTATAACAAGAGTGTTTATTATATTAAATATACTAAAGGTATCTACCATGAAAAGGTTAAATAAGTGATAAAGAAAAATATTTATCATATTAAATGTATTGAAAATATCTAATTGCATATAACAAGAATGTTTATCATATTGTATCATAAAGAAAAATGTGCATTATAGTTATATATACCAAATATATCTATTATATCATAAATAAGAACAATGTTTATCATATTAATGATAAAGAAAAATGGTTATTATATTGTATAAAACAAAAATGATTATTATATATGGTATCTAACGAAATGTTTGTTAAATAATAATACAATATTACACTGACTCTTCAAAGGATTAATTTCATAAATGAAATTAAAACATCCAGAATAAAGGTTAACAATCAAACCTTTGAAGGAGTAGAGAAGAAAAACAACAAAGTGTCGAATATTGAAAGGAGATGGATTAAACAAGGAATGGGAATAATTAATTAAGTGATAAATAAAACTGTTTATCATACGGTATAATAAAGAGAAATGTCTATTTATAAATAGCAAAAATGTTTATTGTGTATTGAGTATAATAAGAATGATTATTATATATCGTATCTAACAAAAATGTATGTCAAAAGAATAATATAATGTTACTCTGACTCTTCAAATGATTAATTTCAATAAATGAAATTAAAACGTCCAGAATAAATGTTAAAAAATCAAACATTTAAAGGAGCGGAGGAGAAAAACAATAAAGTGTCGCATATTGAAAAGAGAGGGAATAAACAAGGAATGAGAAAGAATATTAAATAAAAAAGAAAAATGTGTATCGTATAGCATATACCAAGACTGTTTATCATATTAAGTGAATGATAAACGAGAATGATTATCATATTGTATAAAAAAGAAAAATGTCTATTTATGTATAACTAAAATGTTTATCATAATACTACTATTATTAAGGAACAAGAATGTTAATTGAACGATAAAGAAAAATGTCTAGTTGTATATACCAAAAATGTATATCATGTTGTATCTAACAAAAAGGTGTATTATATGAATATTGTAAACCCTGGTAATCCAGGATGATAATGAACCAAAGGTTAAAAAACCCAATATACAAACAATGTTAAGAGTGAAGTATTGTGAACTCACGAAGAATTTAAAGACCAACTGCATAATTATATAGTGATAAATCTAAGTGTGTAATTTAAGAATATTATGATAAACAAAACAACTTACAAACTAGTATAGAAAAATAACAACAAGGCTAATAAATAACATAGCCAATATGTCAAGTTAGAGATAAAATAATGACCTGTGAAGAGAAGTGTAGTAGCTAAAATGATAAAGCATGAAAAGTGATAACAATGAAACCTCTAATACCTTGAATGTTATGTTGAATAAGACATCATATTCTTATATTATTGAAAAAATGAATGATATGTTATATTTTATGTGTTGTGACAGTGCAACTGTTGCTACGTGCAATTTTTATATTGTCCCAGACAGAGATCAGGATTCCTCTGATTCTGAGGACGTGTAGATGAGGAACGGCGGAGTATGGAAGCCAAATAGAGCCCCTCTGATTCCGAACCCATTACAAATGTTAGGGAACCTAAAAACATGTCTAGACCATGCCTAAACAAACGTTTGTCAGTAAATTAATGAGGAAAAAGGACTCCTAGTGAACATAAGATTTACTGAACAATCAATATAACTAAAGATAATGTGAAATACCACCACTCAATTGTTAATGGATAACGTTAAATTGAGTAGGCCAAACGAAATGTAATTAGGAATAAGGATTTTCGATAATAATGTATCGCCTTAATTATGTTAAGATTTAATATTGTACAGTTATAAATAGCTATTAAGTATAATCACAGATGTGTTAGTGTTCAAACAAAGACGTTATAAAGAAAACGCAATGTGAAACACTAAATGTCAAAAGATAGGGAATGCTCGCATTATGCATCGCTAGCAGACGACAGTGAGCAACCATGTTTCTAAACATTCTTTATGAGCATTGTCAAAGAAAACGAGGTTAAAACCTGTGTTAAGCCACATCAAATTGAAGCCCATAAACTAAACTTTAATTTGATGGTAATAACCTCGCGAGCGAAACTATAATAAGTGCGTAGTGCGCGTTAGCGTCATTTATTGTTAAAAAGTAAGAAATTGGTTGGGTAAAACCAACAACAATGGCAGTTGTCAACAACGTTCGCCGGACGATGGTTAAAAAACAATACGTCATTTTGTTAAACGGTTATCAGAACCAATCAGAAGAGAGATTATTAAACGATCTTACCGCCTAAGCCCTATGAAGCGAGGGGGTATTATATAATTAAAAACGGAGAGAATTCGTTACACTTTTTGTCATCACCTCGAGCGAGACAGTTGTCGCTCGTCACCGCAATATTTTTTAATAACTGAAATTAGTACAACAATAGTAAACCGTTTAAAATTTTCTTCAAGACATTCAACGGTACTGCAATTTACTACAAGGAAGTGCTTCGAAAGTAAAGTGAATATTTTAATTTGTGCGTGATTTTAGAACGAGAGAGAGAGTTTTATAATCAGTATTTAACATAGCCCAGAGTTAGTCAGAAGAGGGCCGACTCTCCGTTCATAGTTCGTGTGAAATGTAATTAACCAGTGGTCATTATAATCCGATCACTGGAGTGTTTTTAATAAATTTTAATCTATTCGATTAAAAGAAAAAAGGTAACACTGTGACATTCATTTTATTTATCTGCTTGCACTGATCATTATTTACCACAAAACTGTACTGACGCAAGAACAACTAAACTTTCAATCGTATACACCGTTTCAATTTACTTAGCGGATTTGTCAATCCAATGTAAGATATTTGTATTAGTCCTAAGTGTTAAAAATATTTGTTAGTAAATAAGTCAGCATAACAAACGCTAACCTGAAAAATAGTTACGAGTTTTAAAAAGAGGCCAAATTATTAATTATTATTATTAACGTCTGTCAAGGCATAGGATAGTTCTTTTTTGTATTTCAAAGAGCCTACCCGTGAGGTATATTATATAATCAAAAGTCAAATTGTTAATAGATATAAGAGTTTATTGTTCTAACTGAGCTAGACCGTATTGTAAACGGACCAAGTAACTTCAGATTTATATTAATGTATCAATTGTACTTTAATTGTTGATTTTATTTTCAAAGGGTAAAATAAACCCAGATTTTATTCAGCATAAACCTTGATCATAATTATTTCATATAGTTAATTGTTAATTAACATTGAGTACAGGGAGATAACTCAGAGTAGAGATTCTACTATATTAGATTTAAATTGTAGTGGAAACATCAAACATTTAAACAAAGTTTAAAGTGAATTTATCAATTCTAAATTTTATTAACTGGTTTTTCATGGGAATTTTCCTAAAATAAACCCATGTGGCGCCCTTATCGTACACAAGGAGTGATATAACCTTGTTGAAAAAGCAAGCTGGTATTAAGCGCATCTTGACAGCTTATATTTTTGGTAAGTGAACTTCAGAACTTCCAGTATCACGAACAGGTACGTGAAAGTGTCTATTATTATAAATTGTTTGTCCAGACGAGACTTAACGTTACGTACACTGACGACACTTAATCGAGAAGAGGAGTTCCGCTGCAAGATCGACGCTACGGCTACATTCATCCACCGACCAGCGATTAACTTGTTATTCACTATAATTATCAAACTTTACTAAATAAACAATATCTATCAATTATTACTGCAAATTGTAACACGAGATTCGCTATAACCGAATTTTAACTTAACTTCAAATTAAAATCAAATACATTTAATTTTTAACAGCGATAATATAGTTCTTAACGGCAATCTAGTTATTTTACAAATTGGCGCTCACAACAGTGGGGCATTTTCAACGATAATCAAGTTATGTTAAATAAATTGACGCATACAACGTGTGGCTGAATTACACACGGCAATGCTAGTTCTACTATAAATTGGCGACCAACAGAGTGTGGCTTTAAAAATATTAAACGAATAAATTTTTAATATTAAAATTAAGCCCGGCAAATACAAGAGAACAACCACGCCTCACATACACAGACGCAATAATATATACAAAGCCAGCCGAAGCAAAGATGTACCGGAGAAATAGAAGGAGAAGGGAGAGAGTAGACTGGGACCAAATATACAGAATATTGAAAATAGATGGTGAGAAGATGAACCGACAAATGGAAGAGGAGAAGAGACAGATGAGAGAGGAGTCAGACCAATTAAGACGTAAGACAGAAGAAGGTTTTGCAAGACTCCACGAATGGGAAACCCCACAAACAAGAAGGAACCGGAATACAAGATGGTTGAATAACCAACCAGCATGGCGAAACGAAGAGAAGAGGGACTACCGTTACCAGAGATGGGAAGATGAGCGCAGGAGAAAAGAAGCATTCAAAGAGGAATTGAGAACAACAAAATAAGACGAAATGAAGAACTGTTCTACAGACAAGCAGCACAACGGGACGAAGAGGAAATGAGCTATCAGAACCAGAGACGAGAAGATGAGCGGAAGCGAAGAGAAGCTTTCGAAGAAGAACTGAAAAGAGCTAAGAAATCACTAAACGAGAAGAAACCGATAAATGAAGATTTAATGAAAAATAAAGAAAATACTGAGGGAAACGAGAATCACTTTAATGAAAAATTTGAAAACGCCCATAGCAAGAAAGATTCCACGTAACCACTACCAGAAAATATAGATAAGGATACCCAAGACCAAGAGGGCAATAAGAATAACCAGTAGGAGGAAATAATGGGTACCGACCCAGTAATCGAAACAGTAATGGAGTATGACCATAATGAAATACCTGAATCTTTAAACGAACCCTGTGAAACCATGAGTAAGAACACGAAAACGTCTGAAGGGGAGACTACCGCAGGTGACACCGTAGAAAACCAACCTGAGGGACCCGAACCAACAGAGCTGCTAAGTATCCAGGAGATGATGGTGAAATGTAGGAGGTAACAGTTTCCCCAACCCGTAGAGAATAGCTTTGAGAAGGCAAGAGAAGAAATGATAAAAGATATTAGACTATGGAGGGAAGAAATGAAAAACAATGGCGAACCAACAACCACAGAAACACCAAGTGATGAAATTGCAGAACAACCAACTTTACAAACTAAAAATAATGGTAAACAAGCAGAAAAGCAACAAGACGCAAAGACATTACCATCTGAAGACAAGCTCGACAGAAACAAAGAAAATATTCAAGACATGGAGATCGACGCCGAAGGTGTAAAGAAGATCCAAATAATTAAGAAAACAGAAGAAAGGAAAGACGAGGACAAACCGGCGATAGAAGAAGTACCCAATGATGAAACCATGGAAGAATTAAGTCTACAAACCAAAGACCAGGCAATAGAGAACCACAGAAGTAAGAAAAAGGAAGAAAGAAGCATAATACGTCCGAAGAAAGTGAGAATTACACGGGAAATATTAGAGATGACTAGAAGAGGCTTAATTAACTTCAGGTACGACCCGAGTAGTGATCATAGAGCAAGAATCAAGGGTAATAAGTATGAACAGAACTTCATAAAAATATTAAAAGTGAATCACCGTAAAACCGTGAATAAAAACTTAAATAAAAATATAATTAAATTAAATATGCCAACAAGTGAAAGACACCAGACAAGGTTAGTTGATTCCTCAATGAATAACCGACCATTAAAATATTTAACGATAATCCAGATGATGGAATGAATAAAACAATGTTACATACCAGTGACTATATTGTGATGGAGAAGGTTATAAACAATGAGGTATTTAAAGTGAATACTCCTAGAAGAAGGATGCATCGCAGGAAGAAGGAAAACTACCAGAAACAGATGGACCGGATCATTGAAGGATACGCCCAAGCGATCAGAAAATTGCGGAAGGAAAGGAACCAGTCGACGGAGAACTCCAGCCAGAAGACAGGAGACAACGAACCAGAGTTAGAAGAGACACCAGAAGTTAATCATAACAAAAACCAGGAGAACACCAGACACTGGGTAACAAAGATAATGGGGAGAAGAAAACGAAAGGACAAAAGGTAGCTGAAGATTTGGTCACAACAAAATGGAAGAGCCGAATGATAGTGAGGTCCGCGACAGGGTTAGAAAAAAGTCCGAACATAAAGATGATCCAAACGACAAACACACCGAATATGAATGACTACGGCTAAACATTAGAAACCATCAGCCACGGAAGAAAAAGGGACAGATATCAAAGATAACTGAGAGAAGCTACCAAAAGTTAAAGAGACTAAAAAACAATCCGAACTATGTGATTCTATTTAAAGAATATTGAAAAGTATTATGTATAAGGAGATTTATTATAAGATGTAGAATCATAATGTGTATGAACTAAGATGTGTAATATAATAAACAGCTATCAAAAATGGATCTACGAAAACGTAATTGACCCATAATGAACCCAATAGAATGGTGAAGCACAAGAGAACCCCATATATAGACTATTGAATGAACTTATTATAATATAAGAGTGAACTATTTTATCATACTGTGATTATAACAAGAGTGTTTATTATATTAAATATACTAAAGGTATCTACCATGAAAAGGTTAAATAAGTGATAAAGAAAAATATTTATCATATTAAATGTATTGAAAATATCTAATTGCATATAACAAGAATGTTTATCATATTGTATCATAAAGAAAAATGTGCATTATAGTTATATATACCAAATATATCTATTATATCATAAATAAGAACAATGTTTATCATATTAATGATAAAGAAAAATGGTTATTATATTGTATAAAACAAAAATGATTATTATATATGGTATCTAACGAAATGTTTGTTAAATAATAATACAATATTACTCTGACTCTTCAAAGGATTAATTTCATAAATGAAATTAAAACATCCAGAATAAAGGTTAACAATCAAACCTTTGAAGGAGTAGAGAAGAAAAACAACAAAGTGTCGAATATTGAAAGGAGATGGATTAAACAAGGAATGGGAATAATTAATTAAGTGATAAATAAAACTGTTTATCATACGGTATAATAAAGAGAAATGTCTATTTATAAATAGCAAAAATGTTTATTGTGTATTGAGTATAATAAGAATGATTATTATATATCGTATCTAACAAAAATGTATGTCAAAAGAATAATATAATGTTACTCTGACTCTTCAAATGATTAATTTCAATAAATGAAATTAAAACGTCCAGAATAAATGTTAAAAAATCAAACATTTAAAGGAGCGGAGGAGAAAAACAATAAAGTGTCGCATATTGAAAAGAGAGGGAATAAACAAGGAATGAGAAAGAATATTAAATAAAAAAGAAAAATGTGTATCGTATAGCATATACCAAGACTGTTTATCATATTAAGTGAATGATAAACGAGAATGATTATCATATTGTATAAAAAAGAAAAATGTCTATTTATGTATAACTAAAATGTTTATCATAATACTACTATTATTAAGGAACAAGAATGTTAATTGAACGATAAAGAAAAATGTCTAGTTGTATATACCAAAAATGTATATCATGTTGTATCTAACAAAAAGGTGTATTATATGAATATTGTAAACCCTGGTAATCCAGGATGATAATGAACCAAAGGTTAAAAAACCCAATATACAAACAATGTTAAGAGTGAAGTATTGTGAACTCACGAAGAATTTAAAGACCAACTGCATAATTATATAGTGATAAATCTAAGTGTGTAATTTAAGAATATTATGATAAACAAAACAACTTACAAACTAGTATAGAAAAATAACAACAAGGCTAATAAATAACATAGCCAATATGTCAAGTTAGAGATAAAATAATGACCTGTGAAGAGAAGTGTAGTAGCTAAAATGATAAAGCATGAAAAGTGATAACAATGAAACCTCTAATACCTTGAATGTTATGTTGAATAAGACATCATATTCTTATATTATTGAAAAAATGAATGATATGTTATATTTTATGTGTTGTGACAGTGCAACTGTTGCTACGTGCAATTTTTATATTGTCCCAGACAGAGATCAGGATTCCTCTGATTCTGAGGACGTGTAGATGAGGAACGGCGGAGTATGGAAGCCAAATAGAGCCCCTCTGATTCCGAACCCATTACAAATGTTAGGGAACCTAAAAACATGTCTAGACCATGCCTAAACAAACGTTTGTCAGTAAATTAATGAGGAAAAAGGACTCCTAGTGAACATAAGATTTACTGAACAATCAATATAACTAAAGATAATGTGAAATACCACCACTCAATTGTTAATGGATAACGTTAAATTGAGTAGGCCAAACGAAATGTAATTAGGAATAAGGATTTTCGATAATAATGTATCGCCTTAATTATGTTAAGATTTAATATTGTACAGTTATAAATAGCTATTAAGTATAATCACAGATGTGTTAGTGTTCAAACAAAGACGTTATAAAGAAAACGCAATGTGAAACACTAAATGTCAAAAGATAGGGAATGCTCGCATTATGCATCGCTAGCAGACGACAGTGAGCAACCATGTTTCTAAACATTCTTTATGAGCATTGTCAAAGAAAACGAGGTTAAAACCTGTGTTAAGCCACATCAAATTGAAGCCCATAAACTAAACTTTAATTTGATGGTAATAACCTCGCGAGCGAAACTATAATAAGTGCGTAGTGCGCGTTAGCGTCATTTATTGTTAAAAAGTAAGAAATTGGTTGGGTAAAACCAACAACAATGGCAGTTGTCAACAACGTTCGCCGGACGATGGTTAAAAAACAATACGTCATTTTGTTAAACGGTTATCAGAACCAATCAGAAGAGAGATTATTAAACGATCTTACCGCCTAAGCCCTATGAAGCGAGGGGGTATTATATAATTAAAAACGGAGAGAATTCGTTACACTTTTTGTCATCACCTCGAGCGAGACAGTTGTCGCTCGTCACCGCAATATTTTTTAATAACTGAAATTAGTACAACAATAGTAAACCGTTTAAAATTTTCTTCAAGACATTCAACGGTACTGCAATTTACTACAAGGAAGTGCTTCGAAAGTAAAGTGAATATTTTAATTTGTGCGTGATTTTAGAACGAGAGAGAGAGTTTTATAATCAGTATTTAACATAGCCCAGAGTTAGTCAGAAGAGGGCCGACTCTCCGTTCATAGTTCGTGTGAAATGTAATTAACCAGTGGTCATTATAATCCGATCACTGGAGTGTTTTTAATAAATTTTAATCTATTCGATTAAAAGAAAAAAGGTAACACTGTGACATTCATTTTATTTATCTGCTTGCACTGATCATTATTTACCACAAAACTGTACTGACGCAAGAACAACTAAACTTTCAATCGTATACACCGTTTCAATTTACTTAGCGGATTTGTCAATCCAATGTAAGATATTTGTATTAGTCCTAAGTGTTAAAAATATTTGTTAGTAAATAAGTCAGCATAACAAACGCTAACCTGAAAAATAGTTACGAGTTTTAAAAAGAGGCCAAATTATTAATTATTATTATTAACGTCTGTCAAGGCATAGGATAGTTCTTTTTTGTATTTCAAAGAGCCTACCCGTGAGGTATATTATATAATCAAAAGTCAAATTGTTAATAGATATAAGAGTTTATTGTTCTAACTGAGCTAGACCGTATTGTAAACGGACCAAGTAACTTCAGATTTATATTAATGTATCAATTGTACTTTAATTGTTGATTTTATTTTCAAAGGGTAAAATAAACCCAGATTTTATTCAGCATAAACCTTGATCATAATTATTTCATATAGTTAATTGTTAATTAACATTGAGTACAGGGAGATAACTCAGAGTAGAGATTCTACTATATTAGATTTAAATTGTAGTGGAAACATCAAACATTTAAACAAAGTTTAAAGTGAATTTATCAATTCTAAATTTTATTAACTGGTTTTTCATGGGAATTTTCCTAAAATAAACCCATGTGGCGCCCTTATCGTACACAAGGAGTGATATAACCTTGTTGAAAAAGCAAGCTGGTATTAAGCGCATCTTGACAGCTTATATTTTTGGTAAGTGAACTTCAGAACTTCCAGTATCACGAACAGGTACGTGAAAGTGTCTATTATTATAAATTGTTTGTCCAGACGAGACTTAACGTTACGTACACTGACGACACTTAATCGAGAAGAGGAGTTCCGCTGCAAGATCGACGCTACGGCTACATTCATCCACCGACCAGCGATTAACTTGTTATTCACTATAATTATCAAACTTTACTAAATAAACAATATCTATCAATTATTACTGCAAATTGTAACACGAGATTCGCTATAACCGAATTTTAACTTAACTTCAAATTAAAATCAAATACATTTAATTTTTAACAGCGATAATATAGTTCTTAACGGCAATCTAGTTATTTTACAAATTGGCGCTCACAACAGTGGGGCACTTTCAACGATAATCAAGTTATGTTAAATAAATTGACGCATACAACGTGTGGCTGAATTACACACGGCAATGCTAGTTCTACTATAAATTGGCGACCAACAGAGTGTGGCTTTAAAAATATTAAACGAATAAATTTTTAATATTAAAATTAAGCCCGGCAAATACAAGAGAACAACCACGCCTCACATACACAGACGCAATAATATATACAAAGCCAGCCGAAGCAAAGATGTACCGGAGAAATAGAAGGAGAAGGGAGAGAGTAGACTGGGACCAAATATACAGAATATTGAAAATAGATGGTGAGAAGATGAACCGACAAATGGAAGAGGAGAAGAGACAGATGAGAGAGGAGTCAGACCAATTAAGACGTAAGACAGAAGAAGGTTTTGCAAGACTCCACGAATGGGAAACCCCACAAACAAGAAGGAACCGGAATACAAGATGGTTGAATAACCAACCAGCATGGCGAAACGAAGAGAAGAGGGACTACCGTTACCAGAGATGGGAAGATGAGCGCAGGAGAAAAGAAGCATTCAAAGAGGAATTGAGAACAACAAAATAAGACGAAATGAAGAACTGTTCTACAGACAAGCAGCACAACGGGACGAAGAGGAAATGAGCTATCAGAACCAGAGACGAGAAGATGAGCGGAAGCGAAGAGAAGCTTTCGAAGAAGAACTGAAAAGAGCTAAGAAATCACTAAACGAGAAGAAACCGATAAATGAAGATTTAATGAAAAATAAAGAAAATACTGAGGGAAACGAGAATCACTTTAATGAAAAATTTGAAAACGCCCATAGCAAGAAAGATTCCACGTAACCACTACCAGAAAATATAGATAAGGATACCCAAGACCAAGAGGGCAATAAGAATAACCAGTAGGAGGAAATAATGGGTACCGACCCAGTAATCGAAACAGTAATGGAGTATGACCATAATGAAATACCTGAATCTTTAAACGAACCCTGTGAAACCATGAGTAAGAACACGAAAACGTCTGAAGGGGAGACTACCGCAGGTGACACCGTAGAAAACCAACCTGAGGGACCCGAACCAACAGAGCTGCTAAGTATCCAGGAGATGATGGTGAAATGTAGGAGGTAACAGTTTCCCCAACCCGTAGAGAATAGCTTTGAGAAGGCAAGAGAAGAAATGATAAAAGATATTAGACTATGGAGGGAAGAAATGAAAAACAATGGCGAACCAACAACCACAGAAACACCAAGTGATGAAATTGCAGAACAACCAACTTTACAAACTAAAAATAATGGTAAACAAGCAGAAAAGCAACAAGACGCAAAGACATTACCATCTGAAGACAAGCTCGACAGAAACAAAGAAAATATTCAAGACATGGAGATCGACGCCGAAGGTGTAAAGAAGATCCAAATAATTAAGAAAACAGAAGAAAGGAAAGACGAGGACAAACCGGCGATAGAAGAAGTACCCAATGATGAAACCATGGAAGAATTAAGTCTACAAACCAAAGACCAGGCAATAGAGAACCACAGAAGTAAGAAAAAGGAAGAAAGAAGCATAATACGTCCGAAGAAAGTGAGAATTACACGGGAAATATTAGAGATGACTAGAAGAGGCTTAATTAACTTCAGGTACGACCCGAGTAGTGATCATAGAGCAAGAATCAAGGGTAATAAGTATGAACAGAACTTCATAAAAATATTAAAAGTGAATCACCGTAAAACCGTGAATAAAAACTTAAATAAAAATATAATTAAATTAAATATGCCAACAAGTGAAAGACACCAGACAAGGTTAGTTGATTCCTCAATGAATAACCGACCATTAAAATATTTAACGATAATCCAGATGATGGAATGAATAAAACAATGTTACATACCAGTGACTATATTGTGATGGAGAAGGTTATAAACAATGAGGTATTTAAAGTGAATAAGAAGGATGCATCGCAGGAAGAAGGAAAACTACCAGAAACAGATGGACCGGATCATTGAAGGATACGCCCAAGCGATCAGAAAATTGCGGAAGGAAAGGAACCAGTCGACGGAGAACTCCAGCCAGAAGACAGGAGACAACGAACCAGAGTTAGAAGAGACACCAGAAGTTAATCATAACAAAAACCAGGAGAACACCAGACACTGGGTAACAAAGATAATGGGGAGAAGAAAACGAAAGGACAAAAGGTAGCTGAAGATTTGGTCACAACAAAATGGAAGAGCCGAATGATAGTGAGGTCCGCGACAGGGTTAGAAAAAAGTCCGAACATAAAGATGATCCAAACGACAAACACACCGAATATGAATGACTACGGCTAAACATTAGAAACCATCAGCCACGGAAGAAAAAGGGACAGATATCAAAGATAACTGAGAGAAGCTACCAAAAGTTAAAGAGACTAAAAAACAATCCGAACTATGTGATTCTATTTAAAGAATATTGAAAAGTATTATGTATAAGGAGATTTATTATAAGATGTAGAATCATAATGTGTATGAACTAAGATGTGTAATATAATAAACAGCTATCAAAAATGGATCTACGAAAACGTAATTGACCCATAATGAACCCAATAGAATGGTGAAGCACAAGAGAACCCCATATATAGACTATTGAATGAACTTATTATAATATAAGAGTGAACTATTTTATCATACTGTGATTATAACAAGAGTGTTTATTATATTAAATATACTAAAGGTATCTACCATGAAAAGGTTAAATAAGTGATAAAGAAAAATATTTATCATATTAAATGTATTGAAAATATCTAATTGCATATAACAAGAATGTTTATCATATTGTATCATAAAGAAAAATGTGCATTATAGTTATATATACCAAATATATCTATTATATCATAAATAAGAACAATGTTTATCATATTAATGATAAAGAAAAATGGTTATTATATTGTATAAAACAAAAATGATTATTATATATGGTATCTAACGAAATGTTTGTTAAATAATAATACAATATTACTCTGACTCTTCAAAGGATTAATTTCATAAATGAAATTAAAACATCCAGAATAAAGGTTAACAATCAAACCTTTGAAGGAGTAGAGAAGAAAAACAACAAAGTGTCGAATATTGAAAGGAGATGGATTAAACAAGGAATGGGAATAATTAATTAAGTGATAAATAAAACTGTTTATCATACGGTATAATAAAGAGAAATGTCTATTTATAAATAGCAAAAATGTTTATTGTGTATTGAGTATAATAAGAATGATTATTATATATCGTATCTAACAAAAATGTATGTCAAAAGAATAATATAATGTTACTCTGACTCTTCAAATGATTAATTTCAATAAATGAAATTAAAACGTCCAGAATAAATGTTAAAAAATCAAACATTTAAAGGAGCGGAGGAGAAAAACAATAAAGTGTCGCATATTGAAAAGAGAGGGAATAAACAAGGAATGAGAAAGAATATTAAATAAAAAAGAAAAATGTGTATCGTATAGCATATACCAAGACTGTTTATCATATTAAGTGAATGATAAACGAGAATGATTATCATATTGTATAAAAAAGAAAAATGTCTATTTATGTATAACTAAAATGTTTATCATAATACTACTATTATTAAGGAACAAGAATGTTAATTGAACGATAAAGAAAAATGTCTAGTTGTATATACCAAAAATGTATATCATGTTGTATCTAACAAAAAGGTGTATTATATGAATATTGTAAACCCTGGTAATCCAGGATGATAATGAACCAAAGGTTAAAAAACCCAATATACAAACAATGTTAAGAGTGAAGTATTGTGAACTCACGAAGAATTTAAAGACCAACTGCATAATTATATAGTGATAAATCTAAGTGTGTAATTTAAGAATATTATGATAAACAAAACAACTTACAAACTAGTATAGAAAAATAACAACAAGGCTAATAAATAACATAGCCAATATGTCAAGTTAGAGATAAAATAATGACCTGTGAAGAGAAGTGTAGTAGCTAAAATGATAAAGCATGAAAAGTGATAACAATGAAACCTCTAATACCTTGAATGTTATGTTGAATAAGACATCATATTCTTATATTATTGAAAAAATGAATGATATGTTATATTTTATGTGTTGTGACAGTGCAACTGTTGCTACGTGCAATTTTTATATTGTCCCAGACAGAGATCAGGATTCCTCTGATTCTGAGGACGTGTAGATGAGGAACGGCGGAGTATGGAAGCCAAATAGAGCCCCTCTGATTCCGAACCCATTACAAATGTTAGGGAACCTAAAAACATGTCTAGACCATGCCTAAACAAACGTTTGTCAGTAAATTAATGAGGAAAAAGGACTCCTAGTGAACATAAGATTTACTGAACAATCAATATAACTAAAGATAATGTGAAATACCACCACTCAATTGTTAATGGATAACGTTAAATTGAGTAGGCCAAACGAAATGTAATTAGGAATAAGGATTTTCGATAATAATGTATCGCCTTAATTATGTTAAGATTTAATATTGTACAGTTATAAATAGCTATTAAGTATAATCACAGATGTGTTAGTGTTCAAACAAAGACATTATAAAGAAAACGCAATGTGAAACACTAAATGTCAAAAGATAGGGAATGCTCGCATTATGCATCGCTAGCAGACGACAGTGAGCAACCATGTTTCTAAACATTCTTTATGAGCATTGTCAAAGAAAACGAGGTTAAAACCTGTGTTAAGCCACATCAAATTGAAGCCCATAAACTAAACTTTAATTTGATGGTAATAACCTCGCGAGCGAAACTATAATAAGTGCGTAGTGCGCGTTAGCGTCATTTATTGTTAAAAAGTAAGAAATTGGTTGGGTAAAACCAACAACAATGGCAGTTGTCAACAACGTTCGCCGGACGATGGTTAAAAAACAATACGTCATTTTGTTAAACGGTTATCAGAACCAATCAGAAGAGAGATTATTAAACGATCTTACCGCCTAAGCCCTATGAAGCGAGGGGGTATTATATAATTAAAAACGGAGAGAATTCGTTACACTTTTTGTCATCACCTCGAGCGAGACAGTTGTCGCTCGTCACCGCAATATTTTTTAATAACTGAAATTAGTACAACAATAGTAAACCGTTTAAAATTTTCTTCAAGACATTCAACGGTACTGCAATTTACTACAAGGAAGTGCTTCGAAAGTAAAGTGAATATTTTAATTTGTGCGTGATTTTAGAACGAGAGAGAGAGTTTTATAATCAGTATTTAACATAGCCCAGAGTTAGTCAGAAGAGGGCCGACTCTCCGTTCATAGTTCGTGTGAAATGTAATTAACCAGTGGTCATTATAATCCGATCACTGGAGTGTTTTTAATAAATTTTAATCTATTCGATTAAAAGAAAAAAGGTAACACTGTGACATTCATTTTATTTATCTGCTTGCACTGATCATTATTTACCACAAAACTGTACTGACGCAAGAACAACTAAACTTTCAATCGTATACACCGTTTCAATTTACTTAGCGGATTTGTCAATCCAATGTAAGATATTTGTATTAGTCCTAAGTGTTAAAAATATTTGTTAGTAAATAAGTCAGCATAACAAACGCTAACCTGAAAAATAGTTACGAGTTTTAAAAAGAGGCCAAATTATTAATTATTATTATTAACGTCTGTCAAGGCATAGGATAGTTCTTTTTTGTATTTCAAAGAGCCTACCCGTGAGGTATATTATATAATCAAAAGTCAAATTGTTAATAGATATAAGAGTTTATTGTTCTAACTGAGCTAGACCGTATTGTAAACGGACCAAGTAACTTCAGATTTATATTAATGTATCAATTGTACTTTAATTGTTGATTTTATTTTCAAAGGGTAAAATAAACCCAGATTTTATTCAGCATAAACCTTGATCATAATTATTTCATATAGTTAATTGTTAATTAACATTGAGTACAGGGAGATAACTCAGAGTAGAGATTCTACTATATTAGATTTAAATTGTAGTGGAAACATCAAACATTTAAACAAAGTTTAAAGTGAATTTATCAATTCTAAATTTTATTAACTGGTTTTTCATGGGAATTTTCCTAAAATAAACCCATGTGGCGCCCTTATCGTACACAAGGAGTGATATAACCTTGTTGAAAAAGCAAGCTGGTATTAAGCGCATCTTGACAGCTTATATTTTTGGTAAGTGAACTTCAGAACTTCCAGTATCACGAACAGGTACGTGAAAGTGTCTATTATTATAAATTGTTTGTCCAGACGAGACTTAACGTTACGTACACTGACGACACTTAATCGAGAAGAGGAGTTCCGCTGCAAGATCGACGCTACGGCTACATTCATCCACCGACCAGCGATTAACTTGTTATTCACTATAATTATCAAACTTTACTAAATAAACAATATCTATCAATTATTACTGCAAATATTTTATTTTAAAAAGAGTTCATTTTTAAATTGTAACACGAGATTCGCTATAACCGAATTTTAACTTAACTTTAAATTAAAATCAAATACATTTAATTTTTAACAGCGATAATATAGTTCTTAACGGCAATCTAGTTATTTTACAAATTGGTGCTCACAACAGTGGGGCATTTTCAACGATAATCAAGTTATGTTAAATAAATTGACGCATACAACGTGTGGCTGAATTACACACGGCAATGCTAGTTCTACTATAAATTTGGCGACCAACAGAGTGTGGCTTTAAAAATATTAAACGAATAAATTTTTAATATTAAAATTAAACCCGGCAAATACAAGAGAACAACCACGCCTCACATACACAGACGCAATAATATATACAAAGCCAGCCGAAGCAAAGATGTACCGGAGAAATAGAAGGAGAAGGGAGAGAGTAGACTGGGACCAAATATACAGAATATTGAAAATAGATGGTGAGAAGATGAACCGACAAATGGAAGAGGAGAAGAGACAGATGAGAGAGGAGTCAGACCAATTAAGACGTAAGACAGAAGAAGGTTTTGCAAGACTCCACGAATGGGAAACCCCACAAACAAGAAGGAACCGGAATACAAGATGGTTGAATAACCAACCAGCATGGCGAAACGAAGAGAAGAGGGACTACCGTTACCAGAGATGGGAAGATGAGCGTAGGAGAAAAGAAGCATTCGAAGAGGAATTGAGAACAACAAAATAAGACGAAATGAAGAACTGTTCTACAGACAAGCAGCACAACGGGACGAAGAGGAAATGAGCTATCAGAACCAGAGACGAGAAGATGAGCGGAAGCGAAGAGAAGCTTTCGAAGAAGAATTGAAAAGAGCTAAGAAATCACTAAACGAGAAGAAACCGATAAATGAAGATTTAATGAAAAATAAAGAAAATACTGAGGGAAACGAGAATCACTTTAATGAAAAATTTGAAAACGCCCATAGCAAGAAAGATTCCACGTAACCACTACCAGAAAATATAGATAAGGATACCCAAGACCAAGAGGGCAATAAGAATAACCAGTAGGAGGAAATAATGGGTACCGACCCAGTAATCGAAACAGTAATGGAGTATGACCATAATGAAATACCTGAATCTTTAAACGAACCCTGTGAAACCATGAGTAAGAACACGAAAACGTCTGAAGGGGAGACTACCGCAGGTGACACCGTAGAAAACCAACCTGAGGGACCCGAACCAACAGAGCTGCTAAGTATCCAGGAGATGATGGTGAAATGTAGGAGGTAACAGTTTCCCCAACCCGTAGAGAATAGCTTTGAGAAGGCAAGAGAAGAAATGATAAAAGATATTAGACTATGGAGGGAAGAAATGAAAAACAATGGCGAACCAACAACCACAGAAACACCAAGTGATGAAATTGCAGAACAACCAACTTTACAAACTAAAAATAATGGTAAACAAGCAGAAAAGCAACAAGACGCAAAGACATTACCATCTGAAGACAAGCTCGACAGAAACAAAGAAAATATTCAAGACATGGAGATCGACGCCGAAGGTGTAAAGAAGATCCAAATAATTAAGAAAACAGAAGAAAGGAAAGACGAGGACAAACCGGCGATAGAAGAAGTACCCAATGATGAAACCATGGAAGAATTAAGTCTACAAACCAAAGACCAGGCAATAGAGAACCACAGAAGTAAGAAAAAGGAAGAAAGAAGCATAATACGTCCGAAGAAAGTGAGAATTACACGGGAAATATTAGAGATGACTAGAAGAGGCTTAATTAACTTCAGGTACAACCCGAGTAGTGATCATAGAGCAAGAATCAAGGGTAATAAGTATGAACAGAACTTCATAAAAATATTAAAAGTGAATCACCGTAAAACCGTGAATAAAAACTTAAATAAAAATATAATTAAATTAAATATACCAACAAGTGAAAGACACCAGACAAGGTTAGTTGATTCCTCAATGAATAACCGACCATTAAAATATTTAACGATAATCCAGATGATGGAATGAATAAAACAATGTTACATACCAGTGACTATATTGTGATGGAGAAGGTTATAAACAATGAGGTATTTAAAGTGAATACTCCTAGAAGAAGGATGCATCGCAGGAAGAAGGAAAACTACCAGAAACAGATGGACCGGATCATTGAAGGATACGCCCAAGCGATCAGAAAATTGCGGAAGGAAAGGAACCAGTCGACGGAGAACTCCAGCCAGAAGACAGGAGACAACGAACCAGAGTTAGAAGAGACACCAGAAGTTAATCATAACAAAAACCAGGAGAACACCAGACACCTGGGTAACAAAGATAATGGGGAGAAGAAAACGAAAGGACAAAAGGTAGCTGAAGATTTGGTCACAACAAAATGGAAGAGCCGAATGATAGTGAGGTCCGCGACAGGGTTAGAAAAAAGTCCGAACATAAAGATGATCCAAACGACAAACACACCGAATATGAATGACTACGGCTAAACATTAGAAACCATCAGCCACGGAAGAAAAAGGGACAGATATCAAAGATAACTGAGAGAAGCTACCAAAAGTTAAAGAGACTAAAAAACAATCCGAACTATGTGATTCTATTTAAAGAATATTGAAAAGTATTATGTATAAGGAGATTTATTATAAGATGTAGAATCATAATGTGTATGAACTAAGATGTGTAATATAATAAACAGCTATCAAAAATGGATCTACGAAAACGTAATTGACCCATAATGAACCCAATAGAATGGTGAAGCACAAGAGAACCCCATATATAGACTATTGAATGAACTTATTATAATATAAGAGTGAACTATTTTATCATACTGTGATTATAACAAGAGTGTTTATTATATTAAATATACTAAAGGTATCTACCATGAAAAGGTTAAATAAGTGATAAAGAAAAATATTTATCATATTAAATGTATTGAAAATATCTAATTGCATATAACAAGAATGTTTATCATATTGTAGCATAAAGAAAAATGTGCATTATAGTTATATATACCAAATATATCTATTATATCATAAATAAGAACAATGTTTATCATATTAATGATAAAGAAAAATGGTTATTATATTGTATAAAACAAAAATGATTATTATATATGGTATCTAACGAAATGTTTGTTAAATAATAATACAATATTACTCTGACTCTTCAAAGGATTAATTTCATAAATGAAATTAAAACATCCAGAATAAAGGTTAACAATCAAACCTTTGAAGGAGTAGAGAAGAAAAACAACAAAGTGTCGAATATTGAAAGGAGATGGATTAAACAAGGAATGGGAATAATTAATTAAGTGATAAATAAAACTGTTTATCATACGGTATAATAAAGAGAAATGCCTATTTATAAATAGCAAAAATGTTTATTGTGTATTGAGTATAATAAGAATGATTATTATATATCGTATCTAACAAAAATGTATGTCAAAAGAATAATATAATGTTACTCTGACTCTTCAAATGATTAATTTCAATAAATGAAATTAAAACGTCCAGAATAAATGTTAAAAAATCAAACATTTGAAGGAGCGGAGGAGAAAAACAATAAAGTGTCGCATATTGAAAAGAGAGGGAATAAACAAGGAATGAGAAAGAATATTAAATAAAAAAGAAAAATGTGTATCGTATAGCATATACCAAGACTGTTTATCATATTAAGTGAATGATAAACGAGAATGATTATCATATTGTATAAAAAAGAAAAATGTCTATTTATGTATAACTAAAATGTTTATCATAATACTACTATTATTAAGGAACAAGAATGTTAATTGAACGATAAAGAAAAATGTCTAGTTGTATATACCAAAAATGTATATCATGTTGTATCTAACAAAAAGGTGTATTATATGAATATTGTAAACCCTGGTAATCCAGGATGATAATGAACCAAAGGTTAAAAAACCCAATATACAAACAATGTTAAGAGTGAAGTATTGTGAACTCACGAAGAATTTAAAGACCAACTGCATAATTATATAGTGATAAATCTAAGTGTGTAATTTAAGAATATTATGATAAACAAAACAACTTACAAACTAGTATAGAAAAATAACAACAAGGCTAATAAATAACATAGCCAATATGTCAAGTTAGAGATAAAATAATGACCTGTGAAGAGAAGTGTAGTAGCTAAAATGATAAAGCATGAAAAGTGATAACAATGAAACCTCTAATACCTTGAATGTTATGTTGAATAAGACATCATATTCTTATATTATTGAAAAAATGAATGATATGTTATATTTTATGTGTTGTGACAGTGCAACTGTTGCTACGTGCAATTTTTATATTGTCCCAGACAGAGATCAGGATTCCTCTGATTCTGAGGACGTGTAGATGAGGAACGGCGGAGTATGGAAGCCAAATAGAGCCCCTCTGATTCCGAACCCATTACAAATGTTAGGGAACCTAAAAACATGTCTAGACCATGCCTAAACAAACGTTTGTCAGTAAATTAATGAGGAAAAAGGACTCCTAGTGAACATAAGATTTACTGAACAATCAATATAACTAAAGATAATGTGAAATACCACCACTCAATTGTTAATGGATAACGTTAAATTGAGTAGGCCAAACGAAATGTAATTAGGAATAAGGATTTTCGATAATAATGTATCGCCTTAATTATGTTAAGATTTAATATTGTACAGTTATAAATAGCTATTAAGTATAATCACAGATGTGTTAGTGTTCAAACAAAGACGTTATAAAGAAAACGCAATGTGAAACACTAAATGTCAAAAGATAGGGAATGCTCGCATTATGCATCGCTAGCAGACGACAGTGAGCAACCATGTTTCTAAACATTCTTTATGAGCATTGTCAAAGAAAACGAGGTTAAAACCTGTGTTAAGCCACATCAAATTGAAGCCCATAAACTAAACTTTAATTTGATGGTAATAACCTCGCGAGCGAAACTATAATAAGTGCGTAGTGCGCGTTAGCGTCATTTATTGTTAAAAAGTAAGAAATTGGTTGGGTAAAACCAACAACAACGGCAGTTGTCAACAACGTTCGCCGGACGATGGTTAAAAAACAATACGTCATTTTGTTAAACGGTTATCAGAACCAATCAGAAGAGAGATTATTAAACGATCTTACCGCCTAAGCCCTATGAAGCGAGGGGGTATTATATAATTAAAAACGGAGAGAATTCGTTACACTTTTTGTCATCACCTCGAGCGAGACAGTTGTCGCTCGTCACCGCAATATTTTTTAATAACTGAAATTAGTACAACAATAGTAAACCGTTTAAAATTTTCTTCAAGACATTCAACGGTACTGCAATTTACTACAAGGAAGTGCTTCGAAAGTAAAGTGAATATTTTAATTTGTGCGTGATTTTAGAACGAGAGAGAGAGTTTTATAATCAGTATTTAACATAGCCCAGAGTTAGTCAGAAGAGGGCCGACTCTCCGTTCATAGTTCGTGTGAAATGTAATTAACCAGTGGTCATTATAATCCGATCACTGGAGTGTTTTTAATAAATTTTAATCTATTCGATTAAAAGAAAAAAGGTAACACTGTGACATTCATTTTATTTATCTGCTTGCACTGATCATTATTTACCACAAAACTGTACTGACGCAAGAACAACTAAACTTTCAATCGTATACACCGTTTCAATTTACTTAGCGGATTTGTCAATCCAATGTAAGATATTTGTATTAGTCCTAAGTGTTAAAAATATTTGTTAGTAAATAAGTCAGCATAACAAACGCTAACCTGAAAAATAGTTACGAGTTTTAAAAAGAGGCCAAATTATTAATTATTATTATTAACGTCTGTCAAGGCATAGGATAGTTCTTTTTTGTATTTCAAAGAGCCTACCCGTGAGGTATATTATATAATCAAAAGTCAAATTGTTAATAGATATAAGAGTTTATTGTTCTAACTGAGCTAGACCGTATTGTAAACGGACCAAGTAACTTCAGATTTATATTAATGTATCAATTGTACTTTAATTGTTGATTTTATTTTCAAAGGGTAAAATAAACCCAGATTTTATTCAGCATAAACCTTGATCATAATTATTTCATATAGTTAATTGTTAATTAACATTGAGTACAGGGAGATAACTCAGAGTAGAGATTCTACTATATTAGATTTAAATTGTAGTGGAAACATCAAACATTTAAACAAAGTTTAAAGTGAATTTATCAATTCTAAATTTTATTAACTGGTTTTTCATGGGAATTTTCCTAAAATAAACCCATGTGGCGCCCTTATCGTACACAAGGAGTGATATAACCTTGTTGAAAAAGCAAGCTGGTATTAAGCGCATCTTGACAGCTTATATTTTTGGTAAGTGAACTTCAGAACTTCCAGTATCACGAACAGGTACGTGAAAGTGTCTATTATTATAAATTGTTTGTCCAGACGAGACTTAACGTTACGTACACTGACGACACTTAATCGAGAAGAGGAGTTCCGCTGCAAGATCGACGCTACGGCTACATTCATCCACCGACCAGCGATTAACTTGTTATTCACTATAATTATCAAACTTTACTAAATAAACAATATCTATCAATTATTACTGCAAATTGTAACACGAGATTCGCTATAACCGAATTTTAACTTAACTTCAAATTAAAATCAAATACATTTAATTTTTAACAGCGATAATATAGTTCTTAACGGCAATCTAGTTATTTTACAAATTGGCGCTCACAACAGTGGGGCACTTTCAACGATAATCAAGTTATGTTAAATAAATTGACGCATACAACGTGTGGCTGAATTACACACGGCAATGCTAGTTCTACTATAAATTGGCGACCAACAGAGTGTGGCTTTAAAAATATTAAACGAATAAATTTTTAATATTAAAATTAAGCCCGGCAAATACAAGAGAACAACCACGCCTCACATACACAGACGCAATAATATATACAAAGCCAGCCGAAGCAAAGATGTACCGGAGAAATAGAAGGAGAAGGGAGAGAGTAGACTGGGACCAAATATACAGAATATTGAAAATATACCGTATGAACCGACAAATGGAAGAGGAGAAGAGACAGATGAGAGAGGAGTCAGACCAATTAAGACGTAAGACAGAAGAAGGTTTTGCAAGACTCCACGAATGGGAAACCCCACAAACAAGAAGGAACCGGAATACAAGATGGTTGAATAACCAACCAGCATGGCGAAACGAAGAGAAGAGGGACTACCGTTACCAGAGATGGGAAGATGAGCGTAGGAGAAAAGAAGCATTCGAAGAGGAATTGAGAACAACAAAATAAGACGAAATGAAGAACTGTTCTACAGACAAGCAGCACAACGGGACGAAGAGGAAATGAGCTATCAGAACCAGAGACGAGAAGATGAGCGGAAGCGAAGAGAAGCTTTCGAAGAAGAATTGAAAAGAGCTAAGAAATCACTAAACGAGAAGAAACCGATAAATGAAGATTTAATGAAAAATAAAGAAAATACTGAGGGAAACGAGAATCACTTTAATGAAAAATTTGAAAACGCCCATAGCAAGAAAGATTCCACGTAACCACTACCAGAAAATATAGATAAGGATACCCAAGACCAAGAGGGCAATAAGAATAACCAGTAGGAGGAAATAATGGGTACCGACCCAGTAATCGAAACAGTAATGGAGTATGACCATAATGAAATACCTGAATCTTTAAACGAACCCTGTGAAACCATGAGTAAGAACACGAAAACGTCTGAAGGGGAGACTACCGCAGGTGACACCGTAGAAAACCAACCTGAGGGACCCGAACCAACAGAGCTGCTAAGTATCCAGGAGATGATGGTGAAATGTAGGAGGTAACAGTTTCCCCAACCCGTAGAGAATAGCTTTGAGAAGGCAAGAGAAGAAATGATAAAAGATATTAGACTATGGAGGGAAGAAATGAAAAACAATGGCGAACCAACAACCACAGAAACACCAAGTGATGAAATTGCAGAACAACCAACTTTACAAACTAAAAATAATGGTAAACAAGCAGAAAAGCAACAAGACGCAAAGACATTACCATCTGAAGACAAGCTCGACAGAAACAAAGAAAATATTCAAGACATGGAGATCGACGCCGAAGGTGTAAAGAAGATCCAAATAATTAAGAAAACAGAAGAAAGGAAAGACGAGGACAAACCGGCGATTGAAGAAGTACCCAATGATGAAACCATGGAAGAATTAAGTCTACAAACCAAAGACCAGGCAATAGAGAACCACAGAAGTAAGAAAAAGGAAGAAAGAAGCATAATACGTCCGAAGAAAGTGAGAATTACACGGGAAATATTAGAGATGACTAGAAGAGGCTTAATTAACTTCAGGTACAACCCGAGTAGTGATCATAGAGCAAGAATCAAGGGTAATAAGTATGAACAGAACTTCATAAAAATATTAAAAGTGAATCACCGTAAAACCGTGAATAAAAACTTAAATAAAAATATAATTAAATTAAATATACCAACAAGTGAAAGACACCAGACAAGGTTAGTTGATTCCTCAATGAATAACCGACCATTAAAATATTTAACGATAATCCAGATGATGGAATGAATAAAACAATGTTACATACCAGTGACTATATTGTGATGGAGAAGGTTATAAACAATGAGGTATTTAAAGTGAATACTCCTAGAAGAAGGATGCATCGCAGGAAGAAGGAAAACTACCAGAAACAGATGGACCGGATCATTGAAGGATACGCCCAAGCGATCAGAAAATTGCGGAAGGAAAGGAACCAGTCGACGGAGAACTCCAGCCAGAAGACAGGAGACAACGAACCAGAGTTAGAAGAGACACCAGAAGTTAATCATAACAAAAACCAGGAGAACACCAGACACCTGGGTAACAAAGATAATGGGGAGAAGAAAACGAAAGGACAAAAGGTAGCTGAAGATTTGGTCACAACAAAATGGAAGAGCCGAATGATAGTGAGGTCCGCGACAGGGTTAGAAAAAAGTCCGAACATAAAGATGATCCAAACGACAAACACACCGAATATGAATGACTACGGCTAAACATTAGAAACCATCAGCCACGGAAGAAAAAGGGACAGATATCAAAGATAACTGAGAGAAGCTACCAAAAGTTAAAGAGACTAAAAAACAATCCGAACTATGTGATTCTATTTAAAGAATATTGAAAAGTATTATGTATAAGGAGATTTATTATAAGATGTAGAATCATAATGTGTATGAACTAAGATGTGTAATATAATAAACAGCTATCAAAAATGGATCTACGAAAACGTAATTGACCCATAATGAACCCAATAGAATGGTGAAGCACAAGAGAACCCCATATATAGACTATTGAATGACCTTATTATAATATAAGAGTGAACTATTTTATCATACTGTGATTATAACAAGAGTGTTTATTATATTAAATATACTAAAGGTATCTACCATGAAAAGGTTAAATAAGTGATAAAGAAAAATATTTATCATATTAAATGTATTGAAAATATCTAATTGCATATAACAAGAATGTTTATCATATTGTAGCATAAAGAAAAATGTGCATTATAGTTATATATACCAAATATATCTATTATATCATAAATAAGAACAATGTTTATCATATTAATGATAAAGAAAAATGGTTATTATATTGTATAAAACAAAAATGATTATTATATATGGTATCTAACGAAATGTTTGTTAAATAATAATACAATATTACTCTGACTCTTCAAAGGATTAATTTCATAAATGAAATTAAAACATCCAGAATAAAGGTTAACAATCAAACCTTTGAAGGAGTAGAGAAGAAAAACAACAAAGTGTCGAATATTGAAAGGAGATGGATTAAACAAGGAATGGGAATAATTAATTAAGTGATAAATAAAACTGTTTATCATACGGTATAATAAAGAGAAATGTCTATTTATAAATAGCAAAAATGTTTATTGTGTATTGAGTATAATAAGAATGATTATTATATATCGTATCTAACAAAAATGTATGTCAAAAGAATAATATAATGTTACTCTGACTCTTCAAATGATTAATTTCAATAAATGAAATTAAAACGTCCAGAATAAATGTTAAAAAATCAAACATTTGAAGGAGCGGAGGAGAAAAACAATAAAGTGTCGCATATTGAAAAGAGAGGGAATAAACAAGGAATGAGAAAGAATATTAAATAAAAAAGAAAAATGTGTATCGTATAGCATATACCAAGACTGTTTATCATATTAAGTGAATGATAAACGAGAATGATTATCATATTGTATAAAAAAGAAAAATGTCTATTTATGTATAACTAAAATGTTTATCATAATACTACTATTATTAAGGAACAAGAATGTTAATTGAACGATAAAGAAAAATGTCTAGTTGTATATACCAAAAATGTATATCATGTTGTATCTAACAAAAAGGTGTATTATATGAATATTGTAAACCCTGGTAATCCAGGATGATAATGAACCAAAGGTTAAAAAACCCAATATACAAACAATGTTAAGAGTGAAGTATTGTGAACTCACGAAGAATTTAAAGACCAACTGCATAATTATATAGTGATAAATCTAAGTGTGTAATTTAAGAATATTATGATAAACAAAACAACTTACAAACTAGTATAGAAAAATAACAACAAGGCTAATAAATAACATAGCCAATATGTCAAGTTAGAGATAAAATAATGACCTGTGAAGAGAAGTGTAGTAGCTAAAATGATAAAGCATGAAAAGTGATAACAATGAAACCTCTAATACCTTGAATGTTATGTTGAATAAGACATCATATTCTTATATTATTGAAAAAATGAATGATATGTTATATTTTATGTGTTGTGACAGTGCAACTGTTGCTACGTGCAATTTTTATATTGTCCCAGACAGAGATCAGGATTCCTCTGATTCTGAGGACGTGTAGATGAGGAACGGCGGAGTATGGAAGCCAAATAGAGCCCCTCTGATTCCGAACCCATTACAAATGTTAGGGAACCTAAAAACATGTCTAGACCATGCCTAAACAAACGTTTGTCAGTAAATTAATGAGGAAAAAGGACTCCTAGTGAACATAAGATTTACTGAACAATCAATATAACTAAAGATAATGTGAAATACCACCACTCAATTGTTAATGGATAACGTTAAATTGAGTAGGCCAAACGAAATGTAATTAGGAATAAGGATTTTCGATAATAATGTATCGCCTTAATTATGTTAAGATTTAATATTGTACAGTTATAAATAGCTATTAAGTATAATCACAGATGTGTTAGTGTTCAAACAAAGACGTTATAAAGAAAACGCAATGTGAAACACTAAATGTCAAAAGATAGGGAATGCTCGCATTATGCATCGCTAGCAGACGACAGTGAGCAACCATGTTTCTAAACATTCTTTATGAGCATTGTCAAAGAAAACGAGGTTAAAACCTGTGTTAAGCCACATCAAATTGAAGCCCATAAACTAAACTTTAATTTGATGGTAATAACCTCGCGAGCGAAACTATAATAAGTGCGTAGTGCGCGTTAGCGTCATTTATTGTTAAAAAGTAAGAAATTGGTTGGGTAAAACCAACAACAACGGCAGTTGTCAACAACGTTCGCCGGACGATGGTTAAAAAACAATACGTCATTTTGTTAAACGGTTATCAGAACCAATCAGAAGAGAGATTATTAAACGATCTTACCGCCTAAGCCCTATGAAGCGAGGGGGTATTATATAATTAAAAACGGAGAGAATTCGTTACACTTTTTGTCATCACCTCGAGCGAGACAGTTGTCGCTCGTCACCGCAATATTTTTTAATAACTGAAATTAGTACAACAATAGTAAACCGTTTAAAATTTTCTTCAAGACATTCAACGGTACTGCAATTTACTACAAGGAAGTGCTTCGAAAGTAAAGTGAATATTTTAATTTGTGCGTGATTTTAGAACGAGAGAGAGAGTTTTATAATCAGTATTTAACATAGCCCAGAGTTAGTCAGAAGAGGGCCGACTCTCCGTTCATAGTTCGTGTGAAATGTAATTAACCAGTGGTCATTATAATCCGATCACTGGAGTGTTTTTAATAAATTTTAATCTATTCGATTAAAAGAAAAAAGGTAACACTGTGACATTCATTTTATTTATCTGCTTGCACTGATCATTATTTACCACAAAACTGTACTGACGCAAGAACAACTAAACTTTCAATCGTATACACCGTTTCAATTTACTTAGCGGATTTGTCAATCCAATGTAAGATATTTGTATTAGTCCTAAGTGTTAAAAATATTTGTTAGTAAATAAGTCAGCATAACAAACGCTAACCTGAAAAATAGTTACGAGTTTTAAAAAGAGGCCAAATTATTAATTATTATTATTAACGTCTGTCAAGGCATAGGATAGTTCTTTTTTGTATTTCAAAGAGCCTACCCGTGAGGTATATTATATAATCAAAAGTCAAATTGTTAATAGATATAAGAGTTTATTGTTCTAACTGAGCTAGACCGTATTGTAAACGGACCAAGTAACTTCAGATTTATATTAATGTATCAATTGTACTTTAATTGTTGATTTTATTTTCAAAGGGTAAAATAAACCCAGATTTTATTCAGCATAAACCTTGATCATAATTATTTCATATAGTTAATTGTTAATTAACATTGAGTACAGGGAGATAACTCAGAGTAGAGATTCTACTATATTAGATTTAAATTGTAGTGGAAACATCAAACATTTAAACAAAGTTTAAAGTGAATTTATCAATTCTAAATTTTATTAACTGGTTTTTCATGGGAATTTTCCTAAAATAAACCCATGTGGCGCCCTTATCGTACACAAGGAGTGATATAACCTTGTTGAAAAAGCAAGCTGGTATTAAGCGCATCTTGACAGCTTATATTTTTGGTAAGTGAACTTCAGAACTTCCAGTATCACGAACAGGTACGTGAAAGTGTCTATTATTATAAATTGTTTGTCCAGACGAGACTTAACGTTACGTACACTGACGACACTTAATCGAGAAGAGGAGTTCCGCTGCAAGATCGACGCTACGGCTACATTCATCCACCGACCAGCGATTAACTTGTTATTCACTATAATTATCAAACTTTACTAAATAAACAATATCTATCAATTATTACTGCAAATTGTAACACGAGATTCGCTATAACCGAATTTTAACTTAACTTCAAATTAAAATCAAATACATTTAATTTTTAACAGCGATAATATAGTTCTTAACGGCAATCTAGTTATTTTACAAATTGGCGCTCACAACAGTGGGGCACTTTCAACGATAATCAAGTTATGTTAAATAAATTGACGCATACAACGTGTGGCTGAATTACACACGGCAATGCTAGTTCTACTATAAATTGGCGACCAACAGAGTGTGGCTTTAAAAATATTAAACGAATAAATTTTTAATATTAAAATTAAGCCCGGCAAATACAAGAGAACAACCACGCCTCACATACACAGACGCAATAATATATACAAAGCCAGCCGAAGCAAAGATGTACCGGAGAAATAGAAGGAGAAGGGAGAGAGTAGACTGGGACCAAATATACAGAATATTGAAAATATACCGTATGAACCGACAAATGGAAGAGGAGAAGAGACAGATGAGAGAGGAGTCAGACCAATTAAGACGTAAGACAGAAGAAGGTTTTGCAAGACTCCACGAATGGGAAACCCCACAAACAAGAAGGAACCGGAATACAAGATGGTTGAATAACCAACCAGCATGGCGAAACGAAGAGAAGAGGGACTACCGTTACCAGAGATGGGAAGATGAGCGTAGGAGAAAAGAAGCATTCGAAGAGGAATTGAGATACAACAAAATAAGACAAAATGAAGAACTGTTCTACAGACAAGCAGCACAACGGGACGAAGAGGAAATGAGCTATCAGAACCAGAGACGAGAAGATGAGCGGAAGCGAAGAGAAGCTTTTGAAGAAGAATTGAAAAGAGCTAAGAAATCACTAAACGAGAAGAAACCGATAAATGAAGATTTAATGAAAAATAAAGAAAATACTGAGGGAAACGAGAATCACTTTAACGAAAAATTTGAAAACGCCCATAGCAAGAAAGATTCCACGGAACCACTACCAGAAAATATAGATAAGGATACCCAAGACCAAGAGGGCAATAAGAATAACCAGGAGGAGGAAATAATGGGTACCGAACCAGTAATCGAAACAATAATGGAATATGACCATAATGAAACACCTGAATCTTTAAACGAACCCTGTGAAACCATGAGTAAGAACACGAAAACGTCTGAAGGGGAGACTACCGCAAGTGACACCGTAGAAAACCAACCTGAGGGACCCGAACCAACAGAGCTGCTAAGTATCCAGGAGATGATGGTGAAATATAGGAGGTAACAGTTTCCCCAACCCGTAGAGAATAGCTTTGAGAAGGCAAGAGAAGAAATGATAAACGATATTAGACTATGGAGGGAAGAAATGAAAAACAATGGCGAACCAACAACCACAGAAACACCAAGTGATGAAATTGCAGAACAACCAACTTTACAAACTAAAAATAATGGTAAACAAGCAGAAAAGCAACAAGACGCAAAGACATTACCATCTGAAGACAAGCTCGACAGAAACAAAGAAAATATTCAAGACATGGAGATCGACGCCGAAGGTGTAAAGAAGATCCAAATAATTAAGAAAACAGAAGAAAGGAAAGACGAGGACAAACCGGCGATAGAAGAAGTACCCAATGATGAAACCATGGAAGAATTAAGTCTACAAACCAAAGACCAGGCAATAGAGAACCACAGAAGTAAGAAAAAGGAAGAAAGAAGCATAATACGTCCGAAGAAAGTGAGAATTACATGGGAAATATTAGAGATGACTAGAAGAGGCTTAATTAACTTCAGGTACGACCCGAGTAGTGATCACAGAGCAAGAATCAAGGGTAAGAAGTATGAACAGAACTTCATAAAAATATTAAAAGTGAATCACCGTAAAACCGTGAATAAAAACTTAAATAAAAATATAATTAAATTAAATATGCCAACAAGTGAAAGACACCAGACAAGGTTAGTTGATTCCTCAATGAATAACCGACCATTAAAATATTTAACGATAATCCAGATGATGGAATGAATAAAACAATGTTACATACCAGTGACTATATTGTGACGGAGAAGGTTATAAACAATGAGGTATTTAAAGTGAATACTCCTAGAAGAAGGATGCATCGCAGGAAGAAGGAAAACTACCAGAAACAGATGGACCGGATCATTGAAGGATATGCCCAAGCGATCAGAAAATTGCGGAAGGAAAGGAACCAGTCGACGGAGAACTCCAGCCAGAAGACAGGAGACAACGAACCAGAGTTAGAAGAGACACCAGAAGTTAATCATAACAAAAACCAGGAGAACACCAGACACCTGGGTAACAAAGATAATGGGGAGAAGAAAACGAAAGGACAAAAGGTAGCTGAAGATTTGGTCACAACAAAATGGAAGAGCCGAATGATAGTGAGGTACGCGACAGGGTCAGAAAAAAGTCCGAACATAAAGATGATCCAAACGACAAACACACCGAATATGAATGACTACGGCTAAACATTAGAAACCATCAGCCACGGAAGAAAAAGGGACAGATATCAAAGATAACTGAGAGAAGCTACCAAAAGTTAAAGAGACTAAAAAACAATCCGAACTATGTGATTCTATTTAAAGAATATTGAAAAGTATTATGTATAAGGAGATTTATTATAAGATGTAGTATCATAATGTGTACGAACTAAGATGTGTAATATAATAAACAGCTATCAAAAATGGATCTACGAAAACGTAATTGACCCATAATGAACCCAATAGAATGGTGAAGCACAAGAGAACCCCATATATAGACTATTGAATGAACTTATTATAATATAAGAGTGAACTATTTTATCATACTGTGATTATAACAAGAGTGTTTATTATATTAAATATACTAAAGGTATCTACCATGAAAAGGTTAAATAAGTGATAAAGAAAAATATTTATCATATTAAATGTATTGAAAATATCTAATTGCATATAACAAGAATGTTTATCATATTGTATCATAAAGAAAAATGTGCATTATAGTTATATATACCAAACATATCTATTATATCATAAATAAGAACAATGTTTATCATATTAATGACAAAGAAAAATGGTTATTATATTGTATAAAACAAAAATGATTATTACATATGGTATCTAACGAAATGTTTGTAAATAATAATACAATATTACTCTGACTCTTCAAAGGATTAATTTCATAAATGAAATTAAAACATCCAGAATAAAGGTTAACAATCAAACCTTTGAAGGAGTAGAGAAGAAAAACAACAAAGTGTCGAATATTGAAAGGAGATGGATTAAACAAGGAATGGGAATAATTAATTAAGTGATAAATAAAACTGTTTATCATACGGTATAATAAAGAGAAATGTCTATTTATAAATAGCAAAAATGTTTATTGTGTATTGAGTATAATAAGAATGATTATTATATATCGTATCTAACAAAAATGTATGTCAAAAGAATAATATAATGTTACTCTGACTCTTCAAATGATTAATTTCAATAAATGAAATTAAAACGTCCAGAATAAATGTTAAAAAATCAAACATTTGAAGGAGCAGAGGAGAAAAACAACAAAGTGTCGCATATTGAAAAGAGAGGGAATAAACAAGGAATGAGAAAGAATATTAAATAAAAAAGAAAAATGTGTATCGTATAGCATATACCAAGACTGTTTATCATATTAAGTGAATGATAAACGAGAATGATTATCATATTGTATAAAAAAGAAAAATGTCTATTTATGTATAACTAAAATGTTTATCATAATACTACTATTATTAAGGAACAAGAATGTTAATTGAACGATAAAGAAAAATGTCTAGTTGTATATACCAAAAATGTATATCATGTTGTATCTAACAAAAAGGTGTATTATATGAATATTGTAAACCCTGGTAATCCAGGATGATAATGAACCAAAGGTTAAAAAACCCAATATACAAACAATGTTAAGAGTGAAGTATTGTGAACTCACGAAGAATTTAAAGACCAACTGCATAATTATATAGTGATAAATCTAAGTGTGTAATTTAAGAATATTATGATAAACAAAACAACTTACAAACTAGTATAGAAAAATAACAACAAGGCTAATAAATAACATAGCCAATATGTCAAGTTAGAGATAAAATAATGACCTGTGAAGAGAAGTGTAGTAGCTAAAATGATAAAGCACGAAAAGTGATAACAATGAAACCTCTAATACCTTGAATGTTATGTTGAATAAGACATCATATTCTTATATTATTGAAAAAATGAATGATATGTTATATTTTATGTGTTGTGACAGTGCAACTGTTGCTACGTGCAATTTTTATATTGTCCCAGACAGAGATCAGGATTCCTCTGATTCTGAGGACGTGTAGATGAGGAACGGCGGAGTATGGAAGCCAAATAGAGCCCCTCTGATTCCGAACCCATCACAAATGTTAGGGAACCTAAAAACATGTCTAGACCATGCCTAAACAAACGTTTGTCAGTAAATTAATGAGGAAAAAGGACTCCTAGTGAACATAAGATTTACTGAACAATCAATATAACTAAAGATAATGTGAAATACCACCACTCAATTGTTAATGGATAACGTTAAATTGAGTAGGCCAAACGAAATGTAATTAGGAATAAGGATTTTTGATAATAATGTATCGCCTTAATTATGTTAAGATTTAATATTGTACAGTTATAAATAGCTATTAAGTATAATCACAGATGTGTTAGTGTTCAAACAAAGACGTTATAAAGAAAACGCAATGTGAAACACTAAATGTCAAAAGATAGGGAATGCTCGCATTATGCATCGCTAGCAGACGACAGTGAGCAACCATGTTTCTAAACATTCTTTATGAGCATTGTCAAAGAAAACGAGGTTAAAACCTGTGTTAAGCCACATCAAATTGAAGCCCATAAACTAAACTTTAATTTGATGGTAATAACCTCGCGAGCGAAACTATAATAAGTGCGTAGTGCGCGTTAGCGTCATTTATTGTTAAAAAGTAAGAAATTGGTTGGGTAAAACCAACAACAACGGCAGTTGTCAACAACGTTCACCGGACGATGGTTAAAAAACAATACGTCATTTTGTTAAACGGTTATCAGAACCAATCAGAAGAGAGATTATTAAACGATCTTACCACCTAAGCCCTATGAAGCGAGGGGGTATTATATAATTAAAAACGGAGAGAATTCGTTACACTTTTTGTCATCACCTCGAGCGAGACAGTTGTCGCTCGTCACCGCAATATTTTTTAATAACTGAAATTAGTACAACAATAGTAAACCGTTTAAAATTTTCTTCAAGACATTCAACGGTACTGCAATTTACTACAAGGAAGTGCTTCGAAAGTAAAGTGAATATTTTAATTTGTGCGTGATTTTAGAACGAGAGAGAGAGTTTTATAATCAGTATTTAACATAGCCCAGAGTTAGTCAGAAGAGGGCCGACTCTCCGTTCATAGTTCGTGTGAAATGTAATTAACCAGTGGTCATTATAATCCGATCACTGGAGTGTTTTTAATAAATTTTAATCTATTCAATTAAAAGAAAAAAGGTAACACTGTGACATTCATTTTATTTATCTGCTTGCACTGATCATTATTTACCACAAAACTGTACTGACGCAAGAAAAACTAAACTTTCAATCGTATACACCATTTCAATTTACTTAGCGGATTTGTCAATCCAATGTAAGATATTTGTATTAGTCCTAAGTGTTAAAAATATTTGTTAGTAAATAAGTCAGCATAACAAACGCTAACCCGAAAAATAGTTACGAGTTTTAAAAAGAGGCCAAATTATTAATTATTATTATTAACGTCTGTCAAGGCATAGGATAGTTCTTTTTTGTATTTCAAAGAGCCTACCCGTGAGGTATATTATATAATCAAAAGTCAAATTGTTAATAGATATAAGAGTTTATTGTTCTAACTGAGCTAGACCGTATTGTAAACGGACCAAGTAACTTCAGATTTATATTAATGTATCAATTGTACTTTAATTGTTGATTTTATTTTCAAAGGGTAAAATAAACCCAGATTTTATTCAGCATAAACCTTGATCATAATTATTTCATATAGTTAATTGTTAATTAACATTGAGTACAGGGAGATAACTCAGAGTAGAGATTCTACTATATTAGATTTAAATTGTAGTGGAAACATCAAACATTTAAACAAAGTTTAAAGTGAATTTATCAATTCTAAATTTTATTAACTGGTTTTTCATGGGAATTTTCCTAAAATAAACCCATGTGGCGCCCTTATCGTACACAAGGAGTGACATAACCTTGTTGAAAAAGCAAGCTGGTATTAAGCGCATCTTGACAGCTTATATTTTTGGTAAGTGAACTTCAGAACTTCCAGTATCACGAACAGGTACGTGAAAGTGTATATTATTATAAATTGTTTGTCCAGACGAGACTTAACGTTACGTACACTGACGACACTTAATCGAGAAGAGGAGTTCCGCTGCAAGATCGATGCTACGGCTACATTCATCCACCGACCAGCGATTAACTTGTTATTCACTATAATTATCAAACTTTACTAAATAAACAATATCTATCAATTATTACTACAAATATTTTATTTTAAAAAGAGTTCATTTTTAAATTGTAACACGAGATTCGCTGTAACCGAATTTTAACTTAACTTTAAATTAAAATCAAATACATTTAATTTTTAACAGCGATAATATAGTTCTTAACGGCAATCTAGTTATTTTACAAATTGGTGCTCACAACAGTGGGGCATTTTCAACGATAATCAAGTTATGTTAAATAAATTGACGCATACAACGTGTGGCTGAATTACACACGGCAATGCTAGTTCTACTATAAATTGGCGACCAACAGAGTGTGGCTTTAAAAATATTAAACGAATAAATTTTTAATATTAAAATTAAGCCCGGCAAATATAAGAGAACAACCACGCCTCACATACACAGACGTAATAATATATACAAAGCCAGCCGAAGCAAAGATGTACCGGAGAAATAGAAGGAGAAGGGAGAGAGTAGACTGGACCAAATATACAGAATATTGAAAATAGATGGTGAGAAGATGAACCGACAAATGGAAGAGGAGAAGAGACAGATGAGAGAGGAGTCAGACCAATTAAGACGTAAGACAGAAGAAGGTTTTGCAAGACTCCACGAATGGGAAACCCCACAAACAAGAAGGAACCGGAATACAAGATGGTTGAATAACCAACCAGCATGGCGAAACGAAGAGAAGAGGGACTACCGTTACCAGAGATGGGAAGATGAGCGTAGGAGAAAAGAAGCATTCGAAGAGGAATTGAGATACAACAAAATAAGACGAAATGAAGAACTGTTCTACAGACAAGCAGCACAACGGGACGAAGAGGAAATGAGCTATCAGAACCAGAGACGAGAAGATGAGCGGAAGCGAAGAGAAGCTTTTGAAGAAGAATTGAAAAGAGCTAAGAAATCACTAAACGAGAAGAAACCGATAAATGAAGATTTAATGAAAAATAAAGAAAATACTGAGGGAAACGAGAATCACTTTAACGAAAAATTTGAAAACGCCCATAGCAAGAAAGATTCCACGGAACTACTACCAGAAAATATAGATAAGGATACCCAAGACCAAGAGGGCAATAAGAATAACCAGGAGGAGGAAATAATGGGTACCGACCCAGTAATCGAAACAATAATGGAGTATGACCATAATGAAATACCTGAATCTTTAAACGAACCCTGTGAAACCATGAGTAAGAACACGAAAACGTCTGAAGGGGAGACTACCGCAGGTGACACCGTAGAAAACCAACCTGAGGGACCCGAACCAACAGAGCTGCTAAGTATCCAGGAGATGATGGTGAAATGTAGGAGGTAACAGTTTCCCCAACCCGTAGAGAATAGCTTTGAGAAGGCAAGAGAAGAAATGATAAACGATATTAGACTATGGAGGGAAGAAATGAAAAACAATGGCGAACCAACAACCACAGAAACACCAAGTGATGAAATTGCAGAACAACCAACTTTACAAACTAAAAATAATGGTAAACAAGCAGAAAAGCAACAAGACGCAAAGACATTACCATCTGAAGACAAGCTCGACAGAAACAAAGAAAATATTCAAGACATGGAGATCGACGCCGAAGGTGTAAAGAAGATCCAAATAATTAAGAAAACAGAAGAAAGGAAAGACGAGGACAAACCGGCGATAGAAGAAGTACCCAATGATGAAACCATGGAAGAATTAAGTCTACAAACCAAAGACCAGGCAATAGAGAACCACAGAAGTAAGAAAAAGGAAGAAAGAAGCATAATACGTCCGAAGAAAGTGAGAATTACACGGGAAATATTAGAGATGACTAGAAGAGGCTTAATTAACTTCAGGTACGACCCGAGTAGTGATCATAGAGCAAGAATCAAGGGTAAGAAGTATGAACAGAACTTCATAAAAATATTAAAAGTGAATCACCGTAAAACCGTGAATAAAAACTTAAATAAAAATATAATTAAATTAAATATGCCAACAAGTGAAAGACACCAGACAAGGTTAGTTGATTCCTCAATGAATAACCGACCATTAAAATATTTAACGATAATCCAGATGATGGAATGAATAAAACAATGTTACATACCAGTGACTATATTGTGACGGAGAAGGTTATAAACAATGAGGTATTTAAAGTGAATACTCCTAGAAGAAGGATGCATCGCAGGAAGAAGGAAAACTACCAGAAACAGATGGACCGGATCATTGAAGGATATGCCCAAGCGATCAGAAAATTGCGGAAGGAAAGGAACCAGTCGACGGAGAACTCCAGCCAGAAGACAGGAGACAACGAACCAGAGTTAGAAGAGACACTAGAAGTTAATCATAACAAAAACCAGGAGAACACCAGACACCTGGGTAACAAAGATAATGGGGAGAAGAAAACGAAAGGACAAAAGGTAGCTGAAGATTTGGTCACAACAAAATGGAAGAGCCGAATGATAGTGAGGTACGCGACAGGGTCAGAAAAAAGTCCGAACATAAAGATGATCCAAACTACAAACACACCGAATATGAATGACTACGGCTAAACATTAGAAACCATCAGCCACGGAAGAAAAAGGGACAGATATCAAAGATAACTGAGAGAAGCTACCAAAAGTTAAAGAGACTAAAAAACAATCCGAACTATGTGATTCTATTTAAAGAATATTGAAAAGTATTATGTATAAGGAGATTTATTATAAGATGTAGAATCATAATGTGTACGAACTAAGATGTGTAATATAATAAACAGCTATCAAAAATGGATCTACGAAAACGTAATTGACCCATAATGAACCCAATAGAATGGTGAAGCACAAGAGAACCCCATATATAGACTATTGAATGAACTTATTATAATATAAGAGTGAACTATTTTATCATACTGTGATTATAACAAGAGTGTTTATTATATTAAATATACTAAAGGTATCTACCATGAAAAGGTTAAATAAGTGATAAAGAAAAATATTTATCATATTAAATGTATTGAAAATATCTAATTGCATATAACAAGAATGTTTATCATATTGTATCATAAAGAAAAATGTGCATTATAGTTATATATACCAAATATATCTATTATATCATAAATAAGAACAATGTTTATCATATTAATGACAAAGAAAAATGGTTATTATATTGTATAAAACAAAAATGATTATTATATATGGTATCTAACGAAATGTTTGTAAATAATAATACAATATTACTCTGACTCTTCAAAGGATTAATTTCATAAATGAAATTAAAACATCCAGAATAAAGGTTAACAATCAAACCTTTGAAGGAGTAGAGAAGAAAAACAACAAAGTGTCGAATATTGAAAGGAGATGGATTAAACAAGGAATGGGAATAATTAATTAAGTGATAAATAAAACTGTTTATCATACGGTATAATAAAGAGAAATGTCTATTTATAAATAGCAAAAATGTTTATTGTGTATTGAGTATAATAAGAATGATTATTATATATCGTATCTAACAAAAATGTATGTCAAAAGAATAATATAATGTTACTCTGACTCTTCAAATGATTAATTTCAATAAATGAAATTAAAACGTCCAGAATAAATGTTAAAAAATCAAACATTTGAAGGAGCAGAGGAGAAAAACAACAAAGTGTCGCATATTGAAAAGAGAGGGAATAAACAAGGAATGAGAAAGAATATTAAATAAAAAAGAAAAATGTGTATCGTATAGCATATACCAAGACTGTTTATCATATTAAGTGAATGATAAACGAGAATGATTATCACATTGTATAAAAAAGAAAAATGTCTATTTATGTATAACTAAAATGTTTATCATAATACTACTATTATTAAGGAACAAGAATGTTAATTGAACGATACAGAAAAATGTCTAGTCGTATATACCAAAAATGTATATCATGTTGTATCTAACAAAAAGGTGTATTATATGAATATTGTAAACCCTGGTAATCCAGGATGATAATGAACCAAAGGTTAAAAAACCCAATATACAAACAATGTTAAGAGTGAAGTATTGTGAACTCACGAAGAATTTAAAGACCAACTGCATAATTATATAGTGATAAATCTAAGTGTGTAATTTAAGAATATTATGATAAACAAAACAACTTACAAACTAGTATAGAAAAATAACAACAAGGCTAATAAATAACATAGCCAATATGTCAAGTTAGAGATAAAATAATGACCTGTGAAGAGAAGTGTAGTAGCTAAAATGATAAAGCATGAAAAGTGATAACAATGAAACCTCTAATACCTTGAATGTTATGTTGAATAAGACATCATATTCTTATATTATTGAAAAAATGAATGATATGTTATATTTTATGTGTTGTGACAGTGCAACTGTTGCTACGTGCAATTTTTATATTGTCCCAGACAGAGATCAGGATTCCTCTGATTCTGAGGACGTGTAGATGAGGAACGGCGGAGTATGGAAGCCAAATAGAGCCCCTCTGTTTCCGAACCCATTACAAATGTTAGGGAATTAAATAGTAATATGTCAAGGATTATTAATCAAACACTGTGAGGAAAAAATGAAAGAACAATAGAGTTTATCATGAGAATCAAGATGTGTTTAATGATAAAGAAAAATGTATTATTGTAAAACAGGAAATTGTTAGTTTAAGAAATAAAACATGTTATAACTAAATGACTAAGAATATAAGAAACTTGAAAGATACTAGTAAGCTAAAAAATAATACTAGCCAAGAACCAATCTAGCGCAACACACCAACAAACTATTAAACTCAATGCAGAAAAGGAGCAGTAATAGTATAATAAAACCAAACTAAAATGATAATTTCTTCAAATGTAAAATTTCTCTCAAATTATCAATTTTGAGAGGGGAGTATATGTAACACCACAAAATGTTACATAACCTAGACATTCACCAGAAGGGTAAATAAGTACACTGAAATAATAAAAGTGAATAATTTATGATGAAAGTAGCAAAGAAGAGAAGGACCAACAAAGAAGAAAGAAGAAGAAGGACCCCAAGAAGCAGTGAGGAGTACACTGCATGACACTACAACAAATACTATGACTGACTCTAACTAATGGACATGCCAAGTTCACTATAAGCTGTCAAACAAGCCAGTCCATGACATGAATGTAATGTCATGTGTCTGATAAACCAATTAAATAATGACGAAAATAATGTAATATCAGTAACAGCATTTTGGCTGAAAATAAAGGAACCATGACCAGTAAATGACAAAGCCTATGACTAGATTAGCTATGGCCACAATGTGTATTAAAACTAGCATTACAAACCCAGATGTAATATTAGTGAGTAAAAGTAGTTATAAAAGGAAACCTTATATGGATGAATAACTTCCTTATTATATAAAATGTAACTAGTAACAATTATTAAAGCATAAACATATGCTAAAAACATGTCTAGACCATGCCTAAACAAACGTTTGTCAGTAAATTAATGAGGAAAAAGGACTCCTAGTGAACATAAGATTTACTGAACAATCAATATAACTAAAGATAATGTGAAATACCACCACTCAATTGTTAATGGATAACGTTAAATTGAGTAGGCCAAACGAAATGTAATTAGGAATAAGGATTTTTGATAATAATGTATCGCCTTAATTATGTTAAGATTTAATATTGTACAGTTATAAATAGCTATTAAGTATAATCACAGATGTGTTAGTGTTCAAACAAAGACGTTATAAAGAAAACGCAATGTGAAACACTAAATGTCAAAAGATAGGGAATGCTCGCATTATGCATCGCTAGCAGACGACAGTGAGCAACCATGTTTCTAAACATTCTTTATGAGCATTGTCAAAGAAAACGAGGTTAAAACCTGTGTTAAGCCACATCAAATTGAAGCCCATAAACTAAACTTTAATTTGATGGTAATAACCTCGCGAGCGAAACTATAATAAGTGCGTAGTGCGCGTTAGCGTCATTTATTGTTAAAAAGTAAGAAATTGGTTGGGTAAAACCAACAACAACGGCAGTTGTCAACAACGTTCGCCGGACGACGGTTAAAAACAATACGTCATTTTGTAACGGTTATCAGAACCAATCAGAAGAGAGATTATTAAACGATCTTACCGCCTAAGCCCTATGAAGCGAGGGGGTATATAATCAAAAACGGAGAGAATTCGTTACACTTTTTGTCGTCACCTCGAGCGAGACAGTTGTCGCTCGTCACCGCAATATTTTTTAATAACTGAAATTAGTACAACAATAGTAAACCGTTTAAAATTTTCTTCAAGACATTCAACGATACTGCAATTTACTACAAGGAAGTGCTTCGAAAGTAAAGTGAATATTTTAATTTGTGCGTGATTTCAGAACGAGAGAGAGAGTTTTATAATCAGTATTTAACATAGCCCAGAGTTAGTCAGAAGAGGGCCGACTTCCGTTCATAGTTCGTGTGAAGTGTAATTAACCAGTGGTCATTATAATCCAATCACTGGAGTGTTTTTAATAAATTTTAATCTATTCGATTAAAAGAAAAAAGGTAACACTGTGACAATTCATTTTATTTATCTGCTTGCACTGATCATTATTTACCACAAAACTGTACTGATGCAAGAACAACTAAACTTTCAATCGTATACACCGTTTCAATTTACTTAGCGGATTTGTCAATCCAGTGTAAGATATTTGTATTAGTCCTAAGTGTTAAAAATATTTGTTAGTAAATAAGTCAGCGTAACAAACGCTAACCTGAAAAATAGTTACGAGTTTTAAAAAGAGGCCAAATTATTAATTATTATTATTAACGTCTGTCAAGGCATAGGATAGTTCTTTTTTGTATTTCAAAGAGCCTACCCGTGAGGTATATTATATAATCAAAAGTCAAATTGTTAATAGATATAAGAGTTTATTGTTCTAACTGAGCTAGACCGTATTGTAAACGGACCAAGTAACTTCAGATTTATATTAATGTATCAATTGTACTTTAATTGTTGATTTTATTTTCAAAGGGTAAAATAAACCCAGATTTTATTCAGCATAAACCTTGATCATAATTATTTCATATAGTTAATTGTTAATTAACATTGAGTACAGGGAGATAACTCAGAGTAGAGATTCTACTATATTAGATTTAAATTGTAGTGGAAACATCAAACAATTAAACAAAGTTTAAAGTGAATTTATCAATTCTAAATTTTATTAATTGGTTTTTCATGGGAATTTTCCTAAAATAAACCCATGTGGCGCCCTCATCGTACACAAGGAGTGATATAACCTTGTTGAAAAAGCAAGCTGGTATTAAGCGCATCTTGACAGCTTATATTTTTGGTAAGTGAACTTCAGAACTTCCAGTATCACGAACAGGTACGTGAAAGTGTATATTATTATAAATTGTTTGTCCAGACGAGACTTAACGTTACGTACACTGACGACACTTAATCGAGAAGAGGAGTTCCGCTGCAAGATCGACGCTACGGCTACATTCATCCACCGACCAGCGATTAACTTGTTATTCACTATAATTATCAAACTTTACTAAATAAACAATATCTATCAATTATTACTGCAAATATTTTATTTTAAAAAGAGTTCATTTTTAAATTGTAACACGAGATTCGCTATAACCGAATTTTAACTTAACTTTAAATTAAAATCAAATATATTTAATTTTTAACAGCGATAATATAGTTCTTAATGGCAATCTAGTTATTTTACAAATTGGCGCTCACAACAGTGGGGCATTTTCAACGATAATCAAGTTATGTTATAAATTGACGCATACAACGTGTGGCTGAATTACACACGGCAAGACTAGTTCCGTTACAAATTGACGCATACAACGTGTGGCTGAATTACACACGGCAATGCTAGTTCTACTATAATATATATATATATATATATATATATATTGTAACATAACCAGATGTTACATAACCTAGACATATACTATCAGATTTAATAAATACATAACAGTAATGTAAATAGGTAATATAATGATAAGAGTAGCCAAGAAGAAAGGAACCATGGAAGAAGAAAGAAGAAGAAGTGCCACAAGAAGCAGTAAACCTAAACACTGCTTGACACTACAACCATACTATAACTGACACAAACTAATGGACAAATTAAATTCACTTTAAGCTGTCAAGCGAGTCAGTGAATAACTTAAATGAAATGTGACATGTTAATAAAAATAATTAAATAAGAATCCGAATAATGTGATATCAGAATCAGCATTTGGCTGAGAATAAATCAACTATGACTAGTAACTATCAATGCCAAGGACTAAGATTAGATATGGCCACAATATGAGAATGAAGCTGTATTACAGTCTCAAATATACTTATGACAAGTAAAAATGTTTGTAAGAGGGAACCTTATACAAATAAGCTACCTCATCAAAGTACCGGATTGTGAACTAATAAATGTTATTAAGGCATAAATCCGATACAAACGGTATGCCTCAGCAATGCCTAAAACAAACAATCATCAGTAAGGTGATTAGTAGGAAGTACTAGAAGTGTAAATCACATACACTGATCAATCTTTATACCCAAACATAGCGATAAGCATTAGTAATACGATATACGATTAATAGTTCAATTGTTAATTAATAGCACGGAGCAAAATAATGTGAAGCAAAATGTCATAGTGAGTAAGTATAGTTAATAGCAATGTATAAGTTAAGGTTTAATCATAATATTCAGTAAATAAATATCAGTACAGATATAATAGTGTTCTAACATAAACGTTTAAGTGAAAAAACGCGATGTGGAACACAAACAATATTAATAAGAGAGTGTAATCGCCGGCTTCGATTAGCAGACGACAGAGCGAAGCCGAGTACCTGAACATTGTTTATTAAACAACGTCAGTAAAAGTGTAAATAAACCAGTGTCAAACTATATCAAATTGAAGGGGAAAAAATATCCTTTAATTTGATAGCGATACGACCCCGATCGCAACTATAATAAGTGCGTGACAGGCGTTAGCATCATTTCCACAAAATGCATAAGAAATCTGTTTATCAACACTAACAACAACGACGGCTGTCAATCATTCTGGCAGAAGTCGGTTAAAAAACCGTTAGTGACAGTTGAAAAGACAATACGTCACTTTCGTAACGCCTGGCTAAGCCAATCAGAAAATAGCTGAATAAGTAAAACAATCGCCTAAGGCTGATCAAACCATAGGGTATATAAGGAAAAGAGGCTTATTGCCGTTAGACACTTTTTACTTTCATTCGGAGTGGTAGGTGCGCTCGTCTCATCAAAATTTTCTAACTGATAGTTTCATTGTAATAGTGCATCGACGGAATCTTTTCGACAACAACAAAAAGTAACTACAAGATATTCTACAAGGAACCAGTGCGTCTAAGTGCAGTATTATTTTATTTAGTGCGGGAAAATAACGAACAGAAGAAATAATTAAATAATATCATTTAAGGTCCTTTTAGTCAGAAGCGGACCGACATTCTCTGTTCATGTGCGTGTGTAGTGAATAACAATGATCATTATAATCCGATCATTGATGTGTTTAATTGAATTTTAATCGAACGATTAAAAACACAAAGGTAACAGGGTGACAATTTATTCATTACGCCGAGTGCGATAACCTAGATGTTTTGATAAACAAATCTGTACTGACGCATAACACTGAAACATTTTCTGTATCACACCATGTCTGAATTTATTTAATGGATTTGTCAATCCTATTTAAGTTGGATGTTAGTCATAAGTGATCTCAACATATAACTTTGTAAATCATGAACCAAGCGTGACGAACGCCTAACCTATAAAATAGGTTTTATTTTATTTTTATATTAGTAACCTAAAAGGCATTACTAGTCGATATTATATCAGAAAATAATTAGCTATTGTGTAGGCATGAGCATTCTTTTTTGTGTTTCAAAGAACTTACGCCTGAGATATAAATAGTATTAATGTTTAAAGTAAAGAGTATCTGGACTTAACCAGAATTATTGTGTATGCTCTGAGCCAGTTATATAGGGTATGTAACAACATATTTGCAATTGTACATCAATGTATTCTTTTAATGATATTTGTTTGAATTCTCTATCAAGGGTATGAATAAAACCCCATTATTAGCAGCATAACTTGACTTAATTTATTCCTAAAAAACAGATAAATAATTCATTCAGAAGAATCAAAACAACCTTCAGTTGTGATTAAATATTGTTGAATTGCATTGCCATAAGGGCAATAAACACAATTTTAACTTTTTTAAAATTATTATTTGATTCTATTAATGGGTTTTCCACGGGATTTTCCCGAAATAAACCTGTGTGGCGCCCATTATTAAACAAGGTAACCTAACCTTGTAGATAAAGTGAGTTGGTTTTGTAAACCGTCTTGGCAGCTTACACCGTCTGAACTTCCAGAAAACACGAACAGGTATGTGGAAGTGTATTTTATTAATTCTATTGTCCAGACATTACTAGACTTTACGTACTTAGACGACTATCAACCTGGAGGAGGAGTTTCGCTGTTCGCATCAGCAAGACGGTCACCATCAACAAGCGACCAGCTCGTACACTTTATTTCTAAATTTAAACAACATTAGTGTTCGAATAACATTCACGCAATTATTTTATTTTTTTATCGAAGGGAATTCTTTTCAGACAATCATAATTTAGCAATTGTAAACACACTTTTAATAACATCTGATGCTACATTTTAACTATTTTATAAAATTTGTAACTTTCAATTTTCAACAACTACGACCTCTAATATTTTTAATATTTTAAACAGTAATAAACATTAGGATCGTTACAATATATATATATATATATATATATATATATATATATGTGTGCAACCATACTTTACTTTATACTACACTGTTAAGAAAAACACAAAATTTTGGGTTAAAATCAAATAATACAATTTTTGTGTTATATTTCATTAAATTAACACAAAAATTTGTGTTGATTTTAGATTTTTGTGTTAAATTTTTAACACAAAAAATTAAAATAAAATAAAATAAAGGATAGCCAGCAGCAGATGGTTTTGAGTACATGTACCGAATGTAGTGGTACAAGTTGTTTAAATTGTTTGCCTCCTGATGACGAAGATGACCTTATTATTGATGAAGAGGAAGAAGCAGAATGATGCGTTTATGCGTTTAAAAAATATTCAATATTAAAATGAGTAAATATTTTTTAAGCATGTATATGATTAATAATTTTAAGAGTAAAAATACAATAATTTTATGCGTAATAAAAAATACATGACGATTTGATTCGATTTTGTGTTATTATTTCATCTTACAATTAAAGTGAATTTTAAAACCCTTATTTTTAATTAGTCACTATTTTCATATTAAGTCATTGTTTGTAAGTGATCTATTAATACATTATAATTTGCCGATCTCAAAAACATCAAGGTACCATTTTTTGAACGCGCCTTTTGATTATTTACTCTTACAGTAATTTATTTAATTTTAGTGGTGGCTTTTACCCTCAACTAGTGGATGAAAAACATTTCTGGCATCATATTTAAATGTGTCGACCTCAAAAACGCCCAGATACAAATTTTCAGCCGGTTTATTCGATTATTTATTTTAATAGTAATTTTTTTATTATTAGGGGTGGTTTTCACCCTGATATAGTGGATGAAAAACTTTCCTGGCATCTTATTTGAATTTATCGACCTCAAAAACATCCAAACAAATTTTCAGTCGTTTTCTTTAATTATTTATTTTCATTTTAATTTTTTAATTACAGGGGTGGTTTTCACTTTCTTACGTCGTCGCCACGCATATTTGTGTCTACCCTGGACATGGTCTTACATAGTAGCCTTTAATATTGCTCTAAAAACTAATTATACACCAAAACGCGGCATTAAAGCATTAAAAATGCGAATGTTCTTATAACCACCCCCGACAAATTGTCGATATCACCCCAAATATAGAATTAATGTTAATTATCATGTCATATTTACATTCAGCACCCTTCAAACCTCATCCAAACAAATTTGCAGCCTCTAATTCCAATTATTCAGTTCCTACGTATTTTTGTACTTTTGGGTGTGGTTTTCACCCTTTAGGGGTGAAAGTGTACAATTCTTTTTTTTAACTTTGATCTAGGACCCAAATGGAGTGTATAAACAAAATATCACGTTGATACATGTACAGTCAAAATTTTGTTACGTTTTGGCGTTTTTTCCGCTCTCCTTACTGGACTAATATGGCAATCCATGCGACTGTTGTAACATTACACCAAGTTCCTGAATCAAGACGAAAAAGAAACTGAGGTGAAGTATTGATACAGTTGCAGTATTGATATAATGAAGTAGATATTGAACATATTCATCTGATGTCAAAAATATATAAGATGAGGGATAGGATGAGGAAGGACGAAGAAACTCACAAGAATTCACTGTTGTGGCACAGTTACTGATGGATAATGATTTAATTTAGAAAAAAAGGAGTAAGTATACAAGAGAAGGAGGCTCTTCAATCGTACCAATCATTGGTGCACCACTTTCCTCAGCAAGGCGTCTACAGCTTATCTATTGTTGAATAAGAGTTGTCTTATATGTTGAAAGTTTGGAGATTACCAAGATACTTTCTGTAGTAACATATTAACTATAGTCCAGACTAAGGCAGATCTGTGAGAAGATGAGAAGGCACAATCAATCTGTTTGGATGCTCTCTACTGATATCAATGTAGTGTACTACTCTATACAATCACGAACAACATGAGTATCCCCTATAAGTTAATAAGACTCTTAATGAGAGTGATTAAAGTCCACGTCCAAAGTGAAGAATGATGTGTGGAACATCTGTTTCAATAGGTGTAAGACAGTCTATGATAGGATGATCAGCTGGCCTTCCTCTCTTGTTCAGTAATATTCCACCAGTTATTGGGCAGTTAAGCTTTAGTAGATTAAGGTGAACATATACTTAATAAAGAAACACAAATATTTGCCTAAGTAGATAGAATTGCCATTTTTGGTAGACATCCACATGTTACAGAAACCTTTCAAAGGTTATCTAAAGAATGTTTCTATGTGAATAGTTCTGAAGTAGAATCAGTTTCAGTACTTCAAATCAATTATCAAAGAGGACTCTTAGAGAAGAACAAGTGAGAAGATATAAGCAGGATTGTTATGAATGTTTTGTTGTATATATAATCCAGAAGAATAAGTTAATATACTCCTTAACTAAACATATTATGATGCCAATTAGGTACAACATATGACATAGAAACCTGGATTCTTACCAAATTACTGGCAGATCTGCTACAAGAAAATGCTTAGGCTTGTAGGGCGAACATGTGACATTGGAATTTGAAGATAAGAAAAACAGGGAACTGTATGCATCTTATAAGGACTTCAGCTTTAATTCTTCACTATAACATAGAATGTATGCTAACAGGCTAGGTTACAACATAATCAAACATCTTGTTTTCAAATGCTTCATGACGTATCTAGGTGAAAAACTGTAGGCTAACCGAAGAGACTGACACAATAGACACAACTACATACATATTGTTACAGTTACCAATTTTTACGATTAATCAATATGACTCACATTGATAAGAAACCTGCCTTTTTTATGGAAACAAACTGTAGTCAAAGAACAATGAGTATAAAAAAGTAGAATGATAAATTCATAGATAATTTGATAATCAACATTAACTTTTTTCTTGAGAAAAATTCAATAAATCATTTTCAGTCTCTAATTATCAGGGTCTTGAGCTACACATTTGCACACAAAAAGCCTGTATCACAAGTATATTCTTCTGGAAGCTTTTAAACAATCTTATTTGTAAAAGAAACTAACTACTACTGATTTTAATAATAATAATCAATAAAACTCCAGAATATTATTAAACATTTGCTTATTAAGTTAAACCACAGAAGAAAAACAAAACTACTAAAGCAAGGAATACAAAATTGTGCGTTTTCCAAATAACCAAAAAGAAACGTAATAATTGTATTTATCTTAAACAGTCCAACAAATAAAAACTATGTGTGTCAACATCAGTTTGTAATATATCTGTGATACAGTAAAATTACAAAATTTCACTGTTTCCACAACATAAAATTTGCAAGATTCATGAATGTAACATTATATACATGCAAGTTCTACATCAGTTAATAATAAAATCATTACTCGTGACTACTGTTGCCATTACAATATGTTACTCCAGTATTACTAATGTCCTACAAATATATTTAAAATTTGTGTATACTGCGACTGATGTAAGTACAGTATAACTTGCATACTGATTCATAAACACATTGTCTGTGATACCAAACTGACAATTATAAACAAACTTGAATTATAAACACCATGTGTCCTTTGGAATCACATATATGGACTATCTAAAACAAAACTGCTATCAAAACTGTACATTATCTACTGTCCTAGCCAGATATTTTTCAACTTGTAATATGTTCAGTAATTTTTCACTATAGTCAACTTGTCTTATAACTGTTTCCTGAAGCAGTTTTGTAATTACACATTTCTTTTTTGTGATCACACAGCCTTCCTGAGGCAAAAGCTTACAAGCAATTTAAATATTAAATGTTTTATTGCCTTATTCTTCATCCCCTTACATACACACATGTACATCCAGATAATAAGACAACAGATAAAAATGTTTGCTTGGCACTGGTCCTATCAAAGAGGCTAACAGATTATTTATAACTGTCTTAATATGTTGCCTGTGAAAAAAGAAGCTAATACTATTACTGCAATCCACATTGTTCAAAATAGCACTTAAACAATTTGCAGAATAAATGTATTTATTGTTACACAATCCTGTAACTGGCTAGTGTTAAATGACACTGTCAATTTAAATCTCCAACATAGTTGGATAGACTATCAACCATTAAGAGTTTTTTACTCAGAGATAAAACATTAAGCTCTGTCTTTTAGAATTTTGCATTTGCTGTACATCTAATCTGCATACTCTTTGCTACAATAACCAATCATATTTTGTTGTCAGTGCTGAATACTGGTAGTGATTCTTTAACTTCATTCAACAGACTGGGGATCATAAGTTTATCAGTATATCACTACTAATGCTGACACTCATACAAACATAAATTTGTCAATTAATTATTCTGAAACATGTAAATGAAACTACAGATTTTATAACTTGGACAGCACAAAATAGTTTTGAAGATATGCTAAGTTGTTTTTTCATTAGTTTTATACCCACAGTTGCTTGACATTCCACGGGAATACTAAAAAGGAAAAAACAGAACAGCAGATGTTTTAAGTGAGGAAGAACAGGTCTTAAAATGGATTATAATTGGGCATGTTCACACTTACATTTGAGAGTAGAGTTTGCAACAAAGAATTGTGGAAGCAAATGGAGGTAACTTGCTCCATCCTGGAAAATAAGAGACTGCACTGTATGGCCATGTGAATACAATTGATAAGGAATGATGGCCTTGTTATATATATAATAATATTATATATATGTATTCTATATTTGTGTTGTCTATAATAATATTGTATATGTATTAATGATGATCTATGATACAATAAAGCATGGCCGTGGCTCGCATTATTAACCTAAACCAATCAGGATCGACCTGATACTCTCATGTTATTTTGTACAGTCTTAATTTCAGTGGGTTATCGAGTTGTAATAGAGACCCAGGATAATACTCCAACGACCACGGTCCGTATATACAATTCATATAGTGTAGTTATTTAACCCACCATCCTTATATGTATAGAGAAGACATTACAGTGGCGACGAGGTTATAACAAGAATCCATAGGTGCCAATACACGTGTTCAATTGTGCCGTAATTGTGTGAGATTGTGTTTGTGACCCGTAGGACGTTTCTTCACTATTTTTAGATAAGGTGGGTGTGGTACAAACATCGAACATAATGTTCGGGAGTATCAGTGAGTTTGACGCAAGTCAAGAAATGTGGTTGTCTTATATAGAACGGTTTGAATTATTTTGTGACTGTAATAAAGTAGAGAGTGAGAAGAAAGTAAGCACGCTATTGACTGTAATAGGTGTAAAGACATATGCTTTAGTAAGGAATTTATGTACACCTGACAAACCGGCTACAAAGAAATTTGAGGACATTGTCAAGATCATACACGAACATTTGTATCCAAAACCTTCATTTATAGCTGAGCGATACAAATTTAGCAAGAGAAATCAGTTGGAAAACGAGACTGTTTCAGAGTATATTGCAAGTCTTAAGCAATTGTCGATCCATTGCGAGTTTGGAACATCTCTTAGTGACTACTTGCGAGATCGACTGGTAAGCGGCATACGCAGTGAGTCGACCAAGCAGAGACTGTTGCCGGAAGCTTCTTTAACCTATGACGAGGCGGTTAGAATCATCCTATCGGTGGAAACGGCGGAGATGAATGCGTCTGTTCTGGTGGCCAGTGACAACGCCGGGGGCAGCGGCCAGTTGCAGCAGATGGCAGCATTTCAACGTCGGAATGCCGGGGGCAGTCCACAGCAGAGGAAACCACGAAAAAAGGGCAGTGGTCACAACAACCAGCGACCGAGTGGCAGCAGTTACAACAAGCAACAAGTAAAGTGTTTTTGTTGTGGTAAAGTAGGGCATGTCTCTAAAGAGTGCCATTTACGCGGTTGTGTGTGCAACAATTGTGGAAAGAAAAATCATATTGCTTCTGTATGTAGATCCCGCCAGTCTGAAGGTAAATCCATAACATTTCATAGTAGTTATAAGAAGGGGAACAAACATAACTATGTAGGGGTGGATTGTCAACCTGTAGAGACATTTGAAGGTACTGATGAAAACCTAGACGGTGTTGCTAACCTATATGAAATTAAAACAATTGTTTTCAGGGATAGGCCTAGTGATAAGCCTAAGTTAACTAGCCTAAACTCCTTAAGAGTTGACCCTATTAAAGTAGAAGTGAACATTGAAGGGAAAAATATAGCTATGGAAGTAGATACTGGGGCTAGTGTAAGTGTATGTAACCAGGACTTTTATAACACTAATTTAAATTCACTGAAATTGTTACCAACTAATCTGTCCCTTAGCTCGTATACTAACGACCCCATTGTCCCTATAGGTAGGTTAGGTGTCTCAGTAGCCTACAAAAATGTTCAAACTAAACTAGATTTGTATGTCATTGAAAAGGGTGCTCACCCTCTCATGGGGCGTGATTGGCTTCAAGCGTTAGGGGTAGAAATTTCATTTCAACCTAACTTGTTTTGGCTAACTAACCCTAAGTCAACTGTGGAAAATGACAAACATTCATTGAAACCAATGTAAAAAAATTAATTCAAGACTTTCCTGAGGTTTTTACCGATCAACTGGGCGAATACAAGGGTGACCCAATTAAACTTAAACTAAAAGAAAACGCAATACCAAAATATTGTAAACCAAGGCCTTTGCCTTTTACTCTGAAGGCCAAGGTAGAGACTGAACTTCAACGCTTAGTTGATGCTGATGTTTTGTGTCCAATAACTAGTAGCGAGTATGCAACTCCTATTGTAGCTGTTTTAAAAAAATGTGGATCCATTCGTATTTGTGGTGATTATAGAGGCTTAAACAAGAATCTAGAAATAGAGCGTTATCCGTTACCTAGAATCGAGGAGTTATTTACGGAATTGCAAAAGGGTAATAGATTTAGCAAAATAGATTTAAGCCAAGCCTACATGCAACTTAAGTTAGATCAAGAGTCACAAAAACTATGTACTATATCTACTCATAAGGGGTTGTTCTCCTATAAGCGGTTGCCATATGGTATAAATAGTGGGCCTAGTATTTTTCAAAAAAAAAATTGACCAAACTTTGCAAGGTTTGCCAGGGGTAGTATCTTTTTTAGATGATATCTTGATTTCCGCACCTGACAAGGAAACTCATGTTAGGAGACTTAGAGAAGTATGTAAGCGACTTTCCTCAAACGGTTTTACAGTTAAGGAAGAAAAGTGTGACTTTTTTGCAAAACAATTAGAGTATCTCGGGTTCATTATAGATAAAAATGGTTTACATGCTTGCAAGTCTAAGGTTAAAGCAATCGTTGAAGCGCCTGTTCCTCAAAATGTAACTCAAGTAAAAGCCTTCGCAGGGCTAGTGCAATATTATGGTAAATTTGTACAAAATTTAAGCGGTATTATGAGTCCTATGTACAATCTTTTGAGGAAGGACGTACCTTTTGTTTTCGATGAAAATTGTATGAAAGCCTTTAATAAAGTCAAAGAGTTGCTCACAACAGCACCAATATTGGCTCATTATGACCCCAATGCGCGAGCCGTACTAACGGTGGATGCAAGCTCAACAAGGCTAGGTTGTGTATTAAGTATCATAGATTCTGAGGGCGCTGAGCATCCTGTTTCATTTGCTTCTTGTACGCTCTCACTCGCTGAGCGCAACTATTCTCAAATTGACAAGGAGGCAACAGCCATAGTTTTTGGTGTCAAAAAGTATCATCAATACTTGTATGGTAGACATTTTACTATCAAATGTGATAACAAGCCGTTACTAAGTATTTTTGGGTCTAGAAAGGGTATTCCAGTGTTTGCAGCAGGCAGACTACAGCGCTATGCTTTGTTTTTATCAGGGTATACTTTGACATAAAATATGTCAAGTCCGAGGAAAATAGCGCCGATGCACTGTCGCGCCTACCTTTAAATGTAAAGCACAAAGATGTAACAAATGACGAGTTAGCTTGGGTAGGGACGTATTTGCATTGTATTAAAGAAAGTTCAGTTCCTATCGATTGTGAGCAAGTAAAAGTAGAGACACAAAAAGACAAACTGTTAAAAAAAGTGTACAACTTTGTTATGTATGGTTGGCCTAACTTCCTGTCGGGGGAAGATAGGGATCTTCAGGCGTTCTATCAAAGACGAGACGAGCTAACTGTGGAAATGGGTGTAATTATGTGGGGATATCGGGTTGTAGTGCCTAAATCCCTTCAGGAATTCATTTTAAAAGAGCTTCATGTCTCTCACATGGGCATTGTTAAGATGAAGGGTGTTGCCCGTAGTTATGTTTATTGGCCAAATATTGATTCAGACATTGAGAGTATTGCAAACAGTTGCTCTTCTTGCCTTATGGAATGACCCAGACCAGCAAAAGCAGAATTACATGTATGGCATTATCCCAGAAAACCATGGGAGCGTCTACATTTAGATTTTCTCGGTCCAATGAAAGGAAAAATGTATTTAATAATAATTGATGCTCATTCTAAGTGGCTTGAGGTTTTCGAAACGGCCTCAACTGCGGCCCATCTGGCAACTGACAATTTAAGGTCATTATTTGCAAGGTTTGGTTTGCCCCTGGTGGTTGTCAGTGATAATGGCCCGCCATTTAATTCTGCTGAATTTCAAAGGTTCCTGGGAAACAATGGTATAAAACACAAAACGTCTGCACCATATCATCCACAGTCAAACGGGCAGGTGAGAACTCAGTGAAATATATTAAATACAAATTACGAGGTGCATTTAGAGACAGTGTAAATGTATCAGTAGCGCTAAGTCGAATTCTATTCGATTATCGCAACTCAATTAATGTAACCACTAACGAGACGCCAGCTAAATTAATGTCTGGCAGAAATCTAAGAACCAGGTTTGATTTGTTGAGACCCAATCTCAGCAATACTGTAGCACAAAAACAAGAAAAACATAAATCTTACTTTAGAGGTAATAAAACTAGGTATTTGTACTTAAACCAATCTGTTCTAGTAAGGGATTATTGTTCAAAAAATAAATGGGTTGAAGGCATTGTGATAAAACAACTTAGCGATGTCATATATATAGTAAAAATAAGTATTGGTATATTGTGGAAAAGGCACATAGACCAAATAGTTGCTACAGATACTGGTGGAGTAGGCTTAGATGTAAATAATCAGACAAGGGATGTCGGCGAGCAGCTGGAAATTGACTATCCTAGTCAGTCAGCTGATGGTCCTTCTGCTCATGCAGCCTCACCCCGCACACCTACCAATCATAGACCCGCTGACGTCACTCCTCGTCCCTTACGACATTCGCTCACAGCTGTTCACTCTCCTAACCCCTCTCCAACTCGACCTATCAACTGATCAGCTAACAATGTAAGCAAAGCTCCTCACCTTTTGTTGTTAGACACTCACACAGAGCTCGTAAGCCAATTGACAGACTGGATCTGTAATTACTTATTGTTATCATTTTGTGCTATTTCTATCATGTTATTGTCTTGGTGAATAATTATGTTGTTTATTACTTTATTGTGCTAAGGGTTATTTCATTCAGTATGTATCCTACTTGGAATTGAACATTAACTTAACTCAATGTAATTTTCAATTTGTTCTAAATTTGGTAGGAAGGTGTTATATATATATATATATGTATTCTATATTTGTGTTGTCTATAATAATATTGTATATGTATTAATGATGATCTATGATACAATAAAGCATGGCCGTGGCTCGCAGTATTAACCTAAACCAATCAGGACCGACCTGATACTCTCATGTTATTTTGTAGTCTTAATTTCAGTGGGTTATCGAGTTGTAATAGAGACCCAGGATAATACTCCAACAACCACGGTCCGTATATACAATTCATATAGTGTAGTTATTTAACCCACCATCCTTATATGTATAGAGAAGACATTACAGGCCTAAACAGTTATCAGAATGGCAACCAGTACTTGAAAGAAAGACGGGAATAATGGCTTTAACATTAAAGCTATTGAAGTTAATGAATAGCTAACTTCTATATGGCAAAAGCTATGGAAGTCAGAGGTTTAGAGGAGACATACTGAAGTGACATAAGGCTACAGGGAAGAAAGAAGAAGAAGAGAATGGCAAAACTTTAGGTGGAAAGAAGAAGAAGACAACAAAACAGCTCCTTTTCTGTGATCACAGACACAGTATTTCCTTGATATACATTGTTAATTCAAAATTAAATTTATTTTAAAAAATTATGCCAGGATCGTTTGTTTCACAACTTACTGACAGCTCATACACTTCATGTATCTAGTATGTGACGAAGGGTAAGTTGTTTAAACAATTTTGTAGACAGTTTTACTAATTTCTGTATTTATGCTACACAAACAAACATATATTACATATGACAGAAATTATAGATACATTATGTATTTTGCTACAATCAGAAATTATAAGTTTATAAAGAATATACACAGATTTCTAGCTTACCTTTAGCAGCATATATGGGCAAATATTACAGAATGTTTAACTTTTTCTGTACATTATGTGTGTGCTTTGTACTATCTCCTACAAAGTGTTGATAAAAGTGTTCTTATTATTCACTACTTACATTTGAATTAACAGTAATAATTACTTCTGCAGAAATATAATGTTTATACCATAATGTTTAACACTGTGTATGTGTACTGTGTTAAGTTACACTGATTCTGAATTTTAAATGTAAACAAGTTTATTTTTTATTAAACAATTATAAGTATTTTTCTGGAATTATTAGATAAATGATCAATATGTACATACTGGTTTGTTTCATTGTGGAAAGTTTTCTATCTATGATAAAATGTACAGATTTACTATCATAATTTGGAAAACATCAGTTCTCTAGATAACGTTACACTGCTACGGTATTCTGTATAGGTTACTTGTTGAAAATATAACAAAATACAACAATACAAGACGAATTTACAATTTATATTTTGACGTTACACATTACGTTCAGTGGTTGTGAAGTTCGTATGTCTATAAAGCTTACCATGTGTAGAAGTATCTGGCACGTTTCTTTTAAGTGTCCCAGAAAAATTTCGAATATTTTGTTTTAAATTCGCAAACTTTCCTAAAGTATCTTTGCTCGTTTCATTTATACTGGTGCAAGGATTCGATTCAAGCTTTTGTTCTACATTATTTGCTTCAACTTGCGTCATATTACAAAAAAGGCGAAATACCTATTATTGCACTCTGAGAAATCAGTTTCAGCACAAAATAATAAAATTATATATTCATTACTTCAATAAATGATATCAAATGCATTTTCTTGAAATACTGATTCCACAATCTGACAATAGTTGAATACTTAAACAAAAAATTACTTTGAAAGAATCGGAGGTATTGATACCAAATCAGTGCAGACGAAATTATACATAATCAAAACATAAACAAAGCATAACCTATACCGAAAACAATACACAACTATGAACTTGTTTAGCAGTGATTGACGCAAAGCTATACTTATAAAAAAAAAAAAAAATAAACCTATGTCACTTCACAAAACAATAAAAACTACAACACGAACGCACGCAGAGCGACCTTCTCTGCTGCGTTACATGGACTGAGCGGACTGAAACCACAACATCGGAAATAGTGTTTGGAACAAAGTAAACGCCACAGCGACCAGCCAGCCTTTGAAGGCCAAACTTAATTTAGCAGCTGATCCAAGAGATGGGGCGGTATCTTCTGTTTAGTAGCTATTAAACATAGGAATTTGATTTCCTCTTGCACGAGAAAAATTTGTTATAAATTTGGATGTATTTGTGGTTCTGCTTCATACATTAAAATCTACTTTGGTTTGAATTAAACGTCTGATAAGTGAGTCACTTAAAGTTTTTGTAATAATTTCATAATTAAATGTAATTACGCATTTACAAAAATTATTCCGATTTTTTACAAAAATGTAAACTTTTTATTCTCTAAATGAAAGTTGCATTTGCTTAAGCCATCTGAAATACTACAAACCAATTCTTGTCATGACGCACATGCCCACAAGCAAATTGTACCGTGTACCTTTCAGACTTCAGACTACTTGATAGGTGTGAAAAGTAAAAAGATGGATAGATAGGCCTAAATATAGTATAGACTATAGATAAATATAAGTATACATAAATAGATGGATACAGGAAGTAAAAAGATGCTTTTCTTTTCCCTTATCCGTTTACTGTGGTAGAATAGGGAATAAAATGAGTACTTTCTGTAAAAGCTATTTTTTTTTTAAATACTGCAAGTTTTTAACAACTGCTGTACTATTCTTGGTAAATATTTACCTGTGCTACACCATACAATCTTGAAGTGAAATATTTTTTTTTTTATTCTTCTATGTTATATAAACACGCGACAATTAATTTTAAACGGGGGTCGAAGCTATTTACGAAGAAAAAAAATAAAATAAATACTCCCATAAGGATGCATGCAAAAGTGAATGATCGCCATATTGACTGTGTAGACGGTGAGCCGAATTTGACTGGAAATCATGTTGATGCGTTTCCAAAACAAAATTTACATGATTCTTACATGTTCAAAATTGCGTTGAGCCCAAACGGCGGTTTAAAGCTTTGCGTTGAGCCCACCGCGAGTTTATTATTAGTAACCTCGGAGGCGCCGAAGGCGCCGTAGACTAAAGCATGTGCGGTGAGCCGGCTACCCAAAATCACTCTCAGCGGTGGATACTGTAGGAAACTGATGAGTCGGCCACCCACGAGTCTGAAATGTAATGCTTTGCGTTGTAGGCAATTGAATTACGTTAAGGCAAAATGTAGTGGTGATCCCACTAACTACTCAGTTAATATGGCGTCTGGTGTAGCACAGGTAAATATTTACCCTATTCTTTTATAAACTGTCTTCACTAGAAAACAAGCTTAAAGTGTATGTGTGTGTGATTAATTTATTCACTATTCTGAAGGCAATAACTTTTTGGATGTAGATTTTATTATATTTTATAAGTGCAATTATGAATACTGCAGTCCTTACAAAACCTTATTTAATTGTTTACTGAAATAAAATTATTTACCGGTATATGGCAATAAAATTAGTGCTCAGATAAACTTGAATAAAAGCTCTTTTTGTAACGGAAATTGTCTTGATATTATGTTAGTAAAATTTTATCAAACCTTACTAGTAACTACATCTGTTTCATACATATTTGGTCTAACTGTAACTGTGTAGCCTATACATACTATAAACAGTAAACTAAACTAAACTAGGGGTAATAATTCCGATTGACACCCTTGTCTGGAAAAGCCACGAAACCTGCAAAAACCGATGTTTTTGCAGGTTTTACATAAACTACAGACCAAAAATAGGTGCGGAAGCGAATAATCCGCAAAAATTTATTTTGGGCCTAAATAACGTAAAAATACGTTATTGCGTATTTTACGTGAAACATACGTATAAACAAAATTATGCATCACTATTTTTGAAACAGAACTCAATGCTGTAATGTCCAACGGCACCGCTGGTGCCGCTCGGCCCGTCGGCGGGCCTCAGTCTATTCACGCGCGAATAGACAATCTCTAGACCGCCCGTCTTCGGGGTTTCGCTCCTCAGACCTTATTACACAATTCTCAAGTCATTAATAACTCCAAGTGGTGTGTGTGTGTGTGTATATATATATATATATATATATATAATACAGTATATTCATATGTTACATATAGGCCTATCATTTGTCTAACATCTAATCTCTGCGCACTAGCAAATGAAGGCATACCTGTGCTTGAGTCAGTATTTTTACTACCTCAGTAAGCAACAGAAAATTTGATGTGATCTTCTACACAACCGAGTTTTCATGTGGTACTTGCATTTACAAACAGCATGAAGACTGCGAGAGTAAATATTTGTTAATTGTAACGTTATTCTGCATCTAACATGAATAATAGAATACACTATGTAAGGTACGTTATTGTGTTGCAGTGTTGTATTGCTATAAGTAAGTTTGCATTTTTTTTCTCAACTTGCAAATAAAAAGTTCAAGTTTTTCGTTTCCGCACCTAGGCTTGACCTGTAGTTTATGTAGAAACACAAAAAACCCGTTTTTTTTTTTAGGTTTCGTGGCTTTTTCAGACAAGGGTCTATTACCGGAACTATTACGGTACCCTAAAAATGATTAACTCATATTATTAAAATGAAGTGACATTATGTTTTCATAAACACATGTTTGAATTTGATTTGTATTTTTTGTTGTTGTTGTATTTGTATCTTCAATATTTAAAGTGAAAATATGAATAAATATGTAGGTAAATTTACACACACGCACAACAAATACTTAAAATTTATTTAGACTTTATAAACTTACATTGTATTAAATCTTCGTGGATTTTGTTGTTCACATTCTGAGGTTGATAATCTTCACTTCGGAAGTTCAGCATTAATAAATTATTCATTTTATTCAGATAACATTGCTCTGTATACTGTTACTCTGCATTCAGAACTGCGTGGTGATTCATAGAAGTGCTAAACAGTTTCCTAATTGTTCTTTTTGATAATAATTTATATTGCTATCTCTTACTATCACATATCTGTTATCAGTTTTATTTGCAGTTATACCAGTTTTGACTGTAAAATCTATTTAAAATTAATTGATTTACAAAAATGTTTGTTAACAAGCAGCTGAAAGTATTGACAGATTTATATATTAAGTTGAGAGTACATTCATTCTGACTGATAGCATAGTATATAGCTTATCGTATTGTAAACTAATTGCTAACAACACCATAATAACAAAAAGTGTTGTATGATATACTAATAACCAAATTAATAAGTTTTCAACAGATACTGACTTTATATTTTAAGCATATGGGTCTACTTAGAATTGAATATTATTAATGACAAATACTCACTGCCAAATAGTTGCTATTTCATTTTGTAATCCAAATTTTAGAGCTTCTTAGTTACAGATTACCCAAACCCAGTTTCAGAGTTCCAAATTTGGCAAAGATAAGTTCACAAAACAAATATATTCACTTCAGAGTTGCAGAATATATGCTCAGGTAATTTGATATAAACTACATTCATTAAGAAAGAAAAGACAAATTTAGTATTCTATAATATCTGTAGATGAAGCACCTATTCCTAAAGTAGGGGTTAATAAGATTTGTTCAATGGAAAGATGGGAACATGATCAAATGTATCTAAAGTTATCTAAGGTGGTATTTTAAAATTTGTAAGATGTGCTCAGATAGTAGCTACATGTTATAAATATATCTCATAGATTGACTCTTTCCTTTTTCATAAATTTTGTGGAATATTATATATTTTCCTGTATAGCATACATAAAACTATTGAATATATTGTTTATTTAAGCGATGCCCGTAAGTTTTGTGTTACCTGATGACTGTGAAATATAATATGGTATTATTTTTTAATGAATTTTATAAAAGAATATGATTGATAAAATATATGAGTTTGGATGCTTAATATAAGACAAGGAAATACACATGATGGTACTAGATACTCAATACATCATAACTCTATAAGACTGAAAGTTCCACAATTCTATTTTCTCTACCTGAGCCTAAACTTTTAGTTCTCTAAAACTTGGCAGAAATTATTATTTGGATTATTGAGAATCATGTTCACATTATAAAAAATTCTGTGTGTTTTTATTGTTTTTATATTGGTATGATAATGGATAGATATATGCGAAGCATTTTACCATTCCCTCTTTAGAAATCATAAGATGAACAACTGGATCTTACAAAAATAATGTAGAGTACATAACAATAAAGCCTACAAGATAAAATTAAAATTGTTTTTAAGTAAATAAAAGAAGAATAAAATATGATTTTTGTTTGGTTGCCACCTTAGGTTTTACATTTAAGCTGCTGTGTTAGAGACTAATTAACATCTGTTATTGTGCATTTGGAAAACACATAAATAAAAGAGTGACTCAGAACACATTATGGGCATTTTACTTAGTTAAAATGTACAAATTTTAAAGTTTTTACACTACTAGTCTGTGCTCTGCAGTATACATGTGAACATTAGTAGAGGTAATGTGTGATTTGTATCATCATGTTATGAATCAGGTCATATTCAATGTACAATGTCATACTTTGTAGTTATCTAGGCTAATTAAAACTTACACTCTGGTTTAAAGCAGTGTAATTAGCTATATCTGAAGATTTATCTGAGTGTGTTATAATTTAAATATTGTCAGTCTAAGGAGATCTGAAGAGGCTAAAGCTTTATCTACTCCCTCTCTTCAAAGTTATAGTTTCATAATGGTAAGTTATTGTTTAAAATAGAATTGTTTTAAAGTATATTATTATTAAATAATTTATTCTAAAAATATGATGTTAATAATGTAAATAATAATGGTAAGCACTGTAACTGTAATGGTAATAAAGAATACTGTTTTTATTTACTTATCATACATTATCCTATTACCATGCAATTGTGAAGGGTAGTAAAGAGTATTACTAATACTTTGTAATAACTGATTAAACATTGTTCTTCAAACAATGTTTTTATTAACATTACAAAATATTATTCTAAGCACTTGAAAAGGCATAACAAAATAATGAAAATACATAGAGAAGAGCCAGTCAGTTATACCTCTTCTAATACTTTGAATATGAAGATATGTACGCCCATTAAAATTTGTACCTAAAACTCAACACAACTGTAACATCATTGAGGTAGGTCCAGTGGATCATAACAGTTCAGCTAGTTGCTGTTTAATCTAGGTCTGTGAACATTTAAACCCAATAACCTTAAAACATTTATGAGCAAGGAAACAATAATGTAAATTAGGGATGTCTTTATACTTGTAAAAGAGTGTTATGAGCCAAGTTGAATTCTTATGTTTAGTTCTGTACTATACATCAAATTAGTTTGTAAGAACAAATTAAAAAATCCTTTAATGCCACTTCATTTACTTGTGGACTGGAGTTCCTGTTCTCTAGCTAAGTTAATTTAGACTTTAGTGATCTAACAGATGGTGGGATTGTAGTTGTTAATATTGTAACATGACATAAGATAGCGCAAAATACCACTAATGATTAATAAAAGAAAAAGCAGAAGGTAGGAAAAAGGTTAAAAAACTTATAACTTGAAGATTAATGACCCAACTACGAAATAACAATTGATTAAGAAACTGACTATGACTTGACCCAATAGATTGGAGAAAACAAGAAAGAAGGAACGAGAAACCAAAATGTAACCCAAAGTATGACCACGATCATTGTAACCCCTAGATATAACTAACAAATAATGTGTAAAGTAAATGCACTAAAACAAATAGGGCATAAATAAGATGTCAAATATATAAACTATAAAAAATAAACTAGAGATATTATGTATGTTAAATGAAAGGAAAAGAAACATGAATGTATAAATATAAGATAGGAAGTTAGAAATAAATATCGGTATGGAGAACCATACATGACTTCCATATTCTAAGATTTATATTTAAAATCATTTTCAGCCAAACAGCCAGGCTGTGTCTTACCTGCCTTTTTATTGCTGTATTAAATGAAAAATATTATATTACATTAAAATGAAAAAATTATAATTTTATTGCCTGGCAACAAAATTATTTTATTTTTAACAATTACCATTGTTTCAAAAAGTTTAAATAAATTTTCAAGTACTTTACTCTTGTTAAAACGTAAAAGGTTGCAGGTAAACTAACCCTTCCCCTTAACCGATCTTCACCAAAATCGAAAGTCATTGAGACCTCTACAATTCAGGGACGTATGCAAAAAATTATTTGATTCTGTTTGAATTTGCGGCTGTTATCGTTTGCCATAGAAAATACGCTTGATAAAAAAACGTTGCAGGTAAACTACCCCTTCCCCTTAACCGATCTTCACCAAAAACAATAGGTCTTGAGTACTCTACAAATCAGGGCTGTATGCAAAACATTATTTGATTCTGTTTGAATTTGCGGCTGTTATCGTTTGCCATAGAAAATAAAACGTAAAAGGTTGCAGGTAAACTACCCCTTCCCCTTAACCGATCTTCACCAAAAACAATAGGTCTTGAGTACTCTACAAATCAGGACTGTATGCAAAACATTATTTTATTCTGTTTGAATTTGCGGCTGTTATCGTTTGCCATATAAAATACCCTTGTTAAAAAAACGTTGCAGGTAAACTACCCCTTTCCCTCAACCGATCTTCACCAAAAACAATAGGTCTTGAGAAATATACAATTCAGGGCTGTATGCGAAACATTATTTGATTCTGTTTGAATTTGCGGCTGTTATCGTTTGCCAAAAAAAAAAAAAATTTCCCTTGATAAAAAAAACCGTTGCAGGTAAACTACCCCTTCCCCTCAACCGATCTTCACCAAAAACAATAGGTCGCGAGTACTCTACAAACCAGGCCTGTATGCAAAAAATTATTTGATTCTGTTTGAATTTGCGGCAGTTGTCGTTTGCCATAGAAAATACGCATGATAAAAAACGTTGCTGGTAAACTACCCCTTCCCCTCAACCGATCTTCACCAAAAACAATAGGTCTTGAGTACTCTACAAATCAGGGCTGTATGCAGAAAATTATTTGATTCTGTTTGAATTTGCGGCTGTTATCGTTTGCCATAGAAAATACCCTTGTTAAAAAAACGTTGTAGGTAAACTACCCCTTTCCCTTAACCGATCTTCACCAAAAACAAAAGGTATTGAGAACTCTACAATTTAGGGCTGTATGCAAATAATCTTTTCATTCTGTTTGAATTTGCGGCTGTTATCGTTTGCCATAGGAAATACCCTTGTTAAAACATAAAACGTTACAGGTAAACTACCCCTTTCCCTTAACCGATCTTCACCAAAAACAATAGGTCTTGAGAACTCTACAATTCAGGGCTGTATGCGAAACATTATTTGATTCTGTTTGAATTTGCGGCTGTTATCGTTTGCCAAACAAACAAAATTACCCTTGCTAAAAAAAAACCGTTGCAGGTAAACTACCCCTTTCCCTCAACCGATCTTCACCAAAAACAATAGGTCGCGAGAACTCTGCAAAACCGGGCTGTATGCAAAAAATTATTTGATTCTGTTTGAATTTGCGGCAGTTATCGTTTGCCATAGAAAAAAAATCTAAGACAGACAGACACACAGACAGACAGACACACAGACAGACAGACACACAGACAGACAGACACACAGACACTTTTCGGAAAACGACTTTTTTTCATGTTTTGAGTGTAGTAGAATCAGAATCTGCAATAATCTCGAACACGATTTTTTTTGCCATCACCATACTTCCATTCCTTAAGGAATATGGAAGTAAAAATACCCTATTAAATAATAAACTAGTTCAAAAGCAAGTAAAAAATATAATTGAGCTGAATAAAGACAATCATTCAAGACAAAAGTGACCAATGTGAAATGAGAATAAAACAAATATTAATGACCAATAACCACCCAGTGATACTAAACTAAATAAACAATCAATATGTGAAATATGAAGTGAAGGATATGAATAAATAAATAGAAAAAAGTGACAATGATCTATGTAAATAACATAGTGTGAAAGTGAAAGTGATGATAAATAAAGAAACCTCATATGAAAGGAAAAGTGCAGTGTAGGTGTATACAGTATAAAATACAATAAGAAGCAGACTATAGTAATATAGCAAAACAGTCTTTAATAGAATATTATCTAAAAAGTATGAACTAATTGTACCATTTTTAATTTAAGTGATAGTAAGTAAGAATTACAAAACATAAGGTAAAAGTTAAGTTATTAGAGTGGAAGATAGGAGAAGCAGACACTATATTTTAGTGAAGGAGTTTGTAAGTGAGTTATATTGTTTAAGGTACTGTTAAAAATTATTATTATAAGAGTTTCGTTATTGTAAAAAAAAGCATAGAATTAATTAACTTAGAAGATAGGTGAGATAGAAGTAAGAAACCAATAACAGAAGTTTAATTTCAGGCTTGGACCTGGTAAGAAAATATTTTAATAATAAATGGTGTGTTGTTAAAAGCACCAATGTTTTTTGTTTATCTGTTTCTATAAAAAAAATGTTCAATGAACCAATAAATAAAGTTTATGAATATTGTAAAGAATGTTGAATAGGAGTATTGGGAAACCTAGGATTTAGGCCTAGCATGAAGTAAGGAATTTTGTAAGTTTAAAAAGAAAACAATAACCAAGGGTCAATTAGAGTATATAAAATGTATAAGTACTTAAGCAAGTGTATCAGATATAAAAATATATAAATATGATTCAGTTTAAAGATAATTACAAAAGAAATATCAATAAGAAAATAAGAAAAATGTTATTAACTAATCAAAAGTAACCATGAGGGATATCAAAATAATCTTTAGTAAAAAAGCAGAACAATGGTGTTAGTATAATTAATATTACTACTAGCATAAGAAAGTAATCATAATTTAAAGGATTTTTACATATTTGAACATAAATAAAACGTTAGATTATAACAATGTTATAAGATGTTGACCAATGAGAACTAGCATAATTTGAAAGGTTACCATGACAACTCATGCTTGTTACATAGAGTGACCGTTGAAATCTAATTACTTCATTATTGACTAACATAGAGGGTGGACGTATGAAGCACTTGAAACCAAATTAATTTTAAAAGCTTTAAATTTTTCCAAATTTGAAAGAAGAAATGTAAGAAGAATATTTTAAACAACCATTGATGAGATGACCAGTAATTAAAACATTTATACAACAAATATCATAGCCAAAACTTGGAAGGAAGTAAATTAAATTAATACCCAACCCATTCTGGAGGAAGAACTGAAGGGAGCTAACTCAACCTGAGGAAGAAGATATCATCTACAAGAACTGATGGAAGCTGAACATTGAATTTCAACCATTTTCAGCCAATCCAAAGAAGAAAGGACTCTTAGACGTGTTCCAGAAGAAGAAGAGGATCACAAGAGAAGCTACGTCAAGGAATCGATGAGTATAAAATAAATACTTCACCCCAAACTTAAACTTTCAATTACCCATAGTAAACGAACTATCTTATTTTCACTTCACAGATCACAAAATTAACTTTTGAACTGAACTTGATTAAAAAATCACTTTCGATAAAACATATCAATCACTGAATTTTGATTTTATATTAAAATAATTTTAAAAACATAACTTGCTAACCAGAACTTAAAACCAAGCGTGCACTATTTCTCATTGCCAATAACTTACTTTTCATGTTTTAAAATATCAACTATTGTGTAATTAGATATAAGGAATATTATAATTTATGTGCATTTATTAGTCTGTAATCCACTTCTGTAGTCCAAAGAACTTATTCCCTGAGATAAAATTATTATTTTTAAATAAAACCTGTACGCCATTGTGGCATTTTACGTATGAACTGAACGAGCAAGACGCTGCCAACCGAGCAACTTGTAAACGCCGGAATTATAATAAATATATGTATCATTTATCAACTGTAATTGACCAGTTAATATAAAGAAGGGTTCAATAAATTTTCATATTTCTCAATTGCTGTATGTTTGATTCATATAAAAAGGGTAATATAAGAATTTGGGACACAAACAATAAACATACGACAGTTGACGAATTCGATTCGGCCAGACAGCGTGAGCCAATCAGGCGGCGAAGCAGAAAAATTTGAACTGAGCGACGAGAAATATGGTCGACTAGTAAGTATTGAGACAAATTATAAAACAGCTCGCTACACACGTATAAATACTACAAAGGTAAAAAATAACAAATACAAATTAACAAACCGGATAAACTGTTATTTTACAATATTAACTTTATATTTTCAATATATTTTGTCATACTCTATTTTCATGAAACGTCCTAGTTTTTTTTTTTATGACAGTTAATTGAAAACAAATATTAGAACTGGTTATTTCTCCTTCCACTTAAAACAGATGATACTTTGACTTACAGAAAACAAACATTATTACATTTGAAAAGACAAGATGGCTTACAACAGGGTTCTCCAACCTTCTTATCTACTTGGTTACAACTGATGCCTATGGAATGCATGTGAAGAACCATAGAACTACTACTAAACATTTTCAAAGGAACACAATGAACCATTGCTATTTATTTCTGTCCAAATGCGAGAAATTTCTATAGTTTACTTAGGAGGAATTCAACGATATGTCTTCTTGAAGGTTTAAATTTTCCATTTCTAATTCTTTGAGATCACATATTCCAAAAACTTTGTACACCTCATGTGCACATGTTCGCTAACATCAACAGAAGCAAATGGATTATTAATAAAAATTATCACTTGTTCTAGTGTTGAAAACCAGCCAAATCTATTACCAAATGTTTTCACAAGAGCTTCAGGATGTTGAACAAAAGATCGGTGTGAAATGGAATTCTCTTTAAATGGACAATCTGTAGCTTCAGTTTCTTTTGAAACTACTTAGTATATTTATCATACCTGAAATGTTATGATCTTTTCCTTGTACTACAAAATTTAACTAATTTAATTTTGAGGTGATATCTGTCAAGAAAGCTAAATATATTAGCCATGATATTTCCTCATATTCCTGATAATGTTGGCCAGGAGGTGACTTCAGAAAGCCTGATCTCATCCAAAGGACAGCACAGTTATTCTAGTTTTCCCCTCTACTAAGCATGAAAATTATGTCATCATGCTACACTTTTGAACTCCAAAGATTTCTTAACAATTGATGATAATTTAAAGGCAATTTGATATAATTTACCAGACAAGATAATTGTAGGCTAATTACATAGTAATTTATATATGGCATGGTCAAACTTCAAACATTTCATACATACAGCAGATGGTTAATGCAGTGGTAAAAGGCAGTTTGGAAATAATTCATCCACAACAAAGAGAGCAAGAAAGCTATTATTCCTAGCATTGAAGCCGCCCCTATGTTGTTGTAGCACAGTGGCGGCGCTAAGATAATCCCCCCCCCCCCCCGAAAAAACTAAGGGGCCCTTTGAATAAAAAGTTAAATTACAAAATGGGGCATAATCAAGGTGTAAAAATAAAGCACATGAACTTTTTTACTTACTAAATCATACAACTGTAAAACGAGGTTTTAAGCTAAACTACTCGCGTTTTACACACACACAATAGATACAAATTGTTTACTGCTAATGCGATGCACTTGACATATGTAAGCCTACTCGACAAAAAATGGGCGAAGAATGACTTATTCAACGAAAGTGATCACGTGTAATGGTGTAATGACCGCCAGCCCCTCTATTTTTGTTTGTCTAAACATGTTATTAAAAACAATTATAATACCATTCAAAATGAAATCTACATGTCACGGCATTGTTCACTATAGGAATAGGATGGTCTATAGTTTTTAATTTTCATATTTTCATGTATTTTCACTTTACCATTTCACAACACAGTTTACAAAGTTCTGATTTTAGCAGAGTTTATAATAAATAGGCCTAATATTCTAATATTATAAAGTTCTTTTAAATTTAGCATAACTTGAGTGTCTACAGATCTTGGTCTAACGTTTACTGTTCTCCTAATCTTCTTTTTTTAATAGTTAGAAACTGTTCAACTACTTCACTAATATTAATTTTCTGTGTTTCTTCATGTTCAATGCTTAAAATTGCTAAGTCACTGAAACGCATTTGGGTCATTGTACTTCTTAAGTACGACTTTATTAACTTTAGTTTTGAAAAACTTCTTTCCGCCGTAGCTGTTGTAACAGGAAGGGTCAAGTAAAGTTGTAGAGCTGTAGTTAAATCTGGAAGGCAACTGACAAGGCAAGAATTTTCCTCAACTAGTAAACTTATTACTTCCCTGACGTTTTTCTTTTGGCCGATTTCTTTGGCTAGCAATGTTCTGAAAGATATTACTTGGTCGGGCAGTGATTTTGAGAGGTCAGCGGGATACGTATTTACGAGAGACTCACTCTTCTCTATTACTTCTTCTCATGTTAAGTTTACCAAATTCTCAGGTGACAGAAATGAAAACCTTTCAACAATACAACGCAAGCTTTTGAATCTCATTTGTAGCTGATTTATCACAATATCTAGCGATGCGTTGAACACTTTTATTTCAAACGCCTTTACTGGATCGTCAAGTCTGTGATCGACAGAAATCTCATCAAAAAAGCGTTTTACAAACAGCTTACATTTATTTTTCATTTCACAAGTTATGTTGCAAGACTAGGCCAACTCTTTTGCATCAACCAGAAAAGTTACCTCTTAAAACTTTCAACTGATCACAAGCACGGCTCAAAAAATACCACGCTTTGTCAAGATCAACTGTTTGCTTTTGTAAAGCTTTTTAAAGCTTTTGAAGCTATGTTAACATTCTCAAGTACTTTGCTTTCAAGGGAAAGCAAAAGGATAAACTCGAAATTTTCCAAATGATTTCTGATTGCTGCTGCTTCTTCTACTTTGGCTTTTTTAGAACAGTGCAATATGATTTCTGTTAGGCATTTCATCACATTTTTGAAGTAATTTCTTAAAGCTAACAGACAATCATGTCGAGATGACCACCTTGTAGGACATAGCTTTTTCAAAGTTAGGTTCTTAGTTGAGCTGTCTTCTTTAACGGCAGCATTCAAATCTTGCCATCAAGGTAAGCTTTCACTAAAATATACGTATAATCTATGGACTATGTCATAAAACTAACTGACCTCAGAAATATGTGACACAGAATCATTAATTACCAGGTTCAGGTTGTGGGCAGTGCAGTGTACATATTCGGCGTTGGGGACCTGATCCTTTATCCTTTTCTATAACCCAGAATACCGCCCACTCATTGTTGCTGCGCCATAATGACCTTGACCTCTACACTTACTGATATCTACATCATTTGTTTTTAAAATGTTCAAAATCTTGTTCTCAAATCCCTCGTTACTGACGTCACTTATCTCTGTGAATCCCAAAAAAGATTCATTTATTACAATTTTATTTTTCCCAGGGCTTTCTTCTGTTAAATTAACATGTCTGATTACAACACTCATTTCATCTGTTTTTGAAATGTCCTGTGTACTATCAACAATAATAGAAAAAAAAATGGAGCAGAGTGAATGTTTTTAGTAAGGAATTTAGACTGATCTTCCTAGTAAGCAAATAATTTGATTTTGAACGCCATGGTGAAGGTATTTTGCTCTGGACTTCATTTTCCAAATGTGCACTGAGGAGGGAATCATAGCGAGAAACTAGAGATACTATGTTCAAAAAATTTCCACTCTCAGGACCGATTTCATCTAAACTTTCTCTATGACCACGAAATGGCAGTGAACACATTGCCATAGTGCGAATAACATCCACAATGCGCGTAAAAATGCCCTTCCACTTTTTTCGCTCGTCAGAGATTTGATCAGCTACTGTTTTATTTTTTTTCCAAGTAGCATACGTTAGACAAGCTTGTAGGTGGGCATTGCTGGTTTCATGAGACTTTATTTTTTTACTAAGACCCTTCCAGTCTCTAATACTTCCGTCACACCAGCTTCGGGCCTCAATATTTTCGCTGTAAAGCCAACATGGCAAACAATAAACTCCATCTAGAGTAGGTGAATAACAAAGCCGAAACCTGTCGACTTTTTGGCCTGTTGGAGATTTAAAGGAATAATATTCAGAACTGAAAGATCTTTTAGAATTTGGATGTTTTGGAAAAGACCCCTTTGGTTGACATGGTTTTCCTATTATAATTAGCTTTTTCACTTCATCAGTCAAAGGTCCTTGATTTTGGTAGAGTCCAATATCCATTTTGAAATTTGTTGAAGTTTGATAACTTGGACCGGGCGGTTTAAATTAGGTTAATTTTCACTTATATGTTCGGTTGGTTGTTCCAGTTTGTTTTGACTATTTGGACCAGGTAAGTTTTCAGGTTCATGTCCACAATCAAGTTCTGTCTGTTGTTCATTTTGATTACTCGTACTTGGACCAGACGGGTTTACGTTTACATTACGTTCACTTTCACCACACTCAAGTTCGGTTGGTTGTTCCCTTTGGTTACTTGGTCCGGGTAGGTTTCCAGGTTCGGATTCAAATTCGGTCGGTTGTTCATTAGTAAATGGGTTTTTAAAAAATGTGTCAGTTTTTGGAAGTTTTTTAAGTGATTCTGCCCGTTGTTAGTTCGTTTTCTTTTTTGCGCACCACTTAAATTATCACGTTTACTTTCCATAACTTAAAACAAAAAACAACTCGAAACATAAATACTGAAACACAAAGCGGCACTCTACACTCCGAACAGGAAAGACGGACACTCCTATCGCGAAGGAGATGCGATGTACGACTGCTAGTATTAGGTGCAGTTTGACACTTGTTTGGTAACGTCAAACGTGTATTCTGTTGCAATTGTGACTCATCGCGCCAGGCGCCGCGAAGGCGGAAGTTCAGCGCAGGGGGAAAGGGAATCGACTTACAAATGATGAAATACATACAAAAACTAACCATAAAATAATCATAATTACATATAATTAAAAAGACTATCTTTTGGTATTTTAATACTTATTTTTAAAATTTTTAATTTTCCCAGTCTTACGCTTACATTACAGTGTTGTTTTCCGATCTTGGAACCCATTTTAATTTTTTTCCCGGCTGGGGGCCCTTAAGGGCCGGGGCCTTCCCGTGCGGTGGGGTCTGCGGGGGCCTTATCGCCGCCACTGTTGTAGCATAAGTTTCACTATTTTTCATATAAATTTAATAAATACATTAAACATCTCTTCTTCCCTATTATGCTTGTGAAGTGGCATTAATTTAACAAACTTCCTGTACTGTAAAATTACCAAAACTCATTCAACCATAACAAAAATACACAACTAACCAATATTGAATGTAAGATGCTTTCATCAAAATGAAGTGAAAAATCTTCACATGATTGCAATCCTGATGTAATTGATATTCATACTGTTAGGAAATTTTTCAAACTATTTATCAACTACTGTATTTAGTGAGACAATTGAAGTACTTTAATGGAGACATAAGTGTAGATTTATCTTTGTGAACATTGTATGGATGTTTGGTAGCACTGATTGTTGCTGTTTTAAATAGTCACCCGTCGTGGAAAGATTTTTTTGCTTTTAGTTAAATGTGTTTAGGTTTAGGTTACTTTAATTTGCTGAATCGCTTTTTTTAAATACACATTGTTGCAATGTTAATTTAGATTTAAGGTATTCCACTTTGTTTTCTTTGTTTAGAAGTGGTAGGAAATTCACTATTGAAGTTTTTGTGGTGAGGTGAAAATATTTCTCTACATTATTTTTTTAAGAGTAGATGCTACAGTTATGCAATAAAAACAAAGATTTTCCTCTGTACTTACTAACACAATACTTGTTCCTCCACTCACTGTTAAAGCTATAAGTTCTTTGTCTTTTAGCTTTATTGTAATTATGGCTAATTTAGGAGAATAGTACTGCTTAATAACTTAATAATTTTAAGAACAATAATTAAAATACACTGATAATTATAACACATTGAACATATCGGAGTATATAAAAACTAAGTATATCCAATTCTCACTGGGAGAAAGAATTAATATTATTAAAAGTGTCTATTTCAAAAATGTAAGTCCTGCCTAGTAAATAATGTTCATGCAGGCAATAAATATTTAAAATTGAAAAGGTGCAAGATATTAAGCATTTTGGTGTCCAAGTAGATGAAAATATCAACTGAGAACTCATACGTATTACAAATCTAAACAATTACAAGACAATAACATGAACATTCTACACGTACACACAAAAGGCCAAAAACTAGGCACTCTAGAACAATTGGAAATATACAAACACACGAAAACAAATAAAAACGACATCCTAAACGAACAGACACAATTCAAATCGCACACATTATTCGAACATATCTCACCCCACACACACAGCATCGATCTTTCGAAATTCGATTCCGTCGCCCACAACAGGAAGGACAGCGCTACCAGCGGCAGCCTCTGAAGAAGCCTTTTAAAGGCAAAAACCGGTTTAGGCTGTAAGGTAAAACTTTATGTTTTTACTTATAAAATACTTTGTGTTCTGAGTCGTTAATATAATAGTGGTATTAAGAATAAAACCTTAAGAAATTTTTCTGTTTAAGGTACACATGGCCTCTTCCATATTCAAAGAGGTTTATTATGCCAGTGTCAATTCTAAATTGCAGTATGGCATTTCTTGTTGGGAAGGCAATTAGGTATTTCTCAACCAGCAGTTCAGTAATAACTGTGCATATGTGAAGATAATTTGAATTATAACCAGTAAAAAAATTAAAAACTCTTTTTTATTATTATGTAGACATTTACAAATAATTTCTTTACACTACTTACTAATTTAATCAGGTTTTATGGGTCTTCTATATCAGACAGGGTTATTTGTGAGGTGGTGCAAAAGTCTATTTCAAAAACATTGCAAGCTCTTGGTTAAGTATTTGTTCCATGTCTAGTAAGTAAAGTTAGGAGAATTTCCTTATTTTTTGTGCACCAAAATTTTATTGTATTCTTCCAAATAGTATTACTTCATCAAGCACTTTTTAAATCTTGTAAAAATTGGTTATTGGTGTTGGAGGAAGTTGAAAATTTTTTTCTAGGAGAACATTTTGATTAAGAATAAATGCAAATTTATCAAAAAACGTGGTAATATAAAAAATAATTAAAAGTTACTTTTAAAAATAATTAAAAGTTATAATTAAATGTAAATTGTTGTTTAAGAGTGAGTCTTATATTAAAGTAAAATACTGTTTACAGCTATTTTTCGTTTGTTTTTAAGAAGTATAAATGCTTATGTTATATTTTAGTGTATTTTGTCTGACCACTATCAATTGCAACCCAATCATACAAAACCCAGCGAGTTCAAAATTTGAACCTGGTCAATTATGACCTGGCCAGTTGCCAACAAAAACATCTTTCTATCGGCTACAGATACAGGCTGCATTTATTGGGAGTGTGTGAAGAGATGAAGGCTCATGACTGGAATGGTAATGCATATGGCTTTTCCAGTGTTTGTGTACTGTTGCAACCAATCAATTTTCTCTGTGCATATTTTGCATATTTACACTGTACATACTGAACCCATATGTGATAGACATTTGGCGTTGCTTAGTTTGCCCTACATAGGCATCAAAACAGCAGCAGCAAAAGAAATGGCTCTTGTGTCACACACATTGAAGCATTAGATCGCAATGCTTGGCCCTTCAAAGAGCCATTTCTGCTTGCAGCTAAGAGGATATCACACATGAGTCCACCTTATAACAACTAAATATAGTAACATTAACACATTTTGTCACACTATAGGACATCAATAATTGGTAGGCCATCTCATTCACATGTCTACTGCTCATTGTAACGTGTTACTCACAATCATCAAGTTTGCCCATTGCCTGAATTTTCTAACCACAGTGTGTAGTGGATAGGCTTAAATTCCCATTATGTATTCCAGGTATTTATTTTGGCCACTGGGTATAAGAAAACACTCACAACTTGTGGGTATTTCAGTTTACACAATTACTAAAAAAATTATGTTTCACTTTGTGGGACTAAGAAATAGCCACAACATGTGAGTATTACGGTTTTACCCATTTTGTGTTCTGAGTATTTTGCATATTGTTACAACACAAAAAGCCACCCCAATACCAGGGAAAAAACTATGAATCAACTATATTAAATGTTTAACTAATGAAAATAAAATGACTATGACGAGACAAATGACTATGACCCAACCCAAGTGATTGACCCAATAAATGAAATAAAATGAGAAGGAAAATGAAAAATACACAAACAAACAATAAAGGAAATAAAATGAGAAGATAAAAAAGACACAAACAAATAATAAAGAAAAGAAAAGGAGAAATAACAAATGCAAATGATGATGAAAAAGAATCAAACAAATAATAAATGTAAATGATAAATATTAAAATCAAATAAAGTAATGACAACTAAAGTACACTAGCCAAAGAAATAGATATTAAATGTTATGAATAACTCTATAATGATATTAACTTGTTAACAGTATAACTAACAATTGTAAATAAAACAATAAAAAACCCAGAAGTGAGTGGTGAAAAGTGCCAGAGAATAAGAATATTATTGTTATTAGAATTAAGAGTGATTATAGCTTAGGAATACAATGGTATTCAGGGAAAAAATCCCATAATGATTCAAAATATTAGCGTTACCATGGTTAGGTAGAGAAAAAAAATATATAGTAAAGTTTAGAAGAAAAATATACTAAAAAATACAAGTGCAAAATAAGTAAAACATCCTATGTTCAAAGGGATAATTAGTAAGATAAAATAAATGGTGTTATAACGTTAGTCACCAAGATAATTAAGAATAAACTAAATATAAACAAGATTAGCATAGTAACTGTTAAAAGATTTGTTCAATTAAGTTTATGAGAAGGAATATGGCTGAAAAAAGTATACAGACCATAAACCTAGATTTTGTGTTATGTTTTATAAGTAATAGTAAATAATAGACAAAGTATAAAAAACGGCAATATAGATAAGTAAGGAGATAAATTCTTACAAACCTAATAATACTGGAAAGCAATTAGAAAATAATAGACAGGCCATGATTTTGTAAAGTAATAAGAACATACAATTAAATATCACTATAGTATTGACGACTCGGAACACTAAGTTTTTTATAAGTAAAAACGTAAAGTTTTACCTTACAGCCTAAACCGGCTTTCACCTTTAGAAGCCTTCTTTAGGCTGTAAGGTAAAACTTTACGTTTTTACTTATAAAAAACTTAGTGTTCCGAGTCGTCAATACTATAGTGATATTTAGTTAAGTAACGGACACGTCATGGACAACGAAATCCAAGAACATACAATTATTATAAAACAGCCCAAATCAATTCAAAAAGTAAACAAATCATAAGTGACACCAAGCAACACATATGTAAATATAAAATAATCTTTAATTTGTGTAAAATAAGAAAATATAGCCAATTACTACTTAGGCCTATAAAATGCCTAACTGTGTAAATCCAAAATCAACAAATTATAAGAAATTAACTATTGTATTAGAAAATCCAGGGCAAGTAACTAGTTAAAGACAATTAGTGAATCATATTAAGATGTAAAAGTTAAATTAAGAATATAAAACAAGAAAGAAATGTAATTACATAATATTAACATTATTGTCAAAACTTTAATACATAAACAAAACCAGCTTTGTGAGATGTCAAAATGATCTTTGAAAGAAAATATAAACAGTTGTGATAATATCTCATACATAGATAAGAAGACAGAAAAATAATAGTAATCAGAAGATATTTAGTCATTTTGAATTAAAATTCAAATATTATAACAATGGGCATAAGATATGAATAGCCAATGAGAGACAGACAGTTGCCATAACAACCAAACGTTATTTATTATTATTCCGTTAAAAATTATTAGTTCATTATTGAAGCTCAAGGCCCATAGATGCCAAACCATAATCGACTCAATTTTAATTTAAAACAGTAAAAAAGCAATCAAAATTTTTAACATGAAGACGCAAGAAGTCTGATGAAGAACTAGTCCAGTCAACCGAGGCCACAGACCAGATTATTAAATTCTAAATTAATTATTTGGACCAACATATCCGAAAAAGAAGCCAGGCGTAATTTAAATTAATAAATGATGGAAGATTGATGACCAAAAGGACCCAACCTATTTCGAACTGAGTAACTCTTCACACTAACTCAACCGATTTGATAAGTATTGCTGAATTACCCGAATTTATGGAATAAATCGTATTAACTTTTTCTCACAACACAATTAAATCTCACTACGAACTGATAATCAAATTTCTTTCAAGGATTAATTTCATAAAAAACCAAACTTGTATGAAACCAGAAAATAACCTGGGTTAAAATAACGAACTTTTAACACACACTTTTTAACACTTCAGGAACGAATTATAATTAAACCTAATAGTATATAAGTATCATTAATGTAAGGTAGTGTACTTTATTATAATCATATTAATATTTTTTCATAACCAAAAGAACTTAGATTTATTGAATGAAAGAAAAATAAACATTTTGTCGGCGCCATGTCGAAATAAATCGTTCTGAATCAGCTTTCGCCAACCTGGGAAAGAATTGTCTTTTTATTGCCGGAGCAACTTTGTTTAATAACCATATATAATTTTGTATAATATTGAATAACAGCTAATTACAAGTTAATAAACTAGTACAGAGTTGTAACCACCGTTCTTTATTTAATGGTAAATTGCATTATATGATTTGTGTAATTTAGCGACGAGCGAAATTGACGGCAAGCGCTAGACGTCGGCAACTCGGCGAACTACCAGCGAGATTAATAAACCCGCAAATGGCGGGAGTAATTCGAATCAGCCATACCGTCTAGAACGACCGCTCGATAGTCATATTTTTTAATTGTTTTTAGTTTAAACAATTTGGCGCCACCCGGGAATTACAATAACATATTAAAGGACAGGTAAGGTTCACACTCGCGAGATATTGTACTGGTAATTAGTGAGATCGCGACGGACATCGTCAGCGTAACGAAAAGTAAGTAAGTAAACACAAAGTAACGACTACAACGTGTGAGGCGAACACCCGAAACACACTTTTACAGAGACAACGAGAGCTCGTCGTTACAAATTGATGCCAACAACGTGTGGCGGAATAATTACATACAGTAAGTAGCGTCGTAAAGACCGCGTCGTCACAAATTGACGCAACAACGTGTTGCTTTAAGAGAGGCGGACGTCGCGTCCTTACAATATATACAAACACATATATGTTATTTTATTTCATTATTGTGTTGTTTATTTTCGTATTGTTGTGTGTGTTGTATTTTACGCTTTATTTCGCTTTATTAATGAAATCCAAACACTAAAAAACATAAAACACAAATTACACGAACACAACCTAACAATACTTAAAGCAGACAAAGGTAATATTAATGTCATAATAGAAAAACAGGCTTTAAATAACAAAATTGAAACATTTTTTAAGGAAAACAACATCACTAAATTAAATAAAGACCCCACCCCTAAATATCACAAACAAATAAACAAAACCCTAAATAACACAAAACACATAGTATCACCTGACAACATCAAATATCTAAAACAAATTAAACCAAAAGCCCCTACACTAAATGCACTACCAAAATTACACAAACCCAACATTCCCATCAGACCACTTATAAACAACACACAAGCACCTGCACACAAAATAGCTAGACATTTAGATAAATTGATCAGAAATAGCATAAATTTAACAAACAACACCACCGTCAAAAATAATATAGATCTAGTGAATAAAACTCAACATGTACACATTCCCCACAATTCCACACTCGCTTCATTCGACATAACAAACCTATACACCAATGTTCCCATAAAAGAAACCATAATTACATTAGAACAATTACTAAAAATAAATAACACACCCGAAACACACATAAACGAGATCATCCATCTAACTAAAATTATCACAGATCAAAATTATTTCGCACACAATAGCATGTATTACACACAAACAGATGGACTACCCATGGGCTCCCCTATATCAGGTATACTAGCAGAAATATTCATACACACCATAGAACAGAAACACATACTGAACAACAACAAATACACCGATAAAATAATATATTGGCACAGGTATGTCGACGACATTTTACTCCTTTACAACGGCAACAAAAGACAAATAGAAAATTTCCATAAATACATTAACACTTTACACCATAAATTAAAATTCACACTTGAAATAGAATTAAACAACAGCATAAACTTTTTAGACCTTACAATCACCAAAACAAACAACACACACACACATACAAAATATACAGAAAACCCACCACATCAGACATGGTCATACACAACACATCCAACCACCCAACTCAACACAAACATGCAGCTTTCAACTACATGCTCCATAGGCTCACGTCAATACCCCTAAACACACATGACTACCAAGATGAATTAAACACAATTAAATACATAGCAGTCAAAAACGGATACAACCCTGAATTAATAAATAAACTACATAAACGAATCCTCAACACAAAAAGTAAAACACATCTGACCAACAGCACACAACCCAGTAAATACATAACACTCACATACTACAATTCCAATACACATAAAATTGCAAACACATTTAGGAAACAAAATTATAAAGTAGCTTACAGAACCAACAACACCATTAGAAAACACATAAACAATACTAACAAAGACATTGACACATACAGCAAAACAGGGGTTTACAAATTCAATTGCAATGATTGTCAACAATTCTACATCGGCCAGACGGGAAGATCTTTTTCTTCCAGGTTTTCTGAACATTTAAAAGCCCTCACCACAAACTACATACATTCCACATTTGCCACACATTTACATAACGAAAACCACAGCTACACAAACATAGAACACAACATGGAAATATTACACTAACCAAAAAGTAGAAAACTAAACACAGCTGAACAATTTGAAATATACAGATATCACACACTACAACCAAACAACATATTAAATGAACAGATACATTACAAATCACATACACTATTTGACACACTGATCCACACACATAATTCGAACCTCAGCGCCAACCCCTTCCCACCATCAACCCCCACCACACACTCCATTCCGTAACGGTTATTCTGTAATCGACAGTTAGTAATCAACCCACTGAAGAAGAGAAACAACATCTTGAAACGTTTGGGAAGTGACAATAGTAAGTTCATAAGTGAAAGTATATATATATATTATTAAATTAATAAGTGAACGAAGAGGATGCAACAACAAGATAATTTTTAATTAATGTTTGTAAACTTGGCCAGGAGGGCAATCAGTGTTCAATGTTTGACAAGTAGTTCTAATAATTATATTGTAAACTAAGGAAGGGTTCCAGGACCAGTTAATTAATGTAACAAAGTAAACACCAGGGAATTAAAATTAATGTAATTAACCATTAACCAATAATTAATTGTACAGTAGGTCAGGTAAAAGAAAATTAAGTTAAAAAACCAAATAATGTTATAACGGTTGTAAGAAAACCTATAGGCCTAAATTCCATATTTGTGAAAGGAAATTAATACCTTTTTAAGAAGTCCAGTCCAATGAAACTATGGTAAAACATTTACTGTTTAAGAAGGAAGGTTAGGCGAGAATTTTAGGTAATTTAATATTAATCCAAGCATGGAGTATTTTATTGAAAAAGAGTAGTAATATTCTATAATTCTGGCTCTAGGATATCTAGTTTCACCCAATGACAGGAAAAAGTGGTTGTTAAGGCAACTGAAATGTACACGAGTTGTTGATATTGAATCATTCGTTCTGATTGTTACAAGCTATTAAGCTGAGATGGGCAGATGCATTTAAAAAAAAAATGAATAAGAAATTCTGAAGAAAATATAAATCAAAATTAAAAACCCTCTTTGAAACCTATTTATATCATAATACTGATGAGTAATAAAACTAAATAGACTTCCAAATTTAACTGAATACATTTAAAAAGAGTTGAAAACCCCTCACCTCATTCACCAGAATAATTCCGCTGGATTCGGTATTAAAACGATTTCCACTATAACCAGAAGATCAGTTAAGAGAATTAGAGTACGAAACTAACGGAATTATTGAAAGGACAAGAAGACCTCGTTTGGCATAGTTAACCTTCACTTGCAGAAGAAGCTGGGATCCTATTTTCATTTTGCCGAGACCGACAACTAGCAAGATCATAGTAGAAGAACAGCGGTCTGAAGAATTCCTGAGAGCTTCCCAGTACACTCCACAATCAATTTTATTAAGGGCCAGAACACTTTTACTGGATGAAGATGAGTTAAGCTGAGTCTCGTCAACTGTTTACAGACGTCCACGGCCAGTCGGAGTTTTCGTCGACTTGGTAAAAAAACAACCTATTTTAAATTCAATATATTTAGAGTTAATAATTTTGTTTTGTAATACTTGAGTAACCTTAATTGTGCATTTTACCTGGCCTTACTAATGGTTCCAAGAACCTTACGAACCCTGGGATAAGAACTATTTATTGTTATTTTTCATTTGTATAAGTCAATGGAATTTGACTAATTTACAATCGATATATTTTTTGTGTGATCGATTTGATTATATTATTATTTTGGAGATAACGGGGACTGTGAATTAATAGATAAATTTAATAAAGGATCTTTATTGTATGAGATAATGTGTGAAGTTATTGCAGAATAGATACTATATGTAGTGGGTGGAATAATTTACAATAAAAGGTTGATTTAAACCCGGTGAACGGCTAACCTAGAAACACGACTATTGCAAATAACAGCGCCAAGTGCTTACAGCTGGTGGAACGGGAGATCGCTGAACTAGCGTGTTTTCAGTGCAAAGTTTGAATAGAATTTCCTAACGTCGAGTGACTAGGGTTGACAAGAATATTCATTACATTCAGTTAATACACTATATATATCGTTAATATTACCCAACTACTGAATACTAAGCTAAACCTATGTCGTAGTACGATTATAAGTTAAAAGAACATTATTATAATTATATTTGTCTAATAATATATTTTCAGGAGGTTTCATTGGTCACAACCGAATAGATATAGTCATTAATAAATAAATACTTAAAAAAACGAGAGAAGGATTTCTTTACAAATTGGCGCTCACAACGTGGGGCATCATCATCTCCTCTTAACACCGTCTAACGTATTTCTTTACAAATTGGCGCATACCAATGTGGAGCTTGATTGAACCCAAGTACGTTGGGTTATATATGCAGTACTCTAGCTATTTTATGTAGCTAGTATTTTAAGAGTTCAATTTAAACTTGCGAAAATTTTGGTAATGTTCCAGGCATTGTGTTGGATCGAGAAGTATGAAATAATACGTTTGCTATATTGGGAACTATGCGATATAATATAAATAATACTAAATATAATTATTTCACTACGACTCGGAACACAAGATTTGTGTTCCGAGTCGTAGTGAAATAATTATAGGCCTATTACTAAATAAAGTAACGACAACGTGTTACTTTACAATATATATATATATTGCCAAATATATAGTTGGCAAATATATTGTTACTAACATATAGCTGTGAGTACAAATACTTTCCCATTGTACACTAAACATCATTTTATAGTTTTATGTGTATTATATACCAATTGTATTTTGCATTTTGTGCATTGTGTCCTTAATGTATGTTTGCACACTATTATATACTATGGAACATAAATGAAATCTTTATCTAAATCTAAATACAAGGAGCATTCAAATTTAAATTAAAATTTATTAAATATCACTATAATATTGACGACTCGGAACACAATGTTTTTTATAAGTAAAAACGTAAAGTTTTACCTTACAGCCTAAACCGGCTTTCACCTATAGAAGGCTTCATCAGAGGCTCAATTCTATAGTGTTCCGAGTCGTCAATATTATAGTGATATTTAGTTAAGTAACGGACACGTCATGGACAACGAAATCCAAGAATATAATTTATTATTTAATTAATTATTTATTAATTATTTAATATTTAAATTTATTTAAGAATTAATTTATTTAAGCTTTGATGTCTTCTTCATTGGATCAAAACTTTTTCCCTCTTAGAACTCTCTTAAAAGTCTACCAAATGAAAGTCAGAGGGGGTGAGGTCCAGACTACAGGGAGGATGAGGAACAACATTCCACTTTAATTTATGAATTGTAGCCATCCTATGAGTTACGGCATGAGAAGAAACCCTGTAAGAAACAGACAGAATACTGGTTATTCTATGGTTATTTTGGATGACTGTTTGGAGTAATACAATTATAGTCTGGTGTTCCGCTAGGAAATCAACATGTATGACACCTCTCGTATCCCAAAAGAATGAAGCTGTATTGTTTCTTGGTCAAAAGCAGTTTTTGATTTTTTGGTTTTGGAAAGGAAGGATGTATACAATTTCCACTGCATCAATGCTCTTTTGGAGTAAAATGGTGAACAAAGGTTTCATCAGTAGACAGACTGTAAAAAGCCCCTTTTTTCACAATAGTGAATGTGCCACCCGCACACATGTCTCTGCTTGTGTTGATCTGTCACCATTCGCAGAATCCAGTGTGCACATACTTTCCAGTAATGAAATTGATTTATAATATAGCTATCTAGACTACCAACACTTAACATTTAATGTAGAAGTAATATCCCGCAGTGTGATTCAACAATCATTTTTAACAAGTGTGTTGATCCTGTCAGCCATCTGTACTGTTGTTGATGTAGGTGTGGTTCGTTGTCAACACATTCTTGGCAATTTTTGAAAGCTTTACTTCATTTATAGGTACTTGTAACAACATATGTTCACCAAGCTGACTTTTAAGTTTTTTACAAATTTCTGATGGTTTTAGGTTTTTTTTCTTTTTTGTAAGAAGTGTAATAATATGCATTGTTCCATGCTTAAATGCACATCTACTTCACTCATACTTGTAAAACAAACAACAATGTAGGCTGGTTGCTGAATCCCTGAGAAAGATTTATATTTGATCAGCCAGTACTACTAACATTGGCACTTGTTTCTTCTCCTTGAAGCTCAAGCCAAATTATAACTTAAATTTGAATGCTTCTTGTATAATTTTTGTCATAATGCAAGACATATACTAATTGAAATAGCACTCACAGCAGACTTCACAAGGCCACAAATAACACTGAATGTTTGGCTGAAAACAGAGAACTTCAAAATAATAATTTCATTTCCTATTGATGTATGACCCTATTGTGAATTATTGTTTGCAGCATTGCTTTATTCGGATTAAAGTATCTTTGGTTGTAATTACTGATGAATTAAGGAAAGTGCAAATTAAAGTGCCTATATATAGCTGTGTCCTTTAAGATGTCATTTTCATGGCAGCAAATCTGTTTATTCGTGTATGGTAGGTTTTATAGCACCTCGACTATAAATGAAAGTCAGGTCACTGAGAACTATGGCTGTTTGAATGCCAACTGCACCAAAATACTTGAGCTTTAGAGGATGTTGCTTTCTACAGTGCAGCAGAGAAAAATTAAGACAGATACTGTTAGCAAAGGCAGTAGAATGTGTTAAAGGCATGTGTAAGACCATGCTTCATGGCAATACTGGAGAAAATTTACCTGTTACTAAGATTTCCAAAAATATTTTTGTCTTCAAATTTGAATTATTAATATAAACCTGCAGAGATAATGCCAAATAAAATCTTTTTATAGGTAATGCCAGGAAAATATGCCCAAGAATATGGTCTCCACAAACATAGCTTTGGACAGAGCAGGTTTTCAGTAGGCCTACTCAGAAACAAAGTTTTATGTTCTATAACATAACACATTTTTACATAATTCTGAGGAAAATTTATGCAAATGTTTATAGTCCATTCAAAGAAACATCAAATAAATTAATATTGATTGTTAAACTTTCACTTGTGAACTTACTTTGTTTTTTCCCGTACACGTTTCAGCATGATGTGCGCCTATCAAAACAACTGTAACACCGCAAACAAAGCGTATCTCATCCGTAATCAATATTAATTAAGTGCTGTGAATGAAGAAGATGAACTATCAAAACAATATCAAATAAATATATGAATAAGCAAATGTACTTACTGTTTTTTACAACAGTATTCTACGTTATTTAGCAGTCAGACTTAGGAAAATAGTATAGACTCAAGAATCAAATTATAAAAATTAACATTATACTGTATAATATAACTCTTAGTTGTCTGGGGTAATGGTTGCAAACACTGAAATGAAATTTTCAAGTACAGTGATAGTGATAGTTTATTTAATATATCTAGAATAAAAAAAGTCAGGAATGTGAGATCTGACTTGAAAGTATCTGATCATTTTCAGTATTATGGATACAAGGTGTACAACTTAATTGTAACTCAGTAACCAGTCAGATGGGACCTTTTGAAGCATGCATGAACATTCATTAATACTTGTCAATTAGCTATGAGACACTGTTGAGTAAACAATGTATTGTCTGTGACTGTTGTGTTCATAAACATTCATGATATTGGGGAATTTCTTCTATATTTTGAAGACTGGGTTTTTGTTTTGAGGTCAAAATCAGAAACTCACAGCTCATCTGAAGTCATGATCTTTTTGAGTAAATCTGGGTTACTGCTAGTGGTATCAAGCAAATCTTGTACAACTTCAACACAGAATTATTTTTGCTCTTGTGACAGCAACTGTCCCATGAATTTGCTGCCACACGTTTCATTCCAAGATCTTCTGTAAAAATCTCCAAAACACAGGTCTGCAGAATTTCCAGATCTTATTCTAATTCTTGCATTGCCAGCCGTCAATATTTGATTATTGCAGCCTCACGCATTCAACACTCAAAACAATAGGATTAAATATCATAATTTCACTACAACTCTGAACACAAAAAACGTCATGGACAACGAAATCCAATAGGATTACTTTCAACAGGTTTCTGCCCATTGTTATCATTCATCGAGTCCTCTCCAAAAGTGATTTTAATCTTTTGGATAGATTCCACAGATGAAAGTTCAAATTCAAGTTTTGAATATGGCAATCACAGGCAAATATGTTTACACAACAGAGTCTCACAATTAACTGAATAGTCCAATACATTAGTTAGTGTTCACATATGCATCAAAAGGTACTGTCTGATTGGCTACTAAGTTACAATGCAGTTGCACATCTGCAACCTGGTTCCTATAGTATTCAAAATGGTCAGATACTTTCTGGTCAGACCTCGTTAATGAAGGTTTCCATGGGTGGAGTCAATTAACGTGAGACATTTTGGGCTAATAGGTTGGTCAATTTACAAATTTTCTGCCAAAAATTTGCAGCCGTCTTTAGTGGTATAGTGAATGACGGGATGGATTTCTTCCAGAACTCACATCAGGGGGGCAACAACCCTGCTGACAGAGGCAACTTACCGCTATAAACTTTTGGCCCAGCACTGGTTTATAATTGGTCTGAATCTTGGTCAAGCTCACTGCCTTTTCTAATTAGTCTCACTGCAACACCCCCATACAAAACTTGGAACCAGTAGCCTACATATAGTGCCAAAACTCCCTCGTACCAATTGAGGTTTGTAAACAACCAATCTTGGCCTAATAGTCTGGAATAATAATCATTGCATATACACTTTTCCAATACATTATAATATAATATATATAATATAATATAATAATTATACTTTCTTTACAACTGGCATAGAAATATGTTAAATTAAAGAAATGGCACAATAAAATAACATATTTTGAGAAAGACTTTACCTTAAACTTCATGGTCCATGATTATAAGTTATATAAAATAATGTTTAAATATGTTAAATTTAATAATACAGATTAAAAAAACCTTTGCAGGGTTGTACAAACAGTTTAAAAAAAGAGTAGAAAGAAGGAAATACACTTTTATTGTAGAATTCAACAAAATTTTTCTTTTGTGCGGCCTTATGACTTTTTTTCCGAAAAAATGTGAACCATTCTGTCTGCTTTTGCTAATGTGATAAGAACTGTTCTTTTAAATTTTGACCATATACATTCTTTTATAGACCAACTGTGACTACAGTTGTCTACAATCATAAAAACAACAATGACTGGATAAAAAATAATGAAAAATAGTGAAAGTTTACAAATATATCAAAAGTCCTTAGCAGTAATGAAATCGTTGAGAAATGTAACAACTGCAGTATTGTTTTATTGTTTTAACACTATGCACACTATGCACCCCTCCTTACACATATACCTCTTATTTTGTATTTCTATCATAAGTAGATACCGTAATGACATTACAACACAACACAAAACTGTCAGACACTTGAAAAAAGTATTTGGTGACAACAGAGAATACACCAAAAAGCTTATGAAAAATATTTAGGATAGACATAAACTCTGAGCAAAAATGCATGCATCGTACTTCAAACATGGGTAATAAAAAAGACTTGTGAACACAAGTGAATACTATGTACCAAAATAACTTTTTGATTTGTACTACTCCATGATTCAAAAGTAGGTGTAATTTTGGTTCTACATGGTATAAAAATGTGTGTGTGTGTGCATGCACACACATGGAAAAATTAAACATTAAACAATTACTACATACAACTGGGAACATAATTTATCAGATAAAATAAGTTTCAGAACATCAAAATATCACCCATTATAGGATTTGGATTTCTTATTTTTAGGCAAACGGTATATGATAAAGTAACATAACTTGGACTTAAAGTGAGACTCTATATGAAGGTATATAAATAAAGGTTACTCATAACAATTTGAAACAGTTTAATTTAATTTATAAAATCTATTACATTGTTCTAATGACAATATATATACATATTATTACAACTAGATAACGTTCTAAGTATACTAAAAATAAAATTAAAATAAATTGTATCATATTCATCATATATTATTAAGTTTAGAACAAGCAACTATTTTACATAAATATGACAATTTTATTTTTTCTTGCTTATTTTTTCTTGTTTAATTTTCCAAATAAACTATTAGAGTTTTATTTCTATTAATGACTTCTTTATAGATTATTCTTATAAATGTTGTCACCTTTATCTTTTATGAGGAAAAATTGTATGTAAATGTTAAGTTTGTTTTTATTTGTTTTTTGTATTTGTAGTTTTATGAACTGATGTGGTTGTAATGTAGTTTATTGGGTTCTGTATATTTTGGTCAATTGTTACAATATGAATATTATACAAGCAATAATTGTTTATGTTACAATCATGAAATATTAATGTAGTCTTTAACTAATTTTTTTTTTAGTTTACAAGAAAAAACATTCCCTTCAGTGACTGAGTTTTTGGTTACTTTTTATTATATAGAATATAGATGATATATTTTTATATATCTTTTACCAGTACTTTTTATGTGTGACATAGTTAATCTAATAACACAGTTCATAACAAAAGTTTTGTAAATATTATATTAAAGCTTTTTTCAATTTAATACGTTAAATACACAGACATTATTAAAAAAAATTACATACCATTTTAATTAACTTTTATAAAATACCATATTAAAAAATTTTATTATGGTACTTTGATTCTAGCAAATAACTACAATAAATTGTCATAATTAGTTTAAATTTACATAATAAAACCAGAATTTTTTACAGTTTTATAAAATGTAAAAAGCAAATGTAAAATATTAATCAACATCCGCACACTCTGTCAAGCAGTTTTGAAGTTGTTGACAAAATGAAATCCGTTTTCATTATGTTTGTGTAACATTATTAACTTTTAACAAAATTAAAATTAAAATTCTAGTATATAAATGTAAATTTAATATTCTAGTAAAAGTGACATTGAATTAAAGTAAAAATTGTTAAAACCATATAGTAAAATGATATAGCAGTGAATGTTTTAATTTTTAGAATACAGTATAAATTGTTTATAAAATGTTTGTTGTATAAAGTCCATTTTATATGAGTATGAACAATTTTGCATCATTACTTAAATAAAACGTATTACCTACAGTGCTTTAATTTATTAAAATTTATTGCTAGAAACAAATAAATTTGTATATTTGTTAGATACTTTGTCCCACGTTGTTTGTTTAATTATGAACATAGCGAAAGTATACCGCATTTAAATACAGATTGCATAAATATCTTAAAAATAAATTTAATGACTAAATACACTATGATATATCATGGACATAAAATTAAAATATACAGTATAATTTTTAATTATTTATAAGTTGAGTATAAAAAATTATATCAACTTATAATTAAATCATTTTTTTGTTAATGTTTTCTGTTATCTGCTTGAGACAACAATTGTGGTGTATGTAGCATTTAAAAATCAAAATCATCAGAAGGATGATAATTTCTTTGAGGTGGTGAATTAGGAACTGGTCTTCTGTGCTGGAGTGGTATGTTTACTTCTTCTGGTGAATGAAAGACTTGATTGTTGATTGGCTGACGAAACTGAGGAGGTGGCCCAGGCCTTAGAGTTTGTGGTGGTTGCTGCTGTTGTTGTTTTGCCCTTTGTGGGGCAGGTGGACCTTGATGTTCTTCCCCTTCTTCATAGAAGTTTTCAGGATAATACCTGTCAGCATATCTGAGTGTGACATTTGGCTTTGTTTGCGCTTCTTCTGCATTTATGGGCCTGTACAAATACTCATTCACAAAGTGGAACTGTGATGACTGCTTACATATGTTATCACTGCTTGGTGGCATGCAGATGAGGTGTACCTTAAAAAAAAAACAAATTTGACATAAATTTATGTTTTTGAGAATTTGTGTACCTTAAAGTTTTGCCAGCTGTTGCCATCAGCAGCTATCAGTTGTTATCTGACACCTGCAGACAGACTTAGACGCTTCAGGGTTACTTCATCAGATAATGGTAAACATGGTTGTTGATGGCCACACAAGTTAGTGACAAAACGTGATTTACAAGTAAGTGTGACTGTTGTCTTGTACCATCATTAAATAACATTAATACAATAATTGAATGATTAATAACATCAATATCACAGGTCTGCGATTGAAAATTGTCTTAAATATAATGGGAAATTTTTATAGTGTTTGGGTGCTGATTACTGGAAAAATAATGGAAAAATTCTATCATGTACAGTTTTCTCACAAATAATACATATAATTTTGACGTATTTGATAAATTAGAAAGTACAGTATAACTATTTACATAAACATTATACACATATTTATGTGTATTAAATAGTTATTTGGTGTATATAAATTACCTGGTAAGGGAGTATAAATCTAAATTTAAAACATTTGGCTCAAAATTAGTTGGAAGCAGATTGAGCAGAATAGTAAAAGTTAAAATTAGTCCCCATGGACCTGGTATACCAGTCCCTTTCCCTCAGGTTCATTAATTCATTAGACAGTATTTGTAAAGGTTTGGAAACAATGCCCCAAACTTGTGGTTGTGATGACAGTAATGAAAGTGATTGATCTCAGCAGCAATGACCCAAATATTTTCACGCAAAGTTGAATGATTTAGTTAGAGACTTAGATCCTCCTAAGGATTCAGAAGAAGTATTATGTTACAGATTGAAGGAAAACAAATGTTAGCTCCTGGTATTTCCTTTAATTGGTTTCAGAGCAGAGAAAAGGAGTTTGTTCTGTTTATTTCTCAAGAGAGTGAACTTGTTTACTGCAAACATGTGCCTGTGCTCATGATAAATTTCAACACCAAATACAAAACTGATGATTAGAGACTTTTTATTGATTCATCAAAAGGAAGTGTCAAAGCAGTACTCTTACACAATGGAAGTAAGTACACTTCTGTGCCTGTTAGGAATTCAGTTCATTTAAAGGAATGCTATGAAAATATCAGTTTGATCCTTACTAAAATTTCCTATGCATGGAAATGCATATGGAGGGGCATTTTGTAGCGACTTAAACGTAATTTTTATGTTACTGGAGTGGATACCCAAATTCATATGTTTTCTGTGTGAATGGTATAGCTATGACAGAAAGCAACATTATATGAAGAAAGAATGGCTGATTAGAAAAACATTTGTTGCCTGGAATCAAAAACATTGAGAGGGAAAGTTTGGTTGATCCAGAAAATGTTTTACTTCCACCATTTCATATAAAATTAAGCCTGATGAAACGATTTGTTAAAGCATTACCAAAAGAAGTAGAATGTTTTAAATATCTTTGCGACCAGTTCTGTGGTTTATCTGAACCAAAGTTTGAAGGAAGGTTGAGCCTGATATCAGAAAAATTACGAAGGATGACATTTCTGAGATGAAAATGGAGGAAAATGAAAAACAGTCCTGGAATGCTTTCAGACTTGTAGTAACCAGATTTCTGAGAAACAAAAAGGACCCAGACTTCAAACATATTGTAGAAGATGTATGTGGAAACGTTCAAGATCGTGGGATGTAAAATGAACCTAAAAGTCCATTTTCTATATTCAAATCTTGGTTACTTTCCTATTTTTGAGAGGAAGGTGAAACATCAACATGATAGCAGACTATTGCTGGATGCTGAAAAGAGACGATCCCAATCAAGTTCACAAGAGGAAAAGCAGAAAACAAAGTTGTGAAGGAAAAAGGAAACATTATTATAAGAACTTGTAATTTTGTTATATACATATTGGCCACACACATATTGATGATTTGAGCTACAATATTTGTGTGATTTTTATATTTGTTAAGTGGTAAAATTAAAACAGAAATATGATAAAATTGTGTTTTCTGTTAATTTTTCTCGAAACCAATAACCTTTTTTATGAAATAACATTACGTGACAGAAAAAAATGGATGTCAGTTTTGGAGTCAGCATAAAAAATTACATAAGAATCAGTTGACAAAACAAAAACAATTTTTTTAAAAAGTTTTTTTGCAAGCCTGTGTATTTAATACAAGGCTTAATTGCTTCTTATGTTTAACTTAGTGGTTAAACTTAATTGTCTATACCTAAAAGTTGTTACTGTAATTAATGCTTAATACTTTTTAACGGCTTTCCCATTTTCTGTTTAAAGTATAATAAGTACAAAAACAATTTAGAGTATGATTATCTGATCACACAAAAACTTATTATTTTTGTTGTTGTAATAATACCGTACTCTTGTTGTTGTAAACAACAACTAGCAAATACAAACCTTGAACATGTAGTTTTTGTAAAGTTTAGATATAATATTATGGTAGTCACACACACACGTGCGCGCGCACACACAAATATGTACTCATATTATTCTTGTTCTTCTAAATTATATAACTAATGATATTTTATATTTTGAGCAAGAATTTATTTTATTGTCTATTATATGCATGTCATATGAAATATATTAACTTGTGTAATGGAGATTTTAGCTAGTAAGAGTTAAAGGGAATGGAATATAACTAATTACAGAAATGTTATCATTATTAGAAATAATATTTTGTACTATACTAGAAAAACAAGGGTTCTACATAAACAACATAGATCAAAATTAACTGGAAGATTGAAGGAAAAACTTGCTCTGATTGATCATCATGTTTCTCAGTACTTGATGACAGCTTCTTCCTATAAAATATCTGGATGTCATCATTATTTAAATATTTCATTTGGACATTGTGTGTTATGTGTTTGAATTGTATGTTGTTTGTTATTATTTGTATAAAACTGATTACAGATCTCTTGGGCATATTTTTTTACCTAAATTTTTCTCTGTAATAGCCATCATCGTTTGTTATTCATATAATCTATATTTTTTTACTTTATAGTTTTCCTAAGTTGTAGCATTAAGCAATAAAGAAACAATATAATAATTAATTAATTGCATTTTAAGAAATATAATTACAAGTTTTTTATAATTTACAAACTTGGTAAAACTTTTTTCCATTTCATTAGGATATCTTTCCCCCAGAACTTTAAGACAGGTTGTAGGTGTTGTAGGTTATTGTTTGGTTTTAGGGGCTATGGGAATGTTACTGTTGCGTCAAAGAAGCTCTTGATGTACTCTTGAGTTATTCTTAGGAACGCTAATTGGAGATGGCTGGTTAGAAATGAAGTTTTAAATGGACTGTGTGATTTTTATATAAATGATTGTTTATTGAAATCTATTTGATGCGATTGCTGGCACGTGTAGTAATTACCGCGGCATGATGCCCGCTAATTAAATTAGAATTAAATATCGAATGACATAATCATGAGAAGTAAGGCTGAGATCGCCCAAGTAGACTTAGCGCAGGTTGAACATGCTAATAATTTAAATAATGAAAATCCTGTAGCCGCGGCTGGAAATAGAAACGAGTGGCCTGCTCGGAGTCTTGAGTAGAACTAACGTAATTGTTACTGCAGTCAGCCCTGCTAAAGACTGGCTGTAGATAACAAACAAAAACGTGACGTCATCTACACGTGTCGCAATGCAGTATTCAGAATACAAAGTTTACAAGGTTCAAAGTTTGACCATACTGCCCGCACAAAATCGGGGCGATTTTGCAATTTAAGTTATTAGGTTAATAATATATAGTAATTGACGTTACATGCTAATAAATTCAACAATAAATAATTCCTGCTAATATAACAACTACATAACAATTGACATGTCCAACATAGAGCAATGACACCTAGACAATTAATAGTAACAATATGATTAACATACCAAATTCATGTGATAATTACAAAATACATGATTATTTGCGTTATATAGTCATAGAAAACTGATAATAAAATTGCACAATACATAATAACATGGTAATGATGCACGATAATACAATGATCAGGTAGACATAGTAATTTGTATCACAATAATAAGACAATAATCACAAAAAAATTCAACAATAAGTACCAAGTAACAATACAATGACAAGATATAATAATTTGCATGCATGATATTGGAGCAACAATCCCCAAAAAATTCAACAATACATAACCATAGGATAATACAATAGCAAAGACATAATAATTGATACAATAATATTATAATAATAATTCCCAAAAAAGTTTAAAAATACATAATCATAGAACAGTACAATGGCAAAGACATAATAATTGTTACAATAATATTATAATAATAATTCCCAAAAAAGTTTAAAAATACATAAAAACATGAAGGTGATGCACAATATCACGATAGATACAATAAAAGCCTAGTAATTATTACAATAATAACTACACAATAATAATAATAATTACAATAATAATAATTATAGATCATATGATCGCCCCGGGAATGTCCCAGGCGTGAAGCAAGGTAATGTGGCAAAGTTCACATTACTGCTACTTGTCGCATAATGCTCATGCGATTAGTCTAATGCCACCGGAAGTGGGCATAATTTATGAATGGGTCGACGTAGGACACCATGTGCGGTGCGAACGTCAGCAACGCGCACTATTGAGTCCTGACCCGAATAAACATTCGTGATTACTCCGCGTTTCCACTGAAAGGGGGGGGGAATTATCATCTAGAATGAGGACGAATTGTCCGGGAGTCAAATTTTTTGACGTAATGCGCCATTTGTTGCAACTGGTGCAAGTAATCTTTTGACCACCGTCTCCAAATGGATTGTGTGAATCTTTGGAGTAGCTGCCATCTGCCCAAACGACTAATATTGACTTGGGAATAGTCGGGTTCCAGGAGTGTTGTGAGCGGAGAACCAACCAGAAAATGAGCGGGAGTTAAAGGTTCGGGGTCCCTAAAGTCATTGGATATGGCGAATAAAGGGCGTGAGTTAAGGCAGGACTCTATTTGAGTTAGGATGGTATAATACTCGAAAGTCAGAATGGCTCCGCCAATCACGCGACGCAAGTGAAATTTGACACTTTTTACTCCGCTTTCCCACAGACCACCGAAATGAGGGGCTGAGGGTGGAATAAAGGACCACTTGATGCCTTGGGCACTGGTAAACTCCTGGGTTGTTTGCTTAAATCCTTTAGACTTCAAAAGTCTGTACAGTTCGTGGAGTGTGCTGCTTGCACGACGAAAGTTCGTACCATTGTCGGAGAATATCTGATCGGGGATACCTCTACGCACGATGAACCGTTTTAAGGCTGCTATGAAGGCGTTTGAGGTAAGATCTGAGACAAGTTCCAAGTGAATGGCCTTAGTGGACATGCATATAAATAAAGCAATATACGCCTTTGAAGTCGATTTTGAGCGCTGCCCGCCATGACGTACAAATACGGGACCGGCATAGTCGACAGCAGATTGAGAAAATGGCTTAGCAGGCGTGACCCTAGAAGGGGGTAATTGTCCTAATAATTGGTTTGCACCCCTAGCACGGAATCGAAAACAAGTGATCCATTTATGTATTACCGAGCGTATATAGGATTTATCATTAATGATCCAATATTTCTGCCATAGAGAAAACTAGGTTAATTGTACACCAGCGTGTAGTAAACGAAGATGTTTGTTTTCTATGATTAACTTGCTGAGATGAGAATGCGGGTGTAGTATTATTTGATGTTTGCTCGCGTAGTTAAGCTGGGAGTGCTGCAGACGTCCACCCACGCGTAATATACCTGTCTTGTCCAGAAAAGGGTTAAGTGAAAGAATTTTACTGTTATTATGGGTGCAGCGATCAGCCTCAAGTTCCTTAACCTCAATGCTAAAGTGCGATTGTTGAGACTGGCGGGTGAAAACCAAAAGTGTATCATGCAACTCTTGGGTCGTTAAAAAGGAAGTGTCCCTATCAGCTATGGGGAGCCTAGAGTTCCGAATGAATCGGCGGCAATATGAAAAAACGCGAATGAGTTTTGAAAGAGATGAATAGTTTTCAACATAACTGGATGTGGATGAAGCGACAATTAGTGAAGTTTGGGCCTGCTTACGTCGTTCCTGCTCCAGATCGGGATGAGTGCAGGGAGAATGAGTATCGAAGGCACTGATAGGCCATGATGATGACTCGTGGGACAACCAAGATGGACCATGTAAAAAACGTTTACGTTTACGTTTCTGCTGGACCTTAATTTCCAGAGATTGAGATCTGCGAATAGCGCCGGAGAGAGAATCGCCTAAATGAGAATTGTATGACTTGCGAGGTAGGGATACTACAAATCTGCCATCATTATTACGGACAGTATTGGATACAAAATGATTCTCGCATTCTGAGTCCTCAGTGGAGGGATCACGAATAGCAATGTCCTCCAATTTCCAAAATTCCTTTAGTTGAGAGGAAATGGCACTATCATTTTCACATACCATAAATGATGAAACCGGTTTCGTCATATCGACATTAAATGGCAAGTTACTTGCGAGAATGAATCCCAATTTTGTCTCCTGTATTATAGGGAAATGTGGGCTACGGATAAATTTGACAGGTTCAATTAATTGCAAGTAATACTGAGCACCGAGCAATAGATCGACTTGCAACGAGAAGTTGAGTTGTGGGTCGGCTAAGAATATGCCCTTTGGTAAATTTAAAGATGCGATATCAAATGATTCCGCAGGGAGATTATTAGTGATACTGGGAAGCACAGCGCAATGTATGTTTAAACTAAAATTCTTATAGCGTGAATGCAACCTTACTCTGGCACTGAAATCAGCTTGAGACAATGAATTATTTATACCCGTTATGGGTAAGTGAGATTTAATCAGTTTCAGACCCATGCGACGTGCGAAATTCATAGTGCAGAAGTTAGCCTGCGAACCTGAGTCTAATAAAATCCTAACTGGGTGCTTTCTACCTGCATGGTCAGTTGTCATGCAGACCGCGGTGGATAATAATATAGACTTATTTGTTTGCAATTTTAACGAACACTGATTGTTCCTTGATGAATCGTTTTTGTTAGATATATGAATCATTGTGTGATGGCGTTTCGCACACATTCTGCAAGAAAATTTGGAGGGACAGTGTGCAAGTTCGTGGCCTGGGCATATGCAATTTAGGCAAAGTTTATTTTTAATTAGAATATTTTTTCTCTCCAGTGGAGTAATCGCTACAAATTGTGGATACTCAGTAAGTCGGTGTTTACCCTTGCACAGCTGACATATATTATTTCCGATATGAGCGTGGAATGTTGATTTGGAAACATTTACTGGTTTAATTGCTTTGCGATAGTGCGCCTTATCGCCAACGTTTATCTTGCTTGCTGAAGTGGCCGCGCTGTCCAGGTTTTGTAATAACTGTCTACGGGTATTTAAAAATTTTATAAAATTACTAAAATTAGGAAATCGTTTTTCCGACAAGCTCTCTTTCCAGAGACGACACGTGTAATTATCGAGTTTTTGGGCTAAGTAATGAATGAGAATAATTTCAAATGTATTTACGGGTAGATTTAATGAGTTTAAAGCATTGATATTCGCAGTTATCTCGTCAATGAATCTGGAAATGCTAACCCTGGACTCTTGTTGAACTGATTTCACACCCAAGACATTCCCTATGTGATGGGCTGAGACAATTAACTTACTGTCATACCTGCTTCTTAATAAATCAATGGCTACCGCATAATTTTCATGGGTAATAGGAAAAGATTTTATTACATTTAATGCCTCGTCACTCAATGAAGAGTGCAAGTAGTGTTACTTTTGAATATCCATCAGGTCGGTTCTGGTGTGTACTAATTCAAGAAATATATTGTAGTAGTGTTGCCAATCAATAATGCTACCTTAGAAGGAAGGCAATTTAATTGGTTCCAACTGTATAGGGGGGGTTTTAATTGGCATAATTTCGGTATGAATCAACTGTTTCTGGTTCACATGCTCTACTTGCTCTAACAAGTGGTGTAACTTGCATTCGATATTGCAGAGATCATCCTCGGTTTGGACTCTGTCACTGGCTGATGCGAAATCAGAGTCATCAGACTCAATTTGAGTCTGAATATCGTCATATTTAGCGGACAATTCCATTAAATGGTGAAGCTTAATTTTTAGTGCGTGATGATCGCTTATGTCTGGATCGAAATTATCTGCGAAAGTGTTCACACGGGATATAGACGCTTTAATCGTGACCCGTTTCTTTATCAATGCCTTCACATCAGCCATGATTGTAATTCAAAATGTAATTTAAAAAAAATTTAAACGTAGAGTAGGTGAACAATTGCTGTAATTTTGAATAACTTGCTAAAATCTGATATAATGCGGGAGCCAGTGATCGATACACACCTTAACACATTACTTACTATAATAGATACTTGTTATCTCTTTTAAAAGAACAGCCATGAGCGTTATTGAAAGTATGAATTATTTAAATGATAATATACATATAGCCTTATCTCGACACTTGAGCTTCTAATGAGTTATTGTACAGTTATGTAAATGGAAATTTATGCACAAATGTACATATGAAAATCTAGTTAAGATGAAAGTTTATGCTCACATGATAATAATATCTGCTTACGTAAAAGTATCAATAATACCATATTAAATGTAAAATATTATTAAGTTTGTTGTACTCATGCATTATATATGAACAATTGTAAAGAAAAATGAAAGTTTATAATCACGTGGAATCCTGGCGTGTTCAAAACTGCTTCGGTCCTGTTGGTTCCATGCTGATCCCGTCAGGCAATCCTTTGAAGTTGGCGCACCGCCTGTTTGTGTTGGTTGGGTGACGCTTGACGTTGTAGTTCTGCGTAATTTTACAGTTGTGGAATTTTGCTGCCGTCAAATAACTGTCTTGTAGTGTCAGATTTGACGCTCTGCAGAATCTTGCATGTCATGTATGAAGTTTGTTTTTATGGCAACAAAGGCATGCCACGTCCAGCAATCTAAATTCGAAAGTATTTAAGCTTGAAGATTGTTTGGGCCACAGGTTGTTTGGGCCCATTAAATGAAATATTTTGAAATCGTGGTGGAGAAAAATGCAGTCGCTGTGGACCAAAAATGTAAAATCCGTCCCGTGAGGACCAAAAATGTTGGACGAAAATCCGGATCCAGGAGGACCAAAAATGTAACGTCTTAGAAGCTCTTGATGTACTCTTGAGTTATTCTTAGGAACGCTAATTGGAGATGGCTGGTTAGAAATGAAGTTTTAAATGGACTGTATGATTTTTATATAAATGATTGTTTATTGAAATCTATTTGATGCGATTGCTGGCACGTGTAGTAATTACCGCGGCATGATGCCCGCTAATTAAATTAGAATTAAATATCGAATGACATAATCATGAGAAGTAAGGCTGAGATCGCCCAAGTAGACTTACCGCATGTTGAACATGCTAATAATTTAAATAATGAAAATCCTGTAGCCGCGGCTGGAAATAGAAACGAGTGGCCTGCTCGGAGTCTTGAGTAGAACTAACGTAATTGTTACTACAGTCAGCCCTGCTAAAGACCGGCTGTAGATAACAACAAAAACGTGACGTTATCTACACGTGTCGCAATGCAGTATTCAGAATACAAAGTTTACAAGGTTCAAAGTTTGACCAGTTACAATGATCATGCAGCTAGGTTCGCACACAATCTTATGCCTGCTAAGGGTGATTCTGGGAACAGCTACATATATTGCAGGATCGACTGAAGAACACACTATGACAATGTTATAAGCGTGCCGTAAATTTGGATAAATGGTGAAGGCTGTTTAAAAGTGAAAATGAGGGAATCCTAATAACAACACAGTTTTTGGTTCAACACATCTTTTTAATACTATTAACACCAAACGTTCACCCATACGAGAGGGATCGTGGATGAGGGATCCTCAGTGGCTCGACTGAGGATGCCTCATCATAGTATGGGTGAAACATTTGGTGTTAATAATAAAAAGACGTGTTGAGCCAACAAACAGTGTTGTTAATTAACAAAAACCATGAACATTTACAAGCAAGAATGAAGAAATCCTATTCTACTCAGCAATATTCAGAAGGTGCTCAGAACTTAATGACTGAGGAGTAGAATATAGGAGTGCATTACAAATAAGGATGTAGAAATAAATCATATAATTTGGGTATATAAAGAAATAACAACTGGAGAATCTTCCAGTTCTATTGTCTTACCATAAACAGTAAAGATAAGAAGTAAAATAAATACTCAAATAATGATTTTTAGATTGATAATGATGAAAATGAAGTATGCAATAGTCAAGGAAGAGGAAAAATGAAGACTTCAACGAGACACTTGAAAGAAGACTTGTTCTGTAGCTGTTCCCAGAATCACCCTTTGTAGTGTAGCTGTAAATTTCTTGTTTGAATTTTCTGATTGACTTTATGTATTCAGTTTTGTTTCTTGCATCACTATCATTCAATTACCATTGTTTTCTTTATTAGTACTTCTATCTTCAATAGTATTTTAAAATTGTTTCTTAATTTACAAGATACTGTACTTCTTCTGTTCTCACAATTATTGCATTAGTTGCTCTCTTATTAAAGTCATTCATTTTGTTAAAAAACCTGTTACTATTACTTGCTTTTCATTTATATCACTTTATCATTTTTAATGCTTAAAAAGTTTTTGTCCAATAACACCATTTTTTCACAACTATTTAAATCATTAATGACTTAATCATTAACTATTATATTCCTTAATGTTTAATGATATCTTTGCTCTTGAAAGCCTTAAGAGTACTACCATTAAACTTATTAATGACAGACACATCTTAACTGTTAAATTTTGTTTATTAGTGATAACATCTGTCTTGTTCTTTACAGCTCTACTTTTTCTTGTATTAATTTTTTCTTCTCCTTTTTTCTTAAAGTAACATGGTGTTATTCGTCGCAAGATATGTTGAACAAAGACTCAAAATGTCTTTCTGTTTTCCTTTTATTTTATTATTTGTTTATATATTTTTTGAAATCCTGATTTGTACTTACAAACCTTCTCTCAATCTCTAAGACATAGTGGTAAGTGGTAATACTGCCTCGACCAAGAGGATGACAGTCGGAATCCTTTGGTGTAACAATGTGCTCTTAAACATTCAGCACTTTTGAACCTGTCTTTTTAACAATCAGATTGAATTAGTATTGGTCATCAGTTTACCGTTTTGAGTGTTACCGTTGTTAACATGTGTTGCCACAAATAATATTAATCAGCTGCATCTTATCACCTTCAATTGAGCTGACCTGTTGTGTCGTCGTCATCCTGCTGTCGGTATAGTCCTTATTTAACAATGTGCAGAAATATGTCAACAGTGTAACTACAGTGATGTGAATCATAAAATTAGTTATGTTTAATAACAGTTGCTTTGATCAGTGGCGGGTAATCCATAATGCTAGGGTATGGTGCAGCACCAGGCACCAGGGCCTCAGCTGTCAGAGGGGGCACCACCCAACCCTAAATCACAAAAACATTTTGAAGATAATAAAAAATGTAAAAAAAAAACAACAACAAAAAACGAATGTCCTCAATCCAAAGTTAAAATATTTGATGAGTTCACCGTTATGTTTTTTCTGCCGTTATGATTGATGTAATTCCATATATACTGTCTGAGAGATATATTAAACATCGCAATGGGTTTATAAAGCCTAATATTTTCAAATATAATTTAGCCACACACTGTTTAAACAATAAACATAAATTTCCAGACATTCAAAATGTCAAATTAATTACAAATGTCCAGAAAGGTAACAAAATGAATATCTGGGAAAATCTTAATATTTACAAACACAATAATAATAATCTAATTAAACAACAAGTACAAATAAAAACAAAACAAGACAATTTATTTAAAATCATACATTTATTAGAATAATAAAATAAACATTAAATATATAATAAATAGCTACTACATAAACATTAAAACAATCAAAAAAGTAAAATAAAGTAATTTTGATTATCCGTTAGCTGTATTGTAAGTGAAACATTCAATTACAATTCAAACAAACTTCTGAAGATATAGAATAATTTCTGTGAAATGTGCGTCAGGTGAAAATAAACCTACTTACAGTGTATTTATTTGAAGATATATATATATATAGCAACGTTACAAGTATTTCAAAAATTCACACAAATACATTACCATGTACTCAACGCAACTATGAAGTGTATTAGTGTATTACACCGGCCAGGTCGCAGGATTTTTTTTATTCTCATTGCATCAAGTACATGTATCAATTAAATTTATTATTTAAAATATACTTTATTTGATCCATCCAGCGATCTTGTAAAACTTCTGAAGTTTTACCTGAAGATGGGAATATAATTCCTGAAACATGTAGTGGAATTATAAACTACAAGATCGCTGGACGGATCAAATAAGGTATATTTTAAATAATAAATTTAATTGAATCTTATAAGTGATCTGGAGACCATTTATATGATGAAGTATATGTAAATAATTAAATAATTTTCAAAGAGGAGTGAGATGTTGTTGACATGAAATAATTAATTAAAACCGTTTCAAAATAATCATTCTATGATTTATTAATATTAACAGAAAATATGCAAATATTAAAAAATTCGAATCTTAGATAAATAAAAATATTTTCTTTTATAAGTTTACACAAATACAATGTAACCTTCTATGCTGTTCATGACATATAAAATAAAAACAACCATATAATCTTACTAGCTAAACAGACATGTTAAACAAATTATGTAAACCTTTTTATTTCAGTGTGTCTGACTTTGACTCAAATTTTAAATAATAGCAACTCATTTACAAACAAAAATAATATTCAATCTCAAGAATAAAATTGATTGTTACTATAAACAAAATAAAAAATATAATATTTACTTCCAACCTATTATTTATTTCTATTGACACACCCAAATTTTAATATACAACAAAAGATTAGTATTTTTAAATTTTCTTCTTAAATTAAATTCTTTTCTTTAACTACCCTTTAAATTTATGTACAGTCATTATAATATATATAAAACTTTCACATATGAACTTACTATTCGTTGTCACTTTCCCAAACGTTTCGAGGTGATGTTCCTCTTCTTCAGTGGGAGTATACTGAATGTCGATTACAGAATAACCGTTACGGAATATAGGTGTGTATGGTGGGGGTTGATGGTGGGAAGGGATTGGCGCTGAGGTTCGAATTGTGTGTATGGATCAGTGTATCGAATAGTGTATGTGATTTATAATGTAATTGTTCATTTAATATGTTGTTTGGTTGTAGTGTGTGATGTCTGTATATTTCAAATTGTTCAGCTGTGTTTAGTTTTCTACTTTTAGGTAAGTAGTGTAATATTTCCATGTTGTGTTCTATGTTTGTGTAACTGTGGTTTTCGTTACGTAAATGTGTGGCAAATATGGAATGTATGTAGTTTGTGGTGAGGGCTTTTAAATGTACAGAAAATCTGGAAGAAAAAGATCTTCCCGTCTGGCCGATGTAGAATTGGTGACAATCATTACAATTTAATTTATAAACCCCTATTTTGCTGTATGTGTCATTGTCTTTGTTAGTATTATTTATGTGTTTTCTAATGGTGTTGTTGGTTCTGTAGGCTACTTTATAATTGTGTTTCCTAAATGTGTTTGCAATTTTGTGTGTATTGGAATTGCAGTATGTAAGTGTTATGTATTTGCTGGGTTGTGTGCTGTTGGTCTGATGTGTTTTATTTTTTGTGTTTAGGATTCGTTTGTGTAGTTTATTTATTAATTCGGGGTTGTATCCATTTTTGACTGCTATGTATTTGATTGTGTTTAATTCATCTTGGTAGTCATGTGTGTTTAGAGGTATTGAAGTGAGCCTATGGAGCATGTAGTTGAAAGCTGCATGTTTGTGTTGATTTGGGTGGTTGGATGTATTATGTATGACCATGTCTGATGTGGTGGGTTTTCTGTATATTTTGTATGTGTGTGTGTTGTTTGTTTTGGTGATTGTAAGGTCTAAGAAGTTTATGCTATTATTTAGTTCTATTTCAAGTGTGAATTTTAATTTATGGTGTATAGTGTTAATGTATTTGTGGTAATTTTCTATTTGTCTTTTGTTGCCGTTGTAAAGGAGTAAAATGTCATCAACATACCTATGCCAATATATTATTTTATCGGTGTATTTGTTGTTGTTCAGTATGTGTTTCTGTTCTATGGTGTGTATAAATATTTCGGCTAGTATACCTGATATAGGGGAGCCCATGGGTAGTCCATCTGTTTGTGTGTAAAACATGTTGTGTGCGAAATAATTTTGATCTGTGATAATTTTAGTTAGATGGATGATCTAAGTGACAACGAATAGTAAGTTCATATGTGAAAGTTTTATATATATTATTCAATTAATAAGTGAACGAAGAGGATGAATCAACAAGATAATTATAATAGATCATCCATACCCCTAAACACACATGACTACCAAGATGAATTAAACACAATCAAATACATAGCAGTCAAAAATGGATACAACCCCGAATTAATAAATAAACTACACAAACGAATCCTAAACACAAAAAGTAAAACACATCAGACCAACAGCACACAACCCAGCAAATACATAACACTTAAATACTACAATTCCAATACACACAAAATTGCAAACACATTTAGGAAACACAATTATAAAGTAGCCTACAGAACCAACAACACCATTAGAAAACACATAAATAATACTAACAAAGACAATGACACATACAGCAAAACAGGGGTTTATAAATTAAATTGTAATGATTGTCACCAATTCTACATCGGCCAGATGGGAAGATCTTTTTCTTCCAGATTTTCTGAACATTTAAAAGCCCTCACCACAAACTACATACATTCCACATTTGCCACACATTTACATAACGAAAACCACAGTTACACAACCATAGAACACAACATGGAAATTTTACACTACTTACCTAAAAGTAGAAAACTAAACACAGCTGAACAATTTGAAATATACAGACATCACACACTACAACCAAACAACATATTAAATGAACAATTACATTATAAATCACATACACTATTCGATACACTGATCCATACACACAATTCGAACCTCAGTGCCAATCCCTTCCCACCATCAACCCCCACCATACACACCTATATTCCGTAACGGTTATTCTGTAATCGACATTCAGTATACTACTCCCACTGAAGAAGAGGAACATCACCTCGAAACGTTTGGGAAAGTGACAACGAATAGTAAGTTCATATGTGAAAGTTTTATATATATTATTAAATTAATAAGTGAACGAAGAGGATGAATCAACAAGATAATTACAGTAATTATATTTAAAACTTTTAGTCTTCACTATTCATATATAAGTTTCTTTTTGAGAGTTCTTTTCACAAACAAAAATATAATTGTTTATTCATCACCTGCGTACTGCCGGCGTTACCGTTGCGTGTGTGTGTCTCCTGAATCCTGAGAATTTGATGAAGATGATGATTATGTGGTTGCTGTGTTCTCTGTCTCTATGGTTTGTTGTTTGTGATGGTCCAGAGTTCCTCCACAAGTCTTGATGTGTGTGTTAAAGATGTCGATCAGTCGGCAGACCGGCAGCGTGATGTTGTGTGAAGATTTCTTGAGTCTCTGACCACCCCAAAATTGCTGGTGGTATTTATACTGGACGGCAATCTGACAAGTCCAGGACTGTTTTCGACCTGTTAGATATTGTCACTTCGTGCAAAGCGTCCTTTTAATTACAAATCATGTTTTGGTTCATTTTCGTGATTTCGTAAACATCCTCGTAGCACGAGCGATATCATCGTTTGCGTAATTTTTTCCTGGTCACTCACATATAACACACTTATTAATTACTATTTAATACACTAGTAATTAACATTAAATTACCTGGCATCTTTATTATTGCAAATTTCTGCAATACTTTTACGTCACTATATTTGTTAAAAATTCCTTAATATAATGGTGTTTTTATAATTGGGGTAAGTCTTTGTTCACAGGTTTAAAACGTATTAATTAGTTTATTTTTATCCGGTTAAAACCTGATTACAGAGAATTCGTACGCATCACCCTATCGTAGACTCTTGCCTGTCGTAGCTTACGTTCACACACACATACACACAAGCACTGTATTCACTCGCGGGGGCAGGTGTACGCTTTCTGACAATTCCTATCCTGCATAATATTGTTAAAAACTGTTCATCATATATTTTTCTATGCTAAATATTTACAAACATACCGCCCTGGACAAATATGCAAATATATGTATTGTTGCAAAATATATGTGTGTGTGTGTTGTCGTCTACTTTTGACGATTCCAGTAGCTAGCTGGAAATCTGAGAGATAATTTTATTATTAAAACACATTAAAGATATGTTGAGTTTACCTATGGGAAATGAGAGATTATCTTCGTTAGCAAGGTTGAATATTGAAAGCAAGATACTTTAATCGGTCAATTTAGAAGAAATTATACAAGACTTCATTAAGGCAAAATCAAGAAAAAATGGATTGATTAGTATTTTCTAATGATGCAAACAGGTAACAGTTTAAATGAGGAAACTATATCATAAAGAATAATAAGATGGTAATTTGCACTATTTGTCAATTGGGACAAAAGGTGGAAACAGTTCTGTTGGAATCATACTGGGACGGCATTTTGACAGATCTGGTGCTGGCAGAGTATGTAATCAATTCTTGGAAAGAAACTCATTGTGTTGTATAGAGCAAATAACTTTGTTACACAACTGTTTTAACTACATAGTTGTTTTGTGTTAGTTATCAATTTGGACCAATGTAATAAGAATAGAAATGATTGCAAAAATTAATAATGCAATCATGAACATTTCTATACCGTAATTATTTATCCACTAGGTCTTAGTCAGATTGTCTGTAATGTAATAAAACCTCACCAATTTATCTTCCTCTTTCAGTACATTTCAACTACAATTAAATTATTTGTTTCATGCTTTGCACTGCCAGCTGGTTGGCTTAATTTTAAAATCGCTTGTAATTTGTAAGAGCGCATGTTGAAAGATATGGCTTCAATACTTATGTTTTCCTAGTTGTACTGTTGTAATTTTCTGTCAATATTTGAGTGAAATAATATAAATTCAACAGGTAATATTACACAATTTAAACAGGAAGGGTTTTGGGAAACAAAGTAAGAGAAACTGAAATATGAAAGTCATTCCATTGCTTTCTTGTTTTCTCTTTCTCACTCGTTTTCTTTCTTTCCTTCTTACTGAGTAAGTGTGGGTTCCATCCTGTGCAATCACACATGTTGCCCACCTCTAAGGGTGATTTTGGCTGATTGGCTGTTTCAAGACTTTAGATTTTGTATCTGCCTAGAATGAAAACTTGGCAGCTGGTTACCATATTGCATCAGTGATTATAATATGCTATCCTTACAATAACTTTATTGCTACTATAACAAGAGATTACCATACTTCACTTCCTATAATGAGTGAATATGCATAGTATGAGGACCACTGAATGAATAGGAGTTTGTGGATTTGACTCCTGGACAAATCATCTTGCACATTGGGAGTGGTCAACAGTAGCATAGATACAGTATCTAAGACTATGGATGGTGTCAGTGACTCCATGACTGGTTCACATGGCTCCATTTCAGGAATACTATCCTGTCTAAGGCCATTTAGCTAGAGAAAACATCCTTAGATGTGATCAATTAGTACTATTCTCAACCCTTCCTTCATAAATTACTAATTTGTTCTTGATTTGAAATCTGAGTGGGGTTAAAACCTAAATGTCATACACACACTGCGCGCGCACGCACATTCAGATATGTAAGGCTATAAAAGTGTAAAATATATACACACAGGTAAGTGTATGTGTTTATATTTGTTTATATTTATAACAATGGTAGAATGACTATAAAAAAGTAATGTGACAAACCTGATGGAACAGGAATCCTTCAGGACAAATCCAAGAGTGACGAGCATTATCTTGACAATAATGGAAAACTTCACAGTTCAAACCGTCATCAGCATAATAACCAGTATTTTTACCATGGCAATTAAACTTGCTCTGAGGTAAGAGAAGTGTCAGCTTGTCTGGTTCCTCTTTCTCTTCTTCTAGTTCTTCTAGTTCTTCCTCCTGTACATCAGATACAATATATATAATCTTTACTTGTTACAGATTAAATCTCATTGTTTGTATTTATAGACTTATCTTAACACTAATTATTAAGAATGATTGCCTAAATATTAGTTTAATAATAATGAAGGAAAGTTGACTACCTGTATATTTAGATTTATTTTCAGTTAGTACACAAATTGTTAGTAGGTGCACAATGAATACAAAAAATGTTTACCTGATTAAAAATACATTTTCACATCCTCAAATAATTGTTAAATACTTGCAAATTTAAAGCTATTACTATATATTATTATGAAAATTGTAAATATAAATATATTGCAAATACAAAAAGAATTTTCAGATTTATGTGCAACTTATAATACTATTTGTTTGAATGAACAAATTGGAAACAATGGTGAGAAGAGCAGTGCCAAAACATGCGTGCATCCTCATGCGCACGTGCTCGTGCGTGCACACACACACAGTTACACAACTTTTGTTCAGATAATTGCTTATTTGTTATTTTCAAATACAAAAATAAATTAATATTATTGTTAATTATGTTAGAAACTAAGTTAGTAGAGACTGAAACTTAGTAGAAACTGAGTTAGAACAGAATAAAAAATGAATAAAATTACTGAATAATTTTCTCAATTTGAAAGTGTTATAAAAAATTCTTTTCTTAAATAAAACCTACTGACAATTTTATAATGATTTATTGTTATGTTATTAACTGTAATTTGAAACTGTGGACAATAATTTGAAATATTCTTTGGTAATATAGCCAAGAAATATAACTACTTAATATAATCATATAACAAATACTAAAAGAGTTTATTTAGACTTGAGAAAGGCATGCTCAATACTGTTAATATAATCCTATGTTCTTTTTCTCTGTTGAGAGAGTACCAGTACATACAGTTACACAAAAAGATAATGTTATTGTCGGACACAACAGCCATTGTACTGCTACAATATGCAAAAATAAGTAATTGTGTGAGTTGAAGAGAATGCAACAATCTGGAAGACTTCAAAGGCAGTACTAGCAAAACATAATAATTGGTTTGATGAAGAATGCAGAAAAACATATGAGGAAAGAAATGAAGCAAGAAAGAAGATGCTGTAGAGAAGAACGAGGGCAACCGTAGAAGAATGCCAAAATAAGAGAAAATGCACGCAAAACATATGTAGAAGAAAGAAAAGATTATTAAAAAATGAAAAGATAAAGGAAATAGAGTAGGAATATAGTAAGCAGCATATAAACACCTTCTTTAGAAAAGTAAAGGGACAGAGAGAAGGCTTTAAAGCCAGAACAAATATGTGTAAGAATAGAAAAGGTGAATTAGTAATGGATGAGAAAGAAATAGTAGACAGATGGAGAGAATATTTTGAAGATTTACTAAATGGGGGTGTTAGAGAAGAAGAGGATGGAGAGTTTGAAGAAGAAATCCAGTATTATGGTCCCCATTTGGACATACCGCCATCTTTGAGAGAAGAGGTTGAAGAACAAGTGAAGAAATTGAAGAACAAAAAATCACTAGAAGAAGATGAAGTAACAGAAGAACTAGTCAAAAGCAGAGGAGAAGAATTGATAAACAAGATACATTAGCTATTTAAAGATATATGGATGGAAGAAAAAATGACAACCAAATGGATACATGCGGTAATATGCCCCATATAGAAGAAAGAGGGAGATAAGCTAAAATGTAACAACTACAGAGGAATACCATTGCTAGGCATAGCTTATAAAATTTGGCAGTTATTATAGCAGAGAGAATTAAGCCATATGCAGAGGAGGTTTTAGGAAAGTACCAATCAGTCTTTAGAAGAGGAAGTTCCATTACAGACCATATATTCACTATATGAATGAGTTTGGAAAAATGATACGAATCCAATATTGACGTGCACCAACTGTACGTAGATAACGTAGTTGTAACTGTAACTGTTTATGATGTACATTATAAACAGGCATATGACAGTTTAAAAAGGAAGTATTTATTACTGATAGTGAGGGACTTTGGACTATTCAAGAAGTTGATTAACCTCACAAAAATGACAACAGCAGAACAATAAATGGGTCGAGGAAACAGGGAGTTCTATCAAAACAGTTTAAAGTGGAAAGGGGGCCTAAGACAGGGTGATCCGCTTTCCTCAGTGCTATTCAATTTAGTACTGGAGAGATGTATAAGAAAGATAGAAATAAACCTGGAGAAAATATATGTAACAGAACCTACTAATATGCAGATGACGTGGTAATTATGTCAAGAACAAAACAAGCGCTAGTGGCAGCATATCAGGAATTAGAAAGATAAGGGCAAAGGCTGGATTAAAAATAAATGAAGAGAAAACAAAGTATATTTTGATGACAAGGAATGAGAGAAGAGAGAAAGGAAGAATCAGAATAGGCAACCACAGTTTTGAGGAGGTCCAAGAATTCAAATCTCTTGGAAGCACAGTTACAGAGAATAATGAGAGAAGCGAAGAAATCAAAGCAAGAATAGCAGCAGGAAACAGAAGCTACTATGCATTAAAAAATATATTCCAATCCAGGAATGAATTACTAAGATATGTCAAAAAGAAAATATACACCACAGCAATCAGACCTATAGTAACATATGCAAGCGATGCATGGGTACTGAAGTTATAAGATATGAAAAACCATGGTGTTTTCGAGAGGAAAATTCTGAGAGGAATTTATGGATCAGTGTGAGATGGAGAGATGTACAGGGTAAAAAAGAATCATGAGCTAAGAGACCTGTATGGAGAAGCGGACATAGTTGCAGCAGTGAAGGGGCAGATGGTTGGGGCAAGTGGTGAGAATGAGAAGTGATTGAGGCCCAAAAATGGCATTGGAAAGGAAACCGGAGGGAATAAGGAGGAGAGGACGTCCAATGAGGAGATGGTATGAAGATGTGGAAGGGGATTTGAGGGAGATGCGAGTGGCAGGTTGGAGAAGTAAAGCTCTGGACAGAGAAGAATGGAGGAGAACCGTTGAGCAGGTCAGGGTTCTACAGGGACCATAGTGCTAGAAGAAGAAGACAAAGAAGCAGAAGTAATAATAATAATTTGACATTATGTAATAATAATAATAATAATCTTTTTTTGTCCCCAGAAAATCCAGTTCTAGCCTGAACCTACAACATCTTGGTCTATGGGGTGTAGGCAATAGCTGTCACTCATTAGCTGGCTAACAGGGTAATGGTAGTAGAGTTAGGACAAGGTTGTGTGATGTAAAAAAACACCATAACCCATGATAGGAACAATTGTGGCTCCTACGTAGTGAGTCACGATTGACAGCTTCAGGGATAAAGAAAAACCCTGTTGTATTTAGCCCTAGTTGTAGTACACATGGGGTCTGCTGCAGTAGTCTGTTTATTTCTCCAGTCCTCATGAGATGACAGTGTCAACATTCCTTAATGCAATTCTCCTTAACATAGTCTTCTGGGATCAAGAGACCCCCTAAGATTCCTCATCATAAAAATTCTCCACCTTGGAGGGTGAAAAGATGAAGAATTATTTTCTGATTGACAGACAAAACTTTTGGCACTGCTGAAACTTTCCAAGTGCTAAAGTACATTCTTGTAAGGAGGACAGAAGAAGACTTTGTTAAAGTGAGCCCCTTTCTCATTGTCAAAGCAATAACATCAAGTGATTGATCTAATATTAAAGAAAGAAACAAAACTATGAAGGTCTTATATTTGAAAAGGTAAGATGAACAAACAAAGCAGTTATTAGTGTTGAAATGGATTGTTGAGATAGACATTGAAATGATTCCTCTTGGAACTTTAAATAGCATGAACAGTGTAATAGCTTGCAGGGATTGGCTCAACTGCTCTGAGGATGAGATACCGGTAGTCACTGAACTGTCTTCTCAGGGAGCTATAGTTTGTGAGAAGGTAACAGTGGAAATCATGGAAAAATAATTCCATCTGCTTCATATGTACAAATGATCAACCTAATAACACTGCCAGAAAGGATAAAAGCTGGTATCCACAAGCTGAGTGTGAGGGCTTTAATACCCCAACCCATACGATGGTACCAGTGTTTCTAGTTTTGACACAGCATCTAGATGTGCAAGCGTCATATATGTATATATGGAAAACCAACTCAAAGTGACTGTACATGCTATCATTGATAGTTATTGTATTTTGTAGTCAATAACATTCTTCTAAGTCCAAGAACATACAAAACATAGAATACAAAGAATAAATTAACATACTTCAAAAATGAGTTATATGGAGGCAAGAAAACTTGTTATTTCAGACACACAAAGAAAAGGGCAACAATAGCATTGCAGATAAGAAAAAAAAACAGCACTATCAACATAATAGATAGCTAAAGATTTTATGACAGCTGTAGTTCAATTATCAAAAAATATCTGAAAGAGTTTCACTGTAAGACAATCAAGCAAGTACCAAAACAGAGTAGGTGCAACAGGCAACAATATGTTCGAGTTGGAAAAACTAAAAATCTTCTTATTGCTGTGATAACAACCACCTCTGGCTCTGGTGGGAAGCCAATGGATGACTGCTTCTCATCACCCCTCCCTCACAGATACAAAAGGGAAGACTTTTTAAGCTCAGCTCTGCAAAAATAAAAAAGGATAGCCAAAAGGCAAGCACAGAAAGTAGATCTAAGTACTAGTGATGATTTCTTCACACATATGTAGCATGGAAACTATTCTTAAGTGGAATATAAAAGGATGTGTCTTGCATTACTGTGAATTTAAAATGCTACTGACCAGGTACACGTCCATGCATGAATCCAGAAGACACATTGAAACCAGCAGAGAATTTTAGCACTGGGATACAGGAGCTTGAGTTAGTGTGAGAGTGAGAAGGGGTGTTTGCTATTTTTCTTAGCAATAAATGTCATGGGAAAGAGGTTCTCCTCCTTACACCTCTGCAGGCAGTAGCGATAAACAATGCAGGGATCCATTTTGCCACCAGGGCTTTTTCACTAGCCTAACTGTAAGCCCTTACTCCAATATAGGAATGACATCACTACAGCTCAAATGCCATAATTGCTACTGAACTGTGCTTCAAAGATCTCCTGTGTATCTTGCCAACTAATCTGAACCACACAGCGTTTACTGATAATAGATGAGTACATGTGTATCCTCAGTGTTGCATATCCATTTGCAGCTGATGTTTGCATGTTGGAGTTGTTCAATTAGTATAATGTTAAACTGTACATGTACATCCAATTGTCCCATCTGAAGTATCACCTTTGCTACTTGGGAAACCAAAATCTCCATTGTTTTTAGCCAATGCAGGGATTCAGTGATATGAATTTCAGTCGTGCAAATTTCAGTGTATGAATATTCTGTGTTCAAATTTCAGTTCTGCTTGGTGATTGTTGACTAGACAGATCACGTGCTGTATATTCTTGGAGTGAAGACAGCAAACAGGGTGGAAAGTGCGTTTGTTGTTCAGGGCACCAGATGGAAACTCATGGGCATTACCAGAGATGATGAGTGTATACACTACTGAGTCGTATACTGTTTGGCATGTTCTACAGTACTGTGAACATGGAAGCCTGAGGTACTTTACTATTTGAACAGATGTGCTGAGTTTTATAATCATTTAGGACAATGCAGGCACAGATGACATATACTACAACAGATAGAGGTTATATGTATACACGTATTGAAACATCAGAATTTGTAGTTTACTTTTTTATGGATCACAGGCTGCATGAAGATCAAGGGCAATGAAGATGCTGGCTCTGCCATATGAATCACAGCAGACAGTCTAAAGCAGATATTGTTCATATAAAACCTGCCAATTTGAAGGTAGAAGGTAGCTCCTACATCAGCAATAGGCCTACTTGCCTTAAATGTAGCAAATGTGGCAAACACCATGCACCAAACTGTGAGCGATAAAACAGAATGTCAGCAGATGTGTGTGTGTGTAAATAATTAACTAGTGAAGTCAGTGATTTATGTTATTAATAATGAAAACTAAGACAAAAAATTATTCATATTTATCACTGTCATGTTAAAAATAAAAATGAATAATATTTTATTAAATATGTGACTTATTGGCTTATACAGATAAGTATTATTCAGAAAGTGTCAGTTGAATTGTTATATAACGACAAAAAAGGAGAGGTATGAAATAGGTATATTTTTGTATGAAATAGAAGCAACGAGCGAATACTCTTCTTAAATAATATAAAAGTAAATGTTGTAGCGTGACATATAAACACATAATAATGAATGGCATTGATCATTAAAATAATATAATATAATAACATTAAATCCGAAGAAAGCATTAAAATAATATAAAGAATTAATTCAGAGCAACCGTGCAGAACAATCATGGATATTAAAAGTATAAGTTCGTATAAAAGAAATGTTACTAGTGATGAATCATCAAAACCAGTTTAATAACTCAAGGTAAAAAAAATATAACCCAGGAAGGTAAGGAGTCGATAAGGAATCAACCCAGAGTATTACTAAACCCACAACGAAGGTAAAGAATAAATAAAATAGAAACCCAGAACAAGGCAAGATCCACCATGAAAGGTGATGTATTTAAAGAAACCAGAAGAGTAGATGAAGAAGTAACCCCAAGAAACCCGATGACATCCAGAAGAAGATGAAGAACATACCATCCTAAGAAGCCAGAAGAAAAGAAAACATCATTGAAGAAACAAGAAGAAGACAGCATCCAGAAGAAGAAGGAATGCTCTTATAAAAAACACCCATATCCCCATATCCCAAAATAAATAAAAACCATAATAATAAAAGTATAACGAAGTATTCATGAAAAAACTCACATGTACAATAAAAATAAGAATAAAAGTGTATAGAGTAAGAGTTGCCAGTGAACCAAGGTGAAACAATAATATAATACCCAGGGAACAAATCTTCATTGTAACCCACAAACAGATATCTTGATGTTAATAAGACTAAACAACCATTTAGAAAGAGCATCAAGAAGTGTAAAGTGAACCAGTGCTAGTTTGTGTATTATAAAAAATAAACCTTATGTTTCAACCTTGGCTTTCACAAACTGTGTAGACAATGAAAAATACAACTTTGAGTGACTTATTTGTACAGAGTGAATATAATACATGTAATAATATAGAGCTGTCAATCTGCTTGAAATGACATTTTATGTAAATGATGAGTGAAAACAGAAGCAGACACAGGATTAAACACAAAGTGACAGGGTACAATTACCCTAAACCATATTAAAAACAGTTAAAAACTGATTAATTAAAAATAGTATAAGAAATAGCGAATAAGAATATAGAAATAAGGTTTTGTTTAGGTAGAATAAGAATTTAAAAAATGTATTAGTAATAAGAACATTTAAACAAGTTTAGAACCACTAACATCCTAATGGTAAATATATTTATTACTTGTATTGGTGTTAATGGTTGAATAAGATGTTAGCATGGGAAAAAACATTCTTTGTAAATAATATTTCTGTATTAGTATTAAGCGTTGACTATATATATATATAAAAAAAAAAATGTCTAATTAGTTTGAAGACGACCATTATTTAAAATTATTTCTTATCTGTTAATAGTATTGAAACAGATACTAATTGTTATTTTGTTAATAGAAAAAATGTTTAATTTATATTACTATGTTAAAAAGTCAGAGAGGGTATAATTCAATATATATTGTTTATATAAAAATTTGTATGAAAAAATTGTTAGGAATCTAGGCAAAATGATGAAAACTAAACATCATCAAAACTGAGAAACTAAGTACTTAAATACATTTAAACTGAAGGGATTTAGATAACATAAACAAGAAATAAAGCCATATAATTAGAAATATAACTTAGAAAGATTTTATAAAATTATAGCCAGGATTATAAATAAAAATGGAAATGACAGAACTCAAAAATTTGGAGAGGGGAGTCATATTTTCCAACATAATATTTTAAAACTTAACCAATTCATATAATTGCAAGAAACAGGGAATATAATCCTTTTATTACAATATGAGATTTAATAATCATAAATATAACTTGAAAATGGCAGAATTTGGATAATGACAGGAAGCTGATTTTGAAAATTTACAAGATACAAAAAGAAGGTAAATTTACCAATTTTAGATAAAAAACTTAATAAAACGGCATTACTCGACATCAAAATACGCCGAATGAACTGAAGGATAAAATTAAGTAACAACTAGCTAATAAATTTGAATAATAACCAAAGTTTAAGCAGTTATATAATGTAACTTTAATACATGCACAGGATGCATTATAAAATTCGAACAATGTAAGGAATAATATTGCTTTGGCTAAGATTTTAGTCGAAAGTGAAGGAAGTGAAGAGTTAATTATTGAACGTTGTACGGGACACTTGACGAGCATATTAAAACGTGTCAACCTAGTTTCGAGTACCGTAATGGCGAGCAATTGTATGATACGAATTTGAAAATCGCGAGTGATGACAAAAAACATTTCACAACTTCGACACAGTGACCTAAACACTTACAAAAGACTAACATCGTATAGCACGAAACTACAGTTAAATAACATTTTAAACACCATAAAACAGTATCTAACATAACCACCAAAAGTGCCTGATCGACAAAAAGTGAACTGACTTATAATACACCACTTTTCAAAATACAACACCGAAACTTAACCAGAGACACTACACCAACATCAGAAGGAAGATTTGCAGACACCAGGACGTGAATTCGACGAGAAAACATTTTATTGGAACGCCAAAACTACAAAGGGACGATTGACCACTTCGACGGCAGCCATTACAGATTCGTCAACGATCAACGGAACACGGCCATCTAGTTTGTCGGCGACACGGTTCGCAACATATTTCTTTATTTTAATCTTTTCAATTGAATATATGTACTTTAGTATTAAGAATTATTCTTGTAACGTTATACTTTTTTAATCTTTGCCCGATTTCTCTGACTTTTCCAATAAATAGCTGTTAAAAGAACCCTATTGTATTTTATATAAAAACTTGTAACATTCGATACCCTGAGAATCGATTTTAAAATCGACAAGAGTCTTTATAAACAACTGTTAATAAAATAATTTATACTTTTCATCGAAAACAGTTCTTTCTTTTCTAAACATAGCAATTTGAAATACATCTACTACAAGAATTTCACAACCAGAAGGAAGATAACCTCCAAAACCGAAAGTAAACAAAGATCGATTGTAATTGGAGACAATCCCATAAGTGGTTGGAGTTTCTTCAAAAATACAGAAAAGCTAATAAAATTTTTTAAACAAGTGAGAAACGTTTCGGAACTTCACGAAACTCAATTAATTAATTGTTTCTAATTAATTAATCAATAAAAAAAATTTTTAATTAGAAAAAATTTTTTAAACAAACAATTTTATTTTTTCTTACACGAACACATATCAAGATATTTTGGAACACAACACCAATACTTAAACACCATAATCACGTTCTTTTACAAATTGGCTAGCCCAAACAGTGGGGCTTAAACTAAACTAAAAAGAAGTAAGAACAGAACAGATTTAAGAATTTGTAACCACAGCATTTAGGTCTTTTACAAATTGGCGCACAACTGAGGGGCTTTAATTAGCGATTGAAAGGCCACTACAATCTGCCCAATCACTAATTGGAGTTTGGCAGCAGCTATAAGGTCAGGAAAAGGGAATAACGACAAGCAAAATGGCTGAACTTACACAAGAAGAAAGGGATGAGATAATGGAAATGTGCCAACAACTGATGGGAGAAATCAAATCCATGAACAAGGAAATGAGGGAATGGAATGAGGAAATGAGAGAGGACAGATTAAAAAGAGAAGAATTAAGAAAGGAGAAGACCGAAGAAATAAAAGATGATAGCAAACCAGAAACAGAAGAAATACCAAACGATGAAACAAAAGAACAAGTAGTGGTATTACCTGGAATTAAAACTAGCGGAAACAAGGAAAATATTAAACAAAGGAAAAGGAGAATGTATCCAAGAAATTTAATAAAAATGAAGGAAGAGTTGGAGATGATGAACCATGGTTTATTTGATGATGATAATATCCCTATTACCAACCATGAAGAAATCGTGAGTTCCAGAAATTATGGAAGTAGATTGAGGGTAATCTCAGAGATGGTGTACCAGCAGACAGTAGTCTACCACTGTGAAAGGACCAGAGGTAAACGGAATACCACATGTGGACCAGATCAGTTTCAGCGCAGGACTGGACAGTGTATTCCAGAAAGATGGAAATGTGACATCTTACCAGACTGTGATGACGGCACAGATGAATCACCAGAATGTATTCCATTAGCGTGCCATCTAGGACAGTTCCAGGATACAGTTACACTAAAATGTATTCCTTCAGGGTGGATATGTGATGGTGAACCAGCTTGTGTGGCTTCAGATGAGCAAATAATTAATAACTCAGATGAAGATCCTCACATATATTTTTCAGGTAATACAACATATAAACCAGAGACGTATTGGTATATCAAACAATATGATAAAGGGAACCAGATAAACTTTGTGGCCAACAAAGAAATAACAGCAAGGAAAATTGAAACAAGCAACAGAGTAACCGCAGTGAAAATGAAATACCAGGCGGAAACTAGAGATGTCACAAGTACTGGGATAATTATGAAGACCATGATCATTCGGAAAATAAGGGCAACTGAGATGATGGACCCTGGTTAACACAAAAATCACACACCATCAAGAAAAGGGACGGAGGTCATGATAACCGACTACGGCGAAAAACAATGGTGAAGGTGACGAAATAAATATCATTGAAAGGAAATGATACGAATAATAAACATAGAAACAAAACTGGGTTTAATGAAGGAAGAGTATTTAAGAAAATGAACATTACAAATGAAACTATGAGCAACTGAGCGACATAAAGAAGACCATCCTCCTGGGTATAAAAGAAAATAAAATAATAAGGAAAGAAAAAGAGAAGATCAACTTACAAAAGTATAAATAAAATGGGCCGGTATAGAGTACAAAATATACCCATATGTTGTTGTAAAGGATAATCATAATAATACGTATGAACTGAGAGAAATAGTTTCCGGAAGAGTTAAAGGTGTGTACAATCAAGCATCTATGAAAAAGTACTATGAAGAATGAGTTTAGAATTTTGAATTTAACACAAAAAATTCAAAAATAGAAGTAAGAACATCTTACAACCAAATATTTATGAGAAAGAACTTTTTGGCAAAATAAAAGAAAGAATTTGGAATTTTATAAATACAAAAAATTCTAAAATAATTATAAGAACATCTTACTACCAAATATTTATGAGAAAAAACTTTATGGCAAAATAAAAGAAAGAATGTTGAATTTAACACTAAAAATTCAAAAACAAAAGTAAGACCAACTTACTATAACTAATTTTGTGAAAAAACTCTATGGTAATTAATTAAGAAGAATTTGAATTTAGAGAAATACCAACAATTTCAAAAGATAATTGTAAGATCACCTTACTAAACACAATTTTGAAGAGAAACCATTTGGAATAATTAAAAAGGAAGAATTAGAATTTAGAATTATATACAACAAAAAATTAAAAATTAAGTAAGCACATCTTACTATAAACAATTTTGAAGGAAACAATTTTGGGAATAAATGAATTAAACAGAATTTGAATTTTGATAAAACGTCAAAACTTTAAAACAAAATAAGATCAACTTATTACAATGATTTATGAGAAATGTTATGGAATTAAATAAAAAGAAGAGTTTGAATTTTGCATAAAACTAACAAAGTTCTAAAAATTAAATATGTTCCATTTATAATTAAATTTAGAAGAAAATAATATGATTAATTAAGAAAAAAGAATTAAATATAATCCAGAATAAATGTGAATATCTAGCATTTGAAGGAGTAGAGAAGAAAAACAAAAAAGAGTGTGATATACAAGAGACGGCAATAAGTTGGAAACAAAGAGAAGACTCTGTTATAATAATAAAAATAAAAAAAATAAAAAAATCCAAAAAAGAAAAATTATAAAATAATAATGAGAACAACCTATGACTAATTACTTATGAAACGATAATGGAAACAGTTAATCAAGAAAAAGGAATACGATATTACTCAGTTCTGAAGAAACAAAGAAGAACAACTCATACCAAACATATGGAGAAGATGATTTTGAACAAATAATAATAATAAGACCTATATGAAATGCAATGAGAAGAAGTACCACATGAAATATAATAAAAATGAATTAATGTTAATGAATGCTAAGGTGGTTTAATAACTTTCTAAGAGAAAGGAAAGAACAAAATGTTTAAATAATATGATCAAAATAACAGCCTGAATATCTAAAATAAAGATACAAATTTAAAAATTAAATTTAATAAAATAAGACCATTCAAATAATGAATAAGAAAATACTATATATAAAGACCATGCTAACACTGTAATTAACCAGAAGGAAGTATAAAGAGAATTCAGATGGAGAAGGAAAAGAGTTACATTATAACTAGTAACAAGAATTATTAAGAGAAGTTTTCAACCATAATTAAAATAAATATATCAGACAAGTTAAGAGTTCAGAAAAATATATATATAATGAGTATAATAAGAATTAAGAAGATTTATTAAGATAGAAAATGTGAGATAATCTGAGAAACTACGAAGTGAAGAATCCAAAGATATTTTTATTAGTCGAAAATGAGACTACTTTTTATTTATTTATTTGATGACTGACTGAAGATAATTCCAGCAGCATTATGTTTTTTGAGCAGAGATGAATGTGCCTCTGGACTCAAATTGTAGAAGTGGAGTATGGCCAGCAGAGTTGTGTAGCCTACAGTGCCCCTCTGAACTGCCCCAGCCCACGTGATGGGGAATGTTAGGGAATTAATATCCCAAGGATGCAACACGAAGTTTATAAAGAAAGAAAATGTATAACAATAATAATAATATATCTCAGACGACACTAACTATCCAAGCATCCAAGAAGGATCAAAAGTCAGATAAGTGGCTATATATATAAAATTAAAAAAAAAAAAAAAGTCGATATAGAAATGGAGAGGAAAATGAAATATAAAAAATAATGAAATTATCATAAGAAATTATTTCATCCATAAACAAGTCTGAAATAATTACTTCTGGAGGAGAGCAATCTGTAGCGTGACAGATAAACACATAATAATGAATGGCATTGATCATTAAAATAATATAATATAATAACATTAAATCCGAAGAAAGCATTAAAATAATATAAAGAATTAATTCAGAGCAACCGTGCAGAACAATCATGGATATTAAAAGTATAAGTTCGTATAAAAGAAATGTTACTAGTGATGAATCATCAAAACCAGTTTAATAACTCAAGGTAAAAAATATATAACCCAGGAAGGTAAGGAGTCGATAAGGAAGCAACCCAGAGTATTACTAAACCCACAACGAAGGTAAAGAATAAATAAAATAGAAACCCAGAACAAGGCAAGATCCACCATGAAAGGTGATGTATTTAAAGAAACCAGAAGAGTAGATGAAGAAGTAACCCCAAGAAACCCGATGACATCCAGAAGAAGATGAAGAACATACCATCCTAAGAAGCCAGAAGAAAAGAAGACATCATTGAAGAAACAAGAAGAAGACAGCATCCAGAAGAAGAAGGAATGCTCTTATAAAAAACACCCATATCCCCATATCCCAAAATAAATAAAAACCATAATAATAAAAGTATAACGAAGTATTCATGAAAAAACTCACATGTACAATAAAAATAAGAATAAAAGTGTATAGAGTAAGAGTTGCCAGTGGACCAAGGTGAAACAATAATATAATACCCAGGGAACAAATCTTCATTGTAACCCACAAACAGATATCTTGATGTTAATAAGACTAAACAACCATTTAGAAATAGCATCAAGAAGTGTAAAGTGAACCAGTGCTAGTTTGTGTATTATAAAAAATAAACCTTATGTTTCAACCTTGGCTTTCACAAACTGTGTAGATAATGAAAAATACAACTTTGAGTGACTTATTTGTACAGAGTGAATATAATACATGTAATAATATAGAGCTGTCAATCTGTTTGAAATGACATTTTATGTAAATGATGAGTGAAAACAGAAGCAGACACAGGATTAAAACACAAAGTGACAGGGTACAATTACCCTAAACCATATTAAAAACAGTTAAAAACTGATTAATTAAAAATAGTATAAGAAATAGCGAATAAGAATATAGAAATAAGGTTTTGTTTAGGTAGAATAAGAATTTAAAAAATGTATTAGTAATAAGAACATTTAAACAAGTTTAGAACCACTAACATCCTAATGGTAAATATATTTATTACTTGTATTGGTGTTAATGGTTGAATAAGATGTTAGCATGGGAAAAAACATTCTTTGTAAATAATATTTCTGTATTAGTATTAAGCGTTGATTATATATATATAAAAAAAAAATGTCTAATTAGTTTGAAGACGACCATTATTTAAAATTATTTCTTATCTGTTAATAGTATTGAAACAGATACTAATTGTTATTTTGTTAATAGAAAAAATGTTTAATTTATATTACTATGTTAAAAAGTCAGAGAGGGTATAATTCAATATATATTGTTTATATAAAAATTTGTATGAAAAAATTGTTAGGAATCTAGGCAAAATGATGAAAACTAAACATCATCAAAACTGAGAAACTAAGTACTTAAATACATTTAAACTGAAGGGATTTAGATAACATAAACAAGAAATAAAGCCATATAATTAGAAATATAACTTAGAAAGATTTTATAAAATTATAGCCAGGATTATAAATAAAAATGGAAATGACAGAACTCAAAAATTTGGAGAGGGGAGTCATATTTTCCAACATAATATTTTAAAACTTAACCAATTCATATAATTGCAAGAAACAGGGAATATAATCCTTTTATTACAATATGAGATTTAATAATCATAAATATAACTTGAAAATGGCAGAATTTGGATAATGACAGGAAGCTGATTTTGAAAATTTACAAGATACAAAAAGAAGGTAAATTTACCAATTTTAGATAAAAAACTTAATAAAACGGCATTACTCGACATCAAAATACGCCGAATGAACTGAAGGATAAAATTAAGTAACAACTAGCTAATAAATTTGAATAATAACCAAAGTTTAAGCAGTTATATAATGTAACTTTAATACATGCACAGGATGCATTATAAAATTCGAACAATGTAAGGAATAATATTGCTTTGGCTAAGATTTTAGTCGAAAGTGAAGGAAGTGAAGAGTTAATTATTGAACGTTGTACGGGACACTTGACGAGCATATTAAAACGTGTTAACCTAGTTTCGAGTACCGTAATGGCGAGCAATTGTATGATACGAATTTGAAAATCGCGAGTGACGACAAAAAACATTTCACAACTTCGACACAGTGACCTAAACACTTACAAAAGACTAACATCGTATAGCACGAAACTACAGTTAAATAACATTTTAAACACCATAAAACAGTATCTAACATAACCACCAAAAGTGCCTGATCGACAAAAAGTGAACTGACTTATAATACACCACTTTTCAAAATACAACACCGAAACTTAACCAGAGACACTACACCAACATCAGAAGGAAGATTTGCAGACACCAGGACGTGAATTCGACGAGAAAACATTTTATTGGAACGCCAAAACTACAAAGGGACGATTGACCACTTCGACGGCAGCCATTACAGATTCGTCAACGATCAACGGAACACGGCCATCTAGTTTGTCGGCGACACGGTTCGCAACATATTTCTTTATTTTAATCTTTTCAATTGAATATATGTACTTTAGTATTAAGAATTATTCTTGTAACGTTATACTTTTTTAATCTTTGCCCGATTTCTCTGACTTTTCCAATAAATAGCTGTTAAAAGAACCCTATTGTATTTTATATAAAAACTTGTAACATTCGATACCCTGAGAATCGATTTTAAAATCGACAAGAGTCTTTATAAACAACTGTTAATAAAATAATTTATACTTTTCATCGAAAACAGTTCTTTCTTTTCTAAACATAGCAATTTGAAATACATCTACTACAAGAATTTCACAACCAGAAGGAAGATAACCTCCAAAACCGAAAGTAAACAAAGATCGATTGTAATTGGAGACAATCCCATAAGTGGTTGGAGTTTCTTCAAAAATACAGAAAAGCTAATAAAATTTTTTAAACAAGTGAGAAACGTTTCGGAACTTCACGAAACTCAATTAATTAATTGTTTCTAATTAATTAATCAATAAAAAAAATTTTTAATTAGAAAAAATTTTTTAAACAAACAATTTTATTTTTTCTTACACGAACACATATCAAGATATTTTGGAACACAACACCAATACTTAAACACCATAATCACGTTCTTTTACAAATTGGCTAGCCCAAACAGTGGGGCTTAAACTAAACTAAAAAGAAGTAAGAACAGAACAGATTTAAGAATTTGTAACCACAGCATTTAGGTCTTTTACAAATTGGCGCACAACTGAGGGGCTTTAATTAGCGATTGAAAGGCCACTACAATCTGCCCAATCACTAATTGGAGTTTGGCAGCAGCTATAAGGTCAGGAAAAGGGAATAACGACAAGCAAAATGGCTGAACTTACACAAGAAGAAAGGGATGAGATAATGGAAATGTGCCAACAACTGATGGGAGAAATCAAATCCATGAACAAGGAAATGAGGGAATGGAATGAGGAAATGAGAGAGGACAGATTAAAAAGAGAAGAATTAAGAAAGGAGAAGACCGAAGAAATAAAAGATGATAGCAAACCAGAAACAGAAGAAATACCAAACGATGAAACAAAAGAACAAGTAGTGGTATTACCTGGAATTAAAACTAGCGGAAACAAGGAAAATATTAAACAAAGGAAAAGGAGAATGTATCCAAGAAATTTAATAAAAATGAAGGAAGAGTTGGAGATGATGAACCATGGTTTATTTGATGATGATAATATCCCTATTACCAACCATGAAGAAATCGTGAGTTCCAGAAATTATGGAAGTAGATTGAGGGTAATCTCAGAGATGGTGTACCAGCAGACAGTAGTCTACCACTGTGAAAGGACCAGAGGTAAACGGAATACCACATGTGGACCAGATCAGTTTCAGCGCAGGACTGGACAGTGTATTCCAGAAAGATGGAAATGTGACATCTTACCAGACTGTGATGACGGCACAGATGAATCACCAGAATGTATTCCATTAGCGTGCCATCTAGGACAGTTCCAGGATACAGTTACACTAAAATGTATTCCTTCAGGGTGGATATGTGATGGTGAACCAGCTTGTGTGGCTTCAGATGAGCAAATAATTAATAACTCAGATGAAGATCCTCACATATATTTTTCAGGTAATACAACATATAAACCAGAGACGTATTGGTATATCAAACAATATGATAAAGGGAACCAGATAAACTTTGTGGCCAACAAAGAAATAACAGCAAGGAAAATTGAAACAAGCAACAGAGTAACCGCAGTGAAAATGAAATACCAGGCGGAAACTAGAGATGTCACAAGTACTGGGATAATTATGAAGACCATGATCATTCGGAAAATAAGGGCAACTGAGATGATGGACCCTGGTTAACACAAACATCACACACCATCAAGAAAAGGGACGGAGGTCATGATAACCGACTACGGCGAAAAACAATGGTGAAGGTGACGAAATAAATATCATTGAAAGGAAATGATACGAATAATAAACATAGAAACAAAACTGGGTTTAATGAAGGAAGAGTATTTAAGAAAATGAACATTACAAATGAAACTATGAGCAACTGAGCGACATAAAGAAGACCATCCTCCTGGGTATAAAAGAAAATAAAATAATAAGGAAAGAAAAAGAGAAGATCAACTTACAAAAGTATAAATAAAATGGGCCGGTATAGAGTACAAAATATACCCATATGTTGTTGTAAAGGATAATCATAATAATACGTATGAACTGAGAGAAATAGTTTCCGGAAGAGTTAAAGGTGTGTACAATCAAGCATCTATGAAAAAGTACTATGAAGAATGAGTTTAGAATTTTGAATTTAACACAAAAAATTCAAAAATAGAAGTAAGAACATCTTACAACCAAATATTTATGAGAAAGAACTTTTTGGCAAAATAAAAGAAAGAATTTGGAATTTTATAAATACAAAAAATTCTAAAATAATTATAAGAACATCTTACTACCAAATATTTATGAGAAAAAACTTTATGGCAAAATAAAAGAAAGAATTTTGAATTTAACACTAAAAATTCAAAAACAAAAGTAAGACCAACTTACTATAACTAATTTTGTGAAAAAACTCTATGGTAATTAATTAAGAAGAATTTGAATTTAGAGAAATACCAACAAATTCAAAAGATAATTGTAAGATCACCTTACTAAACACAATTTTGAAGAGAAACCATTTGGAATAATTAAAAAGGAAGAATTAGAATTTAGAATTATATACAACAAAAAATTAAAAATTAAGTAAGCACATCTTACTATAAACAATTTTGAAGGAAACAATTTTGGGAATAAATGAATTAAACAGAATTTGAATTTTGATAAAACGTCAAAACTTTAAAACAAAATAAGATCAACTTATTACAATGATTTATGAGAAATGTTATGGAATTAAATAAAAAGAAGAGTTTGAATTTTGCATAAAACTAACAAAGTTCTAAAAATTAAATATGTTCCATTTATAATTAAATTTAGAAGAAAATAATATGATTAATTCAGAAAAAAGAATTAAATATAATCCAGAATAAATGTGAATATCTAGCATTTGAAGGAGTAGAGAAGAAAAACAAAAAAGAGTGTGATATACAAGAGACGGCAATAAGTTGGAAACAAAGAGAAGACTCTGTTATAATAATAAAAATAAAAAAAATAAAAAAATCCAAAAAAGAAAAATTATAAAATAATAATGAGAACAACCTATGACTAATTACTTATGAAACGATAATGGAAACAGTTAATCAAGAAAAAGGAATACGATATTACTCAGTTCTGAAGAAACAAAGAAGAACAACTCATACCAAACATATGGAGAAGATGATTTTGAACAAATAATAATAATAAGACCTATATGAAATGCAATGAGAAGAAGTACCACATGAAATATAATAAAAATGAATTAATGTTAATGAATGCTAAGGTGGTTTAATAACTTTCTAAGAGAAAGGAAAGAACAAAATGTTTAAATAATATGATCAAAATAACAGCCTGAATATCTAAAATAAAGATACAAATTTAAAAATTAAATTTAATAAAATAAGACCATTCAAATAATGAATAAGAAAATACTATATATAAAGACCATGCTAACACTGTAATTAACCAGAAGGAAGTATAAAGAGAATTCAGATGGAGAAGGAAAAGAGTTACATTATAACTAGTAACAAGAATTATTAAGAGAAGTTTTCAACCATAATTAAAATAAATATATCAGACAAGTTAAGAGTTCAGAAAAATATATATATAATGAGTATAATAAGAATTAAGAAGATTTATTAAGATAGAAAATGTGAGATAATCTGAGAAACTACGAAGTGAAGAATCCGAAGATATTTTTATTAGTCGAAAATGAGACTACTTTTTATTTATTTATTTGATGACTGACTGAAGATAATTCCAGCAGCATTATGTTTTTTGAGCAGAGATGAATGTGCCTCTGGACTCAAATTGTAGAAGTGGAGTATGGCCAGCAGAGTTGTGTAGCCTACAGTGCCCCTCTGAACTGCCCCAGCCCACGTGATGGGGAATGTTAGGGAATTAATATCCCAAGGATGCAACACGAAGTTTATAAAGAAAGAAAATGTATAACAATAATAATAATATATCTCAGACGACACTAACTATCCAAGCATCCAAGAAGGATCAAAAGTCAGATAAGTGGCTATATATATAAAATTAAAAAAAAAAAAAAGTCGATATAGAAATGGAGAGGAAAATGAAATATAAAAAATAATGAAATTATCATAAGAAATTATTTCATCCATAAACAAGTCTGAAATAATTACTTCTGGAGGAGAGCAATCTGTAGCGTGACAGATAAACACATAATAATGAATGGCATTGATCATTAAAATAATATAATATAATAACATTAAATCCGAAGAAAGCATTAAAATAATATAAAGAATTAATTCAGAGCAACCGTGCAGAACAATCATGGATATTAAAAGTATAAGTTCGTATAAAAGAAATGTTACTAGTGATGAATCATCAAAACCAGTTTAATAACTCAAGGTAAAAAATATATAACCCAGGAAGGTAAGGAGTCGATAAGGAAGCAACCCAGAGTATTACTAAACCCACAACGAAGGTAAAGAATAAATAAAATAGAAACCCAGAACAAGGCAAGATCCACCATGAAAGGTGATGTATTTAAAGAAACCAGAAGAGTAGATGAAGAAGTAACCCCAAGAAACCCGATGACATCCAGAAGAAGATGAAGAACATACCATCCTAAGAAGCCAGAAGAAAAGAAGACATCATTGAAGAAACAAGAAGAAGACAGCATCCAGAAGAAGAAGGAATGCTCTTATAAAAAACACCCATATCCCCATATCCCAAAATAAATAAAAACCATAATAATAAAAGTATAACGAAGTATTCATGAAAAAACTCACATGTACAATAAAAATAAGAATAAAAGTGTATAGAGTAAGAGTTGCCAGTGGACCAAGGTGAAACAATAATATAATACCCAGGGAACAAATCTTCATTGTAACCCACAAACAGATATCTTGATGTTAATAAGACTAAACAACCATTTAGAAATAGCATCAAGAAGTGTAAAGTGAACCAGTGCTAGTTTGTGTATTATAAAAAATAAACCTTATGTTTCAACCTTGGCTTTCACAAACTGTGTAGATAATGAAAAATACAACTTTGAGTGACTTATTTGTACAGAGTGAATATAATACATGTAATAATATAGAGCTGTCAATCTGTTTGAAATGACATTTTATGTAAATGATGAGTGAAAACAGAAGCAGACACAGGATTAAAACACAAAGTGACAGGGTACAATTACCCTAAACCATATTAAAAACAGTTAAAAACTGATTAATTAAAAATAGTATAAGAAATAGCGAATAAGAATATAGAAATAAGGTTTTGTTTAGGTAGAATAAGAATTTAAAAAATGTATTAGTAATAAGAACATTTAAACAAGTTTAGAACCACTAACATCCTAATGGTAAATATATTTATTACTTGTATTGGTGTTAATGGTTGAATAAGATGTTAGCATGGGAAAAAACATTCTTTGTAAATAATATTTCTGTATTAGTATTAAGCGTTGATTATATATATATAAAAAAAAAATGTCTAATTAGTTTGAAGACGACCATTATTTAAAATTATTTCTTATCTGTTAATAGTATTGAAACAGATACTAATTGTTATTTTGTTAATAGAAAAAATGTTTAATTTATATTACTATGTTAAAAAGTCAGAGAGGGTATAATTCAATATATATTGTTTATATAAAAATTTGTATGAAAAAATTGTTAGGAATCTAGGCAAAATGATGAAAACTAAACATCATCAAAACTGAGAAACTAAGTACTTAAATACATTTAAACTGAAGGGATTTAGATAACATAAACAAGAAATAAAGCCATATAATTAGAAATATAACTTAGAAAGATTTTATAAAATTATAGCCAGGATTATAAATAAAAATGGAAATGACAGAACTCAAAAATTTGGAGAGGGGAGTCATATTTTCCAACATAATATTTTAAAACTTAACCAATTCATATAATTGCAAGAAACAGGGAATATAATCCTTTTATTACAATATGAGATTTAATAATCATAAATATAACTTGAAAATGGCAGAATTTGGATAATGACAGGAAGCTGATTTTGAAAATTTACAAGATACAAAAAGAAGGTAAAATTACCAATTTTAGATAAAAAACTTAATAAAACGGCATTACTCGACATCAAAATACGCCGAATGAACTGAAGGATAAAATTAAGTAACAACTAGCTAATAAATTTGAATAATAACCAAAGTTTAAGCAGTTATATAATGTAACTTTAATACATGCACAGGATGCATTATAAAATTCGAACAATGTAAGGAATAATATTGCTTTGGCTAAGATTTTAGTCGAAAGTGAAGGAAGTGAAGAGTTAATTATTGAACGTTGTACGGGACACTTGACGAGCATATTAAAACGTGTTAACCTAGTTTCGAGTACCGTAATGGCGAGCAATTGTATGATACGAATTTGAAAATCGCGAGTGACGACAAAAAACATTTCACAACTTCGACACAGTGACCTAAACACTTACAAAAGACTAACATTGTATAGCACGAAACTACAGTTAAATAACATTTTAAACACCATAAAACAGTATCTAACATAACCACCAAAAGTGCCTGATCGACAAAAAGTGAACTGACTTATAATACACCACTTTTCAAAATACAACACCGAAACTTAACCAGAGACACTACACCAACATCAGAAGGAAGATTTGCAGACACCAGGACGTGAATTCGACGAGAAAACATTTTATTGGAACGCCAAAACTACAAAGGGACGATTGACCACTTCGACGGCAGCCATTACAGATTCGTCAACGATCAACGGAACACGGCCATCTAGTTTGTCGGCGACACGGTTCGCAACATATTTCTTTATTTTAATCTTTTCAATTGAATATATGTACTTTAGTATTAAGAATTATTCTTGTAACGTTATACTTTTTTAATCTTTGCCCGATTTCTCTGACTTTTCCAATAAATAGCTGTTAAAAGAACCCTATTGTATTTTATATAAAAACTTGTAACATTCGATACCCTGAGAATCGATTTTAAAATCGACAAGAGTCTTTATAAACAACTGTTAATAAAATAATTTATACTTTTCATCTTAAAACAGTTCTTTCTTTTCTAAACATAGCAATTTAAAATACATCTACTACAAGAATTTCACAACCAGAAGGAAGATAACCTCCAAAACCGAAAGTAAACAAAGATCGATTGTAATTGGAGACAATCCCATAAGTGGTTGGAGTTTCTTCAAAAATACAGAAAAGCTAATAAAATTTTTTAAACAAGTGAGAAACGTTTCGGAACTTCACGAAACTCAATTAATTAATTGTTTCTAATTAATTAATCAATAAAAAAAATTTTTAATTAGAAAAAATTTTTTAAACAAACAATTTTATTTTTTCTTACACGAACACATATCAAGATATTTTGGAACACAACACCAATACTTAAACACCATAATCACGTTCTTTTACAAATTGGCTAGCCCAAACAGTGGGGCTTAAACTAAACTAAAAAGAAGTAAGAACAGAACAGATTTAAGAATTTGTAACCACAGCATTTAGGTCTTTTACAAATTGGCGCACAACTGAGGGGCTTTAATTAGCGATTGAAAGGCCACTACAATCTGCCCAATCACTAATTGGAGTTTGGCAGCAGCTATAAGGTCAGGAAAAGGGAATAACGACAAGCAAAATGGCTGAACTTACACAAGAAGAAAGGGATGAGATAATGGAAATGTGCCAACAACTGATGGGAGAAATCAAATCCATGAACAAGGAAATGAGGGAATGGAATGAGGAAATGAGAGAGGACAGATTAAAAAGAGAAGAATTAAGAAAGGAGAAGACCGAAGAAATAAAAGATGATAGCAAACCAGAAACAGAAGAAATACCAAACGATGAAACAAAAGAACAAGTAGTGGTATTACCTGGAATTAAAACTAGCGGAAACAAGGAAAATATTAAACAAAGGAAAAGGAGAATGTATCCAAGAAATTTAATAAAAACGAAGGAAGAGTTGGAGATGATGAACCATGGTTTATTTGATGATGATAATATCCCTATTACCAACCATGAAGAAATCGTGAGTTCCAGAAATTATGGAAGTAGATTGAGGGTAATCTCAGAGATGGTGTACCAGCAGACAGTAGTCTACCACTGTGAAAGGACCAGAGGTAAACGGAATACCACATGTGGACCAGATCAGTTTCAGCGCAGGACTGGACAGTGTATTCCAGAAAGATGGAAATGTGACATCTTACCAGACTGTGATGACGGCACAGATGAATCACCAGAATGTATTCCATTAGCGTGCCATCTAGGACAGTTCCAGGATACAGTTACACTAAAATGTATTCCTTCAGGGTGGATATGTGATGGTGAACCAGCTTGTGTGGCTTCAGATGAGCAAATAATTAATAACTCAGATGAAGATCCTCACATATATTTTTCAGGTAATACAACATATAAACCAGAGACGTATTGGTATATCAAACAATATGATAAAGGGAACCAGATAAACTTTGTGGCCAACAAAGAAATAACAGCAAGGAAAATTGAAACAAGCAACAGAGTAACCGCAGTGAAAATGAAATACCAGGCGGAAACTAGAGATGTCACAAGTACTGGGATAATTATGAAGACCATGATCATTCGGAAAATAAGGGCAACTGAGATGATGGACCCTGGTTAACACAAACATCACACACCATCAAGAAAAGGGACGGAGTTCATGATAACCGACTACGGCGAAAAACAATGGTGAAGGAGACGAAATAAATATCATTGAAAGGAAATGATACGAATAATAAACATAGAAACAAAACTGGGTTTAATGAAGGAAGAGTATTTAAGAAAATGAACATTACAAATGAAACTATGAGCAACTGAGCGACATAAAGAAGACCATCCTCCTGGGTATAAAAGAAAATAAAATAATAAGGAAAGAAAAAGAGAAGATCAACTTACAAAAGTATAAATAAAATGGGCCGGTATAGAGTACAAAATATACCCATATGTTGTTGTAAAGGATAATCATAATAATACGTATGAACTGAGAGAAATAGTTTCCGGAAGAGTTAATGGTGTGTACAATCAAGCATCTATGAAAAAGTACTATGAAGAATGAGTTTAGAATTTTGAATTTAACACAAAAAATTCAAAAATAGAAGTAAGAACATCTTACAACCAAATATTTATGAGAAAGAACTTTTTGGCAAAATAAAAGAAAGAATTTGGAATTTTATAAATACAAAAAATTCTAAAATAATTATAAGAACATCTTACTACCAAATATTTATGAGAAAAAACTTTATGGCAAAATAAAAGAAAGAATTTTGAATTTAACACTAAAAATTCAAAAACAAAAGTAAGACCAACTTACTATAACTAATTTTGTGAAAAAACTCTATGGTAATTAATTAAGAAGAATTTGAATTTAGAGAAATACCAACAAATTCAAAAGATAATTGTAAGATCACCTTACTAAACACAATTTTGAAGAGAAACCATTTGGAATAATTAAAAAGGAAGAATTAGAATTTAGAATTATATACAACAAAAAATTAAAAATTAAGTAAGCACATCTTACTATAAACAATTTTGAAGGAAACAATTTTGGGAATAAATGAATTAAACAGAATTTGAATTTTGATAAAACGTCAAAACTTTAAAACAAAATAAGATCAACTTATTACAATGATTTATGAGAAATGTTATGGAATTAAATAAAAAGAAGAGTTTGAATTTTGCATAAAACTAACAAAGTTCTAAAAATTAAATATGTTCCATTTATAATTAAATTTAGAAGAAAATAATATGATTAATTCAGAAAAAAGAATTAAATATAATCCAGAATAAATGTGAATATCTAGCATTTGAAGGAGTAGAGAAGAAAAACAAAAAAGAGTGTGATATACAAGAGAAGGCAATAAGTTGGAAACAAAGAGAAGACTCTGTTATAATAATAAAAATAAAAAAAATAAAAAAATCCAAAAAAGAAAAATTATAAAATAATAATGAGAACAACCTATGACTAATTACTTATGAAACGATAATGGAAACAGTTAATCAAGAAAAAGGAATACGATATTACTCAGTTCTGAAGAAACAAAGAAGAACAACTCATACCAAACATATGGAGAAGATGATTTTGAACAAATAATAATAATAAGACCTATATGAAATGCAATGAGAAGAAGTACCACATGAAATATAATAAAAATGAATTAATGTTAATGAATGCTAAGGTGGTTTAATAACTTTCTAAGAGAAAGGAAAGAACAAAATGTTTAAATAATATGATCAAAATAACAGCCTGAATATCTAAAATAAAGATACAAATTTAAAAATTAAATTTAATAAAATAAGACCATTCAAATAATGAATAAGAAAATACTATATATAAAGACCATGCTAACACTGTAATTAACCAGAAGGAAGTATAAAGAGAATTCAGATGGAGAAGGAAAAGAGTTACATTATAACTAGTAACAAGAATTATTAAGAGAAGTTTTCAACCATAATTAAAATAAATATATCAGACAAGTTAAGAGTTCAGAAAAATATATATATAATGAGTATAATAAGAATTAAGAAGATTTATTAAGATAGAAAATGTGAGATAATCTGAGAAACTACGAAGTGAAGAATCCAAAGATATTTTTATTAGTCGAAAATGAGACTACTTTTTATTTATTTATTTGATGACTGACTGAAGATAATTCCAGCAGCATTATGTTTTTTGAGCAGAGATGAATGTGCCTCTGGACTCAAATTGTAGAAGTGGAGTATGGCCAGCAGAGTTGTGTAGCCTACAGTGCCCCTCTGAACTGCCCCAGCCCACGTGATGGGGAATGTTAGGGAATTAATATCCCAAGGATGCAACACGAAGTTTATAAAGAAAGAAAATGTATGACAATAATAATAATATATCTCAGACGACACTAACTATCCAAGCATCCAAGAAGGATCAAAAGTCAGATAAGTGGCTATATATATAAAATTAAAAAAAAAAAAAGTCGATATAGAAATGGAGAGGAAAATGAAATATAAAAAATAATGAAATTATCATAAGAAATTATTTCATCCATAAACAAGTCTGAAATAATTACTTCTGGAGGAGAGCAATCTGTAGCGTGACAGATAAACACATAATAATGAATGGCATTGATCATTAAAATAATATAATATAATAACATTAAATCCGAAGAAAGCATTAAAATAATATAAAGAATTAATTCAGAGCAACCGTGCAGAACAATCATGGATATTAAAAGTATAAGTTCGTATAAAAGAAATGTTACTAGTGATGAATCATCAAAACCAGTTTAATAACTCAAGGTAAAAAATATATAACCCAGGAAGGTAAGGAGTCGATAAGGAAGCAACCCAGAGTATTACTAAACCCACAACGAAGGTAAAGAATAAATAAAATAGAAACCCAGAACAAGGCAAGATCCACCATGAAAGGTGATGTATTTAAAGAAACCAGAAGAGTAGATGAAGAAGTAACCCCAAGAAACCCGATGACATCCAGAAGAAGATGAAGAACATACCATCCTAAGAAGCCAGAAGAAAAGAAGACATCATTGAAGAAAGAAGAAGAAGACAGCATCCAGAAGAAGAAGGAATGCTCTTATAAAAAACACCCATATCCCCATATCCCAAAATAAATAAAAACCATAATAATAAAAGTATAACGAAGTATTCATGAAAAAACTCACATGTACAATAAAAATAAGAATAAAAGTGTATAGAGTAAGAGTTGTAAAGTGAACCAGTGCTAGTTTGTGTATTATAAAAAATAAACCTTATGTTTCAACCTTGGCTTTCACAAACTGTGTAGATAATGAAAAATACAACTTTGAGTGACTTATTTGTACAGAGTGAATATAATACATGTAATAATATAGAGCTGTCAATCTGTTTGAAATGACATTTTATGTAAATGATGAGTGAAAACAGAAGCAGACACAGGATTAAAACACAAAGTGACAGGGTACAATTACCCTAAACCATATTAAAAACAGTTAAAAACTGATTAATTAAAAATAGTATAAGAAATAGCGAATAAGAATATATAAATAAGGTTTTGTTTAGGTAGAATAAGAATTTAAAAAATGTATTAGTAATAAGAACATTTAAACAAGTTTAGAACCACTAACATCCTAATGGTAAATATATTTATTACTTGTATTGGTGTTAATGGTTGAATAAGATGTTAGCATGGGAAAAAACATTCTTTGTAAATAATATTTCTGTATTAGTATTAAGCGTTGATTATATATATATAAAAAAAAAATGTCTAATTAGTTTGAAGACGACCATTATTTAAAATTATTTCTTATCTGTTAATAGTATTGAAACAGATACTAATTGTTATTTTGTGAATAGAAAAAATGTTTAATTTATATTACTATGTTAAAAAGTCAGAGAGGGTATAATTCAATATATATTGTTTATATAAAAATTTGTATGAAAAAATTGTTAGGAATCTAGGCAAAATGATGAAAACTAAACATCATCAAAACTGAGAAACTAAGTACTTAAATACATTTAAACTGAAGGGATTTAGATAACATAAACAAGAAATAAAGCCATATAATTAGAAATATAACTTAGAAAGATTTTATAAAATTATAGCCAGGATTATAAATAAAAATGGAAATGACAGAACTCAAAAATTTGGAGAGGGGAGTCATATTTTCCAACATAATATTTTAAAACTTAACCAATTCATATAATTGCAAGAAACAGGGAATATAATCCTTTTATTACAATATGAGATTTAATAATCATAAATATAACTTGAAAATGGCAGAATTTGGATAATGACAGGAAGCTGATTTTGAAAATTTACAAGATACAAAAAGAAGGTAAAATTACCAATTTTAGATAAAAAACTTAATAAAACGGCATTACTCGACATCAAAATACGCCGAATGAACTGAAGGATAAAATTAAGTAACAACTAGCTAATAAATTTGAATAATAACCAAAGTTTAAGCAGTTATATAATGTAACTTTAATACATGCACAGGATGCATTATAAAATTCGAACAATGTAAGGAATAATATTGCTTTGGCTAAGATTTTAGTCGAAAGTGAAGGAAGTGAAGAGTTAATTATTGAACGTTGTACGGGACACTTGACGAGCATATTAAAACGTGTTAACCTAGTTTCGAGTACCGTAATGGCGAGCAATTGTATGATACGAATTTGAAAATCGCGAGTGACGACAAAAAACATTTCACAACTTCGACACAGTGACCTAAACACTTACAAAAGACTAACATTGTATAGCACGAAACTACAGTTAAATAACATTTTAAACACCATAAAACAGTATCTAACATAACCACCAAAAGTGCCTGATCGACAAAAAGTGAACTGACTTATAATACACCACTTTTCAAAATACAACACCGAAACTTAACCAGAGACACTACACCAACATCAGAAGGAAGATTTGCAGACACCAGGACGTGAATTCGACGAGAAAACATTTTATTGGAACGCCAAAACTACAAAGGGACGATTGACCACTTCGACGGCAGCCATTACAGATTCGTCAACGATCAACGGAACACGGCCATCTAGTTTGTCGGCGACACGGTTCGCAACATATTTCTTTATTTTAATCTTTTCAATTGAATATATGTACTTTAGTATTAAGAATTATTCTTGTAACGTTATACTTTTTTAATCTTTGCCCGATTTCTCTGACTTTTCCAATAAATAGCTGTTAAAAGAACCCTATTGTATTTTATATAAAAACTTGTAACATTCGATACCCTGAGAATCGATTTTAAAATCGACAAGAGTCTTTATAAACAACTGTTAATAAAATAATTTATACTTTTCATCTTAAAACAGTTCTTTCTTTTCTAAACATAGCAATTTAAAATACATCTACTACAAGAATTTCACAACCAGAAGGAAGATAACCTCCAAAACCGAAAGTAAACAAAGATCGATTGTAATTTGAGACAATCCCATAAGTGGTTGGAGTTTCTTCAAAAATACAGAAAAGCTAATAAAATTTTTTAAACAAGTGAGAAACGTTTCGGAACTTCACGAAACTCAATTAATTAATTGTTTCTAATTAATTAATCAATAAAAAAAATTTTTAATTAGAAAAAATTTTTTAAACAAACAATTTTATTTTTTCTTACACGAACACATATCAAGATATTTTGGAACACAACACCAATACTTAAACACCATAATCACGTTCTTTTACAAATTGGCTAGCCCAAACAGTGGGGCTTAAACTAAACTAAAAAGAAGTAAGAACAGAACAGATTTAAGAATTTGTAACCACAGCATTTAGGTCTTTTACAAATTGGCGCACAACTGAGGGGCTTTAATTAGCGATTGAAAGGCCACTACAATCTGCCCAATCACTAATTGGAGTTTGGCAGCAGCTATAAGGTCAGGAAAAGGGAATAACGACAAGCAAAATGGCTGAACTTACACAAGAAGAAAGGGATGAGATAATGGAAATGTGCCAACAACTGATGGGAGAAATCAAATCCATGAACAAGGAAATGAGGGAATGGAATGAGGAAATGAGAGAGGACAGATTAAAAAGAGAAGAATTAAGAAAGGAGAAGACCGAAGAAATAAAAGATGATAGCAAACCAGAAACAGAAGAAATACCAAACGATGAAACAAAAGAACAAGTAGTGGTATTACCTGGAATTAAAACTAGCGGAAACAAGGAAAATATTAAACAAAGGAAAAGGAGAATGTATCCAAGAAATTTAATAAAAACGAAGGAAGAGTTGGAGATGATGAACCATGGTTTATTTGATGATGATAATATCCCTATTACCAACCATGAAGAAATCGTGAGTTCCAGAAATTATGGAAGTAGATTGAGGGTAATCTCAGAGATGGTGTACCAGCAGACAGTAGTCTACCACTGTGAAAGGACCAGAGGTAAACGGAATACCACATGTGGACCAGATCAGTTTCAGCGCAGGACTGGACAGTGTATTCCAGAAAGATGGAAATGTGACATCTTACCAGACTGTGATGACGGCACAGATGAATAACCAGAATGTATTCCATTAGCGTGCCATCTAGGACAGTTCCAGGATACAGTTACACTAAAATGTATTCCTTCAGGGTGGATATGTGATGGTGAACCAGCTTGTGTGGCTTCAGATGAGCAAATAATTAATAACTCAGATGAAGATCCTCACATATATTTTTCAGGTAATACAACATATAAACCAGAGACGTATTGGTATATCAAACAATATGATAAAGGGAACCAGATAAACTTTGTGGCCAACAAAGAAATAACAGCAAGGAAAATTGAAACAAGCAACAGAGTAACCGCAGTGAAAATGAAATACCAGGCGGAAACTAGAGATGTCACAAGTACTGGGATAATTATGAAGACCATGATCATTCGGAAAATAAGGGCAACTGAGATGATGGACCCTGGTTAACACAAACATCACACACCATCAAGAAAAGGGACGGAGTTCATGATAACCGACTACGGCGAAAAACAATGGTGAAGGAGACGAAATAAATATCATTGAAAGGAAATGATACGAATAATAAACATAGAAACAAAACTGGGTTTAATGAAGGAAGAGTATTTAAGAAAATGAACATTACAAATGAAACTATGAGCAACTGAGCGACATAAAGAAGACCATCCTCCTGGGTATAAAAGAAAATAAAATAATAAGGAAAGAAAAAGAGAAGATCAACTTACAAAAGTATAAATAAAATGGGCCGGTATAGAGTACAAAATATACCCGTATGTTGTTGTAAAGGATAATCATAATAATACGTATGAACTGAGAGAAATAGTTTCCGGAAGAGTTAAAGGTGTGTACAATCAAGCATCTATGAAAAAGTACTATGAAGAATGAGTTTAGAATTTTGAATTTAACACAAAAAATTCAAAAATAGAAGTAAGAACATCTTACAACCAAATATTTATGAGAAAGAACTTTTTGGCAAAATAAAAGAAAGAATTTGGAATTTTATAAATACAAAAAATTCTAAAATAATTAAAGAACATCTTACTACCAAATATTTATGAGAAAAAACTTTATGGCAAAATAAAAGAAAGAATTTTGAATTTAACACTAAAAATTCAAAAACAAAAGTAAGACCAACTTACTATAACTAATTTTGTGAAAAAACTCTATGGTAATTAATTAAGAAGAATTTGAATTTAGAGAAATACCAACAAATTCAAAAGATAATTGTAAGATCACCTTACTAAACACAGTTTTGAAGAGAAACCATTTGGAATAATTAAAAAGGAAGAATTAGAATTTAGAATTATATACAACAAAAAATTAAAAATTAAGTAAGCACATCTTACTATAAACAATTTTGAAGGAAACAATTTTGGGAATAAATGAATTAAACAGAATTTGAATTTTGATAAAACGTCAAAACTTTAAAACAAAATAAGATCAACTTATTACAATGATTTATGAGAAATGTTATGGAATTAAATAAAAAGAAGAGTTTGAATTTTGCATAAAACTAACAAAGTTCTAAAAATTAAATATGTTCCATTTATAATTAAATTTAGAAGAAAATAATATGATTAATTCAGAAAAAAGAATTAAATATAATCCAGAATAAATGTGAATATCTAGCATTTGAAGGAGTAGAGAAGAAAAACAAAAAAGAGTGTGATATACAAGAGAAGGCAATAAGTTGGAAACAAAGAGAAGACTCTGTTATAATAATAAAAATAAAAAAAATAAAAAAATCCAAAAAAGAAAAATTATAAAATAATAATGAGAACAACCTATGACTAATTACTTATGAAACGATAATGGAAACAGTTAATCAAGAAAAAGGAATACGATATTACTCAGTTCTGAAGAAACAAAGAAGAACAACTCATACCAAACATATGGAGAAGATGATTTTGAACAAATAATAATAATAAGACCTATATGAAATGCAATGAGAAGAAGTACCACATGAAATATAATAAAAATGAATTAATGTTAATGAATGCTAAGGTGGTTTAATAACGTTCTAAGAGAAAGGAAAGAACAAAATGTTTAAATAATATGATCAAAATAACAGCCTGAATATCTAAAATAAAGATACAAATTTAAAAATTAAATTTAATAAAATAAGACCATTCAAATAATGAATAAGAAAATACTATATATAAAGACCATGCTAACACTGTAATTAACCAGAAGGAAGTATAAAGAGAATTCAGATGGAGAAGGAAAAGAGTTACATTATAACTAGTAACAAGAATTATTAAGAGAAGTTTTCAACCATAATTAAAATAAATATATCAGACAAGTTAAGAGTTCAGAAAAATATATATATAATGAGTATAATAAGAATTAAGAAGATTTATTAAGATAGAAAATGTGAGATAATCTGAGAAACTACGAAGTGAAGAATCCAAAGATATTTTTATTAGTCGAAAATGAGACTACTTTTTATTTATTTATTTGATGACTGACTGAAGATAATTCCAGCAGCATTATGTTTTTTGAGCAGAGATGAATGTGCCTCTGGACTCAAATTGTAGAAGTGGAGTATGGCCAGCAGAGTTGTGTAGCCTACAGTGCCCCTCTGAACTGCCCCAGCCCACGTGATGGGGAATGTTAGGGAATTAATATCCCAAGGATGCAACACGAAGTTTATAAAGAAAGAAAATGTATAACAATAATAATAATATATCTCAGACGACACTAACTATCCAAGCATCCAAGAAGGATCAAAAGTCAGATAAGTGGCTATATATATAAAATTAAAAAAAAAAAAAAAAGTCGATATAGAAATGGAGAGGAAAATGAAATATAAAAAATAATGAAATTATCATAAGAAATTATTTCATCCATAAACAAGTCTGAAATAATTACTTCTGGAGGAGAGCAATCTGTAGCGTGACAGATAAACACATAATAATGAATGGCATTGATCATTAAAATAATATAATATAATAACATTAAATCCGAAGAAAGCATTAAAATAATATAAAGAATTAATTCAGAGCAACCGTGCAGAACAATCATGGATATTAAAAGTATAAGATCGTATAAAAGAAATGTTACTAGTGATGAATCATCAAAACCAGTTTAATAACTCAAGGTAAAAAATATATAACCCAGGAAGGTAAGGAGTCGATAAGGAAGCAACCCAGAGTATTACTAAACCCACAACGAAGGTAAAGAATAAATAAAATAGAAACCCAGAACAAGGCAAGATCCACCATGAAAGGTGATGTATTTAAAGAAACCAGAAGAGTAGATGAAGAAGTAACCCCAAGAAACCCGATGACATCCAGAAGAAGATGAAGAACATACCATCCTAAGAAGCCAGAAGAAAAGAAGACATCATTGAAGAAACAAGAAGAAGACAGCATCCAGAAGAAGAAGGAATGCTCTTATAAAAAACACCCATATCCCCATATCCCAAAATAAATAAAAACCATAATAATAAAAGTATAACGAAGTATTCATGAAAAAACTCACATGTACAATAAAAATAAGAATAAAAGTGTATAGAGTAAGAGTTGCCAGTGGACAAAGGTGAAACAATAATATAATACCCAGGGAACAAATCTTCATTGTAACCCACAAACAGATATCTTGATGTTAATAAGACTAAACAACCATTTAGAAATAGCATCAAGAAGTGTAAAGTGAACCAGTGCTAGTTTGTGTATTATAAAAAATAAACCTTATGTTTCAACCTTGGCTTTCACAAACTGTGTAGATAATGAAAAATACAACTTTGAGTGACTTATTTGTACAGAGTGAATATAATACATGTAATAATATAGAGCTGTCAATCTGTTTGAAATGACATTTTATGTAAATGATGAGTGAAAACAGAAGGAGACACAGGATTAAAACACAAAGTGACAGGGTACAATTACCCTAAACCATATTAAAAACAGTTAAAAACTGATTAATTAAAAATAGTATAAGAAATAGCGAATAAGAGTATAGAAATAAGGTTTGTTTAGGTAGAATAAGAATTTAAAAAATGTATTAGTAATAAGAACATTTAAACAAGTTTAGAACCACTAACATCCTAATGGTAAATATATTTATTACTTGTATTGGTATTAATGATTGAATAAGATGTTAGCATGGGAAAAAACATTCTTTGTAAATAATATTTCTGTATTAGTATTAAGCGTTGATTATATATATATAAAAAAAAAATGTCTAATTAGTTTGAAGACGACCATTATTTAAAATTATTTCTTATCTGTTAATAGTATTGAAACAGATACTAATTGTTATTTTGTTAATAGAAAAAATGTTTAATTTATATTACTATGTTAAAAAGTCAGAGAGGGTATAATTCAATATATATTGTTTATATAAAAATTTGTATGAAAAAATTGTTAGGAATCTAGGCAAAATGATGAAAACTAAACATCATCAAAACTGAGAAACTAAGTACTTAAATACATTTAAACTGAAGGGATTTAGATAACATAAACAAGAAATAAAGCCATATAATTAGAAATATAACTTAGAAAGATTTTATAAAATTATAGCCAGGATTATAAATAAAAATGGAAATGACAGAACTCAAAAATTTGGAGAGGGGAGTCATATTTTCCAACATAATATTTTAAAACTTAACCAATTCATATAATTGCAAGAAACAGGGAATATAATCCTTTTATTACAATATGAGATTTAATAATCATAAATATAACTTGAAAATGGCAGAATTTGGATAATGACAGGAAGCTGATTTTAAAAATTTACAAGATACAAAAAGAAGGTAAAATTACCAATTTTAGATAAAAAACTTAATAAAATGGCATTACTCGACATCAAAATACGCCGAATGAACTGAAGGATAAAATTAAGTAACAACTAGCTAATAAATTTGAATAATAACCAAAGTTTAAGCAGTTATATAATGTAACTTTAATACATGCACAGGATGCATTATAAAATTCGAACAATGTAAGGAATAATATTGCTTTGGCTAAGATTTTAGTCGAAAGTGAAGGAAGTGAAGAGTTAATTATTGAACGTTGTACGGGACACTTGACGAGCATATTAAAACGTGTTAACCTAGTTTCGAGTACCGTAATGGCGAGCAATTGTATGATACGAATTTGAAAATCGCGAGTGACAACAAAAAACATTTCACAACTTCGACACAGTGACCTAAACACTTACAAAAGACTAACATTGTATAGCACGAAACTACAGTTAAATAACATTTTAAACACCATAAAACAGTATCTAACATAACCACCAAAAGTGCCTGATCGACAAAAAGTTAACTGACTTATAATACACCACTTTTCAAAATACAACACCGAAACTTAACCAGAGACACTACACCAACATCAGAAGGAAGATTTGCAGACACCAGGACGTGAATTCGACGAGAAAACATTTTATTGGAACGCCAAAACTACAAAGGGACGATTGACCACTTCGACGGCAGCCATTACAGATTCGTCAACGATCAACGGAACACGGCCATCTAGTTTGTCGGCGACACGGTTCGCAACATATTTCTTTATTTTAATCTTTTCAATTGAATATATGTACTTTAGTATTAAGAATTATTCTTGTAACGTTATACTTTTTTAATCTTTGCCCGATTTCTCTGACTTTTCCAATAAATAGCTGTTAAAAGAACCCTATTGTATTTTATATAAAAACTTGTAACATTCGATACCCTGAGAATCGATTTTAAAATCGACAAGAGTCTTTATAAACAACTGTTAATAAAATAATTTATACTTTTCATCTTAAAACAGTTCTTTCTTTTCTAAACATAGCAATTTAAAATACATCTACTACAAGAATTTCACAACCAGAAGGAAGATAACCTCCAAAACCGAAAGTAAACAAAGATCGATTGTAATTGGAGACAATCCCATAAGTGGTTGGAGTTTCTTCAAAAATACAGAAAAGCTAATAAAATTTTTTAAACAAGTGAGAAACGTTTCGGAACTTCACGAAACTCAATTAATTAATTGTTTCTAATTAATTAATCAATAAAAAAAATTTTTAATTAGAAAAAATTTTTTAAACAAACAATTTTATTTTTTCTTACACGAACACATATCAAGATATTTTGGAACACAACACCAATACTTAAACACCATAATCACGTTCTTTTACAAATTGGCTAGCCCAAACAGTGGGGCTTAAACTAAACTAAAAAGAAGTAAGAACAGAACAGATTTAAGAATTTGTAACCACAGCATTTAGGTCTTTTACAAATTGGCGCACAACTGAGGGGCTTTAATTAGCGATTGAAAGGCCACTACAATCTGCCCAATCACTAATTGGAGTTTGGCAGCAGCTATAAGGTCAGGAAAAGGGAATAACGACAAGCAAAATGGCTGAACTTACACAAGAAGAAAGGGATGAGATAATGGAAATGTGCCAACAACTGATGGGAGAAATCAAATCCATGAACAAGGAAATGAGGGAATGGAATTAGGAAATGAGAGAGGACAGATTAAAAAGAGAAGAATTAAGAAAGGAGAAGACCGAAGAAATAAAAGATGATAGCAAACCAGAAACAGAAGAAATACCAAACGATGAAACAAAAGAACAAGTAGTGGTATTACCTGGAATTAAAACTAGCGGAAACAAGGAAAATATTAAACAAAGGAAAAGGAGAATGTATCCAAGAAATTTAATAAAAACGAAGGAAGAGTTGGAGATGATGAACCATGGTTTATTTGATGATGATAATATCCCTATTACCAACCATGAAGAAATCGTGAGTTCCAGAAATTATGGAAGTAGATTGAGGGTAATCTCAGAGATGGTGTACCAGCAGACAGTAGTCTACCACTGTGAAAGGACCAGAGGTAAACGGAATACCACATGTGGACCAGATCAGTTTCAGCGCAGGACTGGACAGTGTATTCCAGAAAGATGGAAATGTGACATCTTACCAGACTGTGATGACGGCACAGATGAATCACCAGAATGTATTCCATTAGCGTGCCATCTAGGACAGTTCCAGGATACAGTTACACTAAAATGTATTCCTTCAGGGTGGATATGTGATGGTGAACCAGCTTGTGTGGCTTCAGATGAGCAAATAATTAATAACTCAGATGAAGATCCTCACATATATTTTTCAGGTAATACAACATATAAACCAGAGACGTATTGGTATATCAAACAATATGATAAAGGGAACCAGATAAACTTTGTGGCCAACAAAGAAATAACAGCAAGGAAAATTGAAACAAGCAACAGAGTAACCGCAGTGAAAATGAAATACCAGGCGGAAACTAGAGATGTCACAAGTACTGGGATAATTATGAAGACCATGATCATTCGGAAAATAAGGGCAACTGAGATGATGGACCCTGGTTAACACAAACATCACACACCATCAAGAAAAGGGACGGAGTTCATGATAACCGACTACGGCGAAAAACAATGGTGAAGGAGACGAAATAAATATCATTGAAAGGAAATGATACGAATAATAAACATAGAAACAAAACTGGGTTTAATGAAGGAAGAGTATTTAAGAAAATGAACATTACAAATGAAACTATGAGCAACTGAGCGACATAAAGAAGACCATCCTCCTGGGTATAAAAGAAAATAAAATAATAAGGAAAGAAAAAGAGAAGATCAACTTACAAAAGTATAAATAAAATGGGCCGGTATAGAGTACAAAATATACCCGTATGTTGTTGTAAAGGATAATCATAATAATACGTATGAACTGAGAGAAATAGTTTCCGGAAGAGTTAAAGGTGTGTACAATCAAGCATCTATGAAAAAGTACTATGAAGAATGAGTTTAGAATTTTGAATTTAACACAAAAAATTCAAAAATAGAAGTAAGAACATCTTACAACCAAATATCTATGAGAAAGAACTTTTTGGCAAAATAAAAGAAAGAATTTGGAATTTTATAAATACAAAAAATTCTAAAATAATTAAAGAACATCTTACTACCAAATATTTATGAGAAAAAACTTTATGGCAAAATAAAAGAAAGAATTTTGAATTTAACACTAAAAATTCAAAAACAAAAGTAAGACCAACTTACTATAACTAATTTTGTGAAAAAACTCTATGGTAATTAATTAAGAAGAATTTGAATTTAGAGAAATACCAACAAATTCAAAAGATAATTGTAAGATCACCTTACTAAACACAATTTTGAAGAGAAACCATTTGGAATAATTAAAAAGGAAGAATTAGAATTTAGAATTATATACAACAAAAAATTAAAAATTAAGTAAGCACATCTTACTATAAACAATTTTGAAGGAAACAATTTTGGGAATAAATGAATTAAACAGAATTTGAATTTTGATAAAACGTCAAAACTTTAAAACAAAATAAGATCAACTTATTACAATGATTTATGAGAAATGTTATGGAATTAAATAAAAAGAAGAGTTTGAATTTTGCATAAAACTAACAAAGTTCTAAAAATTAAATATGTTCCATTTATAATTAAATTTAGAAGAAAATAATATGATTAATTCAGAAAAAAGAATTAAATATAATCCAGAATAAATGTGAATATCTAGCATTTGAAGGAGTAGAGAAGAAAAACAAAAAAGAGTGTGATATACAAGAGAAGGCAATAAGTTGGAAACAAAGAGAAGACTCTGTTATAATAATAAAAATAAAAAAAATAAAAAAATCCAAAAAAGAAAAATTATAAAATAATAATGAGAACAACCTATGACTAATTACTTATGAAACGATAATGGAAACAGTTAATCAAGAAAAAGGAATACGATATTACTCAGTTCTGAAGAAACAAAGAAGAACAACTCATACCAAACATATGGAGAAGATGATTTTGAACAAATAATAATAATAAGACCTATATGAAATGCAATGAGAAGAAGTACCACATGAAATATAATAAAAATGAATTAATGTTAATGAATGCTAAGGTGGTTTAATAACTTTCTAAGAGAAAGGAAAGAACAAAATGTTTAAATAATATGATCAAAATAACAGCCTGAATATCTAAAATAAAGATACAAATTTAAAAATTAAATTTAATAAAATAAGACCATTCAAATAATGAATAAGAAAATACTATATATAAAGACCATGCTAACACTGTAATTAACCAGAAGGAAGTATAAAGAGAATTCAGATGGAGAAGGAAAAGAGTTACATTATAACTAGTAACAAGAATTATTAAGAGAAGTTTTCAACCATAATTAAAATAAATATATCAGACAAGTTAAGAGTTCAGAAAAATATATATATAATGAGTATAATAAGAATTAAGAAGATTTATTAAGATAGAAAATGTGAGATAATCTGAGAAACTACGAAGTGAAGAATCCAAAGATATTTTTATTAGTCGAAAATGAGACTACTTTTTATTTATTTATTTGATGACTGACTGAAGATAATTTCAGCAGCATTATGTTTTTTGAGCAGAGATGAATGTGCCTCTGGACTCAAATTGTAGAAGTGGAGTATGGCCAGCAGAGTTGTGTAGCCTACAGTGCCCCTCTGAACTGCCCCAGCCCACGTGATGGGGAATGTTAGGGAATTAATATCCCAAGGATGCAACACGAAGTTTATAAAGAAAGAAAATGTATAACAATAATAATAATATATCTCAGACGACACTAACTATCCAAGCATCCAAGAAGGATCAAAAGTCAGATAAGTGGCTATATATATAAAATTAAAAAAAAAAAAAGTCGATATAGAAATGGAGAGGAAAATGAAATATAAAAAATAATGAAATTATCATAAGAAATTATTTCATCCATAAACAAGTCTGAAATAATTACTTCTGGAGGAGAGCAATCTGTAGCGTGACAGATAAACACATAATAATGAATGGCATTGATAATTAAAATAATATAATATAATAACATTAAATCCGAAGAAAGCATTAAAATAATATAAAGAATTAATTCAGAGCAACCGTGCAGAACAATCATGGATATTAAAAGTATAAGATCGTATAAAAGAAATGTTACTAGTGATGAATCATCAAAACCAGTTTAATAACTCAAGGTAAAAAATATATAACCCAGGAAGGTAAGGAGTCGATAAGGAAGCAACCCAGAGTATTACTAAACCCACAACGAAGGTAAAGAATAAATAAAATAGAAACCCAGAACAAGGCAAGATCCACCATGAAAGGTGATGTATTTAAAGAAACCAGAAGAGTAGATGAAGAAGTAACCCCAAGAAACCCGATGACATCCAGAAGAAGATGAAGAACATACCATCCTAAGAAGCCAGAAGAAAAGAAGACATCATTGAAGAAACAAGAAGAAGACAGCATCCAGAAGAAGAAGGAATGCTCTTATAAAAAACACCCATATCCCCATATCCCAAAATAAATAAAAACCATAATAATAAAAGTATAACGAAGTATTCATGAAAAAACTCACATGTACAATAAAAATAAGAATAAAAGTGTATAGAGTAAGAGTTGCCAGTGGACCAAGGTGAAACAATAATATAATACCCAGGGAACAAATCTTCATTGTAACCCACAAACAGATATCTTGATGTTAATAAGACTAAACAACCATTTAGAAATAGCATCAAGAAGTGTAAAGTGAACCAGTGCTAGTTTGTGTATTATAAAAAATAAACCTTATGTTTCAACCTTGGCTTTCACAAACTGTGTAGATAATGAAAAATACAACTTTGAGTGACTTATTTGTACAGAGTGAATATAATACATGTAATAATATAGAGCTGTCAATCTGTTTGAAATGACATTTTATGTAAATGATGAGTGAAAACAGAAGCAGACACAGGATTAAAACACAAAGTGACAGGGTACAATTACCCTAAACCATATTAAAAACAGTTAAAAACTGATTAATTAAAAATAGTATAAGAAATAGCGAATAAGAATATAGAAATAAGGTTTTGTTTAGGTAGAATAAGAATTTAAAAAATGTATTAGTAATAAGAACATTTAAACAAGTTTAGAACCACTAACATCCTAATGGTAAATATATTTATTACTTGTATTGGTGTTAATGGTTGAATAAGATGTTAGCATGGGAAAAAACATTCTTTGTAAATAATATTTCTGTATTAGTATTAAGCGTTGATTATATATATATAAAAAAAAATGTCTAATTAGTTTGAAGACGACCATTATTTAAAATTATTTCTTATCTGTTAATAGTATTGAAACAGATACTAATTGTTATTTTGTTAATAGAAAAAATGTTTAATTTATATTACTATGTTAAAAAGTCAGAGAGGGTATAATTCAATATATATTGTTTATATAAAAATTTGTATGAAAAAATTGTTAGGAATCTAGGCAAAATGATGAAAACTAAACATCATCAAAACTGAGAAACTAAGTACTTAAATACATTTAAACTGAAGGGATTTAGATAACATAAACAAGAAATAAAGCCATATAATTAGAAATATAACTTAGAAAGATTTTATAAAATTATAGCCAGGATTATAAATAAAAATGGAAATGACAGAACTCAAAAATTTGGAGAGGGGAGTCATATTTTCCAACATAATATTTTAAAACTTAACCAATTCATATAATTGCAAGAAACAGGGAATATAATCTTTTATTACAATATGAGATTTAATAATCATAAATATAACTTGAAAATGGCAGAATTTGGATAATGACAGGAAGCTGATTTTGAAAATTTACAAGATACAAAAAGAAGGTAAAATTACCAATTTTAGATAAAAAACTTAATAAAACGGCATTACTCGACATCAAAATACGCCGAATGAACTGAAGGATAAAATTAAGTAACAACTAGCTAATAAATTTGAATAATAACCAAAGTTTAAGCAGTTATATAATGTAACTTTAATACATGCACAGGATGCATTATAAAATTCGAACAATGTAAGGAATAATATTGCTTTGGCTAAGATTTTAGTCGAAAGTGAAGGAAGTGAAGAGTTAATTATTGAACGTTGTACGGGACACTTGACGAGCATATTAAAACGTGTTAACCTAGTTTCGAGTACCGTAATGGCGAGCAATTGTATGATACGAATTTGAAAATCGCGAGTGATGACAAAAAACATTTCACAACTTCGACACAGTGACCTAAACACTTACAAAAGACTAACATCGTATAGCACGAAACTACAGTTAAATAACATTTTAAACACCATAAAACAGTATCTAACATAACCACCAAAAGTGCCTGATCGACAAAAAGTGAACTGACTTATAATACACCACTTTTCAAAATACAACACCGAAACTTAACCAGAGACACTACACCAACATCAGAAGGAAGATTTGCAGACACCAGGATGTGAATTCGACGAGAAAACATTTTATTGGAACGCCAAAACTACAAAGGGACGATTGACCACTTCGACGGCAGCCATTACAGATTCGTCAACGATCAACGGAACACGGCCATCTAGTTTGTCGGCGACACGGTTCGCAACATATTTCTTTATTTTAATCTTTTCAATTGAATATATGTACTTTAGTATTAAGAATTATTCTTGTAACGTTATACTTTTTTAATCTTTGCCCGATTTCTCTGACTTTTCCAATAAATAGCTGTTAAAAGAACCCTATTGTATTTTATATAAAAACTTGTAACATTCGATACCCTGAGAATCGATTTTAAAATCGACAAGAGTCTTTATAAACAACTGTTAATAAAATAATTTATACTTTTCATCGAAAACAGTTCTTTCTTTTCTAAACATAGCAATTTGAAATACATCTACTACAAGAATTTCACAACCAGAAGGAAGATAACCTCCAAAACCGAAAGTAAACAAAGATCGATTGTAATTGGAGACAATCCCATAAGTGGTTGGAGTTTCTTCAAAAATACAGAAAAGCTAATAAAATTTTTTAAACAAGTGAGAAATGTTTCGGAACTTCACGAAACTCAATTAATTAATTGTTTCTAATTAATTAATCAATAAAAAAAATTTTTAATTAGAAAAAATTTTTTAAACAAACAATTTTATTTTTTCTTACACGAACACATATCAAGATATTTTGGAACACAACACCAATACTTAAACACCATAATCACGTTCTTTTACAAATTGGCTAGCCCAAACAGTGGGGCTTAAACTAAACTAAAAAGAAGTAAGAACAGAACAGATTTAAGAATTTGTAACCACAGCATTTAGGTCTTTTACAAATTGGCGCACAACTGAGGGGCTTTAATTAGCGATTGAAAGGCCACTACAATCTGCCCAATCACTAATTGGAGTTTGGCAGCAGCTATAAGGTCAGGAAAAGGGAATAACGACAAGCAAAATGGCTGAACTTACACAAGAAGAAAGGGATGAGATAATGGAAATGTGCCAACAACTGATGGGAGAAATCAAATCCATGAACAAGGAAATGAGGGAATGGAATTAGGAAATGAGAGAGGACAGATTAAAAAGAGAAGAATTAAGAAAGGAGAAGACCGAAGAAATAAAAGATGATAGCAAACCAGAAACAGAAGAAATACCAAACGATGAAACAAAAGAACAAGTAGTGGTATTACCTGGAATTAAAACTAGCGGAAACAAGGAAAATATTAAACAAAGGAAAAGGAGAATGTATCCAAGAAATTTAATAAAAACGAAGGAAGAGTTGGAGATGATGAACCATGGTTTATTTGATGATGATAATATCCCTATTACCAACCATGAAGAAATCGTGAGTTCCAGAAATTATGGAAGTAGATTGAGGGTAATCTCAGAGATGGTGTACCAGCAGACAGTAGTCTACCACTGTGAAAGGACCAGAGGTAAACGGAATACCACATGTGGACCAGATCAGTTTCAGCGCAGGACTGGACAGTGTATTCCAGAAAGATGGAAATGTGACATCTTACCAGACTGTGATGACGGCACAGATGAATCACCAGAATGTATTCCATTAGCGTGCCATCTAGGACAGTTCCAGGATACAGTTACACTAAAATGTATTCCTTCAGGGTGGATATGTGATGGTGAACCAGCTTGTGTGGCTTCAGATGAGCAAATAATTAATAACTCAGATGAAGATCCTCACATATATTTTTCAGGTAATACAACATATAAACCAGAGACGTATTGGTATATCAAACAATATGATAAAGGGAACCAGATAAACTTTGTGGCCAACAAAGAAATAACAGCAAGGAAAATTGAAACAAGCAACAGAGTAACCGCAGTGAAAATGAAATACCAGGCGGAAACTAGAGATGTCACAAGTACTGGGATAATTATGAAGACCATGATCATTCGGAAAATAAGGGCAACTGAGATGATGGACCCTGGTTAACACAAACATCACACACCATCAAGAAAAGGGACGGAGTTCATGATAACCGACTACGGCGAAAAACAATGGTGAAGGAGACGAAATAAATATCATTGAAAGGAAATGATACGAATAATAAACATAGAAACAAAACTGGGTTTAATGAAGGAAGAGTATTTAAGAAAATGAACATTACAAATGAAACTATGAGCAACTGAGCGACATAAAGAAGACCATCCTCCTGGGTATAAAAGAAAATAAAATAATAAGGAAAGAAAAAGAGAAGATCAACTTACAAAAGTATAAATAAAATGGGCCGGTATAGAGTACAAAATATACCCATATGTTGTTGTAAAGGATAATCATAATAATACGTATGAACTGAGAGAAATAGTTTCCGGAAGAGTTAAAGGTGTGTACAATCAAGCATCTATGAAAAAGTACTATGAAGAATGAGTTTAGAATTTTGAATTTAACACAAAAAATTCAAAAATAGAAGTAAGAACATCTTACAACCAAATATTTATGAGAAAGAACTTTTTGGCAAAATAAAAGAAAGAATTTGGAATTTTATAAATACAAAAAATTCTAAAATAATTATAAGAACATCTTACTACCAAATATTTATGAGAAAAAACTTTATGGCAAAATAAAAGAAAGAATGTTGAATTTAACACTAAAAATTCAAAAACAAAAGTAAGACCAACTTACTATAACTAATTTTGTGAAAAAACTCTATGGTAATTAATTAAGAAGAATTTGAATTTAGAGAAATACCAACAAATTCAAAAGATAATTGTAAGATCACCTTACTAAACACAATTTTGAAGAGAAACCATTTGGAATAATTAAAAAGGAAGAATTAGAATTTAGAATTATATACAACAAAAAATTAAAAATTAAGTAAGCACATCTTACTATAAACAATTTTGAAGGAAACAATTTTGGGAATAAATGAATTAAACAGAATTTGAATTTTGATAAAACGTCAAAACTTTAAAACAAAATAAGATCAACTTATTACAATGATTTATGAGAAATGTTATGGAATTAAATAAAAAGAAGAGTTTGAATTTTGCATAAAACTAACAAAGTTCTAAAAATTAAATATGTTCCATTTATAATTAAATTTAGAAGAAAATAATATGATTAATTCAGAAAAAAGAATTAAATATAATCCAGAATAAATGTGAATATCTAGCATTTGAAGGAGTAGAGAAGAAAAACAAAAAAGAGTGTGATATACAAGAGAAGGCAATAAGTTGGAAACAAAGAGAAGACTCTGTTATAATAATAAAAATAAAAAAAATAAAAAAATCCAAAAAAGAAAAATTATAAAATAATAATGAGAACAACCTATGACTAATTACTTATGAAACGATAATGGAAACAGTTAATCAAGAAAAAGGAATACGATATTACTCAGTTCTGAAGAAACAAAGAAGAACAACTCATACCAAACATATGGAGAAGATGATTTTGAACAAATAATAATAATAAGACCTATATGAAATGCAATGAGAAGAAGTACCACATGAAATATAATAAAAATGAATTAATGTTAATGAATGCTAAGGTGGTTTAATAACTTTCTAAGAGAAAGGAAAGAACAAAATGTTTAAATAATATGATCAAAATAACAGCCTGAATATCTAAAATAAAGATACAAATTTAAAAATTAAATTTAATAAAATAAGACCATTCAAATAATGAATAAGAAAATACTATATATAAAGACCATGCTAACACTGTAATTAACCAGAAGGAAGTATAAAGAGAATTCAGATGGAGAAGGAAAAGAGTTACATTATAACTAGTAACAAGAATTATTAAGAGAAGTTTTCAACCATAATTAAAATAAATATATCAGACAAGTTAAGAGTTCAGAAAAATATATATATAATGAGTATAATAAGAATTAAGAAGATTTATTAAGATAGAAAATGTGAGATAATCTGAGAAACTACGAAGTGAAGAATCCAAAGATATTTTTATTAGTCGAAAATGAGACTACTTTTTATTTATTTATTTGATGACTGACTGAAGATAATTCCAGCAGCATTATGTTTTTTGAGCAGAGATGAATGTGCCTCTGGACTCAAATTGTAGAAGTGGAGTATGGCCAGCAGAGTTGTGTAGCCTACAGTGCCCCTCTGAACTGCCCCAGCCCACGTGATGGGGAATGTTAGGGAATTAATATCCCAAGGATGCAACACGAAGTTTATAAAGAAAGAAAATGTATAACAATAATAATAATATATCTCAGACGACACTAACTATCCAAGCATCCAAGAAGGATCAAAAGTCAGATAAGTGGCTATATATATAAAATTAAAAAAAAAAAAAGTCGATATAGAAATGGAGAGGAAAATGAAATATAAAAAATAATGAAATTATCATAAGAAATTATTTCATCCATAAACAAGTCTGAAATAATTACTTCTGGAGGAGAGCAATCTGTAGCGTGACAGATAAACACATAATAATGAATGGCATTGATCATTAAAATAATATAATATAATAACATTAAATCCGAAGAAAGCATTAAAATAATATAAAGAATTAATTCAGAGCAACCGTGCAGAACAATCATGGATATTAAAAGTATAAGTTCGTATAAAAGAAATGTTACTAGTGATGAATCATCAAAACCAGTTTAATAACTCAAGGTAAAAAATATATAACCCAGGAAGGTAAGGAGTCGATAAGGAAGCAACCCAGAGTATTACTAAACCCACAACGAAGGTAAAGAATAAATAAAATAGAAACCCAGAACAAGGCAAGATCCACCATGAAAGGTGATGTATTTAAAGAAACCAGAAGAGTAGATGAAGAAGTAACCCCAAGAAACCCGATGACATCCAGAAGAAGATGAAGAACATACCATCCTAAGAAGCCAGAAGAAAAGAAGACATCATTGAAGAAACAAGAAGAAGACAGCATCCAGAAGAAGAAGGAATGCTCTTATAAAAAACACCCATATCCCCATATCCCAAAATAAATAAAAACCATAATAATAAAAGTATAACGAAGTATTCATGAAAAAACTCACATGTACAATAAAAATAAGAATAAAAGTGTATAGAGTAAGAGTTGCCAGTGGACCAAGGTGAAACAATAATATAATACCCAGGGAACAAATCTTCATTGTAACCCACAAACAGATATCTTGATGTTAATAAGACTAAACAACCATTTAGAAATAGCATCAAGAAGTGTAAAGTGAACCAGTGCTAGTTTGTGTATTATAAAAAATAAACCTTATGTTTCAACCTTGGCTTTCACAAACTGTGTAGATAATGAAAAATACAACTTTGAGTGACTTATTTGTACAGAGTGAATATAATACATGTAATAATATAGAGCTGTCAATCTGTTTGAAATGACATTTTATGTAAATGATGAGTGAAAACAGAAGCAGACACAGGATTAAAACACAAAGTGACAGGGTACAATTACCCTAAACCATATTAAAAACAGTTAAAAACTGATTAATTAAAAATAGTATAAGAAATAGCGAATAAGAATATAGAAATAAGGTTTTGTTTAGGTAGAATAAGAATTTAAAAAATGTATTAGTAATAAGAACATTTAAACAAGTTTAGAACCACTAACATCCTAATGGTAAATATATTTATTACTTGTATTGGTGTTAATGGTTGAATAAGATGTTAGCATGGGAAAAAACATTCTTTGTAAATAATATTTCTGTATTAGTATTAAGCGTTGATTATATATATATAAAAAAAAAATGTCTAATTAGTTTGAAGACGACCATTATTTACAATTATTTCTTATCTGTTAATAGTATTGAAACAGATACTAATTGTTATTTTGTTAATAGAAAAAATGTTTAATTTATATTACTATGTTAAAAAGTCAGAGAGGGTATAATTCAATATATATTGTTTATATAAAAATTTGTATGAAAAAATTGTTAGGAATCTAGGCAAAATGATGAAAACTAAACATCATCAAAACTGAGAAACTAAGTACTTAAATACATTTAAACTGAAGGGATTTAGATAACATAAACAAGAAATAAAGCCATATAATTAGAAATATAACTTAGAAAGATTTTATAAAATTATAGCCAGGATTATAAATAAAAATGGAAATGACAGAACTCAAAAATTTGGAGAGGGGAGTCATATTTTCCAACATAATATTTTAAAACTTAACCAATTCATATAATTGCAAGAAACAGGGAATATAATCCTTTTATTACAATATGAGATTTAATAATCATAAATATAACTTGAAAATGGCAGAATTTGGATAATGACAGGAAGCTGATTTTGAAAATTTACAAGATACAAAAAGAAGGTAAAATTACCAATTTTAGATAAAAAACTTAATAAAACGGCATTACTCGACATCAAAATACGCCGAATGAACTGAAGGATAAAATTAAGTAACAACTAGCTAATAAATTTGAATAATAACCAAAGTTTAAGCAGTTATATAATGTAACTTTAATACATGCACAGGATGCATTATAAAATTCGAACAATGTAAGGAATAATATTGCTTTGGCTAAGATTTTAGTCGAAAGTGAAGGAAGTGAAGAGTTAATTATTGAACGTTGTACGGGACACTTGACGAGCATATTAAAACGTGTTAACCTAGTTTCGAGTACCGTAATGGCGAGCAATTGTATGATACGAATTTGAAAATCGCGAGTGATGACAAAAAACATTTCACAACTTCGACACAGTGACCTAAACACTTACAAAAGACTAACATCGTATAGCACGAAACTACAGTTAAATAACATTTTAAACACCATAAAACAGTATCTAACATAACCACCAAAAGTGCCTGATCGACAAAAAGTGAACTGACTTATAATACACCACTTTTCAAAATACAACACCGAAACTTAACCAGAGACACTACACCAACATCAGAAGGAAGATTTGCAGACACCAGGACGTGAATTCGACGAGAAAACATTTTATTGGAACGCCAAAACTACAAAGGGACGATTGACCACTTCGACGGCAGCCATTACAGATTCGTCAACGATCAACGGAACACGGCCATCTAGTTTGTCGGCGACACGGTTCGCAACATATTTCTTTATTTTAATCTTTTCAATTGAATATATGTACTTTAGTATTAAGAATTATTCTTGTAACGTTATACTTTTTTAATCTTTGCCCGATTTCTCTGACTTTTCCAATAAATAGCTGTTAAAAGAACCCTATTGTATTTTATATAAAAACTTGTAACATTCGATACCCTGAGAATCGATTTTAAAATCGACAAGAGTCTTTATAAACAACTGTTAATAAAATAATTTATACTTTTCATCGAAAACAGTTCTTTCTTTTCTAAACATAGCAATTTGAAATACATCTACTACAAGAATTTCACAACCAGAAGGAAGATAACCTCCAAAACCGAAAGTAAACAAAGATCGATTGTAATTGGAGACAATCCCATAAGTGGTTGGAGTTTCTTCAAAAATACAGAAAAGCTAATAAAATTTTTTAAACAAGTGAGAAACGTTTCGGAACTTCACGAAACTCAATTAATTAATTGTTTCTAATTAATTAATCAATAAAAAAAATTTTTAATTAGAAAAAATTTTTTAAACAAACAATTTTATTTTTTCTTACACGAACACATATCAAGATATTTTGGAACACAACACCAATACTTAAACACCATAATCACGTTCTTTTACAAATTGGCTAGCCCAAACAGTGGGGCTTAAACTAAACTAAAAAGAAGTAAGAACAGAACAGATTTAAGAATTTGTAACCACAGCATTTAGGTCTTTTACAAATTGGCGCACAACTGAGGGGCTTTAATTAGCGATTGAAAGGCCACTACAATCTGCCCAATCACTAATTGGAGTTTGGCAGCAGCTATAAGGTCAGGAAAAGGGAATAACGACAAGCAAAATGGCTGAACTTACACAAGAAGAAAGGGATGAGATAATGGAAATGTGCCAACAACTGATGGGAGAAATCAAATCCATGAACAAGGAAATGAGGGAATGGAATGAGGAAATGAGAGAGGACAGATTAAAAAGAGAAGAATTAAGAAAGGAGAAGACCGAAGAAATAAAAGATGATAGCAAACCAGAAACAGAAGAAATACCAAACGATGAAACAAAAGAACAAGTAGTGGTATTACCTGGAATTAAAACTAGCGGAAACAAGGAAAATATTAAACAAAGGAAAAGGAGAATGTATCCAAGAAATTTAATAAAAACGAAGGAAGAGTTGGAGATGATGAACCATGGTTTATTTGATGATGATAATATCCCTATTACCAACCATGAAGAAATCGTGAGTTCCAGAAATTATGGAAGTAGATTGAGGGTAATCTCAGAGATGGTGTACCAGCAGACAGTAGTCTACCACTGTGAAAGGACCAGAGGTAAACGGAATACCACATGTGGACCAGATCAGTTTCAGCGCAGGACTGGACAGTGTATTCCAGAAAGATGGAAATGTGACATCTTACCAGACTGTGATGACGGCACAGATGAATCACCAGAATGTATTCCATTAGCGTGCCATCTAGGACAGTTCCAGGATACAGTTACACTAAAATGTATTCCTTCAGGGTGGATATGTGATGGTGAACCAGCTTGTGTGGCTTCAGATGAGCAAATAATTAATAACTCAGATGAAGATCCTCACATATATTTTTCAGGTAATACAACATATAAACCAGAGACGTATTGGTATATCAAACAATATGATAAAGGGAACCAGATAAACTGTGTGGCCAACAAAGAAATAACAGCAAGGAAAATTGAAACAAGCAACAGAGTAACCGCAGTGAAAATGAAATACCAGGCGGAAACTAGAGATGTCACAAGTACTGGGATAATTATGAAGACCATGATCATTCGGAAAATAAGGGCAACTGAGATGATGGACCCTGGTTAACACAAACATCACACACCATCAAGAAAAGGGACGGAGGTCATGATAACCGACTACGGCGAAAAACAATGGTGAAGGTGACGAAATAAATATCATTGAAAGGAAATGATACGAATAATAAACATAGAAACAAAACTGGGTTTAATGAAGGAAGAGTATTTAAGAAAATGAACATTACAAATGAAACTATGAGCAACTGAGCGACATAAAGAAGACCATCCTCCTGGGTATAAAAGAAAATAAAATAATAAGGAAAGAAAAAGAGAAGATCAACTTACAAAAGTATAAATAAAATGGGCCGGTATAGAGTACAAAATATACCCATATGTTGTTGTAAAGGATAATCATAATAATACGTATGAACTGAGAGAAATAGTTTCCGGAAGAGTTAAAGGTGTGTACAATCAAGCATCTATGAAAAAGTACTATGAAGAATGAGTTTAGAATTTTGAATTTAACACAAAAAATTCAAAAATAGAAGTAAGAACATCTTACAACCAAATATTTATGAGAAAGAACTTTTTGGCAAAATAAAAGAAAGAATTTGGAATTTTATAAATACAAAAAATTCTAAAATAATTATAAGAACATCTTACTACCAAATATTTATGAGAAAAAACTTTATGGCAAAATAAAAGAAAGAATGTTGAATTTAACACTAAAAATTCAAAAACAAAAGTAAGACCAACTTACTATAACTAATTTTGTGAAAAAACTCTATGGTAATTAATTAAGAAGAATTTGAATTTAGAGAAATACCAACAAATTCAAAAGATAATTGTAAGATCACCTTACTAAACACAATTTTGAAGAGAAACCACTTGGAATAATTAAAAAGGAAGAATTAGAATTTAGAATTATATACAACAAAAAATTAAAAATTAAGTAAGCACATCTTACTATAAACAATTTTGAAGGAAACAATTTTGGGAATAAATGAATTAAACAGAATTTGAATTTTGATAAAACGTCAAAATTTTAAAACAAAATAAGATCAACTTATTACAATGATTTATGAGAAATGTTATGGAATTAAATAAAAAGAAGAGTTTGAATTTTGCATAAAACTAACAAAGTTCTAAAAATAAATATGTTCCATTTATAATTAAATTTAGAAGAAAATAATATGATTAATTCAGAAAAAAGAATTAAATATAATCCAGAATAAATGTGAATATCTAGCATTTGAAGGAGTAGAGAAGAAAAACAAAAAAGAGTGTGATATACAAGAGAAGGCAATAAGTTGGAAACAAAGAGAAGACTCTGTTATAATAATAAAAATAAAAAAAATAAAAAAATCCAAAAAAGAAAAATTATAAAATAATAATGAGAACAACCTATGACTAATTACTTATGAAACGATAATGGAAACAGTTAATCAAGAAAAAGGAATACGATATTACTCAGTTCTGAAGAAACAAAGAAGAACAACTCATACCAAACATATGGAGAAGATGATTTTGAACAAATAATAATAATAAGACCTATATGAAATGCAATGAGAAGAAGTACCACATGAAATATAATAAAAATGAATTAATGTTAATGAATGCTAAGGTGGTTTAATAACTTTCTAAGAGAAAGGAAAGAACAAAATGTTTAAATAATATGATCAAAATAACAGCCTGAATATCTAAAATAAAGATACAAATTTAAAAATTAAATTTAATAAAATAAGACCATTCAAATAATGAATAAGAAAATACTATATATAAAGACCATGCTAACACTGTAATTAACCAGAAGGAAGTATAAAGAGAATTCAGATGGAGAAGGAAAAGAGTTACATTATAACTAGTAACAAGAATTATTAAGAGAAGTTTTCAACCATAATTAAAATAAATATATCAGACAAGTTAAGAGTTCAGAAAAATATATATATAATGAGTATAATAAGAATTAAGAAGATTTATTAAGATAGAAAATGTGAGATAATCTGAGAAACTACGAAGTGAAGAATCCAAAGATATTTTTATTAGTCGAAAATGAGACTACTTTTTATTTATTTATTTGATGACTGACTGAAGATAATTCCAGCAGCATTATGTTTTTTGAGCAGAGATGAATGTGCCTCTGGACTCAAATTGTAGAAGTGGAGTATGGCCAGCAGAGTTGTGTAGCCTACAGTGCCCCTCTGAACTGCCCCAGCCCACGTGATGGGGAATGTTAGGGAATTAATATCCCAAGGATGCAACACGAAGTTTATAAAGAAAGAAAATGTATAACAATAATAATAATATATCTCAGACGACACTAACTATCCAAGCATCCAAGAAGGATCAAAAGTCAGATAAGTGGCTATATATATAAAATTAAAAAAAAAAAAAAGTCGATATAGAAATGGAGAGGAAAATGAAATATAAAAAATAATGAAATTATCATAAGAAATTATTTCATCCATAAACAAGTCTGAAATAATTACTTCTGGAGGAGAGCAATCTGTAGCGTGACAGATAAACACATAATAATGAATGGCATTGATCATTAAAATAATATAATATAATAACATTAAATCCGAAGAAAGCATTAAAATAATATAAAGAATTAATTCAGAGCAACCGTGCAGAACAATCATGGATATTAAAAGTATAAGTTCGTATAAAAGAAATGTTACTAGTGATGAATCATCAAAACCAGTTTAATAACTCAAGGTAAAAAATATATAACCCAGGAAGGTAAGGAGTCGATAAGGAAGCAACCCAGAGTATTACTAAACCCACAACGAAGGTAAAGAATAAATAAAATAGAAACCCAGAACAAGGCAAGATCCACCATGAAAGGTGATGTATTTAAAGAAACCAGAAGAGTAGATGAAGAAGTAACCCCAAGAAACCCGATGACATCCAGAAGAAGATGAAGAACATACCATCCTAAGAAGCCAGAAGAAAAGAAGACGTCATTGAAGAAACAAGAAGAAGACAGCATCCAGAAGAAGAAGGAATGCTCTTATAAAAAACACCCATATCCCCATATCCCAAAATAAATAAAAACCATAATAATAAAAGTATAACGAAGTATTCATGAAAAAACTCACATGTACAATAAAAATAAGAATAAAAGTGTATAGAGTAAGAGTTGCCAGTGGACCAAGGTGAAACAATAATATAATACCCAGGGAACAAATCTTCATTGTAACCCACAAACAGATATCTTGATGTTAATAAGACTAAACAACCATTTAGAAATAGCATCAAGAAGTGTAAAGTGAACCAGTGCTAGTTTGTGTATTATAAAAAAATAAACCTTATGTTTCAACCTTGGCTTTCACAAACTGTGTAGATAATGAAAAATACAACTTTGAGTGACTTATTTGGACAGAGTGAATATAATACATGTAATAATATAGAGCTGTCAATCTGTTTGAAATGACATTTTATGTAAATGATGAGTGAAAACAGAAGCAGACACAGGATTAAAACACAAAGTGACAGGGTACAATTACCCTAAACCATATTAAAAACAGTTAAAAACTGATTAATTAAAAATAGTATAAGAAATAGCGAATAAGAATATAGAAATAAGGTTTTGTTTAGGTAGAATAAGAATTTAAAAAATGTATTAGTAATAAGAACATTTAAACAAGTTTAGAACCACTAACATCCTAATGGTAAATATATTTATTACTTGTATTGGTGTTAATGGTTGAATAAGATGTTAGCATGGGAAAAAACATTCTTTGTAAATAATATTTCTGTATTAGTATTAAGCGTTGATTATATATATATAAAAAAAAATGTCTAATTAGTTTGAAGACGACCATTATTTAAAATTATTTCTTATCTGTTAATAGTATTGAAACAGATACTAATTGTTATTTTGTTAATAGAAAAAATGTTTAATTTATATTACTATGTTAAAAAGTCAGAGAGGGTATAATTCAATATATATTGTTTATATAAAAATTTGTATGAAAAAATTGTTAGGAATCTAGGCAAAATGATGAAAACTAAACATAATCAAAACTGAGAAACTAAGTACTTAAATACATTTAAACTGAAGGGATTTAGATAACATAAACAAGAAATAAAGCCATATAATTAGAAATATAACTTAGAAAGATTTTATAAAATTATAGCCAGGATTATAAATAAAAATGGAAATGACAGAACTCAAAAATTTGGAGAGGGGAGTCATATTTTCCAACATAATATTTTAAAACTTAACCAATTCATATAATTGCAAGAAACAGGGAATATAATCCTTTTATTACAATATGAGATTTAATAATCATAAATATAACTTGAAAATGGCAGAATTTGGATAATGACAGGAAGCTGATTTTGAAAATTTACAAGATACAAAAAGAAGGTAAAATTACCAATTTTAGATAAAAAACTTAATAAAACGGCATTACTCGACATCAAAATACGCCGAATGAACTGAAGGATAAAATTAAGTAACAACTAGCTAATAAATTTGAATAATAACCAAAGTTTAAGCAGTTATATAATGTAACTTTAATACATGCACAGGATGCATTATAAAATTCGAACAATGTAAGGAATAATATTGCTTTGGCTAAGATTTTAGTCGAAAGTGAAGGAAGTGAAGAGTTAATTATTGAACGTTGTACGGGACACTTGACGAGCATATTAAAACGTGTTAACCTAGTTTCGAGTACCGTAATGGCGAGCAATTGTATGATACGAATTTGAAAATCGCGAGTGATGACAAAAAACATTTCACAACTTCGACACAGTGACCTAAACACTTACAAAAGACTAACATCGTATAGCACGAAACTACAGTTAAATAACATTTTAAACACCATAAAACAGTATCTAACATAACCACCAAAAGTGCCTGATCGACAAAAAGTGAACTGACTTATAATACACCACTTTTCAAAATACAACACCGAAACTTAACCAGAGACACTACACCAACATCAGAAGGAAGATTTGCAGACACCAGGACGTGAATTCGACGAGAAAACATTTTATTGGAACGCCAAAACTACAAAGGGACGATTGACCACTTCGACGGCAGCCATTACAGATTCGTCAACGATCAACGGAACACGGCCATCTAGTTTGTCGGCGACACGGTTCGCAACATATTTCTTTATTTTAATCTTTTCAATTGAATATATGTACTTTAGTATTAAGAATTATTCTTGTAACGTTATACTTTTTTAATCTTTGCCCGATTTCTCTGACTTTTCCAATAAATAGCTGTTAAAAGAACCCTATTGTATTTTATATAAAAACTTGTAACATTCGATACCCTGAGAATCGATTTTAAAATCGACAAGAGTCTTTATAAACAACTGTTAATAAAATAATTTATACTTTTCATCGAAAACAGTTCTTTCTTTTCTAAACATAGCAATTTGAAATACATCTACTACAAGAATTTCACAACCAGAAGGAAGATAACCTCCAAAACCGAAAGTAAACAAAGATCGATTGTAATTGGAGACAATCCCATAAGTGGTTGGAGTTTCTTCAAAAATACAGAAAAGCTAATAAAATTTTTTAAACAAGTGAGAAACGTTTCGGAACTTCACGAAACTCAATTAATTAATTGTTTCTAATTAATTAATCAATAAAAAAAATTTTTAATTAGAAAAAATTTTTTAAACAAACAATTTTATTTTTTCTTACACGAACACATATCAAGATATTTTGGAACACAACACCAATACTTAAACACCATAATCACGTTCTTTTACAAATTGGCTAGCCCAAACAGTGGGGCTTAAACTAAACTAAAAAGAAGTAAGAACAGAACAGATTTAAGAATTTGTAACCACAGCATTTAGGTCTTTTACAAATTGGCGCACAACTGAGGGGCTTTAATTAGCGATTGAAAGGCCACTACAATCTGCCCAATCACTAATTGGAGTTTGGCAGCAGCTATAAGGTCAGGAAAAGGGAATAACGACAAGCAAAATGGCTGAACTTACACAAGAAGAAAGGGATGAGATAATGGAAATGTGCCAACAACTGATGGGAGAAATCAAATCCATGAACAAGGAAATGAGGGAATGGAATGAGGAAATGAGAGAGGACAGATTAAAAAGAGAAGAATTAAGAAAGGAGAAGACCGAAGAAATAAAAGATGATAGCAAACCAGAAACAGAAGAAATACCAAACGATGAAACAAAAGAACAAGTAGTGGTATTACCTGGAATTAAAACTAGCGGAAACAAGGAAAATATTAAACAAAGGAAAAGGAGAATGTATCCAAGAAATTTAATAAAAACGAAGGAAGAGTTGGAGATGATGAACCATGGTTTATTTGATGATGATAATATCCCTATTACCAACCATGAAGAAATCGTGAGTTCCAGAAATTATGGAAGTAGATTGAGGGTAATCTCAGAGATGGTGTACCAGCAGACAGTAGTCTACCACTGTGAAAGGACCAGAGGTAAACGGAATACCACATGTGGACCAGATCAGTTTCAGCGCAGGACTGGACAGTGTATTCCAGAAAGATGGAAATGTGACATCTTACCAGACTGTGATGACGGCACAGATGAATCACCAGAATGTATTCCATTAGCGTGCCATCTAGGACAGTTCCAGGATACAGTTACACTAAAATGTATTCCTTCAGGGTGGATATGTGATGGTGAACCAGCTTGTGTGGCTTCAGATGAGCAAATAATTAATAACTCAGATGAAGATCCTCACATATATTTTTCAGGTAATACAACATATAAACCAGAGACGTATTGGTATATCAAACAATATGATAAAGGGAACCAGATAAACTGTGTGGCCAACAAAGAAATAACAGCAAGGAAAATTGAAACAAGCAACAGAGTAACCGCAGTGAAAATGAAATACCAGGCGGAAACTAGAGATGTCACAAGTACTGGGATAATTATGAAGACCATGATCATTCGGAAAATAAGGGCAACTGAGATGATGGACCCTGGTTAACACAAACATCACACACCATCAAGAAAAGGGACGGAGGTCATGATAACCGACTACGGCGAAAAACAATGGTGAAGGTGACGAAATAAATATCATTGAAAGGAAATGATACGAATAATAAACATAGAAACAAAACTGGGTTTAATGAAGGAAGAGTATTTAAGAAAATGAACATTACAAATGAAACTATGAGCAACTGAGCGACATAAAGAAGACCATCCTCCTGGGTATAAAAGAAAATAAAATAATAAGGAAAGAAAAAGAGAAGATCAACTTACAAAAGTATAAATAAAATGGGCCGGTATAGAGTACAAAATATACCCATATGTTGTTGTAAAGGATAATCATAATAATACGTATGAACTGAGAGAAATAGTTTCCGGAAGAGTTAAAGGTGTGTACAATCAAGCATCTATGAAAAAGTACTATGAAGAATGAGTTTAGAATTTTGAATTTAACACAAAAAATTCAAAAATAGAAGTAAGAACATCTTACAACCAAATATTTATGAGAAAGAACTTTTTGGCAAAATAAAAGAAAGAATTTGGAATTTTATAAATACAAAAAATTCTAAAATAATTATAAGAACATCTTACTACCAAATATTTATGGGAAAAAACTTTATGGCAAAATAAAAGAAAGAATGTTGAATTTAACACTAAAAATTCAAAAACAAAAGTAAGACCAACTTACTATAACTAATTTTGTGAAAAAACTCTATGGTAATTAATTAAGAAGAATTTGAATTTAGAGAAATACCAACAAATTCAAAAGATAATTGTAAGATCACCTTACTAAACACAATTTTGAAGAGAAACCACTTGGAATAATTAAAAAGGAAGAATTAGAATTTAGAATTATATACAACAAAAAATTAAAAATTAAGTAAGCACATCTTACTATAAACAATTTTGAAGGAAACAATTTTGGGAATAAATGAATTAAACAGAATTTGAATTTTGATAAAACGTCAAAATTTTAAAACAAAATAAGATCAACTTATTACAATGATTTATGAGAAATGTTATGGAATTAAATAAAAAGAAGAGTTTGAATTTTGCATAAAACTAACAAAGTTCTAAAAATAAATATGTTCCATTTATAATTAAATTTAGAAGAAAATAATATGATTAATTCAGAAAAAAGAATTAAATATAATCCAGAATAAATGTGAATATCTAGCATTTGAAGGAGTAGAGAAGAAAAACAAAAAAGAGTGTGATATACAAGAGAAGGCAATAAGTTGGAAACAAAGAGAAGACTCTGTTATAATAATAAAAATAAAAAAAATAAAAAAATCCAAAAAAGAAAAATTATAAAATAATAATGAGAACAACCTATGACTAATTACTTATGAAACGATAATGGAAACAGTTAATCAAGAAAAAGGAATACGATATTACTCAGTTCTGAAGAAACAAAGAAGAACAACTCATACCAAACATATGGAGAAGATGATTTTGAACAAATAATAATAATAAGACCTATATGAAATGCAATGAGAAGAAGTACCACATGAAATATAATAAAAATGAATTAATGTTAATGAATGCTAAGGTGGTTTAATAACTTTCTAAGAGAAAGGAAAGAACAAAATGTTTAAATAATATGATCAAAATAACAGCCTGAATATCTAAAATAAAGATACAAATTTAAAAATTAAATTTAATAAAATAAGACCATTCAAATAATGAATAAGAAAATACTATATATAAAGACCATGCTAACACTGTAATTAACCAGAAGGAAGTATAAAGAGAATTCAGATGGAGAAGGAAAAGAGTTACATTATAACTAGTAACAAGAATTATTAAGAGAAGTTTTCAACCATAATTAAAATAAATATATCAGACAAGTTAAGAGTTCAGAAAAATATATATATAATGAGTATAATAAGAATTAAGAAGATTTATTAAGATAGAAAATGTGAGATAATCTGAGAAACTACGAAGTGAAGAATCCGAAGATATTTTTATTAGTCGAAAATGAGACTACTTTTTATTTATTTATTTGATGACTGACTGAAGATAATTCCAGCAGCATTATGTTTTTTGAGCAGAGATGAATGTGCCTCTGGACTCAAATTGTAGAAGTGGAGTATGGCCAGCAGAGTTGTGTAGCCTACAGTGCCCCTCTGAACTGCCCCAGCCCACGTGATGGGGAATGTTAGGGAATTAATATCCCAAGGATGCAACACGAAGTTTATAAAGAAAGAAAATGTATAACAATAATAATAATATATCTCAGACGACACTAACTATCCAAGCATCCAAGAAGGATCAAAAGTCAGATAAGTGGCTATATATATAAAATTAAAAAAAAAAAAAAGTCGATATAGAAATGGAGAGGAAAATGAAATATAAAAAATAATGAAATTATCATAAGAAATTATTTCATCCATAAACAAGTCTGAAATAATTACTTCTGGAGGAGAGCAATCTGTAGCGTGACAGATAAACACATAATAATGAATGGCATTGATCATTAAAATAATATAATATAATAACATTAAATCCGAAGAAAGCATTAAAATAATATAAAGAATTAATTCAGAGCAACCGTGCAGAACAATCATGGATATTAAAAGTATAAGTTCGTATAAAAGAAATGTTACTAGTGATGAATCATCAAAACCAGTTTAATAACTCAAGGTAAAAAATATATAACCCAGGAAGGTAAGGAGTCGATAAGGAAGCAACCCAGAGTATTACTAAACCCACAACGAAGGTAAAGAATAAATAAAATAGAAACCCAGAACAAGGCAAGATCCACCATGAAAGGTGATGTATTTAAAGAAACCAGAAGAGTAGATGAAGAAGTAACCCCAAGAAACCCGATGACATCCAGAAGAAGATGAAGAACATACCATCCTAAGAAGCCAGAAGAAAAGAAGACATCATTGAAGAAACAAGAAGAAGACAGCATCCAGAAGAAGAAGGAATGCTCTTATAAAAAACACCCATATCCCCATATCCCAAAATAAATAAAAACCATAATAATAAAAGTATAACGAAGTATTCATGAAAAAACTCACATGTACAATAAAAATAAGAATAAAAGTGTATAGAGTAAGAGTTGCCAGTGGACCAAGGTGAAACAATAATATAATACCCAGGGAACAAATCTTCATTGTAACCCACAAACAGATATCTTGATGTTAATAAGACTAAACAACCATTTAGAAATAGCATCAAGAAGTGTAAAGTGAACCAGTGCTAGTTTGTGTATTATAAAAAATAAACCTTATGTTTCAACCTTGGCTTTCACAAACTGTGTAGATAATGAAAAATACAACTTTGAGTGACTTATTTGTACAGAGTGAATATAATACATGTAATAATATAGAGCTGTCAATCTGTTTGAAATGACATTTTATGTAAATGATGAGTGAAAACAGAAGCAGACACAGGATTAAAACACAAAGTGACAGGGTACAATTACCCTAAACCATATTAAAAACAGTTAAAAACTGATTAATTAAAAATAGTATAAGAAATAGCGAATAAGAATATAGAAATAAGGTTTTGTTTAGGTAGAATAAGAATTTAAAAAATGTATTAGTAATAAGAACATTTAAACAAGTTTAGAACCACTAACATCCTAATGGTAAATATATTTATTACTTGTATTGGTGTTAATGGTTGAATAAGATGTTAGCATGGGAAAAAACATTCTTTGTAAATAATATTTCTGTATTAGTATTAAGCGTTGATTATATATATATAAAAAAAAAAGTCTAATTAGTTTGAAGACGACCATTATTTAAAATTATTTCTTATCTGTTAATAGTATTGAAACAGATACTAATTGTTATTTTGTTAATAGAAAAAATGTTTAATTTATATTACTATGTTAAAAAGTCAGAGAGGGTATAATTCAATATATATTGTTTATATAAAAATTTGTATGAAAAAATTGTTAGGAATCTAGGCAAAATGATGAAAACTAAACATCATCAAAACTGAGAAACTAAGTACTTAAATACATTTAAACTGAAGGGATTTAGATAACATAAACAAGAAATAAAGCCATATAATTAGAAATATAACTTAGAAAGATTTTATAAAATTATAGCCAGGATTATAAATAAAAATGGAAATGACAGAACTCAAAAATTTGGAGAGGGGAGTCATATTTTCCAACATAATATTTTAAAACTTAACCAATTCATATAATTGCAAGAAACAGGGAATATAATCCTTTTATTACAATATGAGATTTAATAATCATAAATATAACTTGAAAATGGCAGAATTTGGATAATGACAGGAAGCTGATTTTGAAAATTTACAAGATACAAAAAGAAGGTAAAATTACCAATTTTAGATAAAAAACTTAATAAAACGGCATTACTCGACATCAAAATACGCCGAATGAACTGAAGGATAAAATTAAGTAACAACTAGCTAATAAATTTGAATAATAACCAAAGTTTAAGCAGTTATATAATGTAACTTTAATACATGCACAGGATGCATTATAAAATTCGAACAATGTAAGGAATAATATTGCTTTGGCTAAGATTTTAGTCGAAAGTGAAGGAAGTGAAGAGTTAATTATTGAACGTTGTACGGGACACTTGACGAGCATATTAAAACGTGTTAACCTAGTTTCGAGTACCGTAATGGCGAGCAATTGTATGATACGAATTTGAAAATCGCGAGTGATGACAAAAAACATTTCACAACTTCGACACAGTGACCTAAACACTTACAAAAGACTAACATCGTATAGCACGAAACTACAGTTAAATAACATTTTAAACACCATAAAACAGTATCTAACATAACCACCAAAAGTGCCTGATCGACAAAAAGTGAACTGACTTATAATACACCACTTTTCAAAATACAACACCGAAACTTAACCAGAGACACTACACCAACATCAGAAGGAAGATTTGCAGACACCAGGACGTGAATTCGACGAGAAAACATTTTATTGGAACGCCAAAACTACAAAGGGACGATTGACCACTTCGACGGCAGCCATTACAGATTCGTCAACGATCAACGGAACACGGCCATCTAGTTTGTCGGCGACACGGTTCGCAACATATTTCTTTATTTTAATCTTTTCAATTGAATATATGTACTTTAGTATTAAGAATTATTCTTGTAACGTTATACTTTTTTAATCTTTGCCAGATTTCTCTGACTTTTCCAATAAATAGCTGTTAAAAGAACCCTATTGTATTTTATATAAAAACTTGTAACATTCGATACCCTGAGAATCGATTTTAAAATCGACAAGAGTCTTTATAAACAACTGTTAATAAAATAATTTATACTTTTCATCGAAAACAGTTCTTTCTTTTCTAAACATAGCAATTTGAAATACATCTACTACAAGAATTTCACAACCAGAAGGAAGATAACCTCCAAAACCGAAAGTAAACAAAGATCGATTGTAATTGGAGACAATCCCATAAGTGGTTGGAGTTTCTTCAAAAATACAGAAAAGCTAATAAAATTTTTTAAACAAGTGAGAAACGTTTCGGAACTTCACGAAACTCAATTAATTAATTGTTTCTAATTAATTAATCAATAAAAAAAATTTTTAATTAGAAAAATTTTTTTAAACAAACAATTTTATTTTTTCTTACACGAACACATATCAAGATATTTTGGAACACAACACCAATACTTAAACACCATAATCACGTTCTTTTACAAATTGGCTAGCCCAAACAGTGGGGCTTAAACTAAACTAAAAAGAAGTAAGAACAGAACAGATTTAAGAATTTGTAACCACAGCATTTAGGTCTTTTACAAATTGGCGCACAACTGAGGGGCTTTAATTAGCGATTGAAAGGCCACTACAATCTGCCCAATCACTAATTGGAGTTTGGCAGCAGCTATAAGGTCAGGAAAAGGGAATAACGACAAGCAAAATGGCTGAACTTACACAAGAAGAAAGGGATGAGATAATGGAAATGTGCCAACAACTGATGGGAGAAATCAAATCCATGAACAAGGAAATGAGGGAATGGAATGAGGAAATGAGAGAGGACAGATTAAAAAGAGAAGAATTAAGAAAGGAGAAGACCGAAGAAATAAAAGATGATAGCAAACCAGAAACAGAAGAAATACCAAACGATGAAACAAAAGAACAAGTAGTGGTATTACCTGGAATTAAAACTAGCGGAAACAAGGAAAATATTAAACAAAGGGAAAGGAGAATGTATCCAAGAAATTTAATAAAAACGAAGGAAGAGTTGGAGATGATGAACCATGGTTTATTTGATGATGATAATATCCCTATTACCAACCATGAAGAAATCGTGAGTTCCAGAAATTATGGAAGTAGATTGAGGGTAATCTCAGAGATGGTGTACCAGCAGACAGTAGTCTACCACTGTGAAAGGACCAGAGGTAAACGGAATACCACATGTGGACCAGATCAGTTTCAGCGCAGGACTGGACAGTGTATTCCAGAAAGATGGAAATGTGACATCTTACCAGACTGTGATGACGGCACAGATGAATAACCAGAATGTATTCCATTAGCGTGCCATCTAGGACAGTTCCAGGATACAGTTACACTAAAATGTATTCCTTCAGGGTGGATATGTGATGGTGAACCAGCTTGTGTGGCTTCAGATGAGCAAATAATTAATAACTCAGATGAAGATCCTCACATATATTTTTCAGGTAATACAACATATAAACCAGAGACGTATTGGTATATCAAACAATATGATAAAGGGAACCAGATAAACTTTGTGGCCAACAAAGAAATAACAGCAAGGAAAATTGAAACAAGCAACAGAGTAACCGCAGTGAAAATGAAATACCAGGCGGAAACTAGAGATGTCACAAGTACTGGGATAATTATGAAGACCATGATCATTCGGAAAATAAGGGCAACTGAGATGATGGACCCTGGTTAACACAAACATCACACACCATCAAGAAAAGGGACGGAGGTCATGATAACCGACTACGGCGAAAAACAATGGTGAAGGTGACGAAATAAATATCATTGAAAGGAAATGATACGAATAATAAACATAGAAACAAAACTGGGTTTAATGAAGGAAGAGTATTTAAGAAAATGAACATTACAAATGAAACTATGAGCAACTGAGCGACATAAAGAAGACCATCCTCCTGGGTATAAAAGAAAATAAAATAATAAGGAAAGAAAAAGAGAAGATCAACTTACAAAAGTATAAATAAAATGGGCCGGTATAGAGTACAAAATATACCCGTATGTTGTTGTAAAGGATAATCATAATAATACGTATGAACTGAGAGAAATAGTTTCCGGAAGAGTTAAAGGTGTGTACAATCAAGCATCTATGAAAAAGTACTATGAAGAATGAGTTTAGAATTTTGAATTTAACACAAAAAATTCAAAAATAGAAGTAAGAACATCTTACAACCAAATATTTATGAGAAAGAACTTTTTGGCAAAATAAAAGAAAGAATTTGGAATTTTATAAATACAAAAAATTCTAAAATAATTATAAGAACATCTTACTACCAAATATTTATGAGAAAAAACTTTATGGCAAAATAAAAGAAAGAATGTTGAATTTAACACTAAAAATTCAAAAACAAAAGTAAGACCAACTTACTATAACTAATTTTGTGAAAAAACTCTATGGTAATTAATTAAGAAGAATTTGAATTTAGAGAAATACCAACAAATTCAAAAGATAATTGTAAGATCACCTTACTAAACACAATTTTGAAGAGAAACCACTTGGAATAATTAAAAAGGAAGAATTAGAATTTAGAATTATATACAACAAAAAATTAAAAATTAAGTAAGCACATCTTACTATAAACAATTTTGAAGGAAACAATTTTGGGAATAAATGAATTAAACAGAATTTGAATTTTGATAAAACGTCAAAATTTTAAAACAAAATAAGATCAACTTATTACAATGATTTATGAGAAATGTTATGGAATTAAATAAAAAGAAGAGTTTGAATTTTGCATAAAACTAACAAAGTTCTAAAAATAAATATGTTCCATTTATAATTAAATTTAGAAGAAAATAATATGATTAATTCAGAAAAAAGAATTAAATATAATCCAGAATAAATGTGAATATCTAGCATTTGAAGGAGTAGAGAAGAAAAACAAAAAAGAGTGTGATATACAAGAGAAGGCAATAAGTTGGAAACAAAGAGAAGACTCTGTTATAATAATAAAAATAAAAAAAATAAAAAAATCCAAAAAAGAAAAATTATAAAATAATAATGAGAACAACCTATGACTAATTACTTATGAAACGATAATGGAAACAGTTAATCAAGAAAAAGGAATACGATATTACTCAGTTCTGAAGAAACAAAGAAGAACAACTCATACCAAACATATGGAGAAGATGATTTTGAACAAATAATAATAATAAGACCTATATGAAATGCAATGAGAAGAAGTACCACATGAAATATAATAAAAATGAATTAATGTTAATGAATGCTAAGGTGGTTTAATAACTTTCTAAGAGAAAGGAAAGAACAAAATGTTTAAATAATATGATCAAAATAACAGCCTGAATATCTAAAATAAAGATACAAATTTAAAAATTAAATTTAATAAAATAAGACCATTCAAATAATGAATAAGAAAATACTATATATAAAGACCATGCTAACACTGTAATTAACCAGAAGGAAGTATAAAGAGAATTCAGATGGAGAAGGAAAAGAGTTACATTATAACTAGTAACAAGAATTATTAAGAGAAGTTTTCAACCATAATTAAAATAAATATATCAGACAAGTTAAGAGTTCAGAAAAATATATATATAATGAGTATAATAAGAATTAAGAAGATTTATTAAGATAGAAAATGTGAGATAATCTGAGAAACTACGAAGTGAAGAATCCAAAGATATTTTTATTAGTCGAAAATGAGACTACTTTTTATTTATTTATTTGATGACTGACTGAAGATAATTCCAGCAGCATTATGTTTTTTGAGCAGAGATGAATGTGCCTCTGGACTCAAATTGTAGAAGTGGAGTATGGCCAGCAGAGTTGTGTAGCCTACAGTGCCCCTCTGAACTGCCCCAGCCCACGTGATGGGGAATGTTAGGGAATTAATATCCCAAGGATGCAACACGAAGTTTATAAAGAAAGAAAATGTATAACAATAATAATAATATATCTCAGACGACACTAACTATCCAAGCATCCAAGAAGGATCAAAAGTCAGATAAGTGGCTATATATATAAAATTAAAAAAAAAAAAAAGTCGATATAGAAATGGAGAGGAAAATGAAATATAAAAAATAATGAAATTATCATAAGAAATTATTTCATCCATAAACAAGTCTGAAATAATTACTTCTGGAGGAGAGCAATCTGTAGCGTGACAGATAAACACATAATAATGAATGGCATTGATCATTAAAATAATATAATATAATAACATTAAATCCGAAGAAAGCATTAAAATAATATAAAGAATTAATTCAGAGCAACCGTGCAGAACAATCATGGATATTAAAAGTATAAGTTCGTATAAAAGAAATGTTACTAGTGATGAATCATCAAAACCAGTTTAATAACTCAAGGTAAAAAATATATAACCCAGGAAGGTAAGGAGTCGATAAGGAAGCAACCCAGAGTATTACTAAACCCACAACGAAGGTAAAGAATAAATAAAATAGAAACCCAGAACAAGGCAAGATCCACCATGAAAGGTGATGTATTTAAAGAAACCAGAAGAGTAGATGAAGAAGTAACCCCAAGAAACCCGATGACATCCAGAAGAAGATGAAGAACATACCATCCTAAGAAGCCAGAAGAAAAGAAGACATCATTGAAGAAACAAGAAGAAGACAGCATCCAGAAGAAGAAGGAATGCTCTTATAAAAAACACCCATATCCCCATATCCCAAAATAAATAAAAACCATAATAATAAAAGTATAACGAAGTATTCATGAAAAAACTCACATGTACAATAAAAATAAGAATAAAAGTGTATAGAGTAAGAGTTGCCAGTGGACCAAGGTGAAACAATAATATAATACCCAGGGAACAAATCTTCATTGTAACCCACAAACAGATATCTTGATGTTAATAAGACTAAACAACCATTTAGAAATAGCATCAAGAAGTGTAAAGTGAACCAGTGCTAGTTTGTGTATTATAAAAAATAAACCTTATGTTTCAACCTTGGCTTTCACAAACTGTGTAGATAATGAAAAATACAACTTTGAGTGACTTATTTGTACAGAGTGAATATAATACATGTAATAATATAGAGCTGTCAATCTGTTTGAAATGACATTTTATGTAAATGATGAGTGAAAACAGAAGCAGACACAGGATTAAAACACAAAGTGACAGGGTACAATTACCCTAAACCATATTAAAAACAGTTAAAAACTGATTAATTAAAAATAGTATAAGAAATAGCGAATAAGAATATAGAAATAAGGTTTTGTTTAGGTAGAATAAGAATTTAAAAAATGTATTAGTAATAAGAACATTTAAACAAGTTTAGAACCACTAACATCCTAATGGTAAATATATTTATTACTTGTATTGGTGTTAATGGTTGAATAAGATGTTAGCATGGGAAAAAACATTCTTTGTAAATAATATTTCTGTATTAGTATTAAGCGTTGATTATATATATATAAAAAAAAATGTCTAATTAGTTTGAAGACGACCATTATTTAAAATTATTTCTTATCTGTTAATAGTATTGAAACAGATACTAATTGTTATTTTGTTAATAGAAAAAATGTTTAATTTATATTACTATGTTAAAAAGTCAGAGAGGGTATAATTCAATATATATTGTTTATATAAAAATTTGTATGAAAAAATTGTTAGGAATCTAGGCAAAATGATGAAAACTAAACATAATCAAAACTGAGAAACTAAGTACTTAAATACATTTAAACTGAAGGGATTTAGATAACATAAACAAGAAATAAAGCCATATAATTAGAAATATAACTTAGAAAGATTTTATAAAATTATAGCCAGGATTATAAATAAAAATGGAAATGACAGAACTCAAAAATTTGGAGAGGGGAGTCATATTTTCCAACATAATATTTTAAAACTTAACCAATTCATATAATTGCAAGAAACAGGGAATATAATCCTTTTATTACAATATGAGATTTAATAATCATAAATATAACTTGAAAATGGCAGAATTTGGATAATGACAGGAAGCTGATTTTGAAAATTTACAAGATACAAAAAGAAGGTAAAATTACCAATTTTAGATAAAAAACTTAATAAAACGGCATTACTCGACATCAAAATACGCCGAATGAACTGAAGGATAAAATTAAGTAACAACTAGCTAATAAATTTGAATAATAACCAAAGTTTAAGCAGTTATATAATGTAACTTTAATACATGCACAGGATGCATTATAAAATTCGAACAATGTAAGGAATAATATTGCTTTGGCTAAGATTTTAGTCGAAAGTGAAGGAAGTGAAGAGTTAATTATTGAACGTTGTACGGGACACTTGACGAGCATATTAAAACGTGTTAACCTAGTTTCGAGTACCGTAATGGCGAGCAATTGTATGATACGAATTTGAAAATCGCGAGTGATGACAAAAAACATTTCACAACTTCGACACAGTGACCTAAACACTTACAAAAGACTAACATCGTATAGCACGAAACTACAGTTAAATAACATTTTAAACACCATAAAACAGTATCTAACATAACCACCAAAAGTGCCTGATCGACAAAAAGTGAACTGACTTATAATACACCACTTTTCAAAATACAACACCGAAACTTAACCAGAGACACTACACCAACATCAGAAGGAAGATTTGCAGACACCAGGACGTGAATTCGACGAGAAAACATTTTATTGGAACGCCAAAACTACAAAGGGACGATTGACCACTTCGACGGCAGCCATTACAGATTCGTCAACGATCAACGGAACACGGCCATCTAGTTTGTCGGCGACACGGTTCGCAACATATTTCTTTATTTTAATCTTTTCAATTGAATATATGTACTTTAGTATTAAGAATTATTCTTGTAACGTTATACTTTTTTAATCTTTGCCAGATTTCTCTGACTTTTCCAATAAATAGCTGTTAAAAGAACCCTATTGTATTTTATATAAAAACTTGTAACATTCGATACCCTGAGAATCGATTTTAAAATCGACAAGAGTCTTTATAAACAACTGTTAATAAAATAATTTATACTTTTCATCGAAAACAGTTCTTTCTTTTCTAAACATAGCAATTTGAAATACATCTACTACAAGAATTTCACAACCAGAAGGAAGATAACCTCCAAAACCGAAAGTAAACAAAGATCGATTGTAATTGGAGACAATCCCATAAGTGGTTGGAGTTTCTTCAAAAATACAGAAAAGCTAATAAAATTTTTTAAACAAGTGAGAAACGTTTCGGAACTTCACGAAACTCAATTAATTAATTGTTTCTAATTAATTAATCAATAAAAAAAATTTTTAATTAGAAAAATTTTTTTAAACAAACAATTTTATTTTTTCTTACACGAACACATATCAAGATATTTTGGAACACAACACCAATACTTAAACACCATAATCACGTTCTTTTACAAATTGGCTAGCCCAAACAGTGGGGCTTAAACTAAACTAAAAAGAAGTAAGAACAGAACAGATTTAAGAATTTGTAACCACAGCATTTAGGTCTTTTACAAATTGGCGCACAACTGAGGGGCTTTAATTAGCGATTGAAAGGCCACTACAATCTGCCCAATCACTAATTGGAGTTTGGCAGCAGCTATAAGGTCAGGAAAAGGGAATAACGACAAGCAAAATGGCTGAACTTACACAAGAAGAAAGGGATGAGATAATGGAAATGTGCCAACAACTGATGGGAGAAATCAAATCCATGAACAAGGAAATGAGGGAATGGAATGAGGAAATGAGAGAGGACAGATTAAAAAGAGAAGAATTAAGAAAGGAGAAGACCGAAGAAATAAAAGATGATAGCAAACCAGAAACAGAAGAAATACCAAACGATGAAACAAAAGAACAAGTAGTGGTATTACCTGGAATTAAAACTAGCGGAAACAAGGAAAATATTAAACAAAGGGAAAGGAGAATGTATCCAAGAAATTTAATAAAAACGAAGGAAGAGTTGGAGATGATGAACCATGGTTTATTTGATGATGATAATATCCCTATTACCAACCATGAAGAAATCGTGAGTTCCAGAAATTATGGAAGTAGATTGAGGGTAATCTCAGAGATGGTGTACCAGCAGACAGTAGTCTACCACTGTGAAAGGACCAGAGGTAAACGGAATACCACATGTGGACCAGATCAGTTTCAGCGCAGGACTGGACAGTGTATTCCAGAAAGATGGAAATGTGACATCTTACCAGACTGTGATGACGGCACAGATGAATAACCAGAATGTATTCCATTAGCGTGCCATCTAGGACAGTTCCAGGATACAGTTACACTAAAATGTATTCCTTCAGGGTGGATATGTGATGGTGAACCAGCTTGTGTGGCTTCAGATGAGCAAATAATTAATAACTCAGATGAAGATCCTCACATATATTTTTCAGGTAATACAACATATAAACCAGAGACGTATTGGTATATCAAACAATATGATAAAGGGAACCAGATAAACTTTGTGGCCAACAAAGAAATAACAGCAAGGAAAATTGAAACAAGCAACAGAGTAACCGCAGTGAAAATGAAATACCAGGCGGAAACTAGAGATGTCACAAGTACTGGGATAATTATGAAGACCATGATCATTCGGAAAATAAGGGCAACTGAGATGATGGACCCTGGTTAACACAAACATCACACACCATCAAGAAAAGGGACGGAGGTCATGATAACCGACTACGGCGAAAAACAATGGTGAAGGTGACGAAATAAATATCATTGAAAGGAAATGATACGAATAATAAACATAGAAACAAAACTGGGTTTAATGAAGGAAGAGTATTTAAGAAAATGAACATTACAAATGAAACTATGAGCAACTGAGCGACATAAAGAAGACCATCCTCCTGGGTATAAAAGAAAATAAAATAATAAGGAAAGAAAAAGAGAAGATCAACTTACAAAAGTATAAATAAAATGGGCCGGTATAGAGTACAAAATATACCCGTATGTTGTTGTAAAGGATAATCATAATAATACGTATGAACTGAGAGAAATAGTTTCCGGAAGAGTTAAAGGTGTGTACAATCAAGCATCTATGAAAAAGTACTATGAAGAATGAGTTTAGAATTTTGAATTTAACACAAAAAATTCAAAAATAGAAGTAAGAACATCTTACAACCAAATATTTATGAGAAAGAACTTTTTGGCAAAATAAAAGAAAGAATTTGGAATTTTATAAATACAAAAAATTCTAAAATAATTATAAGAACATCTTACTACCAAATATTTATGAGAAAAAACTTTATGGCAAAATAAAAGAAAGAATGTTGAATTTAACACTAAAAATTCAAAAACAAAAGTAAGACCAACTTACTATAACTAATTTTGTGAAAAAACTCTATGGTAATTAATTAAGAAGAATTTGAATTTAGAGAAATACCAACAAATTCAAAAGATAATTGTAAGATCACCTTACTAAACACAATTTTGAAGAGAAACCACTTGGAATAATTAAAAAGGAAGAATTAGAATTTAGAATTATATACAACAAAAAATTAAAAATTAAGTAAGCACATCTTACTATAAACAATTTTGAAGGAAACAATTTTGGGAATAAATGAATTAAACAGAATTTGAATTTTGATAAAACGTCAAAATTTTAAAACAAAATAAGATCAACTTATTACAATGATTTATGAGAAATGTTATGGAATTAAATAAAAAGAAGAGTTTGAATTTTGCATAAAACTAACAAAGTTCTAAAAATAAATATGTTCCATTTATAATTAAATTTAGAAGAAAATAATATGATTAATTCAGAAAAAAGAATTAAATATAATCCAGAATAAATGTGAATATCTAGCATTTGAAGGAGTAGAGAAGAAAAACAAAAAAGAGTGTGATATACAAGAGAAGGCAATAAGTTGGAAACAAAGAGAAGACTCTGTTATAATAATAAAAATAAAAAAAATAAAAAAATCCAAAAAAGAAAAATTATAAAATAATAATGAGAACAACCTATGACTAATTACTTATGAAACGATAATGGAAACAGTTAATCAAGAAAAAGGAATACGATATTACTCAGTTCTGAAGAAACAAAGAAGAACAACTCATACCAAACATATGGAGAAGATGATTTTGAACAAATAATAATAATAAGACCTATATGAAATGCAATGAGAAGAAGTACCACATGAAATATAATAAAAATGAATTAATGTTAATGAATGCTAAGGTGGTTTAATAACTTTCTAAGAGAAAGGAAAGAACAAAATGTTTAAATAATATGATCAAAATAACAGCCTGAATATCTAAAATAAAGATACAAATTTAAAAATTAAATTTAATAAAATAAGACCATTCAAATAATGAATAAGAAAATACTATATATAAAGACCCTGCTAACACTGTAATTAACCAGAAGGAAGTATAAAGAGAATTCAGATGGAGAAGGAAAAGAGTTACATTATAACTAGTAACAAGAATTATTAAGAGAAGTTTTCAACCATAATTAAAATAAATATATCAGACAAGTTAAGAGTTCAGAAAAATATATATATAATGAGTATAATAAGAATTAAGAAGATTTATTAAGATAGAAAATGTGAGATAATCTGAGAAACTATGAAGTGAAGAATCCAAAGATATTTTTATTAGTCGAAAATGAGACTACTTTTTATTTATTTATTTGATGACTGACTGAAGATAATTCCAGCAGCATTATGTTTTTTGAGCAGAGATGAATGTGCCTCTGGACTCAAATTGTAGAAGTGGAGTATGGCCAGCAGAGTTGTGTAGCCTACAGTGCCCCTCTGAACTGCCCCAGCCCACGTGATGGGGAATGTTAGGGAATTAATATCCCAAGGATGCAACACGAAGTTTATAAAGAAAGAAAATGTATAACAATAATAATAATATATCTCAGACGACACTAACTATCCAAGCATCCAAGAAGGATCAAAAGTCAGATAAGTGGCTATATATATAAAATTAAAAAAAAAAAAAAGTCGATATAGAAATGGAGAGGAAAATGAAATATAAAAAATAATGAAATTATCATAAGAAATTATTTCATCCATAAACAAGTCTGAAATAATTACTTCTGGAGGAGAGCAATCTGTAGCGTGACAGATAAACACATAATAATGAATGGCATTGATCATTAAAATAATATAATATAATAACATTAAATCCGAAGAAAGCATTAAAATAATATAAAGAATTAATTCAGAGCAACCGTGCAGAACAATCATGGATATTAAAAGTATAAGTTCGTATAAAAGAAATGTTACTAGTGATGAATCATCAAAACCAGTTTAATAACTCAAGGTAAAAAATATATAACCCAGGAAGGTAAGGAGTCGATAAGGAAGCAACCCAGAGTATTACTAAACCCACAACGAAGGTAAAGAATAAATAAAATAGAAACCCAGAACAAGGCAAGATCCACCATGAAAGGTGATGTATTTAAAGAAACCAGAAGAGTAGATGAAGAAGTAACCCCAAGAAACCCGATGACATCCAGAAGAAGATGAAGAACATACCATCCTAAGAAGCCAGAAGAAAAGAAGACATCATTGAAGAAACAAGAAGAAGACAGCATCCAGAAGAAGAAGGAATGCTCTTATAAAAAACACCCATATCCCCATATCCCAAAATAAATAAAAACCATAATAATAAAAGTATAACGAAGTATTCATGAAAAAACTCACATGTACAATAAAAATAAGAATAAAAGTGTATAGAGTAAGAGTTGCCAGTGGACCAAGGTGAAACAATAATATAATACCCAGGGAACAAATCTTCATTGTAACCCACAAACAGATATCTTGATGTTAATAAGACTAAACAACCATTTAGAAATAGCATCAAGAAGTGTAAAGTGAACCAGTGCTAGTTTGTGTATTATAAAAAATAAACCTTATGTTTCAACCTTGGCTTTCACAAACTGTGTAGATAATGAAAAATACAACTTTGAGTGACTTATTTGTACAGAGTGAATATAATACATGTAATAATATAGAGCTGTCAATCTGTTTGAAATGACATTTTATGTAAATGATGAGTGAAAACAGAAGCAGACACAGGATTAAAACACAAAGTGACAGGGTACAATTACCCTAAACCATATTAAAAACAGTTAAAAACTGATTAATTAAAAATAGTATAAGAAATAGCGAATAAGAATATAGAAATAAGGTTTTGTTTAGGTAGAATAAGAATTTAAAAAATGTATTAGTAATAAGAACATTTAAACAAGTTTAGAACCACTAACATCCTAATGGTAAATATATTTATTACTTGTATTGGTGTTAATGGTTGAATAAGATGTTAGCATGGGAAAAAACATTCTTTGTAAATAATATTTCTGTATTAGTATTAAGCGTTGATTATATATATATAAAAAAAAATGTCTAATTAGTTTGAAGACGACCATTATTTAAAATTATTTCTTATCTGTTAATAGTATTGAAACAGATACTAATTGTTATTTTGTTAATAGAAAAAATGTTTAATTTATATTACTATGTTAAAAAGTCAGAGAGGGTATAATTCAATATATATTGTTTATATAAAAATTTGTATGAAAAAATTGTTAGGAATCTAGGCAAAATGATGAAAACTAAACATAATCAAAACTGAGAAACTAAGTACTTAAATACATTTAAACTGAAGGGATTTAGATAACATAAACAAGAAATAAAGCCATATAATTAGAAATATAACTTAGAAAGATTTTATAAAATTATAGCCAGGATTATAAATAAAAATGGAAATGACAGAACTCAAAAATTTGGAGAGGGGAGTCATATTTTCCAACATAATATTTTAAAACTTAACCAATTCATATAATTGCAAGAAACAGGGAATATAATCCTTTTATTACAATATGAGATTTAATAATCATAAATATAACTTGAAAATGGCAGAATTTGGATAATGACAGGAAGCTGATTTTGAAAATTTACAAGATACAAAAAGAAGGTAAAATTACCAATTTTAGATAAAAAACTTAATAAAACGGCATTACTCGACATCAAAATACGCCGAATGAACTGAAGGATAAAATTAAGTAACAACTAGCTAATAAATTTGAATAATAACCAAAGTTTAAGCAGTTATATAATGTAACTTTAATACATGCACAGGATGCATTATAAAATTCGAACAATGTAAGGAATAATATTGCTTTGGCTAAGATTTTAGTCGAAAGTGAAGGAAGTGAAGAGTTAATTATTGAACGTTGTACGGGACACTTGACGAGCATATTAAAACGTGTTAACCTAGTTTCGAGTACCGTAATGGCGAGCAATTGTATGATACGAATTTGAAAATCGCGAGTGATGACAAAAAACATTTCACAACTTCGACACAGTGACCTAAACACTTACAAAAGACTAACATCGTATAGCACGAAACTACAGTTAAATAACATTTTAAACACCATAAAACAGTATCTAACATAACCACCAAAAGTGCCTGATCGACAAAAAGTGAACTGACTTATAATACACCACTTTTCAAAATACAACACCGAAACTTAACCAGAGACACTACACCAACATCAGAAGGAAGATTTGCAGACACCAGGACGTGAATTCGACGAGAAAACATTTTATTGGAACGCCAAAACTACAAAGGGACGATTGACCACTTCGACGGCAGCCATTACAGATTCGTCAACGATCAACGGAACACGGCCATCTAGTTTGTCGGCGACACGGTTCGCAACATATTTCTTTATTTTAATCTTTTCAATTGAATATATGTACTTTAGTATTAAGAATTATTCTTGTAACGTTATACTTTTTTAATCTTTGCCCGATTTCTCTGACTTTTCCAATAAATAGCTGTTAAAAGAACCCTATTGTATTTTATATAAAAACTTGTAACATTCGATACCCTGAGAATCGATTTTAAAATCGACAAGAGTCTTTATAAACAACTGTTAATAAAATAATTTATACTTTTCATCGAAAACAGTTCTTTCTTTTCTAAACATAGCAATTTGAAATACATCTACTACAAGAATTTCACAACCAGAAGGAAGATAACCTCCAAAACCGAAAGTAAACAAAGATCGATTGTAATTGGAGACAATCCCATAAGTGGTTGGAGTTTCTTCAAAAATACAGAAAAGCTAATAAAATTTTTTAAACAAGTGAGAAACGTTTCGGAACTTCACGAAACTCAATTAATTAATTGTTTCTAATTAATTAATCAATAAAAAAAATTTTTAATTAGAAAAAATTTTTTAAACAAACAATTTTATTTTTTCTTACACGAACACATATCAAGATATTTTGGAACACAACACCAATACTTAAACACCATAATCACGTTCTTTTACAAATTGGCTAGCCCAAACAGTGGGGCTTAAACTAAACTAAAAAGAAGTAAGAACAGAACAGATTTAAGAATTTGTAACCACAGCATTTAGGTCTTTTACAAATTGGCGCACAACTGAGGGGCTTTAATTAGCGATTGAAAGGCCACTACAATCTGCCCAATCACTAATTGGAGTTTGGCAGCAGCTATAAGGTCAGGAAAAGGGAATAACGACAAGCAAAATGGCTGAACTTACACAAGAAGAAAGGGATGAGATAATGGAAATGTGCCAACAACTGATGGGAGAAATCAAATCCATGAACAAGGAAATGAGGGAATGGAATGAGGAAATGAGAGAGGACAGATTAAAAAGAGAAGAATTAAGAAAGGAGAAGACCGAAGAAATAAAAGATGATAGCAAACCAGAAACAGAAGAAATACCAAACGATGAAACAAAAGAACAAGTAGTGGTATTACCTGGAATTAAAACTAGCGGAAACAAGGAAAATATTAAACAAAGGAAAAGGAGAATGTATCCAAGAAATTTAATAAAAACGAAGGAAGAGTTGGAGATGATGAACCATGGTTTATTTGATGATGATAATATCCCTATTACCAACCATGAAGAAATCGTGAGTTCCAGAAATTATGGAAGTAGATTGAGGGTAATCTCAGAGATGGTGTACCAGCAGACAGTAGTCTACCACTGTGAAAGGACCAGAGGTAAACGGAATACCACATGTGGACCAGATCAGTTTCAGCGCAGGACTGGACAGTGTATTCCAGAAAGATGGAAATGTGACATCTTACCAGACTGTGATGACGGCACAGATGAATCACCAGAATGTATTCCATTAGCGTGCCATCTAGGACAGTTCCAGGATACAGTTACACTAAAATGTATTCCTTCAGGGTGGATATGTGATGGTGAACCAGCTTGTGTGGCTTCAGATGAGCAAATAATTAATAACTCAGATGAAGATCCTCACATATATTTTTCAGGTAATACAACATATAAACCAGAGACGTATTGGTATATCAAACAATATGATAAAGGGAACCAGATAAACTTTGTGGCCAACAAAGAAATAACAGCAAGGAAAATTGAAACAAGCAACAGAGTAACCGCAGTGAAAATGAAATACCAGGCGGAAACTAGAGATGTCACAAGTACTGGGATAATTATGAAGACCATGATCATTCGGAAAATAAGGGCAACTGAGATGATGGACCCTGGTTAACACAAACATCACACACCATCAAGAAAAGGGACGGAGGTCATGATAACCGACTACGGCGAAAAACAATGGTGAAGGTGACGAAATAAATATCATTGAAAGGAAATGATACGAATAATAAACATAGAAACAAAACTGGGTTTAATGAAGGAAGAGTATTTAAGAAAATGAACATTACAAATGAAACTATGAGCAACTGAGCGACATAAAGAAGACCATCCTCCTGGGTATAAAAGAAAATAAAATAATAAGGAAAGAAAAAGAGAAGATCAACTTACAAAAGTATAAATAAAATGGGCCGGTATAGAGTACAAAATATACCCATATGTTGTTGTAAAGGATAATCATAATAATACGTATGAACTGAGAGAAATAGTTTCCGGAAGAGTTAAAGGTGTGTACAATCAAGCATCTATGAAAAAGTACTATGAAGAATGAGTTTAGAATTTTGAATTTAACACAAAAAATTCAAAAATAGAAGTAAGAACATCTTACAACCAAATATTTATGAGAAAGAACTTTTTGGCAAAATAAAAGAAAGAATTTGGAATTTTATAAATACAAAAAATTCTAAAATAATTATAAGAACATCTTACTACCAAATATTTATGAGAAAAAACTTTATGGCAAAATAAAAGAAAGAATGTTGAATTTAACACTAAAAATTCAAAAACAAAAGTAAGACCAACTTACTATAACTAATTTTGTGAAAAAACTCTATGGTAATTAATTAAGAAGAATTTGAATTTAGAGAAATACCAACAAATTCAAAAGATAATTGTAAGATCACCTTACTAAACACAATTTTGAAGAGAAACCACTTGGAATAATTAAAAAGGAAGAATTAGAATTTAGAATTATATACAACAAAAAATTAAAAATTAAGTAAGCACATCTTACTATAAACAATTTTGAAGGAAACAATTTTGGGAATAAATGAATTAAACAGAATTTGAATTTTGATAAAACGTCAAAATTTTAAAACAAAATAAGATCAACTTATTACAATGATTTATGAGAAATGTTATGGAATTAAATAAAAAGAAGAGTTTGAATTTTGCATAAAACTAACAAAGTTCTAAAAATAAATATGTTCCATTTATAATTAAATTTAGAAGAAAATAATATGATTAATTCAGAAAAAAGAATTAAATATAATCCAGAATAAATGTGAATATCTAGCATTTGAAGGAGTAGAGAAGAAAAACAAAAAAGAGTGTGATATACAAGAGAAGGCAATAAGTTGGAAACAAAGAGAAGACTCTGTTATAATAATAAAAATAAAAAAAATAAAAAAATCCAAAAAAGAAAAATTATAAAATAATAATGAGAACAACCTATGACTAATTACTTATGAAACGATAATGGAAACAGTTAATCAAGAAAAAGGAATACGATATTACTCAGTTCTGAAGAAACAAAGAAGAACAACTCATACCAAACATATGGAGAAGATGATTTTGAACAAATAATAATAATAAGACCTATATGAAATGCAATGAGAAGAAGTACCACATGAAATATAATAAAAATGAATTAATGTTAATGAATGCTAAGGTGGTTTAATAACTTTCTAAGAGAAAGGAAAGAACAAAATGTTTAAATAATATGATCAAAATAACAGCCTGAATATCTAAAATAAAGATACAAATTTAAAAATTAAATTTAATAAAATAAGACCATTCAAATAATGAATAAGAAAATACTATATATAAAGACCCTGCTAACACTGTAATTAACCAGAAGGAAGTATAAAGAGAATTCAGATGGAGAAGGAAAAGAGTTACATTATAACTAGTAACAAGAATTATTAAGAGAAGTTTTCAACCATAATTAAAATAAATATATCAGACAAGTTAAGAGTTCAGAAAAATATATATATAATGAGTATAATAAGAATTAAGAAGATTTATTAAGATAGAAAATGTGAGATAATCTGAGAAACTATGAAGTGAAGAATCCAAAGATATTTTTATTAGTCGAAAATGAGACTACTTTTTATTTATTTATTTGATGACTGACTGAAGATAATTCCAGCAGCATTATGTTTTTTGAGCAGAGATGAATGTGCCTCTGGACTCAAATTGTAGAAGTGGAGTATGGCCAGCAGAGTTGTGTAGCCTACAGTGCCCCTCTGAACTGCCCCAGCCCACGTGATGGGGAATGTTAGGGAATTAATATCCCAAGGATGCAACACGAAGTTTATAAAGAAAGAAAATGTATAACAATAATAATAATATATCTCAGACGACACTAACTATCCAAGCATCCAAGAAGGATCAAAAGTCAGATAAGTGGCTATATATATAAAATTAAAAAAAAAAAAAAGTCGATATAGAAATGGAGAGGAAAATGAAATATAAAAAATAATGAAATTATCATAAGAAATTATTTCATCCATAAACAAGTCTGAAATAATTACTTCTGGAGGAGAGCAATCTGTAGCGTGACAGATAAACACATAATAATGAATGGCATTGATCATTAAAATAATATAATATAATAACATTAAATCCGAAGAAAGCATTAAAATAATATAAAGAATTAATTCAGAGCAACCGTGCAGAACAATCATGGATATTAAAAGTATAAGTTCGTATAAAAGAAATGTTACTAGTGATGAATCATCAAAACCAGTTTAATAACTCAAGGTAAAAAATATATAACCCAGGAAGGTAAGGAGTCGATAAGGAAGCAACCCAGAGTATTACTAAACCCACAACGAAGGTAAAGAATAAATAAAATAGAAACCCAGAACAAGGCAAGATCCACCATGAAAGGTGATGTATTTAAAGAAACCAGAAGAGTAGATGAAGAAGTAACCCCAAGAAACCCGATGACATCCAGAAGAAGATGAAGAACATACCATCCTAAGAAGCCAGAAGAAAAGAAGACATCATTGAAGAAACAAGAAGAAGACAGCATCCAGAAGAAGAAGGAATGCTCTTATAAAAAACACCCATATCCCCATATCCCAAAATAAATAAAAACCATAATAATAAAAGTATAACGAAGTATTCATGAAAAAACTCACATGTACAATAAAAATAAGAATAAAAGTGTATAGAGTAAGAGTTGCCAGTGGACCAAGGTGAAACAATAATATAATACCCAGGGAACAAATCTTCATTGTAACCCACAAACAGATATCTTGATGTTAATAAGACTAAACAACCATTTAGAAATAGCATCAAGAAGTGTAAAGTGAACCAGTGCTAGTTTGTGTATTATAAAAAATAAACCTTATGTTTCAACCTTGGCTTTCACAAACTGTGTAGATAATGAAAAATACAACTTTGAGTGACTTATTTGTACAGAGTGAATATAATACATGTAATAATATAGAGCTGTCAATCTGTTTGAAATGACATTTTATGTAAATGATGAGTGAAAACAGAAGCAGACACAGGATTAAAACACAAAGTGACAGGGTACAATTACCCTAAACCATATTAAAAACAGTTAAAAACTGATTAATTAAAAATAGTATAAGAAATAGCGAATAAGAATATAGAAATAAGGTTTTGTTTAGGTAGAATAAGAATTTAAAAAATGTATTAGTAATAAGAACATTTAAACAAGTTTAGAACCACTAACATCCTAATGGTAAATATATTTATTACTTGTATTGGTGTTAATGGTTGAATAAGATGTTAGCATGGGAAAAAACATTCTTTGTAAATAATATTTCTGTATTAGTATTAAGCGTTGATTATATATATATAAAAAAAAAAGTCTAATTAGTTTGAAGACGACCATTATTTAAAATTATTTCTTATCTGTTAATAGTATTGAAACAGATACTAATTGTTATTTTGTTAATAGAAAAAATGTTTAATTTATATTACTATGTTAAAAAGTCAGAGAGGGTATAATTCAATATATATTGTTTATATAAAAATTTGTATGAAAAAATTGTTAGGAATCTAGGCAAAATGATGAAAACTAAACATCATCAAAACTGAGAAACTAAGTACTTAAATACATTTAAACTGAAGGGATTTAGATAACATAAACAAGAAATAAAGCCATATAATTAGAAATATAACTTAGAAAGATTTTATAAAATTATAGCCAGGATTATAAATAAAAATGGAAATGACAGAACTCAAAAATTTGGAGAGGGGAGTCATATTTTCCAACATAATATTTTAAAACTTAACCAATTCATATAATTGCAAGAAACAGGGAATATAATCCTTTTATTACAATATGAGATTTAATAATCATAAATATAACTTGAAAATGGCAGAATTTGGATAATGACAGGAAGCTGATTTTGAAAATTTACAAGATACAAAAAGAAGGTAAAATTACCAATTTTAGATAAAAAACTTAATAAAACGGCATTACTCGACATCAAAATACGCCGAATGAACTGAAGGATAAAATTAAGTAACAACTAGCTAATAAATTTGAATAATAACCAAAGTTTAAGCAGTTATATAATGTAACTTTAATACATGCACAGGATGCATTATAAAATTCGAACAATGTAAGGAATAATATTGCTTTGGCTAAGATTTTAGTCGAAAGTGAAGGAAGTGAAGAGTTAATTATTGAACGTTGTACGGGACACTTGACGAGCATATTAAAACGTGTTAACCTAGTTTCGAGTACCGTAATGGCGAGCAATTGTATGATACGAATTTGAAAATCGCGAGTGATGACAAAAAACATTTCACAACTTCGACACAGTGACCTAAACACTTACAAAAGACTAACATCGTATAGCACGAAACTACAGTTAAATAACATTTTAAACACCATAAAACAGTATCTAACATAACCACCAAAAGTGCCTGATCGACAAAAAGTGAACTGACTTATAATACACCACTTTTCAAAATACAACACCGAAACTTAACCAGAGACACTACACCAACATCAGAAGGAAGATTTGCAGACACCAGGACGTGAATTCGACGAGAAAACATTTTATTGGAACGCCAAAACTACAAAGGGACGATTGACCACTTCGACGGCAGCCATTACAGATTCGTCAACGATCAACGGAACACGGCCATCTAGTTTGTCGGCGACACGGTTCGCAACATATTTCTTTATTTTAATCTTTTCAATTGAATATATGTACTTTAGTATTAAGAATTATTCTTGTAACGTTATACTTTTTTAATCTTTGCCCGATTTCTCTGACTTTTCCAATAAATAGCTGTTAAAAGAACCCTATTGTATTTTATATAAAAACTTGTAACATTCGATACCCTGAGAATCGATTTTAAAATCGACAAGAGTCTTTATAAACAACTGTTAATAAAATAATTTATACTTTTCATCGAAAACAGTTCTTTCTTTTCTAAACATAGCAATTTGAAATACATCTACTACAAGAATTTCACAACCAGAAGGAAGATAACCTCCAAAACCGAAAGTAAACAAAGATCGATTGTAATTGGAGACAATCCCATAAGTGGTTGGAGTTTCTTCAAAAATACAGAAAAGCTAATAAAATTTTTTAAACAAGTGAGAAACGTTTCGGAACTTCACGAAACTCAATTAATTAATTGTTTCTAATTAATTAATCAATAAAAAAAATTTTTAATTAGAAAAATTTTTTTAAACAAACAATTTTATTTTTTCTTACACGAACACATATCAAGATATTTTGGAACACAACACCAATACTTAAACACCATAATCACGTTCTTTTACAAATTGGCTAGCCCAAACAGTGGGGCTTAAACTAAACTAAAAAGAAGTAAGAACAGAACAGATTTAAGAATTTGTAACCACAGCATTTAGGTCTTTTACAAATTGGCGCACAACTGAGGGGCTTTAATTAGTGATTGAAAGGCCACTACAATCTGCCCAATCACTAATTGGAGTTTGGCAGCAGCTATAAGGTCAGGAAAAGGGAATAACGACAAGCAAAATGGCTGAACTTACACAAGAAGAAAGGGATGAGATAATGGAAATGTGCCAACAACTGATGGGAGAAATCAAATCCATGAACAAGGAAATGAGGGAATGGAATGAGGAAATGAGAGAGGACAGATTAAAAAGAGAAGAATTAAGAAAGGAGAAGACCGAAGAAATAAAAGATGATAGCAAACCAGAAACAGAAGAAATACCAAACGATGAAACAAAAGAACAAGTAGTGGTATTACCTGGAATTAAAACTAGCGGAAACAAGGAAAATATTAAACAAAGGAAAAGGAGAATGTATCCAAGAAATTTAATAAAAACGAAGGAAGAGTTGGAGATGATGAACCATGGTTTATTTGATGATGATAATATCCCTATTACCAACCATGAAGAAATCGTGAGTTCCAGAAATTATGGAAGTAGATTGAGGGTAATCTCAGAGATGGTGTACCAGCAGACAGTAGTCTACCACTGTGAAAGGACCAGAGGTAAACGGAATACCACATGTGGACCAGATCAGTTTCAGCGCAGGACTGGACAGTGTATTCCAGAAAGATGGAAATGTGACATCTTACCAGACTGTGATGACGGCACAGATGAATCACCAGAATGTATTCCATTAGCGTGCCATCTAGGACAGTTCCAGGATACAGTTACACTAAAATGTATTCCTTCAGGGTGGATATGTGATGGTGAACCAGCTTGTGTGGCTTCAGATGAGCAAATAATTAATAACTCAGATGAAGATCCTCACATATATTTTTCAGGTAATACAACATATAAACCAGAGACGTATTGGTATATCAAACAATATGATAAAGGGAACCAGATAAACTTTGTGGCCAACAAAGAAATAACAGCAAGGAAAATTGAAACAAGCAACAGAGTAACCGCAGTGAAAATGAAATACCAGGCGGAAACTAGAGATGTCACAAGTACTGGGATAATTATGAAGACCATGATCATTCGGAAAATAAGGGCAACTGAGATGATGGACCCTGGTTAACACAAACATCACACACCATCAAGAAAAGGGACGGAGGTCATGATAACCGACTACGGCGAAAAACAATGGTGAAGGTGACGAAATAAATATCATTGAAAGGAAATGATACGAATAATAAACATAGAAACAAAACTGGGTTTAATGAAGGAAGAGTATTTAAGAAAATGAACATTACAAATGAAACTATGAGCAACTGAGCGACATAAAGAAGACCATCCTCCTGGGTATAAAAGAAAATAAAATAATAAGGAAAGAAAAAGAGAAGATCAACTTACAAAAGTATAAATAAAATGGGCCGGTATAGAGTACAAAATATACCCATATGTTGTTGTAAAGGATAATCATAATAATACGTATGAACTGAGAGAAATAGTTTCCGGAAGAGTTAAAGGTGTGTACAATCAAGCATCTATGAAAAAGTACTATCAAGAATGAGTTTAGAATTTTGAATTTAACACAAAAAATTCAAAAATAGAAGTAAGAACATCTTACAACCAAATATTTATGAGAAAGAACTTTTTGGCAAAATAAAAGAAAGAATTTGGAATTTTATAAATACAAAAAATTCTAAAATAATTATAAGAACATCTTACTACCAAATATTTATGAGAAAAAACTTTATGGCAAAATAAAAGAAAGAATGTTGAATTTAACACTAAAAATTCAAAAACAAAAGTAAGACCAACTTACTATAACTAATTTTGTGAAAAAACTCTATGGTAATTAATTAAGAAGAATTTGAATTTAGAGAAATACCAACAAATTCAAAAGATAATTGTAAGATCACCTTACTAAACACAATTTTGAAGAGAAACCACTTGGAATAATTAAAAAGGAAGAATTAGAATTTAGAATTATATACAACAAAAAATTAAAAATTAAGTAAGCACATCTTACTATAAACAATTTTGAAGGAAACAATTTTGGGAATAAATGAATTAAACAGAATTTGAATTTTGATAAAACGTCAAAATTTTAAAACAAAATAAGATCAACTTATTACAATGATTTATGAGAAATGTTATGGAATTAAATAAAAAGAAGAGTTTGAATTTTGCATAAAACTAACAAAGTTCTAAAAATAAATATGTTCCATTTATAATTAAATTTAGAAGAAAATAATATGATTAATTCAGAAAAAAGAATTAAATATAATCCAGAATAAATGTGAATATCTAGCATTTGAAGGAGTAGAGAAGAAAAACAAAAAAGAGTGTGATATACAAGAGAAGGCAATAAGTTGGAAACAAAGAGAAGACTCTGTTATAATAATAAAAATAAAAAAAATAAAAAAATCCAAAAAAGAAAAATTATAAAATAATAATGAGAACAACCTATGACTAATTACTTATGAAACGATAATGGAAACAGTTAATCAAGAAAAAGGAATACGATATTACTCAGTTCTGAAGAAACAAAGAAGAACAACTCATACCAAACATATGGAGAAGATGATTTTGAACAAATAATAATAATAAGACCTATATGAAATGCAATGAGAAGAAGTACCACATGAAATATAATAAAAATGAATTAATGTTAATGAATGCTAAGGTGGTTTAATAACTTTCTAAGAGAAAGGAAAGAACAAAATGTTTAAATAATATGATCAAAATAACAGCCTGAATATCTAAAATAAAGATACAAATTTAAAAATTAAATTTAATAAAATAAGACCATTCAAATAATGAATAAGAAAATACTATATATAAAGACCATGCTAACACTGTAATTAACCAGAAGGAAGTATAAAGAGAATTCAGATGGAGAAGGAAAAGAGTTACATTATAACTAGTAACAAGAATTATTAAGAGAAGTTTTCAACCATAATTAAAATAAATATATCAGACAAGTTAAGAGTTCAGAAAAATATATATATAATGAGTATAATAAGAATTAAGAAGATTTATTAAGATAGAAAATGTGAGATAATCTGAGAAACTACGAAGTGAAGAATCCAAAGATATTTTTATTAGTCGAAAATGAGACTACTTTTTATTTATTTATTTGATGACTGACTGAAGATAATTCCAGCAGCATTATGTTTTTTGAGCAGAGATGAATGTGCCTCTGGACTCAAATTGTAGAAGTGGAGTATGGCCAGCAGAGTTGTGTAGCCTACAGTGCCCCTCTGAACTGCCCCAGCCCACGTGATGGGGAATGTTAGGGAATTAATATCCCAAGGATGCAACACGAAGTTTATAAAGAAAGAAAATGTATAACAATAATAATAATATATCTCAGACGACACTAACTATCCAAGCATCCAAGAAGGATCAAAAGTCAGATAAGTGGCTATATATATAAAATTAAAAAAAAAAAAAAGTCGATATAGAAATGGAGAGGAAAATGAAATATAAAAAATAATGAAATTATCATAAGAAATTATTTCATCCATAAACAAGTCTGAAATAATTACTTCTGGAGGAGAGCAATCTGTAGCGTGACAGATAAACACATAATAATGAATGGCATTGATCATTAAAATAATATAATATAATAACATTAAATCCGAAGAAAGCATTAAAATAATATAAAGAATTAATTCAGAGCAACCGTGCAGAACAATCATGGATATTAAAAGTATAAGTTCGTATAAAAGAAATGTTACTAGTGATGAATCATCAAAACCAGTTTAATAACTCAAGGTAAAAAATATATAACCCAGGAAGGTAAGGAGTCGATAAGGAAGCAACCCAGAGTATTACTAAACCCACAACGAAGGTAAAGAATAAATAAAATAGAAACCCAGAACAAGGCAAGATCCACCATGAAAGGTGATGTATTTAAAGAAACCAGAAGAGTAGATGAAGAAGTAACCCCAAGAAACCCGATGACATCCAGAAGAAGATGAAGAACATACCATCCTAAGAAGCCAGAAGAAAAGAAGACATCATTGAAGAAACAAGAAGAAGACAGCATCCAGAAGAAGAAGGAATGCTCTTATAAAAAACACCCATATCCCCATATCCCAAAATAAATAAAAACCATAATAATAAAAGTATAACGAAGTATTCATGAAAAAACTCACATGTACAATAAAAATAAGAATAAAAGTGTATAGAGTAAGAGTTGCCAGTGGACCAAGGTGAAACAATAATATAATACCCAGGGAACAAATCTTCATTGTAACCCACAAACAGATATCTTGATGTTAATAAGACTAAACAACCATTTAGAAATAGCATCAAGAAGTGTAAAGTGAACCAGTGCTAGTTTGTGTATTATAAAAAATAAACCTTATGTTTCAACCTTGGCTTTCACAAACTGTGTAGATAATGAAAAATACAACTTTGAGTGACTTATTTGTACAGAGTGAATATAATACATGTAATAATATAGAGCTGTCAATCTGTTTGAAATGACATTTTATGTAAATGATGAGTGAAAACAGAAGCAGACACAGGATTAAAACACAAAGTGACAGGGTACAATTACCCTAAACCATATTAAAAACAGTTAAAAACTGATTAATTAAAAATAGTATAAGAAATAGCGAATAAGAATATAGAAATAAGGTTTTGTTTAGGTAGAATAAGAATTTAAAAAATGTATTAGTAATAAGAACATTTAAACAAGTTTAGAACCACTAACATCCTAATGGTAAATATATTTATTACTTGTATTGGTGTTAATGGTTGAATAAGATGTTAGCATGGGAAAAAACATTCTTTGTAAATAATATTTCTGTATTAGTATTAAGCGTTGATTATATATATATATATATATATATAAAAAAATGTCTAATTAGTTTGAAGACGACCATTATTTAAAATTATTTCTTATCTGTTAATAGTATTGAAACAGATACTAATTGTTATTTTGTTAATAGAAAAAATGTTTAATTTATATTACTATGTTAAAAAGTCAGAGAGGGTATAATTCAATATATATTGTTTATATAAAAATTTGTATGAAAAAATTGTTAGGAATCTAGGCAAAATGATGAAAACTAAACATCATCAAAACTGAGAAACTAAGTACTTAAATACATTTAAACTGAAGGGATTTAGATAACATAAACAAGAAATAAAGCCATATAATTAGAAATATAACTTAGAAAGATTTTATAAACTTATAGCCAGGATTATAAATAAAAATGGAAATGACAGAACTCAAAAATTTGGAGAGGGGAGTCATATTTTCCAACATAATATTTTAAAACTTAACCAATTCATATAATTGCAAGAAACAGGGAATATAATCCTTTTATTACAATATGAGATTTAATAATCATAAATATAACTTGAAAATGGCAGAATTTGGATAATGACAGGAAGCTGATTTTGAAAATTTACAAGATACAAAAAGAAGGTAAAATTACCAATTTTAGATAAAAAACTTAATAAAACGGCATTACTCGACATCAAAATACGCCGAATGAACTGAAGGATAAAATTAAGTAACAACTAGCTAATAAATTTGAATAATAACCAAAGTTTAAGCAGTTATATAATGTAACTTTAATACATGCACAGGATGCATTATAAAATTCGAACAATGTAAGGAATAATATTGCTTTGGCTAAGATTTTAGTCGAAAGTGAAGGAAGTGAAGAGTTAATTATTGAACGTTGTACGGGACACTTGACGAGCATATTAAAACGTGTTAACCTAGTTTCGAGTACCGTAATGGCGAGCAATTGTATGATACGAATTTGAAAATCGCGAGTGATGACAAAAAACATTTCACAACTTCGACACAGTGACCTAAACACTTACAAAAGACTAACATCATATAGCACGAAACTACAGTTAAATAACATTTTAAACACCATAAAACAGTATCTAACATAACCACCAAAAGTGCCTGATCGACAAAAAGTGAACTGACTTATAATACACCACTTTTCAAAATACAACACCGAAACTTAACCAGAGACACTACACCAACATCAGAAGGAAGATTTGCAGACACCAGGACGTGAATTCGACGAGAAAACATTTTATTGGAACGCCAAAACTACAAAGGGACGATTGACCACTTCGACGGCAGCCATTACAGATTCGTCAACGATCAACGGAACACGGCCATCTAGTTTGTCGGCGACACGGTTCGCAACATATTTCTTTATTTTAATCTTTTCAATTGAATATATGTACTTTAGTATTAAGAATTATTCTTGTAACGTTATACTTTTTTAATCTTTGCCCGATTTCTCTGACTTTTCCAATAAATAGCTGTTAAAAGAACCCTATTGTATTTTATATAAAAACTTGTAACATTCGATACCCTGAGAATCGATTTTAAAATCGACAAGAGTCTTTATAAACAACTGTTAATAAAATAATTTATACTTTTCATCGAAAACAGTTCTTTCTTTTCTAAACATAGCAATTTGAAATACATCTACTACAAGAATTTCACAACCAGAAGGAAGATAACCTCCAAAACCGAAAGTAAACAAAGATCGATTGTAATTGGAGACAATCCCATAAGTGGTTGGAGTTTCTTCAAAAATACAGAAAAGCTAATAAAATTTTTTAAACAAGTGAGAAACGTTTCGGAACTTCACGAAACTCAATTAATTAATTGTTTCTAATTAATTAATCAATAAAAAAAATTTTTAATTAGAAAATTTTTTTAAACAAACAATTTTATTTTTTCTTACACGAACACATATCAAGATATTTTGGAACACAACACCAATACTTAAACACCATAATCACGTTCTTTTACAAATTGGCTAGCCCAAACAGTGGGGCTTAAACTAAACTAAAAAGAAGTAAGAACAGAACAGATTTAAGAATTTGTAACCACAGCATTTAGGTCTTTTACAAATTGGCGCACAACTGAGGGGCTTTAATTAGCGATTGAAAGGCCACTACAATCTGCCCAATCACTAATTGGAGTTTGGCAGCAGCTATAAGGTCAGGAAAAGGGAATAACGACAAGCAAAATGGCTGAACTTACACAAGAAGAAAGGGATGAGATAATGGAAATGTGCCAACAACTGATGGGAGAAATCAAATCCATGAACAAGGAAATGAGGGAATGGAATGAGGAAATGAGAGAGGACAGATTAAAAAGAGAAGAATTAAGAAAGGAGAAGACCGAAGAAATAAAAGATGATAGCAAACCAGAAACAGAAGAAATACCAAACGATGAAACAAAAGAACAAGTAGTGGTATTACCTGGAATTAAAACTAGCGGAAACAAGGAAAATATTAAACAAAGGAAAAGGAGAATGTATCCAAGAAATTTAATAAAAACGAAGGAAGAGTTGGAGATGATGAACCATGGTTTATTTGATGATGATAATATCCCTATTACCAACCATGAAGAAATCGTGAGTTCCAGAAATTATGGAAGTAGATTGAGGGTAATCTCAGAGATGGTGTACCAGCAGACAGTAGTCTACCACTGTGAAAGGACCAGAGGTAAACGGAATACCACATGTGGACCAGATCAGTTTCAGCGCAGGACTGGACAGTGTATTCCAGAAAGATGGAAATGTGACATCTTACCAGACTGTGATGACGGCACAGATGAATCACCAGAATGTATTCCATTAGCGTGCCATCTAGGACAGTTCCAGGATACAGTTACACTAAAATGTATTCCTTCAGGGTGGATATGTGATGGTGAACCAGCTTGTGTGGCTTCAGATGAGCAAATAATTAATAACTCAGATGAAGATCCTCACATATATTTTTCAGGTAATACAACATATAAACCAGAGACGTATTGGTATATCAAACAATATGATAAAGGGAACCAGATAAACTTTGTGGCCAACAAAGAAATAACAGCAAGGAAAATTGAAACAAGCAACAGAGTAACCGCAGTGAAAATGAAATACCAGGCGGAAACTAGAGATGTCACAAGTACTGGGATAATTATGAAGACCATGATCATTCGGAAAATAAGGGCAACTGAGATGATGGACCCTGGTTAACACAAACATCACACACCATCAAGAAAAGGGACGGAGGTCATGATAACCGACTACGGCGAAAAACAATGGTGAAGGTGACGAAATAAATATCATTGAAAGGAAATGATACGAATAATAAACATAGAAACAAAACTGGGTTTAATGAAGGAAGAGTATTTAAGAAAATGAACATTACAAATGAAACTATGAGCAACTGAGCGACATAAAGAAGACCATCCTCCTGGGTATAAAAGAAAATAAAATAATAAGGAAAGAAAAAGAGAAGATCAACTTACAAAAGTATAAATAAAATGGGCCGGTATAGAGTACAAAATATACCCATATGTTGTTGTAAAGGATAATCATAATAATACGTATGAACTGAGAGAAATAGTTTCCGGAAGAGTTAAAGGTGTGTACAATCAAGCATCTATGAAAAAGTACTATCAAGAATGAGTTTAGAATTTTGAATTTAACACAAAAAATTCAAAAATAGAAGTAAGAACATCTTACAACCAAATATTTATGAGAAAGAACTTTTTGGCAAAATAAAAGAAAGAATTTGGAATTTTATAAATACAAAAAATTCTAAAATAATTATAAGAACATCTTACTACCAAATATTTATGAGAAAAAACTTTATGGCAAAATAAAAGAAAGAATGTTGAATTTAACACTAAAAATTCAAAAACAAAAGTAAGACCAACTTACTATAACTAATTTTGTGAAAAAACTCTATGGTAATTAATTAAGAAGAATTTGAATTTAGAGAAATACCAACAAATTCAAAAGATAATTGTAAGATCACCTTACTAAACACAATTTTGAAGAGAAACCACTTGGAATAATTAAAAAGGAAGAATTAGAATTTAGAATTATATACAACAAAAAATTAAAAATTAAGTAAGCACATCTTACTATAAACAATTTTGAAGGAAACAATTTTGGGAATAAATGAATTAAACAGAATTTGAATTTTGATAAAACGTCAAAATTTTAAAACAAAATAAGATCAACTTATTACAATGATTTATGAGAAATGTTATGGAATTAAATAAAAAGAAGAGTTTGAATTTTGCATAAAACTAACAAAGTTCTAAAAATAAATATGTTCCATTTATAATTAAATTTAGAAGAAAATAATATGATTAATTCAGAAAAAAGAATTAAATATAATCCAGAATAAATGTGAATATCTAGCATTTGAAGGAGTAGAGAAGAAAAACAAAAAAGAGTGTGATATACAAGAGAAGGCAATAAGTTGGAAACAAAGAGAAGACTCTGTTATAATAATAAAAATAAAAAAAATAAAAAAATCCAAAAAAGAAAAATTATAAAATAATAATGAGAACAACCTATGACTAATTACTTATGAAACGATAATGGAAACAGTTAATCAAGAAAAAGGAATACGATATTACTCAGTTCTGAAGAAACAAAGAAGAACAACTCATACCAAACATATGGAGAAGATGATTTTGAACAAATAATAATAATAAGACCTATATGAAATGCAATGAGAAGAAGTACCACATGAAATATAATAAAAATGAATTAATGTTAATGAATGCTAAGGTGGTTTAATAACTTTCTAAGAGAAAGGAAAGAACAAAATGTTTAAATAATATGATCAAAATAACAGCCTGAATATCTAAAATAAAGATACAAATTTAAAAATTAAATTTAATAAAATAAGACCATTCAAATAATGAATAAGAAAATACTATATATAAAGACCATGCTAACACTGTAATTAACCAGAAGGAAGTATAAAGAGAATTCAGATGGAGAAGGAAAAGAGTTACATTATAACTAGTAACAAGAATTATTAAGAGAAGTTTTCAACCATAATTAAAATAAATATATCAGACAAGTTAAGAGTTCAGAAAAATATATATATAATGAGTATAATAAGAATTAAGAAGATTTATTAAGATAGAAAATGTGAGATAATCTGAGAAACTACGAAGTGAAGAATCCAAAGATATTTTTATTAGTCGAAAATGAGACTACTTTTTATTTATTTATTTGATGACTGACTGAAGATAATTCCAGCAGCATTATGTTTTTTGAGCAGAGATGAATGTGCCTCTGGACTCAAATTGTAGAAGTGGAGTATGGCCAGCAGAGTTGTGTAGCCTACAGTGCCCCTCTGAACTGCCCCAGCCCACGTGATGGGGAATGTTAGGGAATTAATATCCCAAGGATGCAACACGAAGTTTATAAAGAAAGAAAATGTATAACAATAATAATAATATATCTCAGACGACACTAACTATCCAAGCATCCAAGAAGGATCAAAAGTCAGATAAGTGGCTATATATATAAAATTAAAAAAAAAAAAAAGTCGATATAGAAATGGAGAGGAAAATGAAATATAAAACATAATGAAATTATCATAAGAAATTATTTCATCCATAAACAAGTCTGAAATAATTACTTCTGGAGGAGAGCAATCTGTAGCGTGACAGATAAACACATAATAATGAATGGCATTGATCATTAAAATAATATAATATAATAACATTAAATCCGAAGAAAGCATTAAAATAATATAAAGAATTAATTCAGAGCAACCGTGCAGAACAATCATGGATATTAAAAGTATAAGTTCGTATAAAAGAAATGTTACTAGTGATGAATCATCAAAACCAGTTTAATAACTCAAGGTAAAAAATATATAACCCAGGAAGGTAAGGAGTCGATAAGGAAGCAACCCAGAGTATTACTAAACCCACAACGAAGGTAAAGAATAAATAAAATAGAAACCCAGAACAAGGCAAGATCCACCATGAAAGGTGATGTATTTAAAGAAACCAGAAGAGTAGATGAAGAAGTAACCCCAAGAAACCCGATGACATCCAGAAGAAGATGAAGAACATACCATCCTAAGAAGCCAGAAGAAAAGAAGACATCATTGAAGAAACAAGAAGAAGACAGCATCCAGAAGAAGAAGGAATGCTCTTATAAAAAACACCCATATCCCCATATCCCAAAATAAATAAAAACCATAATAATAAAAGTATAACGAAGTATTCATGAAAAAACTCACATGTACAATAAAAATAAGAATAAAAGTGTATAGAGTAAGAGTTGCCAGTGGACCAAGGTGAAACAATAATATAATACCCAGGGAACAAATCTTCATTGTAACCCACAAACAGATATCTTGATGTTAATAAGACTAAACAACCATTTAGAAATAGCATCAAGAAGTGTAAAGTGAACCAGTGCTAGTTTGTGTATTATAAAAAATAAACCTTATGTTTCAACCTTGGCTTTCACAAACTGTGTAGATAATGAAAAATACAACTTTGAGTGACTTATTTGTACAGAGTGAATATAATACATGTAATAATATAGAGCTGTCAATCTGTTTGAAATGACATTTTATGTAAATGATGAGTGAAAACAGAAGCAGACACAGGATTAAAACACAAAGTGACAGGGTACAATTACCCTAAACCATATAAAAAACAGTTAAAAACTGATTAATTAAAAATAGTATAAGAAATAGCGAATAAGAATATAGAAATAAGGTTTTGTTTAGGTAGAATAAGAATTTAAAAAATGTATTAGTAATAAGAACATTTAAACAAGTTTAGAACCACTAACATCCTAATGGTAAATATATTTATTACTTGTATTGGTGTTAATGGTTGAATAAGATGTTAGCATGGGAAAAAACATTCTTTGTAAATAATATTTCTGTATTAGTATTAAGCGTTGATTATATATATATATAAAAAAAAATGTCTAATTAGTTTGAAGACGACCATTATTTAAAATTATTTCTTATCTGTTAATAGTATTGAAACAGATACTAATTGTTATTTTGTTAATAGAAAAAATGTTTAATTTATATTACTATGTTAAAAAGTCAGAGAGGGTATAATTCAATATATATTGTTTATATAAAAATTTGTATGAAAAAATTGTTAGGAATCTAGGCAAAATGATGAAAACTAAACATCATCAAAACTGAGAAACTAAGTACTTAAATACATTTAAACTGAAGGGATTTAGATAACATAAACAAGAAATAAAGCCATATAATTAGAAATATAACTTAGAAAGATTTTATAAAATTATAGCCAGGATTATAAATAAAAATGGAAATGACAGAACTCAAAAATTTGGAGAGGGGAGTAATATTTTCCAACATAATATTTTAAAACTTAACCAATTCATATAATTGCAAGAAACAGGGAATATAATCCTTTTATTACAATATGAGATTTAATAATCATAAATATAACTTGAAAATGGCAGAATTTGGATAATGACAGGAAGCTGATTTTGAAAATTTACAAGATACAAAAAGAAGGTAAAATTACCAATTTTAGATAAAAAACTTAATAAAACGGCATTACTCGACATCAAAATACGCCGAATGAACTGAAGGATAAAATTAAGCAACAACTAGCTAATAAATTTGAATAATAACCAAAGTTTAAGCAGTTATATAATGTAACTTTAATACATGCACAGGATGCATTATAAAATTCGAACAATGTAAGGAATAATATTGCTTTGGCTAAGATTTTAGTCGAAAGTGAAGGAAGTGAAGAGTTAATTATTGAACGTTGTACGGGACACTTGACGAGCATATTAAAACGTGTTAACCTAGTTTCGAGTACCGTAATGGCGAGCAATTGTATGATACGAATTTGAAAATCGCGAGTGACGACAAAAAACATTTCACAACTTCGACACAGTGACCTAAACACTTACAAAAGACTAACATTGTATAGCACGAAACTACAGTTAAATAACATTTTAAACACCATAAAACAGTATCTAACATAACCACCAAAAGTGCCTGATCGACAAAAAGTGAACTGACTTATAATACACCACTTTTCAAAATACAACACCGAAACTTAACCAGAGACACTACACCAACATCAGAAGGAAGATTTGCAGACACCAGGACGTGAATTCGACGAGAAAACATTTTATTGGAACGCCAAAACTACAAAGGGACGATTGACCACTTCGACGGCAGCCATTACAGATTCGTCAACGATCAACGGAACACGGCCATCTAGTTTGTCGGCGACACGGTTCGCAACATATTTCTTTATTTTAATCTTTTCAATTGAATATATGTACTTTAGTATTAAGAATTATTCTTGTAACGTTATACTTTTTTAATCTTTGCCCGATTTCTCTGACTTTTCCAATAAATAGCTGTTAAAAGAACCCTATTGTATTTTATATAAAAACTTGTAACATTCGATACCCTGAGAATCGATTTTAAAATCGACAAGAGTCTTTATAAACAACTGTTAATAAAATAATTTATACTTTTCATCTTAAAACAGTTCTTTCTTTTCTAAACATAGCAATTTAAAATACATCTACTACAAGAATTTCACAACCAGAAGGAAGATAACCTCCAAAACCGAAAGTAAACAAAGATCGATTGTAATTGGAGACAATCCCATAAGTGGTTGGAGTTTCTTCAAAAATACAGAAAAGCTAATAAAATTTTTTAAACAAGTGAGAAACGTTTCGGAACTTCACGAAACTCAATTAATTAATTGTTTCTAATTAATTAATCAATAAAAAAAATTTTTAATTAGAAAAAATTTTTTAAACAAACAATTTTATTTTTTCTTACACGAACACATATCAAGATATTTTGGAACACAACACCAATACTTAAACACCATAATCACGTTCTTTTACAAATTGGCTAGCCCAAACAGTGGGGCTTAAACTAAACTAAAAAGAAGTAAGAACAGAACAGATTTAAGAATTTGTAACCACAGCATTTAGGTCTTTTACAAATTGGCGCACAACTGAGGGGCTTTAATTAGCGATTGAAAGGCCACTACAATCTGCCCAATCACTAATTGGAGTTTGGCAGCAGCTATAAGGTCAGGAAAAGGGAATAACGACAAGCAAAATGGCTGAACTTACACAAGAAGAAAGGGATGAGATAATGGAAATGTGCCAATAACTGATGGGAGAAATCAAATCCATGAACAAGGAAATGAGGGAATGGAATGAGGAAATGAGAGAGGACAGATTAAAAAGAGAAGAATTAAGAAAGGAGAAGACCGAAGAAATAAAAGATGATAGCAAACCAGAAACAGAAGAAATACCAAACGATGAAACAAAAGAACAAGTAGTGGTATTACCTGGAATTAAAACTAGCGGAAACAAGGAAAATATTAAACAAAGGAAAAGGAGAATGTATCCAAGAAATTTAATAAAAACGAAGGAAGAGTTGGAGATGATGAACCATGGTTTATTTGATGATGATAATATCCCTATTACCAACCATGAAGAAATCGTGAGTTCCAGAAATTATGGAAGTAGATTGAGGGTAATCTCAGAGATGGTGTACCAGCAGACAGTAGTCTACCACTGTGAAAGGACCAGAGGTAAACGGAATACCACATGTGGACCAGATCAGTTTCAGCGCAGGACTGGACAGTGTATTCCAGAAAGATGGAAATGTGACATCTTACCAGACTGTGATGACGGCACAGATGAATCACCAGAATGTATCCCATTAGCGTGCCATCTAGGATAGTTCCAGGATACAGTTACACTAAAATGTATTCCTTCAGGGTGGATATGTGATGGTGAACCAGCTTGTGTGGCTTCAGATGAGCAAATAATTAATAACTCAGATGAAGATCCTCACATATATTTTTCAGGTAATACAACATATAAACCAGAGACGTATTGGTATATCAAACAATATGATAAAGGGAACCAGATAAACTTTGTGGCCAACAAAGAAATAACAGCAAGGAAAATTGAAACAAGCAACAGAGTAACCGCAGTGAAAATGAAATACCAGGCGGAAACTAGAGATGTCACAAGTACTGGGATAATTATGAAGACCATGATCATTCGGAAAATAAGGGCAACTGAGATGATGGACCCTGGTTAACACAAACATCACACACCATCAAGAAAAGGGACGGAGGTCATGATAACCGACTACGGCGAAAAACAATGGTGAAGGAGACGAAATAAATATCATTGAAAGGAAATGATACGAATAATAAACATAGAAACAAAACTGGGTTTAATGAAGGAAGAGTATTTAAGAAAATGAACATTACAAATGAAACTATGAGCAACTGAGCGACATAAAGAAGACCATCCTCCTGGGTATAAAAGAAAATAAAATAATAAGGAAAGAAAAAGAGAAGATCAACTTACAAAAGTATAAATAAAATGGGCCGGTATAGAGTACAAAATATACCCGTATGTTGTTGTAAAGGATAATCATAATAATACGTATGAACTGAGAGAAATAGTTTCCGGAAGAGTTAAAGGTGTGTACAATCAAGCATCTATGAAAAAGTACTATGAAGAATGAGTTTAGAATTTTGAATTTAACACAAAAAATTCAAAAATAGAAGTAAGAACATCTTACAACCAAATATTTATGAGAAAGAACTTTTTGGCAAAATAAAAGAAAGAATTTGGAATTTTATAAATACAAAAAATTCTAAAATAATTAAAGAACATCTTACTACCAAATATTTATGAGAAAAAACTTTATGGCAAAATAAAAGAAAGAATTTTGAATTTAACACTAAAAATTCAAAAACAAAAGTAAGACCAACTTACTATAACTAATTTTGTGAAAAAACTCTATGGTAATTAATTAAGAAGAATTTGAATTTAGAGAAATACCAACAAATTCAAAAGATAATTGTAAGATCACCTTACTAAACACAATTTTGAAGAGAAACCACTTGGAATAATTAAAAACGAAGAATTAGAATTTAGAATTATATACAAGAAAAATTAAAAATTAAGTAAGCACATCTTACTATAAACAATTTTGAAGGAAACAATTTTGGGAATAAATGAATTAAACAGAATTTGAATTTTGATAAAACGTCAAAATTTTAAAACAAAATAAGATCAACTTATTACAATGATTTATGAGAAATGTTATGGAATTAAATAAAAAGAAGAGTTTGAATTTTGCATAAAACTAACAAAGTTCTAAAAATAAATATGTTCCATTTATAATTAAATTTAGAAGAAAATAATATGATTAATTCAGAAAAAAGAATTAAATATAATCCAGAATAAATGTGAATATCTAGCATTTGAAGGAGTAGAGAAGAAAAACAAAAAAGAGTGTGATATACAAGAGAAGGCAATAAGTTGGAAACAAAGAGAAGACTCTGTTATAATAATAAAAATAAAAAAAATAAAAAAATCCAAAAAAGAAAAATTATAAAATAATAATGAGAACAACCTATGACTAATTACTTATGAAACGATAATGGAAACAGTTAATCAAGAAAAAGGAATACGATATTACTCAGTTCTGAAGAAACAAAGAAGAACAACTCATACCAAACATATGGAGAAGATGATTTTGAACAAATAATAATAATAAGACCTATATGAAATGCAATGAGAAGAAGTACCACATGAAATATAATAAAAATGAATTAATGTTAATGAATGCTAAGGTGGTTTAATAACTTTCTAAGAGAAAGGAAAGAACAAAATGTTTAAATAATATGATCAAAATAACAGCCTGAATATCTAAAATAAAGATACAAATTTAAAAATTAAATTTAATAAAATAAGACCATTCAAATAATGAATAAGAAAATACTATATATAAAGACCATGCTAACACTGTAATTAACCAGAAGGAAGTATAAAGAGAATTCAGATGGAGAAGGAAAAGAGTTACATTATAACTAGTAACAAGAATTATTAAGAGAAGTTTTCAACCATAATTAAAATAAATATATCAGACAAGTTAAGAGTTCAGAAAAATATATATATAATGAGTATAATAAGAATTAAGAAGATTTATTAAGATAGAAAATGTGAGATAATCTGAGAAACTACGAAGTGAAGAATCCAAAGATATTTTTATTAGTCGAAAATGAGACTACTTTTTATTTATTTATTTGATGACTGACTGAAGATAATTCCAGCAGCATTATGTTTTTTGAGCAGAGATGAATGTGCCTCTGGACTCAAATTGTAGAAGTGGAGTATGGCCAGCAGAGTTGTGTAGCCTACAGTGCCCCTCTGAACTGCCCCAGCCCACGTGATGGGGAATGTTAGGGAATTAATATCCCAAGGATGCAACACGAAGTTTATAAAGAAAGAAAATGTATAACAATAATAATAATATATCTCAGACGACACTAACTATCCAAGCATCCAAGAAGGATCAAAAGTCAGATAAGTGGCTATATATATAAAATTAAAAAAAAAAAAAAGTCGATATAGAAATGGAGAGGAAAATGAAATATAAAAAATAATGAAATTATCATAAGAAATTATTTCATCCATAAACAAGTCTGAAATAATTACTTCTGGAGGAGAGCAATCTGTAGCGTGACAGATAAACACATAATAATGAATGGCATTGATCATTAAAATAATATAATATAATAACATTAAATCCGAAGAAAGCATTAAAATAATATAAAGAATTAATTCAGAGCAACCGTGCAGAACAATCATGGATATTAAAAGTATAAGTTCGTATAAAAGAAATGTTACTAGTGATGAATCATCAAAACCAGTTTAATAACTCAAGGTAAAAAATATATAACCCAGGAAGGTAAGGAGTCGATAAGGAAGCAACCCAGAGTATTACTAAACCCACAACGAAGGTAAAGAATAAATAAAATAGAAACCCAGAACAAGGCAAGATCCACCATGAAAGGTGATGTATTTAAAGAAACCAGAAGAGTAGATGAAGAAGTAACCCCAAGAAACCCGATGACATCCAGAAGAAGATGAAGAACATACCATCCTAAGAAGCCAGAAGAAAAGAAGACATCATTGAAGAAACAAGAAGAAGACAGCATCCAGAAGAAGAAGGAATGCTCTTATAAAAAACACCCATATCCCCATATCCCAAAATAAATAAAAACCATAATAATAAAAGTATAACGAAGTATTCATGAAAAAACTCACATGTACAATAAAAATAAGAATAAAAGTGTATAGAGTAAGAGTTGCCAGTGGACCAAGGTGAAACAATAATATAATACCCAGGGAACAAATCTTCATTGTAACCCACAAACAGATATCTTGATGTTAATAAGACTAAACAACCATTTAGAAATAGCATCAAGAAGTGTAAAGTGAACCAGTGCTAGTTTGTGTATTATAAAAAATAAACCTTATGTTTCAACCTTGGCTTTCACAAACTGTGTAGATAATGAAAAATACAACTTTGAGTGACTTATTTGTACAGAGTGAATATAATACATGTAATAATATAGAGCTGTCAATCTGTTTGAAATGACATTTTATGTAAATGATGAGTGAAAACAGAAGCAGACACAGGATTAAAACACAAAGTGACAGGGTACAATTACCCTAAACCATATTAAAAACAGTTAAAAACTGATTAATTAAAAATAGTATAAGAAATAGCGAATAAGAATATAGAAATAAGGTTTTGTTTAGGTAGAATAAGAATTTAAAAAATGTATTAGTAATAAGAACATTTAAACAAGTTTAGAACCACTAACATCCTAATGGTAAATATATTTATTACTTGTATTGGTGTTATGGTGTTAATGGTTGAATAAGATGTTAGCATGGGAAAAAACATTCTTTGTAAATAATATTTCTGTATTAGTATTAAGCGTTGATTATATATGTATAAAAAAAAAATGTCTAATTAGTTTGAAGACGACCATTATTTAAAATTATTTCTTATCTGTTAATAGTATTGAAACAGATACTAATTGTTATTTTGTTAATAGAAAAAATGTTTAATTTATATTACTATGTTAAAAAGTCAGAGAGGGTATAATTCAATATATATTGTTTATATAAAAATTTGTATGAAAAAATTGTTAGGAATCTAGGCAAAATGATGAAAACTAAACATCATCAAAACTGAGAAACTAAGTACTTAAATACATTTAAACTGAAGGGATTTAGATAACATAAACAAGAAATAAAGCCATATAATTAGAAATATAACTTAGAAAGATTTTATAAAATTATAGCCAGGATTATAAATAAAAATGGAAATGACAGAACTCAAAAATTTGGAGAGGGGAGTCATATTTTCCAACATAATATTTTAAAACTTAACCAATTCATATAATTGCAAGAAACAGGGAATATAATCCTTTTATTACAATATGAGATTTAATAATCATAAATATAACTTGAAAATGGCAGAATTTGGATAATGACAGGAAGCTGATTTTGAAAATTTACAAGATACAAAAAGAAGGTAAAATTACCAATTTTAGATAAAAAACTTAATAAAACGGCATTACTCGACATCAAAATACGCCGAATGAACTGAAGGATAAAATTAAGTAACAACTAGCTAATAAATTTGAATAATAACCAAAGTTTAAGCAGTTATATAATGTAACTTTAATACATGCACAGGATGCATTATAAAATTCGAACAATGTAAGGAATAATATTGCTTTGGCTAAGATTTTAGTCGAAAGTGAAGGAAGTGAAGAGTTAATTATTGAACGTTGTACGGGACACTTGACGAGCATATTAAAACGTGTTAACCTAGTTTCGAGTACCGTAATGGCGAGCAATTGTATGATACGAATTTGAAAATCGCGAGTGACGACAAAAAACATTTCACAACTTCGACACAGTGACCTAAACACTTACAAAAGACTAACATTGTATAGCACGAAACTACAGTTAAATAACATTTTAAACACCATAAAACAGTATCTAACATAACCACCAAAAGTGCCTGATCGACAAAAAGTGAACTGACTTATAATACACCACTTTTCAAAATACAACACCGAAACTTAACCAGAGACACTACACCAACATCAGAAGGAAGATTTGCAGACACCAGGACGTGAATTCGACGAGAAAACATTTTATTGGAACGCCAAAACTACAAAGGGACGATTGACCACTTCGACGGCAGCCATTACAGATTCGTCAACGATCAACGGAACACGGCCATCTAGTTTGTCGGCGACACGGTTCGCAACATATTTCTTTATTTTAATCTTTTCAATTGAATATATGTACTTTAGTATTAAGAATTATTCTTGTAACGTTATACTTTTTTAATCTTTGCCCGATTTCTCTGACTTTTCCAATAAATAGCTGTTAAAAGAACCCTATTGTATTTTATATAAAAACTTGTAACATTCGATACCCTGAGAATCGATTTTAAAATCGACAAGAGTCTTTATAAACAACTGTTAATAAAATAATTTATACTTTTCATCTTAAAACAGTTCTTTCTTTTCTAAACATAGCAATTTAAAATACATCTACTACAAGAATTTCACAACCAGAAGGAAGATAACCTCCAAAACCGAAAGTAAACAAAGATCGATTGTAATTGGAGACAATCCCATAAGTGGTTGGAGTTTCTTCAAAAATACAGAAAAGCTAATAAAATTTTTTAAACAAGTGAGAAACGTTTCGGAACTTCACGAAACTCAATTAATTAATTGTTTCTAATTAATTAATCAATAAAAAAAATTTTTAATTAGAAACAATTTTTTAAACAAACAATTTTATTTTTTCTTACACGAACACATATCAAGATATTTGGAACACAACACCAATACTTAAACACCATAATCACGTTCTTTTACAAATTGGCTAGCCCAAACAGTGGGGCTTAAACTAAACTAAAAAGAAGTAAGAACAGAACAGATTTAAGAATTTGTAACCACAGCATTTAGGTCTTTTACAAATTGGCGCACAACTGAGGGGCTTTAATTAGCGATTGAAAGGCCACTACAATCTGCCCAATCACTAATTGGAGTTTGGCAGCAGCTATAAGGTCAGGAAAAGGGAATAACGACAAGCAAAATGGCTGAACTTACACAAGAAGAAAGGGATGAGATAATGGAAATGTGCCAATAACTGATGGGAGAAATCAAATCCATGAACAAGGAAATGAGGGAATGGAATGAGGAAATGAGAGAGGACAGATTAAAAAGAGAAGAATTAAGAAAGGAGAAGACCGAAGAAATAAAAGATGATAGCAAACCAGAAACAGAAGAAATACCAAACGATGAAACAAAAGAACAAGTAGTGGTATTACCTGGAATTAAAACTAGCGGAAACAAGGAAAATATTAAACAAAGGAAAAGGAGAATGTATCCAAGAAATTTAATAAAAACGAAGGAAGAGTTGGAGATGATGAACCATGGTTTATTTGATGATGATAATATCCCTATTACCAACCATGAAGAAATCGTGAGTTCCAGAAATTATGGAAGTAGATTGAGGGTAATCTCAGAGATGGTGTACCAGCAGACAGTAGTCTACCACTGTGAAAGGACCAGAGGTAAACGGAATACCACATGTGGACCAGATCAGTTTCAGCGCAGGACTGGACAGTGTATTCCAGAAAGATGGAAATGTGACATCTTACCAGACTGTGATGACGGCACAGATGAATCACCAGAATGTATTCCATTAGCGTGCCATCTAGGACAGTTCCAGGATACAGTTACACTAAAATGTATTCCTTCAGGGTGGATATGTGATGGTGAACCAGCTTGTGTGGCTTCAGATGAGCAAATAATTAATAACTCAGATGAAGATCCTCACATATATTTTTCAGGTAATACAACATATAAACCAGAGACGTATTGGTATATCAAACAATATGATAAAGGGAACCAGATAAACTTTGTGGCCAACAAAGAAATAACAGCAAGGAAAATTGAAACAAGCAACAGAGTAACCGCAGTGAAAATGAAATACCAGGCGGAAACTAGAGATGTCACAAGTACTGGGATAATTATGAAGACCATGATCATTCGGAAAATAAGGGCAACTGAGATGATGGACCCTGGTTAACACAAACATCACACACCATCAAGAAAAGGGACGGAGGTCATGATAACCGACTACGGCGAAAAACAATGGTGAAGGTGACGAAATAAATATCATTGAAAGGAAATGATACGAATAATAAACATAGAAACAAAACTGGGTTTAATGAAGGAAGAGTATTTAAGAAAATGAACATTACAAATGAAACTATGAGCAACTGAGCGACATAAAGAAGACCATCCTCCTGGGTATAAAAGAAAATAAAATAATAAGGAAAGAAAAAGAGAAGATCAACTTACAAAAGTATAAATAAAATGGGCCAGTATAGAGTACAAAATATACCCATATGTTGTTGTAAAGGATAATCATAATAATACGTATGAACTGAGAGAAATAGTTTCTGGAAGAGTTAAAGGTGTGTACAATCAAGCATCTATGAAAAAGTACTATGAAGAATGAGTTTAGAATTTTGAATTTAACACAAAAAATTCAAAAATAGAAGTAAGAACATCGTACAACCAAATATTTATGAGAAAGAACTTTTTGGCAAAATAAAAGAAAGAATTTGGAATTTTATAAATACAAAAAATTCTAAAATAATTATAAGAACATCTTACTACCAAATATTTATGAGAAAAAACTTTATGGCAAAATAAAAGAAAGAATTTTGAATTTAACACTAAAAATTCAAAAACAAAAGTAAGACCAACTTACTATAACTAATTTTGTGAAAAAACTCTATGGTAATTAATTAAGAAGAATTTGAATTTAGAGAAATACCAACAAATTCAAAAGATAATTGTAAGATCACCTTACTAAACACAATTTTGAAGAGAAACCATTTGGAATAATTAAAAAGGAAGAATTAGAATTTAGAATTATATACAACAAAAAATTAAAAATTAAGTAAGCACATCTTACTATAAACAATTTTGAAGGAAACAATTTTGGGAATAAATGAATTAAACAGAATTTGAATTTTGATAAAACGTCAAAACTTTAAAACAAAATAAGATCAACTTATTACAATGATTTATGAGAAATGTTATGGAATTAAATAAAAAGAAGAGTTTGAATTTTGCATAAAACTAACAAAGTTCTAAAAATAAATATGTTCCATTTATAATTAAATTTAGAAGAAAATAATATGATTAATTCAGAAAAAAGAATTAAATATAATCCAGAATAAATGTGAATATCTAGCATTTGAAGGAGTAGAGAAGAAAAACAAAAAAGAGTGTGATATACAAGAGAAGGCAATAAGTTGGAAACAAAGAGAAGACTCTGTTATAATAATAAAAATAAAAAAAATAAAAAAATCCAAAAAAGAAAAATTATAAAATAATAATGAGAACAACCTATGACTAATTACTTATGAAACGATAATGGAAACAGTTAATCAAGAAAAAGGAATACGATATTACTCAGTTCTGAAGAAACAAAGAAGAACAACTCATACCAAACATATGGAGAAGATGATTTTGAACAAATAATAATAATAAGACCTATATGAAATGCAATGAGAAGAAGTACCACATGAAATATAATAAAAATGAATTAATGTTAATGAATGCTAAGGTGGTTTAATAACTTTCTAAGAGAAAGGAAAGAACAAAATGTTTAAATAATATGATCAAAATAACAGCCTGAATATCTACAATAAAGATACAAATTTAAAAATTAAATTTAATAAAATAAGACCATTCAAATGATGAATAAGAACATACTATATATAAAGACCATGCTAACACTGTAATTAACCAGAAGGAAGTATAAAGAGAATTCAGATGGAGAAGGAAAAGAGTTACATTATAACTAGTAACAAGAATTATTAAGAGAAGTTTTCAACCATAATTAAAATAAATATATCAGACAAGTTAAGAGTTCAGAAAAATATATATATAATGAGTATAATAAGAATTAAGAAGATTTATTAAGATAGAAAATGTGAGATAATCTGAGAAACTACGAAGTGAAGAATCCAAAGATATTTTTATTAGTCGAAAATGAGACTACTTTTTATTTATTTATTTGATGACTGACTGAAGATAATTCCAGCAGCATTATGTTTTTTGAGCAGAGATGAATGTGCCTCTGGACTCAAATTGTAGAAGTGGAGTATGGCCAGCAGAGTTGTGTAGCCTACAGTGCCCCTCTGAACTGCCCCAGCCCACGTGATGGGGAATGTTAGGGAATTAATATCCCAAGGATGCAACACGAAGTTTATAAAGAAAGAAAATGTATAACAATAATAATAATATATCTCAGACGACACTAACTATCCAAGCATCCAAGAAGGATCAAAAGTCAGATAAGTGGCTATATATATAAAATTAAAAAAAAAAAAAAGTCGATATAGAAATGGAGAGGAAAATGAAATATAAAAAATAATGAAATTATCATAAGAAATTATTTCATCCATAAACAAGTCTGAAATAATTACTTCTGGAGGAGAGCAATCTGTAGCGTGACAGATAAACACATAATAATGAATGGCATTGATCATTAAAATAATATAATATAATAACATTAAATCCGAAGAAAGCATTAAAATAATATAAAGAATTAATTCAGAGCAACCGTGCAGAACAATCATGGATATTAAAAGTATAAGTTCGTATAAAAGAAATGTTACTAGTGATGAATCATCAAAACCAGTTTAATAACTCAAGGTAAAAAATATATAACCCAGGAAGGTAAGGAGTCGATAAGGAAGCAACCCAGAGTATTACTAAACCCACAACGAAGGTAAAGAATAAATAAAATAGAAACCCAGAACAAGGCAAGATCCACCATGAAAGGTGATGTATTTAAAGAAACCAGAAGAGTAGATGAAGAAGTAACCCCAAGAAACCCGATGACATCCAGAAGAAGATGAAGAACATACCATCCTAAGAAGCCAGAAGAAAAGAAGACATCATTGAAGAAACAAGAAGAAGACAGCATCCAGAAGAAGAAGGAATGCTCTTATAAAAAACACCCATATCCCCATATCCCAAAATAAATAAAAACCATAATAATAAAAGTATAACGAAGTATTCATGAAAAAACTCACATGTACAATAAAAATAAGAATAAAAGTGTATAGAGTAAGAGTTGCCAGTGGACCAAGGTGAAACAATAATATAATACCCAGGGAACAAATCTTCATTGTAACCCACAAACAGATATCTTGATGTTAATAAGACTAAACAACCATTTAGAAATAGCATCAAGAAGTGTAAAGTGAACCAGTGCTAGTTTGCGTATTATAAAAAATAAACCTTATGTTTCAACCTTGGCTTTCACAAACTGTGTAGATAATGAAAAATACAACTTTGAGTGACTTATTTGTACAGAGTGAATATAATACATGTAATAATATAGAGCTGTCAATCTGTTTGAAATGACATTTTATGTAAATGATGAGTGAAAACAGAAGCAGACACAGGATTAAAACACAAAGTGACAGGGTACAATTACCCTAAACCATATTAAAAACAGTTAAAAACTGATTAATTAAAAATAGTATAAGAAATAGCGAATAAGAATATAGAAATAAGGTTTTGTTTAGGTAGAATAAGAATTTAAAAAATGTATTAGTAATAAGAACATTTAAACAAGTTTAGAACCACTAACATCCTAATGGTAAATATATTTATTACTTGTATTGGTGTTAATGGTTGAATAAGATGTTAGCATGGGAAAAAACATTCTTTGTAAATAATATTTCTGTATTAGTATTAAGCGTTTATTATATATATATAAAAAAAAAATGTCTAATTAGTTTGAAGACGACCATTATTTAAAATTATTTCTTATCTGTTAATAGTATTGAAACAGATACTAATTGTTATTTTGTTAATAGAAAAATTGTTTAATTTATATTACTATGTTAAAAAGTCAGAGAGGGTATAATTCAATATATATTGTTTATATAAAAATTTGTATGAAAAAATTGTTAGGAATCTAGGCAAAATGATGAAAACTAAACATCATCAAAACTGAGAAACTAAGTACTTAAATACATTTAAACTGAAGGGATTTAGATAACATAAACAAGAAATAAAGCCATATAATTAGAAATATAACTTAGAAAGATTTTATAAAATTATAGCCAGGATTATAAATAAAAATGGAAATGACAGAACTCAAAAATTTGGAGAGGGGAGTCATATTTTCCAACATAATATTTTAAAACTTAACCAATTCATATAATTGCAAGAAACAGGGAATATAATCCTTTTATTACAATATGAGATTTAATAATCATAAATATAACTTGAAAATGGCAGAATTTGGATAATGACAGGAAGCTGATTTTGAAAATTTACAACATACAAAAAGAAGGTAAAATTACCAATTTTAGATAAAAAACTTAATAAAACGGCATTACTCGACATCAAAATACGCCGAATGAACTGAAGGATAAAATTAAGTAACAACTAGCTAATAAATTTGAATAATAACCAAAGTTTAAGCAGTTATATAATGTAACTTTAATACATGCACAGGATGCATTATAAAATTCGAACAATGTAAGGAATAATATTGCTTTGGCTAAGATTTTAGTCGAAAGTGAAGGAAGTGAAGAGTTAATTATTGAACGTTGTACGGGACACTTGACGAGCATATTAAAACGTGTTAACCTAGTTTCGAGTACCGTAATGGCGAGCAATTGTATGATACGAATTTGAAAATCGCGAGTGACGACAAAAAACATTTCACAACTTCGACACAGTGACCTAAACACTTACAAAAGACTAACATTGTATAGCACGAAACTACAGTTAAATAACATTTTAAACACCATAAAACAGTATCTAACATAACCACCAAAAGTGCCTGATCGACAAAAAGTGAACTGACTTATAATACACCACTTTTCAAAATACAACACCGAAACTTAACCAGAGACACTACACCAACATCAGAAGGAAGATTTGCAGACACCAGGACGTGAATTCGACGAGAAAACATTTTATTGGAACGCCAAAACTACAAAGGGACGATTGACCACTTCGACGGCAGCCATTACAGATTCGTCAACGATCAACGGAACACGGCCATCTAGTTTGTCGGCGACACGGTTCGCAACATATTTCTTTATTTTAATCTTTTCAATTGAATATATGTACTTTAGTATTAAGAATTATTCTTGTAACGTTATACTTTTTTAATCTTTGCCCGATTTCTCTGACTTTTCCAATAAATAGCTGTTAAAAGAACCCTATTGTATTTTATATAAAAACTTGTAACATTCGATACCCTGAGAATCGATTTTAAAATCGACAAGAGTCTTTATAAACAACTGTTAATAAAATAATTTATACTTTTCATCTTAAAACAGTTCTTTCTTTTCTAAACATAGCAATTTAAAATACATCTACTACAAGAATTTCACAACCAGAAGGAAGATAACCTCCAAAACTGAAAGTAAACAAAGATCGATTGTAATTGGAGACAATCCCATAAGTGGTTGGAGTTTCTTCAAAAATACAGAAAAGCTAATAAAATTTTTTAAACAAATGAGAAACGTTTCGGAACTTCACGAAACTCAATTAATTAATTGTTTCTAATTAATTAATCAATAAAAAAAAATTTTAATTAAAAAAAAATTTTTAAACAAACAATTTTATTTTTTCTTACACGAACACATATAAAGATATTTTGGAACACAACACCAATACTTAAACACCATAATCACGTTCTTTTACAAATTGGCTAGCCCAAACAGTGGGGCTTAAACTAAACTAAAAAGAAGTAAAAACAGAACAGATTTAAGAATTTGTAACCACAGCATTTAGGTCTTTTACAAATTGGCGCACAACTGAGGGGCTTTAATTAGCGATTGAAAGGCCACTACAATCTGCCCAATCACTAATTGGAGTTTGGCAGCAGCTATAAGGTCAGGAAAAGGGAATAACGACAAGCAAAATGGCTGAACTTACACAAGAAGAAAGGGATGAGATAATGGAAATGTGCCAACAACTGATGGGAGAAATCAAATCCATGAACAAGGAAATGAGGGAATGGAATGAGGAAATGAGAGAGGTCAGATTAAAAAGAGAAGAATTAAGAAAGGAGAAGACCGAAGAAATAAAAGATGATAGCAAACCAGAAACAGAAGAAATACCAAACGATGAAACAAAAGAACAAGTAGTGGTATTACCTGGAATTAAAACTAGCGGAAACAAGGAAAATATTAAACAAAGGAAAAGGAGAATGTATCCAAGAAATTTAATAAAAACGAAGGAAGAGTTGGAGATGATGAACCATGGTTTATTTGATGATGATAATATCCCTATTACCAACCATGAAGAAATCGTGAGTTCCAGAAATTATGGAAGTAGATTGAGGGTAATCTCAGAGATGGTGTACCAGCAGACAGTAGTCTACCACTGTGAAAGGACCAGAGGTAAACGGAATACCACATGTGGACCAGATCAGTTTCAGCGCAGGACTGGACAGTGTATTCCAGAAAGATGGAAATGTGACATCTTACCAGACTGTGATGACGGCACAGATGAATCACCAGAATGTATTCCATTAGCGTGCCATCTAGGACAGTTCCAGGATACAGTTACACTAAAATGTATTCCTTCAGGGTGGCTATGTGATGGTGAACCAGCTTGTGTGGCTTCAGATGAGCAAATAATTAATAACTCAGATGAAGATCCTCACATATATTTTTCAGGTAATACAACATATAAACCAGAGACGTATTGGTATATCAAACAATATGATAAAGGGAACCAGATAAACTTTGTGGCCAACAAAGAAATAACAGCAAGGAAAATTGAAACAAGCAACAGAGTAACCGCAGTGAAAATGAAATACCAGGCGGAAACTAGAGATGTCACAAGTACTGGGATAATTATGAAGACCATGATCATTCGGAAAATAAGGGCAACTGAGATGATGGACCCTGGTTAACACAAACATCACACACCATCAAGAAAAGGGACGGAGGTCATGATAACCGACTACGGCGAAAAACAATGGTGAAGGAGACGAAATAAATATCATTGAAAGGAAATGATACGAATAATAAACATAGAAACAAAACTGGGTTTAATGAAGGAAGAGTATTTAAGAAAATGAACATTACAAATGAAACTATGAGCAACTGAGCGACATAAAGAAGACCATCCTCCTGGGTATAAAAGAAAATAAAATAATAAGGAAAGAAAAAGAGAAGATCAACTTACAAAAGTATAAATAAAATGGGCCGGTATAGAGTACAAAATATACCCGTATGTTGTTGTAAAGGATAATCATAATAATACGTATGAACTGAGAGAAATAGTTTCCGGAAGAGTTAAAGGTGTGTACAATCAAGCATCTATGAAAAAGTACTATGAAGAATGAGTTTAGAATTTTGAATTTAACACAAAAAATTCAAAAATAGAAGTAAGAACATCTTACAACCAAATATTTATGAGAAAGAACTTTTTGGCAAAATAAAAGAAAGAATTTGGAATTTTATAAATACAAAAAATTCTAAAATAATTAAAGAACATCTTACTACCAAATATTTATGAGAAAAAACTTTATGGCAAAATAAAAGAAAGAATTTTGAATTTAACACTAAAAATTCAAAAACAAAAGTAAGACCAACTTACTATAACTAATTTTGTGAAAAAACTCTATGGTAATTAATTAAGAAGAATTTGAATTTAGAGAAATACCAACAAATTCAAAAGATAATTGTAAGATCACCTTACTAAACACAATTTTGAAGAGAAACCACTTGGAATAATTAAAAACGAAGAATTAGAATTTAGAATTATATACAAGAAAAATTAAAAATTAAGTAAGCACATCTTACTATAAACAATTTTGAAGGAAACAATTTTGGGAATAAATGAATTAAACAGAATTTGAATTTTGATAAAACGTCAAAATTTTAAAACAAAATAAGATCAACTTATTACAATGATTTATGAGAAATGTTATGGAATTAAATAAAAAGAAGAGTTTGAATTTTGCATAAAACTAACAAAGTTCTAAAAATAAATATGTTCCATTTATAATTAAATTTAGAAGAAAATAATATGATTAATTCAGAAAAAAGAATTAAATATAATCCAGAATAAATGTGAATATCTAGCATTTGAAGGAGTAGAGAAGAAAAACAAAAAAGAGTGTGATATACAAGAGAAGGCAATAAGTTGGAAACAAAGAGAAGACTCTGTTATAATAATAAAAATAAAAAAAATAAAAAAATCCAAAAAAGAAAAATTATAAAATAATAATGAGAACAACCTATGACTAATTACTTATGAAACGATAATGGAAACAGTTAATCAAGAAAAAGGAATACGATATTACTCAGTTCTGAAGAAACAAAGAAGAACAACTCATACCAAACATATGGAGAAGATGATTTTGAACAAATAATAATAATAAGACCTATATGAAATGCAATGAGAAGAAGTACCACATGAAATATAATAAAAATGAATTAATGTTAATGAATGCTAAGGTGGTTTAATAACTTTCTAAGAGAAAGGAAAGAACAAAATGTTTAAATAATATGATCAAAATAACAGCCTGAATATCTAAAATAAAGATACAAATTTAAAAATTAAATTTAATAAAATAAGACCATTCAAATAATGAATAAGAAAATACTATATATAAAGACCATGCTAACACTGTAATTAACCAGAAGGAAGTATAAAGAGAATTCAGATGGAGAAGGAAAAGAGTTACATTATAACTAGTAACAAGAATTATTAAGAGAAGTTTTCAACCATAATTAAAATAAATATATCAGACAAGTTAAGAGTTCAGAAAAATATATATATAATGAGTATAATAAGAATTAAGAAGATTTATTAAGATAGAAAATGTGAGATAATCTGAGAAACTACGAAGTGAAGAATCCAAAGATATTTTTATTAGTCGAAAATGAGACTACTTTTTATTTATTTATTTGATGACTGACTGAAGATAATTCCAGCAGCATTATGTTTTTTGAGCAGAGATGAATGTGCCTCTGGACTCAAATTGTAGAAGTGGAGTATGGCCAGCAGAGTTGTGTAGCCTACAGTGCCCCTCTGAACTGCCCCAGCCCACGTGATGGGGAATGTTAGGGAATTAATATCCCAAGGATGCAACACGAAGTTTATAAAGAAAGAAAATGTATAACAATAATAATAATATATCTCAGACGACACTAACTATCCAAGCATCCAAGAAGGATCAAAAGTCAGATAAGTGGCTATATATATAAAATTAAAAAAAAAAAAAAGTCGATATAGAAATGGAGAGGAAAATGAAATATAAAAAATAATGAAATTATCATAAGAAATTATTTCATCCATAAACAAGTCTGAAATAATTACTTCTGGAGGAGAGCAATCTGTAGCGTGACAGATAAACACATAATAATGAATGGCATTGATCATTAAAATAATATAATATAATAACATTAAATCCGAAGAAAGCATTAAAATAATATAAAGAATTAATTCAGAGCAACCGTGCAGAACAATCATGGATATTAAAAGTATAAGTTCGTATAAAAGAAATGTTACTAGTGATGAATCATCAAAACCAGTTTAATAACTCAAGGTAAAAAATATATAACCCAGGAAGGTAAGGAGTCGATAAGGAAGCAACCCAGAGTATTACTAAACCCACAACGAAGGTAAAGAATAAATAAAATAGAAACCCAGAACAAGGCAAGATCCACCATGAAAGGTGATGTATTTAAAGAAACCAGAAGAGTAGATGAAGAAGTAACCCCAAGAAACCCGATGACATCCAGAAGAAGATGAAGAACATACCATCCTAAGAAGCCAGAAGAAAAGAAGACATCATTGAAGAAACAAGAAGAAGACAGCATCCAGAAGAAGAAGGAATGCTCTTATAAAAAACACCCATATCCCCATATCCCAAAATAAATAAAAACCATAATAATAAAAGTATAACGAAGTATTCATGAAAAAACTCACATGTACAATAAAAATAAGAATAAAAGTGTATAGAGTAAGAGTTGCCAGTGGACCAAGGTGAAACAATAATATAATACCCAGGGAACAAATCTTCATTGTAACCCACAAACAGATATCTTGATGTTAATAAGACTAAACAACCATTTAGAAATAGCATCAAGAAGTGTAAAGTGAACCAGTGCTAGTTTGTGTATTATAAAAAATAAACCTTATGTTTCAACCTTGGCTTTCACAAACTGTGTAGATAATGAAAAATACAACTTTGAGTGACTTATTTGTACAGAGTGAATATAATACATGTAATAATATAGAGCTGTCAATCTGTTTGAAATGACATTTTATGTAAATGATGAGTGAAAACAGAAGCAGACACAGGATTAAAACACAAAGTGACAGGGTACAATTACCCTAAACCATATTAAAAACAGTTAAAAACTGATTAATTAAAAATAGTATAAGAAATAGCGAATAAGAATATAGAAATAAGGTTTTGTTTAGGTAGAATAAGAATTTAAAAAATGTATTAGTAATAAGAACATTTAAACAAGTTTAGAACCACTAACATCCTAATGGTAAATATATTTATTACTTGTATTGGTGTTATGGTGTTAATGGTTGAATAAGATGTTAGCATGGGAAAAAACATTCTTTGTAAATAATATTTCTGTATTAGTATTAAGCGTTGATTATATATGTATAAAAAAAAAATGTCTAATTAGTTTGAAGACGACCATTATTTAAAATTATTTCTTATCTGTTAATAGTATTGAAACAGATACTAATTGTTATTTTGTTAATAGAAAAAATGTTTAATTTATATTACTATGTTAAAAAGTCAGAGAGGGTATAATTCAATATATATTGTTTATATAAAAATTTGTATGAAAAAATTGTTAGGAATCTAGGCAAAATGATGAAAACTAAACATCATCAAAACTGAGAAACTAAGTACTTAAATACATTTAAACTGAAGGGATTTAGATAACATAAACAAGAAATAAAGCCATATAATTAGAAATATAACTTAGAAAGATTTTATAAAATTATAGCCAGGATTATAAATAAAAATGGAAATGACAGAACTCAAAAATTTGGAGAGGGGAGTCATATTTTCCAACATAATATTTTAAAACTTAACCAATTCATATAATTGCAAGAAACAGGGAATATAATCCTTTTATTACAATATGAGATTTAATAATCATAAATATAACTTGAAAATGGCAGAATTTGGATAATGACAGGAAGCTGATTTTGAAAATTTACAAGATACAAAAAGAAGGTAAAATTACCAATTTTAGATAAAAAACTTAATAAAACGGCATTACTCGACATCAAAATACGCCGAATGAACTGAAGGATAAAATTAAGTAACAACTAGCTAATAAATTTGAATAATAACCAAAGTTTAAGCAGTTATATAATGTAACTTTAATACATGCACAGGATGCATTATAAAATTCGAACAATGTAAGGAATAATATTGCTTTGGCTAAGATTTTAGTCGAAAGTGAAGGAAGTGAAGAGTTAATTATTGAACGTTGTACGGGACACTTGACGAGCATATTAAAACGTGTTAACCTAGTTTCGAGTACCGTAATGGCGAGCAATTGTATGATACGAATTTGAAAATCGCGAGTGACGACAAAAAACATTTCACAACTTCGACACAGTGACCTAAACACTTACAAAAGACTAACATTGTATAGCACGAAACTACAGTTAAATAACATTTTAAACACCATAAAACAGTATCTAACATAACCACCAAAAGTGCCTGATCGACAAAAAGTGAACTGACTTATAATACACCACTTTTCAAAATACAACACCGAAACTTAACCAGAGACACTACACCAACATCAGAAGGAAGATTTGCAGACACCAGGACGTGAATTCGACGAGAAAACATTTTATTGGAACGCCAAAACTACAAAGGGACGATTGACCACTTCGACGGCAGCCATTACAGATTCGTCAACGATCAACGGAACACGGCCATCTAGTTTGTCGGCGACACGGTTCGCAACATATTTCTTTATTTTAATCTTTTCAATTGAATATATGTACTTTAGTATTAAGAATTATTCTTGTAACGTTATACTTTTTTAATCTTTGCCCGATTTCTCTGACTTTTCCAATAAATAGCTGTTAAAAGAACCCTATTGTATTTTATATAAAAACTTGTAACATTCGATACCCTGAGAATCGATTTTAAAATCGACAAGAGTCTTTATAAACAACTGTTAATAAAATAATTTATACTTTTCATCTTAAAACAGTTCTTTCTTTTCTAAACATAGCAATTTAAAATACATCTACTACAAGAATTTCACAACCAGAAGGAAGATAACCTCCAAAACCGAAAGTAAACAAAGATCGATTGTAATTGGAGACAATCCCATAAGTGGTTGGAGTTTCTTCAAAAATACAGAAAAGCTAATAAAATTTTTTAAACAAGTGAGAAACGTTTCGGAACTTCACGAAACTCAATTAATTAATTGTTTCTAATTAATTAATCAATAAAAAAAATTTTTAATTAGAAACAATTTTTTAAACAAACAATTTTATTTTTTCTTACACGAACACATATCAAGATATTTGGAACACAACACCAATACTTAAACACCATAATCACGTTCTTTTACAAATTGGCTAGCCCAAACAGTGGGGCTTAAACTAAACTAAAAAGAAGTAAGAACAGAACAGATTTAAGAATTTGTAACCACAGCATTTAGGTCTTTTACAAATTGGCGCACAACTGAGGGGCTTTAATTAGCGATTGAAAGGCCACTACAATCTGCCCAATCACTAATTGGAGTTTGGCAGCAGCTATAAGGTCAGGAAAAGGGAATAACGACAAGCAAAATGGCTGAACTTACACAAGAAGAAAGGGATGAGATAATGGAAATGTGCCAATAACTGATGGGAGAAATCAAATCCATGAACAAGGAAATGAGGGAATGGAATGAGGAAATGAGAGAGGACAGATTAAAAAGAGAAGAATTAAGAAAGGAGAAGACCGAAGAAATAAAAGATGATAGCAAACCAGAAACAGAAGAAATACCAAACGATGAAACAAAAGAACAAGTAGTGGTATTACCTGGAATTAAAACTAGCGGAAACAAGGAAAATATTAAACAAAGGAAAAGGAGAATGTATCCAAGAAATTTAATAAAAACGAAGGAAGAGTTGGAGATGATGAACCATGGTTTATTTGATGATGATAATATCCCTATTACCAACCATGAAGAAATCGTGAGTTCCAGAAATTATGGAAGTAGATTGAGGGTAATCTCAGAGATGGTGTACCAGCAGACAGTAGTCTACCACTGTGAAAGGACCAGAGGTAAACGGAATACCACATGTGGACCAGATCAGTTTCAGCGCAGGACTGGACAGTGTATTCCAGAAAGATGGAAATGTGACATCTTACCAGACTGTGATGACGGCACAGATGAATCACCAGAATGTATTCCATTAGCGTGCCATCTAGGACAGTTCCAGGATACAGTTACACTAAAATGTATTCCTTCAGGGTGGATATGTGATGGTGAACCAGCTTGTGTGGCTTCAGATGAGCAAATAATTAATAACTCAGATGAAGATCCTCACATATATTTTTCAGGTAATACAACATATAAACCAGAGACGTATTGGTATATCAAACAATATGATAAAGGGAACCAGATAAACTTTGTGGCCAACAAAGAAATAACAGCAAGGAAAATTGAAACAAGCAACAGAGTAACCGCAGTGAAAATGAAATACCAGGCGGAAACTAGAGATGTCACAAGTACTGGGATAATTATGAAGACCATGATCATTCGGAAAATAAGGGCAACTGAGATGATGGACCCTGGTTAACACAAACATCACACACCATCAAGAAAAGGGACGGAGGTCATGATAACCGACTACGGCGAAAAACAATGGTGAAGGTGACGAAATAAATATCATTGAAAGGAAATGATACGAATAATAAACATAGAAACAAAACTGGGTTTAATGAAGGAAGAGTATTTAAGAAAATGAACATTACAAATGAAACTATGAGCAACTGAGCGACATAAAGAAGACCATCCTCCTGGGTATAAAAGAAAATAAAATAATAAGGAAAGAAAAAGAGAAGATCAACTTACAAAAGTATAAATAAAATGGGCCAGTATAGAGTACAAAATATACCCATATGTTGTTGTAAAGGATAATCATAATAATACGTATGAACTGAGAGAAATAGTTTCTGGAAGAGTTAAAGGTGTGTACAATCAAGCATCTATGAAAAAGTACTATGAAGAATGAGTTTAGAATTTTGAATTTAACACAAAAAATTCAAAAATAGAAGTAAGAACATCGTACAACCAAATATTTATGAGAAAGAACTTTTTGGCAAAATAAAAGAAAGAATTTGGAATTTTATAAATACAAAAAATTCTAAAATAATTATAAGAACATCTTACTACCAAATATTTATGAGAAAAAACTTTATGGCAAAATAAAAGAAAGAATTTTGAATTTAACACTAAAAATTCAAAAACAAAAGTAAGACCAACTTACTATAACTAATTTTGTGAAAAAACTCTATGGTAATTAATTAAGAAGAATTTGAATTTAGAGAAATACCAACAAATTCAAAAGATAATTGTAAGATCACCTTACTAAACACAATTTTGAAGAGAAACCATTTGGAATAATTAAAAAGGAAGAATTAGAATTTAGAATTATATACAACAAAAAATTAAAAATTAAGTAAGCACATCTTACTATAAACAATTTTGAAGGAAACAATTTTGGGAATAAATGAATTAAACAGAATTTGAATTTTGATAAAACGTCAAAACTTTAAAACAAAATAAGATCAACTTATTACAATGATTTATGAGAAATGTTATGGAATTAAATAAAAAGAAGAGTTTGAATTTTGCATAAAACTAACAAAGTTCTAAAAATAAATATGTTCCATTTATAATTAAATTTAGAAGAAAATAATATGATTAATTCAGAAAAAAGAATTAAATATAATCCAGAATAAATGTGAATATCTAGCATTTGAAGGAGTAGAGAAGAAAAACAAAAAAGAGTGTGATATACAAGAGAAGGCAATAAGTTGGAAACAAAGAGAAGACTCTGTTATAATAATAAAAATAAAAAAAATAAAAAAATCCAAAAAAGAAAAATTATAAAATAATAATGAGAACAACCTATGACTAATTACTTATGAAACGATAATGGAAACAGTTAATCAAGAAAAAGGAATACGATATTACTCAGTTCTGAAGAAACAAAGAAGAACAACTCATACCAAACATATGGAGAAGATGATTTTGAACAAATAATAATAATAAGACCTATATGAAATGCAATGAGAAGAAGTACCACATGAAATATAATAAAAATGAATTAATGTTAATGAATGCTAAGGTGGTTTAATAACTTTCTAAGAGAAAGGAAAGAACAAAATGTTTAAATAATATGATCAAAATAACAGCCTGAATATCTACAATAAAGATACAAATTTAAAAATTAAATTTAATAAAATAAGACCATTCAAATGATGAATAAGAACATACTATATATAAAGACCATGCTAACACTGTAATTAACCAGAAGGAAGTATAAAGAGAATTCAGATGGAGAAGGAAAAGAGTTACATTATAACTAGTAACAAGAATTATTAAGAGAAGTTTTCAACCATAATTAAAATAAATATATCAGACAAGTTAAGAGTTCAGAAAAATATATATATAATGAGTATAATAAGAATTAAGAAGATTTATTAAGATAGAAAATGTGAGATAATCTGAGAAACTACGAAGTGAAGAATCCAAAGATATTTTTATTAGTCGAAAATGAGACTACTTTTTATTTATTTATTTGATGACTGACTGAAGATAATTCCAGCAGCATTATGTTTTTTGAGCAGAGATGAATGTGCCTCTGGACTCAAATTGTAGAAGTGGAGTATGGCCAGCAGAGTTGTGTAGCCTACAGTGCCCCTCTGAACTGCCCCAGCCCACGTGATGGGGAATGTTAGGGAATTAATATCCCAAGGATGCAACACGAAGTTTATAAAGAAAGAAAATGTATAACAATAATAATAATATATCTCAGACGACACTAACTATCCAAGCATCCAAGAAGGATCAAAAGTCAGATAAGTGGCTATATATATAAAATTAAAAAAAAAAAAAAGTCGATATAGAAATGGAGAGGAAAATGAAATATAAAAAATAATGAAATTATCATAAGAAATTATTTCATCCATAAACAAGTCTGAAATAATTACTTCTGGAGGAGAGCAATCTGTAGCGTGACAGATAAACACATAATAATGAATGGCATTGATCATTAAAATAATATAATATAATAACATTAAATCCGAAGAAAGCATTAAAATAATATAAAGAATTAATTCAGAGCAACCGTGCAGAACAATCATGGATATTAAAAGTATAAGTTCGTATAAAAGAAATGTTACTAGTGATGAATCATCAAAACCAGTTTAATAACTCAAGGTAAAAAATATATAACCCAGGAAGGTAAGGAGTCGATAAGGAAGCAACCCAGAGTATTACTAAACCCACAACGAAGGTAAAGAATAAATAAAATAGAAACCCAGAACAAGGCAAGATCCACCATGAAAGGTGATGTATTTAAAGAAACCAGAAGAGTAGATGAAGAAGTAACCCCAAGAAACCCGATGACATCCAGAAGAAGATGAAGAACATACCATCCTAAGAAGCCAGAAGAAAAGAAGACATCATTGAAGAAACAAGAAGAAGACAGCATCCAGAAGAAGAAGGAATGCTCTTATAAAAAACACCCATATCCCCATATCCCAAAATAAATAAAAACCATAATAATAAAAGTATAACGAAGTATTCATGAAAAAACTCACATGTACAATAAAAATAAGAATAAAAGTGTATAGAGTAAGAGTTGCCAGTGGACCAAGGTGAAACAATAATATAATACCCAGGGAACAAATCTTCATTGTAACCCACAAACAGATATCTTGATGTTAATAAGACTAAACAACCATTTAGAAATAGCATCAAGAAGTGTAAAGTGAACCAGTGCTAGTTTGCGTATTATAAAAAATAAACCTTATGTTTCAACCTTGGCTTTCACAAACTGTGTAGATAATGAAAAATACAACTTTGAGTGACTTATTTGTACAGAGTGAATATAATACATGTAATAATATAGAGCTGTCAATCTGTTTGAAATGACATTTTATGTAAATGATGAGTGAAAACAGAAGCAGACACAGGATTAAAACACAAAGTGACAGGGTACAATTACCCTAAACCATATTAAAAACAGTTAAAAACTGATTAATTAAAAATAGTATAAGAAATAGCGAATAAGAATATAGAAATAAGGTTTTGTTTAGGTAGAATAAGAATTTAAAAAATGTATTAGTAATAAGAACATTTAAACAAGTTTAGAACCACTAACATCCTAATGGTAAATATATTTATTACTTGTATTGGTGTTAATGGTTGAATAAGATGTTAGCATGGGAAAAAACATTCTTTGTAAATAATATTTCTGTATTAGTATTAAGCGTTTATTATATATATATAAAAAAAAAATGTCTAATTAGTTTGAAGACGACCATTATTTAAAATTATTTCTTATCTGTTAATAGTATTGAAACAGATACTAATTGTTATTTTGTTAATAGAAAAATTGTTTAATTTATATTACTATGTTAAAAAGTCAGAGAGGGTATAATTCAATATATATTGTTTATATAAAAATTTGTATGAAAAAATTGTTAGGAATCTAGGCAAAATGATGAAAACTAAACATCATCAAAACTGAGAAACTAAGTACTTAAATACATTTAAACTGAAGGGATTTAGATAACATAAACAAGAAATAAAGCCATATAATTAGAAATATAACTTAGAAAGATTTTATAAAATTATAGCCAGGATTATAAATAAAAATGGAAATGACAGAACTCAAAAATTTGGAGAGGGGAGTCATATTTTCCAACATAATATTTTAAAACTTAACCAATTCATATAATTGCAAGAAACAGGGAATATAATCCTTTTATTACAATATGAGATTTAATAATCATAAATATAACTTGAAAATGGCAGAATTTGGATAATGACAGGAAGCTGATTTTGAAAATTTACAACATACAAAAAGAAGGTAAAATTACCAATTTTAGATAAAAAACTTAATAAAACGGCATTACTCGACATCAAAATACGCCGAATGAACTGAAGGATAAAATTAAGTAACAACTAGCTAATAAATTTGAATAATAACCAAAGTTTAAGCAGTTATATAATGTAACTTTAATACATGCACAGGATGCATTATAAAATTCGAACAATGTAAGGAATAATATTGCTTTGGCTAAGATTTTAGTCGAAAGTGAAGGAAGTGAAGAGTTAATTATTGAACGTTGTACGGGACACTTGACGAGCATATTAAAACGTGTTAACCTAGTTTCGAGTACCGTAATGGCGAGCAATTGTATGATACGAATTTGAAAATCGCGAGTGACGACAAAAAACATTTCACAACTTCGACACAGTGACCTAAACACTTACAAAAGACTAACATTGTATAGCACGAAACTACAGTTAAATAACATTTTAAACACCATAAAACAGTATCTAACATAACCACCAAAAGTGCCTGATCGACAAAAAGTGAACTGACTTATAATACACCACTTTTCAAAATACAACACCGAAACTTAACCAGAGACACTACACCAACATCAGAAGGAAGATTTGCAGACACCAGGACGTGAATTCGACGAGAAAACATTTTATTGGAACGCCAAAACTACAAAGGGACGATTGACCACTTCGACGGCAGCCATTACAGATTCGTCAACGATCAACGGAACACGGCCATCTAGTTTGTCGGCGACACGGTTCGCAACATATTTCTTTATTTTAATCTTTTCAATTGAATATATGTACTTTAGTATTAAGAATTATTCTTGTAACGTTATACTTTTTTAATCTTTGCCCGATTTCTCTGACTTTTCCAATAAATAGCTGTTAAAAGAACCCTATTGTATTTTATATAAAAACTTGTAACATTCGATACCCTGAGAATCGATTTTAAAATCGACAAGAGTCTTTATAAACAACTGTTAATAAAATAATTTATACTTTTCATCTTAAAACAGTTCTTTCTTTTCTAAACATAGCAATTTAAAATACATCTACTACAAGAATTTCACAACCAGAAGGAAGATAACCTCCAAAACTGAAAGTAAACAAAGATCGATTGTAATTGGAGACAATCCCATAAGTGGTTGGAGTTTCTTCAAAAATACAGAAAAGCTAATAAAATTTTTTAAACAAATGAGAAACGTTTCGGAACTTCACGAAACTCAATTAATTAATTGTTTCTAATTAATTAATCAATAAAAAAAAATTTTAATTAAAAAAAAATTTTTAAACAAACAATTTTATTTTTTCTTACACGAACACATATAAAGATATTTTGGAACACAACACCAATACTTAAACACCATAATCACGTTCTTTTACAAATTGGCTAGCCCAAACAGTGGGGCTTAAACTAAACTAAAAAGAAGTAAAAACAGAACAGATTTAAGAATTTGTAACCACAGCATTTAGGTCTTTTACAAATTGGCGCACAACTGAGGGGCTTTAATTAGCGATTGAAAGGCCACTACAATCTGCCCAATCACTAATTGGAGTTTGGCAGCAGCTATAAGGTCAGGAAAAGGGAATAACGACAAGCAAAATGGCTGAACTTACACAAGAAGAAAGGGATGAGATAATGGAAATGTGCCAACAACTGATGGGAGAAATCAAATCCATGAACAAGGAAATGAGGGAATGGAATGAGGAAATGAGAGAGGTCAGATTAAAAAGAGAAGAATTAAGAAAGGAGAAGACCGAAGAAATAAAAGATGATAGCAAACCAGAAACAGAAGAAATACCAAACGATGAAACAAAAGAACAAGTAGTGGTATTACCTGGAATTAAAACTAGCGGAAACAAGGAAAATATTAAACAAAGGAAAAGGAGAATGTATCCAAGAAATTTAATAAAAACGAAGGAAGAGTTGGAGATGATGAACCATGGTTTATTTGATGATGATAATATCCCTATTACCAACCATGAAGAAATCGTGAGTTCCAGAAATTATGGAAGTAGATTGAGGGTAATCTCAGAGATGGTGTACCAGCAGACAGTAGTCTACCACTGTGAAAGGACCAGAGGTAAACGGAATACCACATGTGGACCAGATCAGTTTCAGCGCAGGACTGGACAGTGTATTCCAGAAAGATGGAAATGTGACATCTTACCAGACTGTGATGACGGCACAGATGAATCACCAGAATGTATTCCATTAGCGTGCCATCTAGGACAGTTCCAGGATACAGTTACACTAAAATGTATTCCTTCAGGGTGGCTATGTGATGGTGAACCAGCTTGTGTGGCTTCAGATGAGCAAATAATTAATAACTCAGATGAAGATCCTCACATATATTTTTCAGGTAATACAACATATAAACCAGAGACGTATTGGTATATCAAACAATATGATAAAGGGAACCAGATAAACTTTGTGGCCAACAAAGAAATAACAGCAAGGAAAATTGAAACAAGCAACAGAGTAACCGCAGTGAAAATGAAATACCAGGCGGAAACTAGAGATGTCACAAGTACTGGGATAATTATGAAGACCATGATCATTCGGAAAATAAGGGCAACTGAGATGATGGACCCTGGTTAACACAAACATCACACACCATCAAGAAAAGGGACGGAGGTCATGATAACCGACTACGGCGAAAAACAATGGTGAAGGAGACGAAATAAATATCATTGAAAGGAAATGATACGAATAATAAACATAGAAACAAAACTGGGTTTAATGAAGGAAGAGTATTTAAGAAAATGAACATTACAAATGAAACTATGAGCAACTGAGCGACATAAAGAAGACCATCCTCCTGGGTATAAAAGAAAATAAAATAATAAGGAAAGAAAAAGAGAAGATCAACTTACAAAAGTATAAATAAAATGGGCCGGTATAGAGTACAAAATATACCCGTATGTTGTTGTAAAGGATAATCATAATAATACGTATGAACTGAGAGAAATAGTTTCCGGAAGAGTTAAAGGTGTGTACAATCAAGCATCTATGAAAAAGTACTATGAAGAATGAGTTTAGAATTTTGAATTTAACACAAAAAATTCAAAAATAGAAGTAAGAACATCTTACAACCAAATATTTATGAGAAAGAACTTTTTGGCAAAATAAAAGAAAGAATTTGGAATTTTATAAATACAAAAAATTCTAAAATAATTAAAGAACATCTTACTACCAAATATTTATGAGAAAAAACTTTATGGCAAAATAAAAGAAAGAATTTTGAATTTAACACTAAAAATTCAAAAACAAAAGTAAGACCAACTTACTATAACTAATTTTGTGAAAAAACTCTATGGTAATTAATTAAGAAGAATTTGAATTTAGAGAAATACCAACAAATTCAAAAGATAATTGTAAGATCACCTTACTAAACACAATTTTGAAGAGAAACCACTTGGAATAATTAAAAACGAAGAATTAGAATTTAGAATTATATACAAGAAAAATTAAAAATTAAGTAAGCACATCTTACTATAAACAATTTTGAAGGAAACAATTTTGGGAATAAATGAATTAAACAGAATTTGAATTTTGATAAAACGTCAAAATTTTAAAACAAAATAAGATCAACTTATTACAATGATTTATGAGAAATGTTATGGAATTAAATAAAAAGAAGAGTTTGAATTTTGCATAAAACTAACAAAGTTCTAAAAATAAATATGTTCCATTTATAATTAAATTTAGAAGAAAATAATATGATTAATTCAGAAAAAAGAATTAAATATAATCCAGAATAAATGTGAATATCTAGCATTTGAAGGAGTAGAGAAGAAAAACAAAAAAGAGTGTGATATACAAGAGAAGGCAATAAGTTGGAAACAAAGAGAAGACTCTGTTATAATAATAAAAATAAAAAAAATAAAAAAATCCAAAAAAGAAAAATTATAAAATAATAATGAGAACAACCTATGACTAATTACTTATGAAACGATAATGGAAACAGTTAATCAAGAAAAAGGAATACGATATTACTCAGTTCTGAAGAAACAAAGAAGAACAACTCATACCAAACATATGGAGAAGATGATTTTGAACAAATAATAATAATAAGACCTATATGAAATGCAATGAGAAGAAGTACCACATGAAATATAATAAAAATGAATTAATGTTAATGAATGCTAAGGTGGTTTAATAACTTTCTAAGAGAAAGGAAAGAACAAAATGTTTAAATAATATGATCAAAATAACAGCCTGAATATCTAAAATAAAGATACAAATTTAAAAATTAAATTTAATAAAATAAGACCATTCAAATAATGAATAAGAAAATACTATATATAAAGACCATGCTAACACTGTAATTAACCAGAAGGAAGTATAAAGAGAATTCAGATGGAGAAGGAAAAGAGTTACATTATAACTAGTAACAAGAATTATTAAGAGAAGTTTTCAACCATAATTAAAATAAATATATCAGACAAGTTAAGAGTTCAGAAAAATATATATATAATGAGTATAATAAGAATTAAGAAGATTTATTAAGATAGAAAATGTGAGATAATCTGAGAAACTACGAAGTGAAGAATCCAAAGATATTTTTATTAGTCGAAAATGAGACTACTTTTTATTTATTTATTTGATGACTGACTGAAGATAATTCCAGCAGCATTATGTTTTTTGAGCAGAGATGAATGTGCCTCTGGACTCAAATTGTAGAAGTGGAGTATGGCCAGCAGAGTTGTGTAGCCTACAGTGCCCCTCTGAACTGCCCCAGCCCACGTGATGGGGAATGTTAGGGAATTAATATCCCAAGGATGCAACACGAAGTTTATAAAGAAAGAAAATGTATAACAATAATAATAATATATCTCAGACGACACTAACTATCCAAGCATCCAAGAAGGATCAAAAGTCAGATAAGTGGCTATATATATAAAATTAAAAAAAAAAAAAAGTCGATATAGAAATGGAGAGGAAAATGAAATATAAAAAATAATGAAATTATCATAAGAAATTATTTCATCCATAAACAAGTCTGAAATAATTACTTCTGGAGGAGAGCAATCTGTAGCGTGACAGATAAACACATAATAATGAATGGCATTGATCATTAAAATAATATAATATAATAACATTAAATCCGAAGAAAGCATTAAAATAATATAAAGAATTAATTCAGAGCAACCGTGCAGAACAATCATGGATATTAAAAGTATAAGTTCGTATAAAAGAAATGTTACTAGTGATGAATCATCAAAACCAGTTTAATAACTCAAGGTAAAAAATATATAACCCAGGAAGGTAAGGAGTCGATAAGGAAGCAACCCAGAGTATTACTAAACCCACAACGAAGGTAAAGAATAAATAAAATAGAAACCCAGAACAAGGCAAGATCCACCATGAAAGGTGATGTATTTAAAGAAACCAGAAGAGTAGATGAAGAAGTAACCCCAAGAAACCCGATGACATCCAGAAGAAGATGAAGAACATACCATCCTAAGAAGCCAGAAGAAAAGAAGACATCATTGAAGAAACAAGAAGAAGACAGCATCCAGAAGAAGAAGGAATGCTCTTATAAAAAACACCCATATCCCCATATCCCAAAATAAATAAAAACCATAATAATAAAAGTATAACGAAGTATTCATGAAAAAACTCACATGTACAATAAAAATAAGAATAAAAGTGTATAGAGTAAGAGTTGCCAGTGGACCAAGGTGAAACAATAATATAATACCCAGGGAACAAATCTTCATTGTAACCCACAAACAGATATCTTGATGTTAATAAGACTAAACAACCATTTAGAAATAGCATCAAGAAGTGTAAAGTGAACCAGTGCTAGTTTGTGTATTATAAAAAATAAACCTTATGTTTCAACCTTGGCTTTCACAAACTGTGTAGATAATGAAAAATACAACTTTGAGTGACTTATTTGTACAGAGTGAATATAATACATGTAATAATATAGAGCTGTCAATCTGTTTGAAATGACATTTTATGTAAATGATGAGTGAAAACAGAAGCAGACACAGGATTAAAACACAAAGTGACAGGGTACAATTACCCTAAACCATATTAAAAACAGTTAAAAACTGATTAATTAAAAATAGTATAAGAAATAGCGAATAAGAATATAGAAATAAGGTTTTGTTTAGGTAGAATAAGAATTTAAAAAATGTATTAGTAATAAGAACATTTAAACAAGTTTAGAACCACTAACATCCTAATGGTAAATATATTTATTACTTGTATTGGTGTTATGGTGTTAATGGTTGAATAAGATGTTAGCATGGGAAAAAACATTCTTTGTAAATAATATTTCTGTATTAGTATTAAGCGTTGATTATATATGTATAAAAAAAAAATGTCTAATTAGTTTGAAGACGACCATTATTTAAAATTATTTCTTATCTGTTAATAGTATTGAAACAGATACTAATTGTTATTTTGTTAATAGAAAAAATGTTTAATTTATATTACTATGTTAAAAAGTCAGAGAGGGTATAATTCAATATATATTGTTTATATAAAAATTTGTATGAAAAAATTGTTAGGAATCTAGGCAAAATGATGAAAACTAAACATCATCAAAACTGAGAAACTAAGTACTTAAATACATTTAAACTGAAGGGATTTAGATAACATAAACAAGAAATAAAGCCATATAATTAGAAATATAACTTAGAAAGATTTTATAAAATTATAGCCAGGATTATAAATAAAAATGGAAATGACAGAACTCAAAAATTTGGAGAGGGGAGTCATATTTTCCAACATAATATTTTAAAACTTAACCAATTCATATAATTGCAAGAAACAGGGAATATAATCCTTTTATTACAATATGAGATTTAATAATCATAAATATAACTTGAAAATGGCAGAATTTGGATAATGACAGGAAGCTGATTTTGAAAATTTACAAGATACAAAAAGAAGGTAAAATTACCAATTTTAGATAAAAAACTTAATAAAACGGCATTACTCGACATCAAAATACGCCGAATGAACTGAAGGATAAAATTAAGTAACAACTAGCTAATAAATTTGAATAATAACCAAAGTTTAAGCAGTTATATAATGTAACTTTAATACATGCACAGGATGCATTATAAAATTCGAACAATGTAAGGAATAATATTGCTTTGGCTAAGATTTTAGTCGAAAGTGAAGGAAGTGAAGAGTTAATTATTGAACGTTGTACGGGACACTTGACGAGCATATTAAAACGTGTTAACCTAGTTTCGAGTACCGTAATGGCGAGCAATTGTATGATACGAATTTGAAAATCGCGAGTGACGACAAAAAACATTTCACAACTTCGACACAGTGACCTAAACACTTACAAAAGACTAACATTGTATAGCACGAAACTACAGTTAAATAACATTTTAAACACCATAAAACAGTATCTAACATAACCACCAAAAGTGCCTGATCGACAAAAAGTGAACTGACTTATAATACACCACTTTTCAAAATACAACACCGAAACTTAACCAGAGACACTACACCAACATCAGAAGGAAGATTTGCAGACACCAGGACGTGAATTCGACGAGAAAACATTTTATTGGAACGCCAAAACTACAAAGGGACGATTGACCACTTCGACGGCAGCCATTACAGATTCGTCAACGATCAACGGAACACGGCCATCTAGTTTGTCGGCGACACGGTTCGCAACATATTTCTTTATTTTAATCTTTTCAATTGAATATATGTACTTTAGTATTAAGAATTATTCTTGTAACGTTATACTTTTTTAATCTTTGCCCGATTTCTCTGACTTTTCCAATAAATAGCTGTTAAAAGAACCCTATTGTATTTTATATAAAAACTTGTAACATTCGATACCCTGAGAATCGATTTTAAAATCGACAAGAGTCTTTATAAACAACTGTTAATAAAATAATTTATACTTTTCATCTTAAAACAGTTCTTTCTTTTCTAAACATAGCAATTTAAAATACATCTACTACAAGAATTTCACAACCAGAAGGAAGATAACCTCCAAAACCGAAAGTAAACAAAGATCGATTGTAATTGGAGACAATCCCATAAGTGGTTGGAGTTTCTTCAAAAATACAGAAAAGCTAATAAAATTTTTTAAACAAGTGAGAAACGTTTCGGAACTTCACGAAACTCAATTAATTAATTGTTTCTAATTAATTAATCAATAAAAAAAATTTTTAATTAGAAACAATTTTTTAAACAAACAATTTTATTTTTTCTTACACGAACACATATCAAGATATTTGGAACACAACACCAATACTTAAACACCATAATCACGTTCTTTTACAAATTGGCTAGCCCAAACAGTGGGGCTTAAACTAAACTAAAAAGAAGTAAGAACAGAACAGATTTAAGAATTTGTAACCACAGCATTTAGGTCTTTTACAAATTGGCGCACAACTGAGGGGCTTTAATTAGCGATTGAAAGGCCACTACAATCTGCCCAATCACTAATTGGAGTTTGGCAGCAGCTATAAGGTCAGGAAAAGGGAATAACGACAAGCAAAATGGCTGAACTTACACAAGAAGAAAGGGATGAGATAATGGAAATGTGCCAATAACTGATGGGAGAAATCAAATCCATGAACAAGGAAATGAGGGAATGGAATGAGGAAATGAGAGAGGACAGATTAAAAAGAGAAGAATTAAGAAAGGAGAAGACCGAAGAAATAAAAGATGATAGCAAACCAGAAACAGAAGAAATACCAAACGATGAAACAAAAGAACAAGTAGTGGTATTACCTGGAATTAAAACTAGCGGAAACAAGGAAAATATTAAACAAAGGAAAAGGAGAATGTATCCAAGAAATTTAATAAAAACGAAGGAAGAGTTGGAGATGATGAACCATGGTTTATTTGATGATGATAATATCCCTATTACCAACCATGAAGAAATCGTGAGTTCCAGAAATTATGGAAGTAGATTGAGGGTAATCTCAGAGATGGTGTACCAGCAGACAGTAGTCTACCACTGTGAAAGGACCAGAGGTAAACGGAATACCACATGTGGACCAGATCAGTTTCAGCGCAGGACTGGACAGTGTATTCCAGAAAGATGGAAATGTGACATCTTACCAGACTGTGATGACGGCACAGATGAATCACCAGAATGTATTCCATTAGCGTGCCATCTAGGACAGTTCCAGGATACAGTTACACTAAAATGTATTCCTTCAGGGTGGATATGTGATGGTGAACCAGCTTGTGTGGCTTCAGATGAGCAAATAATTAATAACTCAGATGAAGATCCTCACATATATTTTTCAGGTAATACAACATATAAACCAGAGACGTATTGGTATATCAAACAATATGATAAAGGGAACCAGATAAACTTTGTGGCCAACAAAGAAATAACAGCAAGGAAAATTGAAACAAGCAACAGAGTAACCGCAGTGAAAATGAAATACCAGGCGGAAACTAGAGATGTCACAAGTACTGGGATAATTATGAAGACCATGATCATTCGGAAAATAAGGGCAACTGAGATGATGGACCCTGGTTAACACAAACATCACACACCATCAAGAAAAGGGACGGAGGTCATGATAACCGACTACGGCGAAAAACAATGGTGAAGGTGACGAAATAAATATCATTGAAAGGAAATGATACGAATAATAAACATAGAAACAAAACTGGGTTTAATGAAGGAAGAGTATTTAAGAAAATGAACATTACAAATGAAACTATGAGCAACTGAGCGACATAAAGAAGACCATCCTCCTGGGTATAAAAGAAAATAAAATAATAAGGAAAGAAAAAGAGAAGATCAACTTACAAAAGTATAAATAAAATGGGCCAGTATAGAGTACAAAATATACCCATATGTTGTTGTAAAGGATAATCATAATAATACGTATGAACTGAGAGAAATAGTTTCTGGAAGAGTTAAAGGTGTGTACAATCAAGCATCTATGAAAAAGTACTATGAAGAATGAGTTTAGAATTTTGAATTTAACACAAAAAATTCAAAAATAGAAGTAAGAACATCGTACAACCAAATATTTATGAGAAAGAACTTTTTGGCAAAATAAAAGAAAGAATTTGGAATTTTATAAATACAAAAAATTCTAAAATAATTATAAGAACATCTTACTACCAAATATTTATGAGAAAAAACTTTATGGCAAAATAAAAGAAAGAATTTTGAATTTAACACTAAAAATTCAAAAACAAAAGTAAGACCAACTTACTATAACTAATTTTGTGAAAAAACTCTATGGTAATTAATTAAGAAGAATTTGAATTTAGAGAAATACCAACAAATTCAAAAGATAATTGTAAGATCACCTTACTAAACACAATTTTGAAGAGAAACCATTTGGAATAATTAAAAAGGAAGAATTAGAATTTAGAATTATATACAACAAAAAATTAAAAATTAAGTAAGCACATCTTACTATAAACAATTTTGAAGGAAACAATTTTGGGAATAAATGAATTAAACAGAATTTGAATTTTGATAAAACGTCAAAACTTTAAAACAAAATAAGATCAACTTATTACAATGATTTATGAGAAATGTTATGGAATTAAATAAAAAGAAGAGTTTGAATTTTGCATAAAACTAACAAAGTTCTAAAAATAAATATGTTCCATTTATAATTAAATTTAGAAGAAAATAATATGATTAATTCAGAAAAAAGAATTAAATATAATCCAGAATAAATGTGAATATCTAGCATTTGAAGGAGTAGAGAAGAAAAACAAAAAAGAGTGTGATATACAAGAGAAGGCAATAAGTTGGAAACAAAGAGAAGACTCTGTTATAATAATAAAAATAAAAAAAATAAAAAAATCCAAAAAAGAAAAATTATAAAATAATAATGAGAACAACCTATGACTAATTACTTATGAAACGATAATGGAAACAGTTAATCAAGAAAAAGGAATACGATATTACTCAGTTCTGAAGAAACAAAGAAGAACAACTCATACCAAACATATGGAGAAGATGATTTTGAACAAATAATAATAATAAGACCTATATGAAATGCAATGAGAAGAAGTACCACATGAAATATAATAAAAATGAATTAATGTTAATGAATGCTAAGGTGGTTTAATAACTTTCTAAGAGAAAGGAAAGAACAAAATGTTTAAATAATATGATCAAAATAACAGCCTGAATATCTACAATAAAGATACAAATTTAAAAATTAAATTTAATAAAATAAGACCATTCAAATGATGAATAAGAACATACTATATATAAAGACCATGCTAACACTGTAATTAACCAGAAGGAAGTATAAAGAGAATTCAGATGGAGAAGGAAAAGAGTTACATTATAACTAGTAACAAGAATTATTAAGAGAAGTTTTCAACCATAATTAAAATAAATATATCAGACAAGTTAAGAGTTCAGAAAAATATATATATAATGAGTATAATAAGAATTAAGAAGATTTATTAAGATAGAAAATGTGAGATAATCTGAGAAACTACGAAGTGAAGAATCCAAAGATATTTTTATTAGTCGAAAATGAGACTACTTTTTATTTATTTATTTGATGACTGACTGAAGATAATTCCAGCAGCATTATGTTTTTTGAGCAGAGATGAATGTGCCTCTGGACTCAAATTGTAGAAGTGGAGTATGGCCAGCAGAGTTGTGTAGCCTACAGTGCCCCTCTGAACTGCCCCAGCCCACGTGATGGGGAATGTTAGGGAATTAATATCCCAAGGATGCAACACGAAGTTTATAAAGAAAGAAAATGTATAACAATAATAATAATATATCTCAGACGACACTAACTATCCAAGCATCCAAGAAGGATCAAAAGTCAGATAAGTGGCTATATATATAAAATTAAAAAAAAAAAAAAGTCGATATAGAAATGGAGAGGAAAATGAAATATAAAAAATAATGAAATTATCATAAGAAATTATTTCATCCATAAACAAGTCTGAAATAATTACTTCTGGAGGAGAGCAATCTGTAGCGTGACAGATAAACACATAATAATGAATGGCATTGATCATTAAAATAATATAATATAATAACATTAAATCCGAAGAAAGCATTAAAATAATATAAAGAATTAATTCAGAGCAACCGTGCAGAACAATCATGGATATTAAAAGTATAAGTTCGTATAAAAGAAATGTTACTAGTGATGAATCATCAAAACCAGTTTAATAACTCAAGGTAAAAAATATATAACCCAGGAAGGTAAGGAGTCGATAAGGAAGCAACCCAGAGTATTACTAAACCCACAACGAAGGTAAAGAATAAATAAAATAGAAACCCAGAACAAGGCAAGATCCACCATGAAAGGTGATGTATTTAAAGAAACCAGAAGAGTAGATGAAGAAGTAACCCCAAGAAACCCGATGACATCCAGAAGAAGATGAAGAACATACCATCCTAAGAAGCCAGAAGAAAAGAAGACATCATTGAAGAAACAAGAAGAAGACAGCATCCAGAAGAAGAAGGAATGCTCTTATAAAAAACACCCATATCCCCATATCCCAAAATAAATAAAAACCATAATAATAAAAGTATAACGAAGTATTCATGAAAAAACTCACATGTACAATAAAAATAAGAATAAAAGTGTATAGAGTAAGAGTTGCCAGTGGACCAAGGTGAAACAATAATATAATACCCAGGGAACAAATCTTCATTGTAACCCACAAACAGATATCTTGATGTTAATAAGACTAAACAACCATTTAGAAATAGCATCAAGAAGTGTAAAGTGAACCAGTGCTAGTTTGCGTATTATAAAAAATAAACCTTATGTTTCAACCTTGGCTTTCACAAACTGTGTAGATAATGAAAAATACAACTTTGAGTGACTTATTTGTACAGAGTGAATATAATACATGTAATAATATAGAGCTGTCAATCTGTTTGAAATGACATTTTATGTAAATGATGAGTGAAAACAGAAGCAGACACAGGATTAAAACACAAAGTGACAGGGTACAATTACCCTAAACCATATTAAAAACAGTTAAAAACTGATTAATTAAAAATAGTATAAGAAATAGCGAATAAGAATATAGAAATAAGGTTTTGTTTAGGTAGAATAAGAATTTAAAAAATGTATTAGTAATAAGAACATTTAAACAAGTTTAGAACCACTAACATCCTAATGGTAAATATATTTATTACTTGTATTGGTGTTAATGGTTGAATAAGATGTTAGCATGGGAAAAAACATTCTTTGTAAATAATATTTCTGTATTAGTATTAAGCGTTTATTATATATATATAAAAAAAAAATGTCTAATTAGTTTGAAGACGACCATTATTTAAAATTATTTCTTATCTGTTAATAGTATTGAAACAGATACTAATTGTTATTTTGTTAATAGAAAAATTGTTTAATTTATATTACTATGTTAAAAAGTCAGAGAGGGTATAATTCAATATATATTGTTTATATAAAAATTTGTATGAAAAAATTGTTAGGAATCTAGGCAAAATGATGAAAACTAAACATCATCAAAACTGAGAAACTAAGTACTTAAATACATTTAAACTGAAGGGATTTAGATAACATAAACAAGAAATAAAGCCATATAATTAGAAATATAACTTAGAAAGATTTTATAAAATTATAGCCAGGATTATAAATAAAAATGGAAATGACAGAACTCAAAAATTTGGAGAGGGGAGTCATATTTTCCAACATAATATTTTAAAACTTAACCAATTCATATAATTGCAAGAAACAGGGAATATAATCCTTTTATTACAATATGAGATTTAATAATCATAAATATAACTTGAAAATGGCAGAATTTGGATAATGACAGGAAGCTGATTTTGAAAATTTACAACATACAAAAAGAAGGTAAAATTACCAATTTTAGATAAAAAACTTAATAAAACGGCATTACTCGACATCAAAATACGCCGAATGAACTGAAGGATAAAATTAAGTAACAACTAGCTAATAAATTTGAATAATAACCAAAGTTTAAGCAGTTATATAATGTAACTTTAATACATGCACAGGATGCATTATAAAATTCGAACAATGTAAGGAATAATATTGCTTTGGCTAAGATTTTAGTCGAAAGTGAAGGAAGTGAAGAGTTAATTATTGAACGTTGTACGGGACACTTGACGAGCATATTAAAACGTGTTAACCTAGTTTCGAGTACCGTAATGGCGAGCAATTGTATGATACGAATTTGAAAATCGCGAGTGACGACAAAAAACATTTCACAACTTCGACACAGTGACCTAAACACTTACAAAAGACTAACATTGTATAGCACGAAACTACAGTTAAATAACATTTTAAACACCATAAAACAGTATCTAACATAACCACCAAAAGTGCCTGATCGACAAAAAGTGAACTGACTTATAATACACCACTTTTCAAAATACAACACCGAAACTTAACCAGAGACACTACACCAACATCAGAAGGAAGATTTGCAGACACCAGGACGTGAATTCGACGAGAAAACATTTTATTGGAACGCCAAAACTACAAAGGGACGATTGACCACTTCGACGGCAGCCATTACAGATTCGTCAACGATCAACGGAACACGGCCATCTAGTTTGTCGGCGACACGGTTCGCAACATATTTCTTTATTTTAATCTTTTCAATTGAATATATGTACTTTAGTATTAAGAATTATTCTTGTAACGTTATACTTTTTTAATCTTTGCCCGATTTCTCTGACTTTTCCAATAAATAGCTGTTAAAAGAACCCTATTGTATTTTATATAAAAACTTGTAACATTCGATACCCTGAGAATCGATTTTAAAATCGACAAGAGTCTTTATAAACAACTGTTAATAAAATAATTTATACTTTTCATCTTAAAACAGTTCTTTCTTTTCTAAACATAGCAATTTAAAATACATCTACTACAAGAATTTCACAACCAGAAGGAAGATAACCTCCAAAACTGAAAGTAAACAAAGATCGATTGTAATTGGAGACAATCCCATAAGTGGTTGGAGTTTCTTCAAAAATACAGAAAAGCTAATAAAATTTTTTAAACAAATGAGAAACGTTTCGGAACTTCACGAAACTCAATTAATTAATTGTTTCTAATTAATTAATCAATAAAAAAAAATTTTAATTAAAAAAAAATTTTTAAACAAACAATTTTATTTTTTCTTACACGAACACATATAAAGATATTTTGGAACACAACACCAATACTTAAACACCATAATCACGTTCTTTTACAAATTGGCTAGCCCAAACAGTGGGGCTTAAACTAAACTAAAAAGAAGTAAAAACAGAACAGATTTAAGAATTTGTAACCACAGCATTTAGGTCTTTTACAAATTGGCGCACAACTGAGGGGCTTTAATTAGCGATTGAAAGGCCACTACAATCTGCCCAATCACTAATTGGAGTTTGGCAGCAGCTATAAGGTCAGGAAAAGGGAATAACGACAAGCAAAATGGCTGAACTTACACAAGAAGAAAGGGATGAGATAATGGAAATGTGCCAACAACTGATGGGAGAAATCAAATCCATGAACAAGGAAATGAGGGAATGGAATGAGGAAATGAGAGAGGTCAGATTAAAAAGAGAAGAATTAAGAAAGGAGAAGACCGAAGAAATAAAAGATGATAGCAAACCAGAAACAGAAGAAATACCAAACGATGAAACAAAAGAACAAGTAGTGGTATTACCTGGAATTAAAACTAGCGGAAACAAGGAAAATATTAAACAAAGGAAAAGGAGAATGTATCCAAGAAATTTAATAAAAACGAAGGAAGAGTTGGAGATGATGAACCATGGTTTATTTGATGATGATAATATCCCTATTACCAACCATGAAGAAATCGTGAGTTCCAGAAATTATGGAAGTAGATTGAGGGTAATCTCAGAGATGGTGTACCAGCAGACAGTAGTCTACCACTGTGAAAGGACCAGAGGTAAACGGAATACCACATGTGGACCAGATCAGTTTCAGCGCAGGACTGGACAGTGTATTCCAGAAAGATGGAAATGTGACATCTTACCAGACTGTGATGACGGCACAGATGAATCACCAGAATGTATTCCATTAGCGTGCCATCTAGGACAGTTCCAGGATACAGTTACACTAAAATGTATTCCTTCAGGGTGGCTATGTGATGGTGAACCAGCTTGTGTGGCTTCAGATGAGCAAATAATTAATAACTCAGATGAAGATCCTCACATATATTTTTCAGGTAATACAACATATAAACCAGAGACGTATTGGTATATCAAACAATATGATAAAGGGAACCAGATAAACTTTGTGGCCAACAAAGAAATAACAGCAAGGAAAATTGAAACAAGCAACAGAGTAACCGCAGTGAAAATGAAATACCAGGCGGAAACTAGAGATGTCACAAGTACTGGGATAATTATGAAGACCATGATCATTCGGAAAATAAGGGCAACTGAGATGATGGACCCTGGTTAACACAAACATCACACACCATCAAGAAAAGGGACGGAGGTCATGATAACCGACTACGGCGAAAAACAATGGTGAAGGAGACGAAATAAATATCATTGAAAGGAAATGATACGAATAATAAACATAGAAACAAAACTGGGTTTAATGAAGGAAGAGTATTTAAGAAAATGAACATTACAAATGAAACTATGAGCAACTGAGCGACATAAAGAAGACCATCCTCCTGGGTATAAAAGAAAATAAAATAATAAGGAAAGAAAAAGAGAAGATCAACTTACAAAAGTATAAATAAAATGGGCCGGTATAGAGTACAAAATATACCCGTATGTTGTTGTAAAGGATAATCATAATAATACGTATGAACTGAGAGAAATAGTTTCCGGAAGAGTTAAAGGTGTGTACAATCAAGCATCTATGAAAAAGTACTATGAAGAATGAGTTTAGAATTTTGAATTTAACACAAAAAATTCAAAAATAGAAGTAAGAACATCTTACAACCAAATATTTATGAGAAAGAACTTTTTGGCAAAATAAAAGAAAGAATTTGGAATTTTATAAATACAAAAAATTCTAAAATAATTAAAGAACATCTTACTACCAAATATTTATGAGAAAAAACTTTATGGCAAAATAAAAGAAAGAATTTTGAATTTAACACTAAAAATTCAAAAACAAAAGTAAGACCAACTTACTATAACTAATTTTGTGAAAAAACTCTATGGTAATTAATTAAGAAGAATTTGAATTTAGAGAAATACCAACAAATTCAAAAGATAATTGTAAGATCACCTTACTAAACACAATTTTGAAGAGAAACCACTTGGAATAATTAAAAACGAAGAATTAGAATTTAGAATTATATACAAGAAAAATTAAAAATTAAGTAAGCACATCTTACTATAAACAATTTTGAAGGAAACAATTTTGGGAATAAATGAATTAAACAGAATTTGAATTTTGATAAAACGTCAAAATTTTAAAACAAAATAAGATCAACTTATTACAATGATTTATGAGAAATGTTATGGAATTAAATAAAAAGAAGAGTTTGAATTTTGCATAAAACTAACAAAGTTCTAAAAATAAATATGTTCCATTTATAATTAAATTTAGAAGAAAATAATATGATTAATTCAGAAAAAAGAATTAAATATAATCCAGAATAAATGTGAATATCTAGCATTTGAAGGAGTAGAGAAGAAAAACAAAAAAGAGTGTGATATACAAGAGAAGGCAATAAGTTGGAAACAAAGAGAAGACTCTGTTATAATAATAAAAATAAAAAAAATAAAAAAATCCAAAAAAGAAAAATTATAAAATAATAATGAGAACAACCTATGACTAATTACTTATGAAACGATAATGGAAACAGTTAATCAAGAAAAAGGAATACGATATTACTCAGTTCTGAAGAAACAAAGAAGAACAACTCATACCAAACATATGGAGAAGATGATTTTGAACAAATAATAATAATAAGACCTATATGAAATGCAATGAGAAGAAGTACCACATGAAATATAATAAAAATGAATTAATGTTAATGAATGCTAAGGTGGTTTAATAACTTTCTAAGAGAAAGGAAAGAACAAAATGTTTAAATAATATGATCAAAATAACAGCCTGAATATCTAAAATAAAGATACAAATTTAAAAATTAAATTTAATAAAATAAGACCATTCAAATAATGAATAAGAAAATACTATATATAAAGACCATGCTAACACTGTAATTAACCAGAAGGAAGTATAAAGAGAATTCAGATGGAGAAGGAAAAGAGTTACATTATAACTAGTAACAAGAATTATTAAGAGAAGTTTTCAACCATAATTAAAATAAATATATCAGACAAGTTAAGAGTTCAGAAAAATATATATATAATGAGTATAATAAGAATTAAGAAGATTTATTAAGATAGAAAATGTGAGATAATCTGAGAAACTACGAAGTGAAGAATCCAAAGATATTTTTATTAGTCGAAAATGAGACTACTTTTTATTTATTTATTTGATGACTGACTGAAGATAATTCCAGCAGCATTATGTTTTTTGAGCAGAGATGAATGTGCCTCTGGACTCAAATTGTAGAAGTGGAGTATGGCCAGCAGAGTTGTGTAGCCTACAGTGCCCCTCTGAACTGCCCCAGCCCACGTGATGGGGAATGTTAGGGAATTAATATCCCAAGGATGCAACACGAAGTTTATAAAGAAAGAAAATGTATAACAATAATAATAATATATCTCAGACGACACTAACTATCCAAGCATCCAAGAAGGATCAAAAGTCAGATAAGTGGCTATATATATAAAATTAAAAAAAAAAAAAAGTCGATATAGAAATGGAGAGGAAAATGAAATATAAAAAATAATGAAATTATCATAAGAAATTATTTCATCCATAAACAAGTCTGAAATAATTACTTCTGGAGGAGAGCAATCTGTAGCGTGACAGATAAACACATAATAATGAATGGCATTGATCATTAAAATAATATAATATAATAACATTAAATCCGAAGAAAGCATTAAAATAATATAAAGAATTAATTCAGAGCAACCGTGCAGAACAATCATGGATATTAAAAGTATAAGTTCGTATAAAAGAAATGTTACTAGTGATGAATCATCAAAACCAGTTTAATAACTCAAGGTAAAAAATATATAACCCAGGAAGGTAAGGAGTCGATAAGGAAGCAACCCAGAGTATTACTAAACCCACAACGAAGGTAAAGAATAAATAAAATAGAAACCCAGAACAAGGCAAGATCCACCATGAAAGGTGATGTATTTAAAGAAACCAGAAGAGTAGATGAAGAAGTAACCCCAAGAAACCCGATGACATCCAGAAGAAGATGAAGAACATACCATCCTAAGAAGCCAGAAGAAAAGAAGACATCATTGAAGAAACAAGAAGAAGACAGCATCCAGAAGAAGAAGGAATGCTCTTATAAAAAACACCCATATCCCCATATCCCAAAATAAATAAAAACCATAATAATAAAAGTATAACGAAGTATTCATGAAAAAACTCACATGTACAATAAAAATAAGAATAAAAGTGTATAGAGTAAGAGTTGCCAGTGGACCAAGGTGAAACAATAATATAATACCCAGGGAACAAATCTTCATTGTAACCCACAAACAGATATCTTGATGTTAATAAGACTAAACAACCATTTAGAAATAGCATCAAGAAGTGTAAAGTGAACCAGTGCTAGTTTGTGTATTATAAAAAATAAACCTTATGTTTCAACCTTGGCTTTCACAAACTGTGTAGATAATGAAAAATACAACTTTGAGTGACTTATTTGTACAGAGTGAATATAATACATGTAATAATATAGAGCTGTCAATCTGTTTGAAATGACATTTTATGTAAATGATGAGTGAAAACAGAAGCAGACACAGGATTAAAACACAAAGTGACAGGGTACAATTACCCTAAACCATATTAAAAACAGTTAAAAACTGATTAATTAAAAATAGTATAAGAAATAGCGAATAAGAATATAGAAATAAGGTTTTGTTTAGGTAGAATAAGAATTTAAAAAATGTATTAGTAATAAGAACATTTAAACAAGTTTAGAACCACTAACATCCTAATGGTAAATATATTTATTACTTGTATTGGTGTTAATGGTTGAATAAGATGTTAGCATGGGAAAAAACATTCTTTGTAAATAATATTTCTGTATTAGTATTAAGCGTTTATTATATATATATAAAAAAAAAATGTCTAATTAGTTTGAAGACGACCATTATTTAAAATTATTTCTTATCTGTTAATAGTATTGAAACAGATACTAATTGTTATTTTGTTAATAGAAAAATTGTTTAATTTATATTACTATGTTAAAAAGTCAGAGAGGGTATAATTCAATATATATTGTTTATATAAAAATTTGTATGAAAAAATTGTTAGGAATCTAGGCAAAATGATGAAAACTAAACATCATCAAAACTGAGAAACTAAGTACTTAAATACATTTAAACTGAAGGGATTTAGATAACATAAACAAGAAATAAAGCCATATAATTAGAAATATAACTTAGAAAGATTTTATAAAATTATAGCCAGGATTATAAATAAAAATGGAAATGACAGAACTCAAAAATTTGGAGAGGGGAGTCATATTTTCCAACATAATATTTTAAAACTTAACCAATTCATATAATTGCAAGAAACAGGGAATATAATCCTTTTATTACAATATGAGATTTAATAATCATAAATATAACTTGAAAATGGCAGAATTTGGATAATGACAGGAAGCTGATTTTGAAAATTTACAACATACAAAAAGAAGGTAAAATTACCAATTTTAGATAAAAAACTTAATAAAACGGCATTACTCGACATCAAAATACGCCGAATGAACTGAAGGATAAAATTAAGTAACAACTAGCTAATAAATTTGAATAATAACCAAAGTTTAAGCAGTTATATAATGTAACTTTAATACATGCACAGGATGCATTATAAAATTCGAACAATGTAAGGAATAATATTGCTTTGGCTAAGATTTTAGTCGAAAGTGAAGGAAGTGAAGAGTTAATTATTGAACGTTGTACGGGACACTTGACGAGCATATTAAAACGTGTTAACCTAGTTTCGAGTACCGTAATGGCGAGCAATTGTATGATACGAATTTGAAAATCGCGAGTGACGACAAAAAACATTTCACAACTTCGACACAGTGACCTAAACACTTACAAAAGACTAACATTGTATAGCACGAAACTACAGTTAAATAACATTTTAAACACCATAAAACAGTATCTAATATAACCACCAAAAGTGCCTGATCGACAAAAAGTGAACTGACTTATAATACACCACTTTTCAAAATACAACACCGAAACTTAACCAGAGACACTACACCAACATCAGAAGGAAGATTTGCAGACACCAGGACGTGAATTCGACGAGAAAACATTTTATTGGAACGCCAAAACTACAAAGGGACGATTGACCACTTCGACGGCAGCCATTACAGATTCGTCAACGATCAACGGAACACGGCCATCTAGTTTGTCGGCGACACGGTTCGCAACATATTTCTTTATTTTAATCTTTTCAATTGAATATATGTACTTTAGTATTAAGAATTATTCTTGTAACGTTATACTTTTTTAATCTTTGCCCGATTTCTCTGACTTTTCCAATAAATAGCTGTTAAAAGAACCCTATTGTATTTTATATAAAAACTTGTAACATTCGATACCCTGAGAATCGATTTTAAAATCGACAAGAGTCTTTATAAACAACTGTTAATAAAATAATTTATACTTTTCATCTTAAAACAGTTCTTTCTTTTCTAAACATAGCAATTTAAAATACATCTACTACAAGAATTTCACAACCAGAAGGAAGATAACCTCCAAAACTGAAAGTAAACAAAGATCGATTGTAATTGGAGACAATCCCATAAGTGGTTGGAGTTTCTTCAAAAATACAGAAAAGCTAATAAAATTTTTTAAACAAATGAGAAACGTTTCGGAACTTCACGAAACTCAATTAATTAATTGTTTCTAATTAATTAATCAATAAAAAAAAATTTTAATTAAAAAAAATTTTTTAAACAAACAATTTTATTTTTTCTTACACGAACACATATAAAGATATTTTGGAACACAACACCAATACTTAAACACCATAATCACGTTCTTTTACAAATTGGCTAGCCCAAACAGTGGGGCTTAAACTAAACTAAAAAGAAGTAAAAACAGAACAGATTTAAGAATTTGTAACCACAGCATTTAGGTCTTTTACAAATTGGCGCACAACTGAGGGGCTTTAATTAGCGATTGAAAGGCCACTACAATCTGCCCAATCACTAATTGGAGTTTGGCAGCAGCTATAAGGTCAGGAAAAGGGAATAACGACAAGCAAAATGGCTGAACTTACACAAGAAGAAAGGGATGAGATAATGGAAATGTGCCAACAACTGATGGGAGAAATCAAATCCATGAACAAGGAAATGAGGGAATGGAATGAGGAAATGAGAGAGGTCAGATTAAAAAGAGAAGAATTAAGAAAGGAGAAGACCGAAGAAATAAAAGATGATAGCAAACCAGAAACAGAAGAAATACCAAACGATGAAACAAAAGAACAAGTAGTGGTATTACCTGGAATTAAAACTAGCGGAAACAAGGAAAATATTAAACAAAGGAAAAGGAGAATGTATCCAAGAAATTTAATAAAAACGAAGGAAGAGTTGGAGATGATGAACCATGGTTTATTTGATGATGATAATATCCCTATTACCAACCATGAAGAAATCGTGAGTTCCAGAAATTATGGAAGTAGATTGAGGGTAATCTCAGAGATGGTGTACCAGCAGACAGTAGTCTACCACTGTGAAAGGACCAGAGGTAAACGGAATACCACATGTGGACCAGATCAGTTTCAGCGCAGGACTGGACAGTGTATTCCAGAAAGATGGAAATGTGACATCTTACCAGACTGTGATGACGGCACAGATGAATCACCAGAATGTATTCCATTAGCGTGCCATCTAGGACAGTTCCAGGATACAGTTACACTAAAATGTATTCCTTCAGGGTGGCTATGTGATGGTGAACCAGCTTGTGTGGCTTCAGATGAGCAAATAATTAATAACTCAGATGAAGATCCTCACATATATTTTTCAGGTAATACAACATATAAATCAGAGACGTATTGGTATATCAAACAATATGATAAAGGGAACCAGATAAACTTTGTGGCCAACAAAGAAATAACAGCAAGGAAAATTGAAACAAGCAACAGAGTAACCGCAGTGAAAATGAAATACCAGGCGGAAACTAGAGATGTCACAAGTACTGGGATAATTATGAAGACCATGATCATTCGGAAAATAAGGGCAACTGAGATGATGGACCCTGGTTAACACAAACATCACACACCATCAAGAAAAGGGACGGAGGTCATGATAACCGACTACGGCGAAAAACAATGGTGAAGGAGACGAAATAAATATCATTGAAAGGAAATGATACGAATAATAAACATAGAAACAAAACTGGGTTTAATGAAGGAAGAGTATTTAAGAAAATGAACATTACAAATGAAACTATGAGCAACTGAGCGACATAAAGAAGACCATCCTCCTGGGTATAAAAGAAAATAAAATAATAAGGAAAGAAAAAGAGAAGATCAACTTACAAAAGTATAAATAAAATGGGCCAGTATAGAGTACAAAATATACCCATATGTTGTTGTAAAGGATAATCATAATAATACGTATGAACTGAGAGAAATAGTTTCTGGAAGAGTTAAAGGTGTGTACAATCAAGCATCTATGAAAAAGTACTATGAAGAATGAGTTTAGAATTTTGAATTTAACACAAAAAATTCAAAAATAGAAGTAAGAACATCGTACAACCAAATATTTATGAGAAAGAACTTTTTGGCAAAATAAAAGAAAGAATTTGGAATTTTATAAATACAAAAAATTCTAAAATAATTATAAGAACATCTTACTACCAAATATTTATGAGAAAAAACTTTATGGCAAAATAAAAGAAAGAATTTTGAATTTAACACTAAAAATTCAAAAACAAAAGTAAGACCAACTTACTATAACTAATTTTATGAAAAAACTCTATGGTAATTAATTAAGAAGAATTTGAATTTAGAGAAATACCAACAAATTCAAAAGATAATTGTAAGATCACCTTACTAAACACAATTTTGAAGAGAAACCATTTGGAATAATTAAAAAGGAAGAATTAGAATTTAGAATTATATACAACAAAAAATTAAAAATTAAGTAAGCACATCTTACTATAAACAATTTTGAAGGAAACAATTTTGGGAATAAATGAATTAAACAGAATTTGAATTTTGATAAAACGTCAAAACTTTAAAACAAAATAAGATCAACTTATTACAATGATTTATGAGAAATGTTATGGAATTAAATAAAAAGAAGAGTTTGAATTTTGCATAAAACTAACAAAGTTCTAAAAATAAATATGTTCCATTTATAATTAAATTTAGAAGAAAATAATATGATTAATTCAGAAAAAAGAATTAAATATAATCCAGAATAAATGTGAATATCTAGCATTTGAAGGAGTAGAGAAGAAAAACAAAAAAGAGTGTGATATACAAGAGAAGGCAATAAGTTGGAAACAAAGAGAAGACTCTGTTATAATAATAAAAATAAAAAAAATAAAAAAATCAAAAAAGAAAAATTATAAAATAATAATGAGAACAACCTATGACTAATTACTTATGAAACGATAATGGAAACAGTTAATCAAGAAAAAGGAATACGATATTACTCAGTTCTGAAGAAACAAAGAAGAACAACTCATACCAAACATATGGAGAAGATGATTTTGAACAAATAATAATAATAAGACCTATATGAAATGCAATGAGAAGAAGTACCACATGAAATATAATAAAAATGAATTAATGTTAATGAATGCTAAGGTGGTTTAATAACTTTCTAAGAGAAAGGAAAGAACAAAATGTTTAAATAATATGATCAAAATAACAGCCTGAATATCTACAATAAAGATACAAATTTAAAAATTAAATTTAATAAAATAAGACCATTCAAATAATGAATAAGAACATACTATATATAAAGACCATGCTAACACTGTAATTAACCAGAAGGAAGTATAAAGAGAATTCAGATGGAGAAGGAAAAGAGTTACATTATAACTAGTAACAAGAATTATTAAGAGAAGTTTTCAACCATAATTAAAATAAATATATCAGACAAGTTAAGAGTTCAGAAAAATATATATATAATGAGTATAATAAGAATTAAGAAGATTTATTAAGATAGAAAATGTGAGATAATCTGAGAAACTACGAAGTGAAGAATCCAAAGATATTTTTATTAGTCGAAAATGAGACTACTTTTTATTTATTTATTTGATGACTGACTGAAGATAATTCCAGCAGCATTATGTTTTTTGAGCAGAGATGAATGTGCCTCTGGACTCAAATTGTAGAAGTGGAGTATGGCCAGCAGAGTTGTGTAGCCTACAGTGCCCCTCTGAACTGCCCCAGCCCACGTGATGGGGAATGTTAGGGAATTAATATCCCAAGGATGCAACACGAAGTTTATAAAGAAAGAAAATGTATAACAATAATAATAATATATCTCAGACGACACTAACTATCCAAGCATCCAAGAAGGATCAAAAGTCAGATAAGTGGCTATATATATAAAATTAAAAAAAAAAAAGTCGATATAGAAATGGAGAGGAAAATGAAATATAAAAAATAATGAAATTATCATAAGAAATTATTTCATCCATAAACAAGTCTGAAATAATTACTTCTGGAGGAGAGCAATCTGTAGCGTGACAGATAAACACATAATAATGAATGGCATTGATCATTTAAATAATATAATATAATAACATTAAATCCGAAGAAAGCATTAAAATAATATAAAGAATTAATTCAGAGCAACCGTGCAGAACAATCATGGATATTAAAAGTATAAGTTCGTATAAAAGAAATGTTACTAGTGATGAATCATCAAAACCAGTTTAATAACTCAAGGTAAAAAATATATAACCCAGGAAGGTAAGGAGTCGATAAGGAAGCAACCCAGAGTATTACTAAACCCACAACGAAGGTAAAGAATAAATAAAATAGAAACCCAGAACAAGGCAAGATCCACCATGAAAGGTGATGTATTTAAAGAAACCAGAAGAGTAGATGAAGAAGTAACCCCAAGAAACCCGATGACATCCAGAAGAAGATGAAGAACATACCATCCTAAGAAGCCAGAAGAAAAGAAGACATCATTGAAGAAACAAGAAGAAGACAGCATCCAGAAGAAGAAGGAATGCTCTTATAAAAAACACCCATATCCCCATATCCCAAAATAAATAAAAACCATAATAATAAAAGTATAACGAAGTATTCATGAAAAAACTCACATGTACAATAAAAATAAGAATAAAAGTGTATAGAGTAAGAGTTGCCAGTGGACCAAGGTGAAACAATAATATAATACCCAGGGAACAAATCTTCATTGTAACCCACAAACAGATATCTTGATGTTAATAAGACTAAACAACCATTTAGAAATAGCATCAAGAAGTGTAAAGTGAACCAGTGCTAGTTTGCGTATTATAAAAAATAAACCTTATGTTTCAACCTTGGCTTTCACAAACTGTGTAGATAATGAAAAATACAACTTTGAGTGACTTATTTGTACAGAGTGAATATAATACATGTAATAATATAGAGCTGTCAATCTGTTTGAAATGACATTTTATGTAAATGATGAGTGAAAACAGAAGCAGACACAGGATTAAAACACAAAGTGACAGGGTACAATTACCCTAAACCATATTAAAAACAGTTAAAAACTGATTAATTAAAAATAGTATAAGAAATAGCGAATAAGAATATAGAAATAAGGTTTTGTTTAGGTAGAATAAGAATTTAAAAAATGTATTAGTAATAAGAACATTTAAACAAGTTTAGAACCACTAACATCCTAATGGTAAATATATTTATTACTTGTATTGGTGTTAATGGTTGAATAAGATGTTAGCATGGGAAAAAACATTCTTTGTAAATAATATTTCTGTATTAGTATTAAGCGTTGATTATATATATATAAAAAAAAAATGTCTAATTAGTTTGAAGACGACCATTATTTAAAATTATTTCTTATCTGTTAATAGTATTGAAACAGATACTAATTGTTATTTTGTTAATAGAAAAAATGTTTAATTTATATTACTATGTTAAAAAGTCAGAGAGGGTATAATTCAATATATATTGTTTATATAAAAATTTGTATGAAAAAATTGTTAGGAATCTAGGCAAAATGATGAAAACTAAACATCATCAAAACTGAGAAACTAAGTACTTAAATACATTTAAACTGAAGGGATTTAGATAACATAAACAAGAAATAAAGCCATATAATTAGAAATATAACTTAGAAAGATTTTATAAAATTATAGCCAGGATTATAAATAAAAATGGAAATGACAGAACTCAAAAATTTGGAGAGGGGAGTCATATTTTCCAACATAATATTTTAAAACTTAACCAATTCATATAATTGCAAGAAACAGGGAATATAATCCTTTTATTACAATATGAGATTTAATAATCATAAATATAACTTGAAAATGGCAGAATTTGGATAATGACAGGAAGCTGATTTTGAAAATTTACAACATACAAAAAGAAGGTAAAATTACCAATTTTAGATAAAAAACTTAATAAAACGGCATTACTCGACATCAAAATACGCCGAATGAACTGAAGGATAAAATTAAGTAACAACTAGCTAATAAATTTGAATAATAACCAAAGTTTAAGCAGTTATATAATGTAACTTTAATACATGCACAGGATGCATTATAAAATTCGAACAATGTAAGGAATAATATTGCTTTGGCTAAGATTTTAGTCGAAAGTGAAGGAAGTGAAGAGTTAATTATTGAACGTTGTACGGGACACTTGACGAGCATATTAAAACGTGTTAACCTAGTTTCGAGTACCGTAATGGCGAGCAATTGTATGATACGAATTTGAAAATCGCGAGTGACGACAAAAAACATTTCACAACTTCGACACAGTGACCTAAACACTTACAAAAGACTAACATTGTATAGCACGAAACTACAGTTAAATAACATTTTAAACACCATAAAACAGTATCTAACATAACCACCAAAAGTGCCTGATCGACAAAAAGTGAACTGACTTATAATACACCACTTTTCAAAATACAACACCGAAACTTAACCAGAGACACTACACCAACATCAGAAGGAAGATTTGCAGACACCAGGACGTGAATTCGACGAGAAAACATTTTATTGGAACGCCAAAACTACAAAGGGACGATTGACCACTTCGACGGCAGCCATTACAGATTCGTCAACGATCAACAGAACACGGCCATCTAGTTTGTCGGCGACACGGTTCGCAACATATTTCTTTATTTTAATCTTTTCAATTGAATATATGTACTTTAGTATTAAGAATTATTCTTGTAACGTTATACTTTTTTAATCTTTGCCCGATTTCTCTGACTTTTCCAATAAATAGCTGTTAAAAGAACCCTATTGTATTTTATATAAAAACTTGTAACATTCGATACCCTGAGAATCGATTTTAAAATCGACAAGAGTCTTTATAAACAACTGTTAATAAAATAATTTATACTTTTCATCTTAAAACAGTTCTTTCTTTTCTAAACATAGCAATTTAAAATACATCTACTACAAGAATTTCACAACCAGAAGGAAGATAACCTCCAAAACCGAAAGTAAACAAAGATCGATTGTAATTGGAGACAATCCCATAAGTGGTTGGAGTTTCTTCAAAAATACAGAAAAGCTAATAAAATTTTTTAAACAAATGAGAAACGTTTCAGAACTTCACGAAACTCAATTAATTAATTGTTTCTAATTAATTAATCAATAAAAAAAAATTTTAATTAAAAAAAATTTTTTAAACAAACAATTTTATTTTTTCTTACACGAACACATATAAAGATATTTTGGAACACAACACCAATACTTAAACACCATAATCACGTTCTTTTACAAATTGGCTAGCCCAAACAGTGGGGCTTAAACTAAACTAAAAAGAAGTAAGAACAGAACAGATTTAAGAATTTGTAACCACAGCATTTAGGTCTTTTACAAATTGGCGCACAACTGAGGGGCTTTAATTAGCGATTGAAAGGCCACTACAATCTGCCCAATCACTAATTGGAGTTTGGCAGCAGCTATAAGGTCAGGAAAAGGGAATAACGACAAGCAAAATGGCTGAACTTACACAAGAAGAAAGGGATGAGATAATGGAAATGTGCCAACAACTGATGGGAGAAATCAAATCCATGAACAAGGAAATGAGGGAATGGAATGAGGAAATGAGAGAGGTCAGATTAAAAAGAGAAGAATTAAGAAAGGAGAAGACCGAAGAAATAAAAGATGATAGCAAACCAGAAACAGAAGAAATACCAAACGATGAAACAAAAGAACAAGTAGTGGTATTACCTGGAATTAAAACTAGCGGAAACAAGGAAAATATTAAACAAAGGAAAAGGAGAATGTATCCAAGAAATTTAATAAAAACGAAGGAAGAGTTGGAGATGATGAACCATGGTTTATTTGATGATGATAATATCCCTATTACCAACCATGAAGAAATCGTGAGTTCCAGAAATTATGGAAGTAGATTGAGGGTAATCTCAGAGATGGTGTACCAGCAGACAGTAGTCTACCACTGTGAAAGGACCAGAGGTAAACGGAATACCACATGTGGACCAGATCAGTTTCAGCGCAGGACTGGACAGTGTATTCCAGAAAGATGGAAATGTGACATCTTACCAGACTGTGATGACGGCACAGATGAATCACCAGAATGTATTCCATTAGCGTGCCATCTAGGACAGTTCCAGGATACAGTTACACTAAAATGTATTCCTTCAGGGTGGATATGTGATGGTGAACCAGCTTGTGTGGCTTCAGATGAGCAAATAATTAATAACTCAGATGAAGATCCTCACATATATTTTTCAGGTAATACAACATATAAACCAGAGACGTATTGGTATATCAAACAATATGATAAAGGGAACCAGATAAACTTTGTGGCCAACAAAGAAATAACAGCAAGGAAAATTGAAACAAGCAACAGAGTAACCGCAGTGAAAATGAAATACCAGGCGGAAACTAGAGATGTCACAAGTACTGGGATAATTATGAAGACCATGATCATTCGGAAAATAAGGGCAACTGAGATGATGGACCCTGGTTAACACAAACATCACACACCATCAAGAAAAGGGACGGAGGTCATGATAACCGACTACGGCGAAAAACAATGGTGAAGGTGACGAAATAAATATCATTGAAAGGAAATGATACGAATAATAAACATAGAAACAAAACTGGGTTTAATGAAGGAAGAGTATTTAAGAAAATGAACATTACAAATGAAACTATGAGCAACTGAGCGACATAAAGAAGACCATCCTCCTGGGTATAAAAGAAAATAAAATAATAAGGAAAGAAAAAGAGAAGATCAACTTGCAAAAGTATAAATAAAATGGGCCAGTATAGAGTACAAAATATACCCATATGTTGTTGTAAAGGATAATCATAATAATACGTATGAACTGAGAGAAATAGTTTCTGGAAGAGTTAAAGGTGTGTACAATCAAGCATCTATGAAAAAGTACTATGAAGAATGAGTTTAGAATTTTGAATTTAACACAAAAAATTCAAAAATAGAAGTAAGAACATCGTACAACCAAATATTTATGAGAAAGAACTTTTTGGCAAAATAAAAGAAAGAATTTGGAATTTTATAAATACAAAAAATTCTAAAATAATTATAAGAACATCTTACTACCAAATATTTATGAGAAAAAACTTTATGGCAAAATAAAAGAAAGAATTTTGAATTTAACACTAAAAATTCAAAAACAAAAGTAAGACCAACTTACTATAACTAATTTTGTGAAAAAACTCTATGGTAATTAATTAAGAAGAATTTGAATTTAGAGAAATACCAACAAATTCAAAAGATAATTGTAAGATCACCTTACTAAACACAATTTTGAAGAGAAACCATTTGGAATAATTAAAAAGGAAGAATTAGAATTTAGAATTATATACAACAAAAAATTAAAAATTAAGTAAGCACATCTTACTATAAACAATTTTGAAGGAAACAATTTTGGGAATAAATGAATTAAACAGAATTTGAATTTTGATAAAACGTCAAAATTTTAAAACAAAATAAGATCAACTTATTACAATGATTTATGAGAAATGTTATGGAATTAAATAAAAAGAAGAGTTTGAATTTTGCATAAAACTAACAAAGTTCTAAAAATAAATATGTTCCATTTATAATTAAATTTAGAAGAAAATAATATGATTAATTCAGAAAAAAGAATTAAATATAATCCAGAATAAATGTGAATATCTAGCATTTGAAGGAGTAGAGAAGAAAAACAAAAAAGAGTGTGATATACAAGAGAAGGCAATAAGTTGGAAACAAAGAGAAGACTCTGTTATAATAATAAAAATAAAAAAAATAAAAAAATCCAAAAAAGAAAAATTATTAAATAATAATGAGAACAACCTATGACTAATTACTTATGAAACGATAATGGAAACAGTTAATCAAGAAAAAGGAATACGATATTACTCAGTTCTGAAGAAACAAAGAAGAACAACTCATACCAAACATATGGAGAAGATGATTTTGAACAAATAATAATAATAAGACCTATATGAAATGCAATGAGAAGAAGTACCACATGAAATATAATAAAAATGAATTAATGTTAATGAATGCTAAGGTGGTTTAATAACTTTCTAAGAGAAAGGAAAGAACAAAATGTTTAAATAATATGATCAAAATAACAGCCTGAATATCTACAATAAAGATACAAATTTAAAAATTAAATTTAATAAAATAAGACCATTCAAATAATGAATAAGAACATACTATATATAAAGACCATGCTAACACTGTAATTAACCAGGAGGAAGTATAAAGAGAATTCAGATGGAGAAGGAAAAGAGTTACATTATAACTAGTAACAAGAATTATTAAGAGAAGTTTTCAACCATAATTAAAATAAATATATCAGACAAGTTAAGAGTTCAGAAAAATATATATATAATGAGTATAATAAGAATTAAGAAGATTTATTAAGATAGAAAATGTGAGATAATCTGAGAAACTACGAAGTGAAGAATCCAAAGATATTTTTATTAGTCGAAAATGAGACTACTTTTTATTTATTTATTTGATGACTGACTGAAGATAATTCCAGCAGCATTATGTTTTTTGAGCAGAGATGAATGTGCCTCTGGACTCAAATTGTAGAAGTGGAGTATGGCCAGCAGAGTTGTGTAGCCTACAGTGCCCCTCTGAACTGCCCCAGCCAACGTGATGGGGAATGTTAGGGAATTAATATCCCAAGGATGCAACACGAAGTTTATAAAGAAAGAAAATGTATAACAATAATAATAATATATCTCAGACGACACTAACTATCCAAGCATCCAAGAAGGATCAAAAGTCAGATAAGTGGCTATATATATAAAATTAAAAAAAAAAAAAAGTCGATATAGAAATGGAGAGGAAAATGAAATATAAAAAATAATGAAATTATCATAAGAAATTATTTCATCCATAAACAAGTCTGAAATAATTACTTCTGGAGGAGAGCAATCTGTAGCGTGACAGATAAACACATAATAATGAATGGCATTGATCATTTAAATAATATAATATAATAACATTAAATCCGAAGAAAGCATTAAAATAATATAAAGAATTAATTCAGAGCAACCGTGCAGAACAATCATGGATATTAAAAGTATAAGTTCGTATAAAAGAAATGTTACTAGTGATGAATCATCAAAACCAGTTTAATAACTCAAGGTAAAAAATATATAACCCAGGGAGGTAAGGAGTCGATAAGGAAGCAACCCAGAGTATTACTAAACCCACAACGAAGGTAAAGAATAAATAAAATAGAAACCCAGAACAAGGCAAGATCCACCATGAAAGGTGATGTATTTAAAGAAACCAGAAGAGTAGATGAAGAAGTAACCCCAAGAAACCCGATGACATCCAGAAGAAGATGAAGAACATACCATCCTAAGAAGCCAGAAGAAAAGAAGACATCATTGAAGAAACAAGAAGCAGACAGCATCCAGAAGAAGAAGGAATGCTCTTATAAAAAACACCCATATCCCCATATCCCAAAATAAATAAAAACCATAATAATAAAAGTATAACGAAGTATTCATGAAAAAACTCACATGTACAATAAAAATAAGAATAAAAGTGTATAGAGTAAGAGTTGCCAGTGGACCAAGGTGAAACAATAATATAATACCCAGGGAACAAATCTTCATTGTAACCCACAAACAGATATCTTGATGTTAATAAGACTAAACAACCATTTAGAAATAGCATCAAGAAGTGTAAAGTGAACCAGTGCTAGTTTGCGTATTATAAAAAATAAACCTTATGTTTCAACCTTGGCTTTCACAAACTGTGTAGATAATGAAAAATACAACTTTGAGTGACTTATTTGTACAGAGTGAATATAATACATGTAATAATATAGAGCTGTCAATCTGTTTGAAATGACATTTTATGTAAATGATGAGTGAAAACAGAAGCAGACACAGGATTAAAACACAAAGTGACAGGGTACAATTACCCTAAACCATATTAAAAACAGTTAAAAACTGATTAATTAAAAATAGTATAAGAAATAGCGAATAAGAATATAGAAATAAGGTTTTGTTTAGGTAGAATAAGAATTTAAAAAATGTATTAGTAATAAGAACATTTAAACAAATTTAGAACCACTAACATCCTAATGGTAAATATATTTATTACTTGTATTGGTGTTAATGGTTGAATAAGATGTTAGCATGGGAAAAAACATTCTTTGTAAATAATATTTCTGTATTAGTATTAAGCGTTGATTATATATATATAAAAAAAAATGTCTAATTAGTTTGAAGACGACCATTATTTAAAATTATTTCTTATCTGTTAATAGTATTGAAACAGATACTAATTGTTATTTTGTTAATAGAAAAAATGTTTAATTTATATTACTATGTTAAAAAGTCAGAGAGGGTATAATTCAATATATATTGTTTATATAAAAATTTGTATGAAAAAATTGTTAGGAATCTAGGCAAAATGATGAAAACTAAACATCATCAAAACTGAGAAACTAAGTACTTAAATACATTTAAACTGAAGGGATTTAGATAACATAAACAAGAAATAAAGCCATATAATTAGAAATATAACTTAGAAAGATTTTATAAAATTATAGCCAGGATTATAAATAAAAATGGAAATGACAGAACTCAAAAATTTGGAGAGGGGAGTCATATTTTCCAACATAATATTTTAAAACTTAACCAATTCATATAATTGCAAGAAACAGGGAATATAATCCTTTTATTACAATATGAGATTTAATAATCATAAATATAACTTGAAAATGGCAGAATTTGGATAATGACAGGAAGCTGATTTTGAAAATTTACAAGATACAAAAAGAAGGTAAAATTACCAATTTTAGATAAAAAACTTAATAAAACGGCATTACTCGACATCAAAATACGCCGAATGAACTGAAGGATAAAATTAAGTAACAACTAGCTAATAAATTTGAATAATAACCAAAGTTTAAGCAGTTATATAATGTAACTTTAATACATGCACAGGATGCATTATAAAATTCGAACAATGTAAGGAATAATATTGCTTTGGCTAAGATTTTAGTCGAAAGTGAAGGAAGTGAAGAGTTAATTATTGAACGTTGTACGGGACACTTGACGAGCATATTAAAACGTGTTAACCTAGTTTCGAGTACCGTAATGGCGAGCAATTGTATGATACGAATTTGAAAATCGCGAGTGACGACAAAAAACATTTCACAACTTCGACACAGTGACCTAAACACTTACAAAAGACTAACATTGTATAGCACGAAACTACAGTTAAATAACATTTTAAACACCATAAAACAGTATCTAATATAATCACCAAAAGTGCCTGATCGACAAAAAGTGAACTGACTTATAATACACCACTTTTCAAAATACAACACCGAAACTTAACCAGAGACACTACACCAACATCAGAAGGAAGATTTGCAGACACCAGGACGTGAATTCGACGAGAAAACATTTTATTGGAACGCCAAAACTACAAAGGGACGATTGACCACTTCGACGGCAGCCATTACAGATTCGTCAACGATCAACGGAACACGGCCATCTAGTTTGTCGGCGACACGGTTCGCAACATATTTCTTTATTTTAATCTTTTCAATTGAATATATGTACTTTAGTATTAAGAATTATTCTTGTAACGTTATACTTTTTTAATCTTTGCCCGATTTCTCTGACTTTTCCAATAAATAGCTGTTAAAAGAACCCTATTGTATTTTATATAAAAACTTGTAACATTCGATACCCTGAGAATCGATTTTAAAATCGACAAGAGTCTTTATAAACAACTGTTAATAAAATAATTTATACTTTTCATCTTAAAACAGTTCTTTCTTTTCTAAACATAGCAATTTAAAATACATCTACTACAAGAATTTCTCAACCAGAAGGAAGACAACCTCCAAAACTGAAAGTAAACAAAGATCGATTGTAATTGGAGACAATCCCATAAGTGGTTGGAGTTTCTTCAAAAATACAGAAAAGCTAATAAAATTTTTTAAACAAATGAGAAACGTTTCGGAACTTCACGAAACTCAATTAATTAATTGTTTCTAATTAATTAATCAATAAAAAAAAATTTTAATTAAAAAAAATTTTTTAAACAAACAATTTTATTTTTTCTTACACGAACACATATAAAGATATTTTGGAACACAACACCAATACTTAAACACCATAATCACGTTCTTTTACAAATTGGCTAGCCCAAACAGTGGGGCTTAAACTAAACTAAAAAGAAGTAAAAACAGAACAGATTTAAGAATTTGTAACCACAGCATTTAGGTCTTTTACAAATTGGCGCACAACTGAGGGGCTTTAATTAGCGATTGAAAGGCCACTACAATCTGCCCAATCACTAATTGGAGTTTGGCAGCAGCTATAAGGTCAGGAAAAGGGAATAACGACAAGCAAAATGGCTGAACTTACACAAGAAGAAAGGGATGAGATAATGGAAATGTGCCAACAACTGATGGGAGAAATCAAATCCATGAACAAGGAAATGAGGGAATGGAATGAGGAAATGAGAGAGGTCAGATTAAAAAGAGAAGAATTAAGAAAGGAGAAGACCGAAGAAATAAAAGATGATAGCAAACCAGAAACAGAAGAAATACCAAACGATGAAACAAAAGAACAAGTAGTGGTATTACCTGGAATTAAAACTAGCGGAAACAAGGAAAATATTAAACAAAGGAAAAGGAGAATGTATCCAAGAAATTTAATAAAAACTAAGGAAGAGTTGGAGATGATGAACCATGGTTTATTTGATGATGATAATATCCCTATTACCAACCATGAAGAAATCGTGAGTTCCAGAAATTATGGAAGTAGATTGAGGGTAATCTCAGAGATGGTGTACCAGCAGACAGTAGTCTACCACTGTGAAAGGACCAGAGGTAAACGGAATACCACATGTGGACCAGATCAGTTTCAGCGCAGGACTGGACAGTGTATTCCAGAAAGATGGAAATGTGACATCTTACCAGACTGTGATGACGGCACAGATGAATCACCAGAATGTATTCCATTAGCGTGCCATCTAGGACAGTTCCAGGATACAGTTACACTAAAATGTATTCCTTCAGGGTGGCTATGTGATGGTGAACCAGCTTGTGTGGCTTCAGATGAGCAAATAATTAATAACTCAGATGAAGATCCTCACATATATTTTTCAGGTAATACAACATATAAATCAGAGACGTATTGGTATATCAAACAATATGATAAAGGGAACCAGATAAACTTTGTGGCCAACAAAGAAATAACAGCAAGGAAAATTGAAACAAGCAACAGAGTAACCGCAGTGAAAATGAAATACCAGGCGGAAACTAGAGATGTCACAAGTACTGGGATAATTATGAAGACCATGATCATTCGGAAAATAAGGGCAACTGAGATGATGGACCCTGGTTAACACAAACATCACACACCATCAAGAAAAGGGACGGAGGTCATGATAACCGACTACGGCGAAAAACAATGGTGAAGGAGACGAAATAAATATCATTGAAAGGAAATGATACGAATAATAAACATAGAAACAAAACTGGGTTTAATGAAGGAAGAGTATTTAAGAAAATGAACATTACAAATGAAACTATGAGCAACTGAGCGACATAAAGAAGACCATCCTCCTGGGTATAAAAGAAAATAAAATAATAAGGAAAGAAAAAGAGAAGATCAACTTGCAAAAGTATAAATAAAATGGGCCAGTATAGAGTACAAAATATACCCATATGTTGTTGTAAAGGATAATCATAATAATACGTATGAACTGAGAGAAATAGTTTCTGGAAGAGTTAAAGGTGTGTACAATCAAGCATCTATGAAAAAGTACTATGAAGAATGAGTTTAGAATTTTGAATTTAACACAAAAAATTCAAAAATAGAAGTAAGAACATCGTACAACCAAATATTTATGAGAAAGAACTTTTTGGCAAAATAAAAGAAAGAATTTGGAATTTTATAAATACAAAAAATTCTAAAATAATTATAAGAACATCTTACTACCAAATATTTATGAGAAAAAACTTTATGGCAAAATAAAAGAAAGAATTTTGAATTTAACACTAAAAATTCAAAAACAAAAGTAAGACCAACTTACTATAACTAATTTTGTGAAAAAACTCTATGGTAATTAATTAAGAAGAATTTGAATTTAGAGAAATACCAACAAATTCAAAAGATAATTGTAAGATCACCTTACTAAACACAATTTTGAAGAGAAACCATTTGGAATAATTAAAAAGGAAGAATTAGAATTTAGAATTATATACAACAAAAAATTAAAAATTAAGTAAGCACATCTTACTATAAACAATTTTGAAGGAAACAATTTTGGGAATAAATGAATTAAACAGAATTTGAATTTTGATAAAACGTCAAAACTTTAAAACAAAATAAGATCAACTTATTACAATGATTTATGAGAAATGTTATGGAATTAAATAAAAAGAAGAGTTTGAATTTTGCATAAAACTAACAAAGTTCTAAAAATAAATATGTTCCATTTATAATTAAATTTAGAAGAAAATAATATGATTAATTCAGAAAAAAGAATTAAATATAATCCAGAATAAATGTGAATATCTAGCATTTGAAGGAGTAGAGAAGAAAAACAAAAAAGAGTGTGATATACAAGAGAAGGCAATAAGTTGGAAACAAAGAGAAGACTCTGTTATAATAATAAAAATAAAAAAAATAAAAAAATCAAAAAAGAAAAATTATAAAATAATAATGAGAACAACCTATGACTAATTACTTATGAAACGATAATGGAAACAGTTAATCAAGAAAAAGGAATACGATATTACTCAGTTCTGAAGAAACAAAGAAGAACAACTCATACCAAACATATGGAGAAGATGATTTTGAACAAATAATAATAATAAGACCTATATGAAATGCAATGAGAAGAAGTACCACATGAAATATAATAAAAATGAATTAATGTTAATGAATGCTAAGGTGGTTTAATAACTTTCTAAGAGAAAGGAAAGAACAAAATGTTTAAATAATATGATCAAAATAACAGCCTGAATATCTACAATAAAGATACAAATTTAAAAATTAAATTTAATAAAATAAGACCATTCAAATAATGAATAAGAACATACTATATATAAAGACCATGCTAACACTGTAATTAACCAGAAGGAAGTATAAAGAGAATTCAGATGGAGAAGGAAAAGAGTTACATTATAACTAGTAACAAGAATTATTAAGAGAAGTTTTCAACCATAATTAAAATAAATATATCAGACAAGTTAAGAGTTCAGAAAAATATATATATAATGAGTATAATAAGAATTAAGAAGATTTATTAAGATAGAAAATGTGAGATAATCTGAGAAACTACGAAGTGAAGAATCCAAAGATATTTTTATTAGTCGAAAATGAGACTACTTTTTATTTATTTATTTGATGACTGACTGAAGATAATTCCAGCAGCATTATGTTTTTTGAGCAGAGATGAATGTGCCTCTGGACTCAAATTGTAGAAGTGGAGTATGGCCAGCAGAGTTGTGTAGCCTACAGTGCCCCTCTGAACTGCCCCAGCCCACGTGATGGGGAATGTTAGGGAATTAATATCCCAAGGATGCAACACGAAGTTTATAAAGAAAGAAAATGTATAACAATAATAATAATATATCTCAGACGACACTAACTATCCAAGCATCCAAGAAGGATCAAAAGTCAGATAAGTGGCTATATATATAAAATTAAAAAAAAAAAAGTCGATATAGAAATGGAGAGGAAAATGAAATATAAAAAATAATGAAATTATCATAAGAAATTATTTCATCCATAAACAAGTCTGAAATAATTACTTCTGGAGGAGAGCAATCTGTAGCGTGACAGATAAACACATAATAATGAATGGCATTGATCATTTAAATAATATAATATAATAACATTAAATCCGAAGAAAGCATTAAAATAATATAAAGAATTAATTCAGAGCAACCGTGCAGAACAATCATGGATATTAAAAGTATAAGTTCGTATAAAAGAAATGTTACTAGTGATGAATCATCAAAACCAGTTTAATAACTCAAGGTAAAAAATATATAACCCAGGAAGGTAAGGAGTCGATAAGGAAGCAACCCAGAGTATTACTAAACCCACAACGAAGGTAAAGAATAAATAAAATAGAAACCCAGAACAAGGCAAGATCCACCATGAAAGGTGATGTATTTAAAGAAACCAGAAGAGTAGATGAAGAAGTAACCCCAAGAAACCCGATGACATCCAGAAGAAGATGAAGAACATACCATCCTAAGAAGCCAGAAGAAAAGAAGACATCATTGAAGAAACAAGAAGAAGACAGCATCCAGAAGAAGAAGGAATGCTCTTATAAAAAACACCCATATCCCCATATCCCAAAATAAATAAAAACCATAATAATAAAAGTATAACGAAGTATTCATGAAAAAACTCACATGTACAATAAAAATAAGAATAAAAGTGTATAGAGTAAGAGTTGCCAGTGGACCAAGGTGAAACAATAATATAATACCCAGGGAACAAATCTTCATTGTAACCCACAAACAGATATCTTGATGTTAATAAGACTAAACAACCATTTAGAAATAGCATCAAGAAGTGTAAAGTGAACCAGTGCTAGTTTGCGTATTATAAAAAATAAACCTTATGTTTCAACCTTGGCTTTCACAAACTGTGTAGATAATGAAAAATACAACTTTGAGTGACTTATTTGTACAGAGTGAATATAATACATGTAATAATATAGAGCTGTCAATCTGTTTGAAATGACATTTTATGTAAATGATGAGTGAAAACAGAAGCAGACACAGGATTAAAACACAAAGTGACAGGGTACAATTACCCTAAACCATATTAAAAACAGTTAAAAACTGATTAATTAAAAATAGTATAAGAAATAGCGAATAAGAATATAGAAATAAGGTTTTGTTTAGGTAGAATAAGAATTTAAAAAATGTATTAGTAATAAGAACATTTAAACAAGTTTAGAACCACTAACATCCTAATGGTAAATATATTTATTACTTGTATTGGTGTTAATGGTTGAATAAGATGTTAGCATGGGAAAAAACATTCTTTGTAAATAATATTTCTGTATTAGTATTAAGCGTTGATTATATATATATAAAAAAAAAATGTCTAATTAGTTTGAAGACGACCATTATTTAAAATTATTTCTTATCTGTTAATAGTATTGAAACAGATACTAATTGTTATTTTGTTAATAGAAAAAATGTTTAATTTATATTACTATGTTAAAAAGTCAGAGAGGGTATAATTCAATATATATTGTTTATATAAAAATTTGTATGAAAAAATTGTTAGGAATCTAGGCAAAATGATGAAAACTAAACATCATCAAAACTGAGAAACTAAGTACTTAAATACATTTAAACTGAAGGGATTTAGATAACATAAACAAGAAATAAAGCCATATAATTAGAAATATAACTTAGAAAGATTTTATAAAATTATAGCCAGGATTATAAATAAAAATGGAAATGACAGAACTCAAAAATTTGGAGAGGGGAGTCATATTTTCCAACATAATATTTTAAAACTTAACCAATTCATATAATTGCAAGAAACAGGGAATATAATCCTTTTATTACAATATGAGATTTAATAATCATAAATATAACTTGAAAATGGCAGAATTTGGATAATGACAGGAAGCTGATTTTGAAAATTTACAACATACAAAAAGAAGGTAAAATTACCAATTTTAGATAAAAAACTTAATAAAACGGCATTACTCGACATCAAAATACGCCGAATGAACTGAAGGATAAAATTAAGTAACAACTAGCTAATAAATTTGAATAATAACCAAAGTTTAAGCAGTTATATAATGTAACTTTAATACATGCACAGGATGCATTATAAAATTCGAACAATGTAAGGAATAATATTGCTTTGGCTAAGATTTTAGTCGAAAGTGAAGGAAGTGAAGAGTTAATTATTGAACGTTGTACGGGACACTTGACGAGCATATTAAAACGTGTTAACCTAGTTTCGAGTACCGTAATGGCGAGCAATTGTATGATACGAATTTGAAAATCGCGAGTGACGACAAAAAACATTTCACAACTTCGACACAGTGACCTAAACACTTACAAAAGACTAACATTGTATAGCACGAAACTACAGTTAAATAACATTTTAAACACCATAAAACAGTATCTAACATAACCACCAAAAGTGCCTGATCGACAAAAAGTGAACTGACTTATAATACACCACTTTTCAAAATACAACACCGAAACTTAACCAGAGACACTACACCAACATCAGAAGGAAGATTTGCAGACACCAGGACGTGAATTCGACGAGAAAACATTTTATTGGAACGCCAAAACTACAAAGGGACGATTGACCACTTCGACGGCAGCCATTACAGATTCGTCAACGATCAACAGAACACGGCCATCTAGTTTGTCGGCGACACGGTTCGCAACATATTTCTTTATTTAAATCTTTTCAATTGAATATATGTACTTTAGTATTAAGAATTATTCTTGTAACGTTATACTTTTTTAATCTTTGCCCGATTTCTCTGACTTTTCCAATAAATAGCTGTTAAAAGAACCCTATTGTATTTTATATAAAAACTTGTAACATTCGATACCCTGAGAATCGATTTTAAAATCGACAAGAGTCTTTATAAACAACTGTTAATAAAATAATTTATACTTTTCATCTTAAAACAGTTCTTTCTTTTCTAAACATAGCAATTTAAAATACATCTACTACAAGAATTTCACAACCAGAAGGAAGATAACCTCCAAAACCGAAAGTAAACAAAGATCGATTGTAATTGGAGACAATCCCATAAGTGGTTGGAGTTTCTTCAAAAATACAGAAAAGCTAATAAAATTTTTTAAACAAATGAGAAACGTTTCAGAACTTCACGAAACTCAATTAATTAATTGTTTCTAATTAATTAATCAATAAAAAAAAATTTTAATTAAAAAAAATTTTTTAAACAAACAATTTTATTTTTTCTTACACGAACACATATAAAGATATTTTGGAACACAACACCAATACTTAAACACCATAATCACGTTCTTTTACAAATTGGCTAGCCCAAACAGTGGGGCTTAAACTAAACTAAAAAGAAGTAAGAACAGAACAGATTTAAGAATTTGTAACCACAGCATTTAGGTCTTTTACAAATTGGCGCACAACTGAGGGGCTTTAATTAGCGATTGAAAGGCCACTACAATCTGCCCAATCACTAATTGGAGTTTGGCAGCAGCTATAAGGTCAGGAAAAGGGAATAACGACAAGCAAAATGGCTGAACTTACACAAGAAGAAAGGGATGAGATAATGGAAATGTGCCAACAACTGATGGGAGAAATCAAATCCATGAACAAGGAAATGAGGGAATGGAATGAGGAAATGAGAGAGGTCAGATTAAAAAGAGAAGAATTAAGAAAGGAGAAGACCGAAGAAATAAAAGATGATAGCAAACCAGAAACAGAAGAAATACCAAACGATGAAACAAAAGAACAAGTAGTGGTATTACCTGGAATTAAAACTAGCGGAAACAAGGAAAATATTAAACAAAGGAAAAGGAGAATGTATCCAAGAAATTTAATAAAAACGAAGGAAGAGTTGGAGATGATGAACCATGGTTTATTTGATGATGATAATATCCCTATTACCAACCATGAAGAAATCGTGAGTTCCAGAAATTATGGAAGTAGATTGAGGGTAATCTCAGAGATGGTGTACCAGCAGACAGTAGTCTACCACTGTGAAAGGACCAGAGGTAAACGGAATACCACATGTGGACCAGATCAGTTTCAGCGCAGGACTGGACAGTGTATTCCAGAAAGATGGAAATGTGACATCTTACCAGACTGTGATGACGGCACAGATGAATCACCAGAATGTATTCCATTAGCGTGCCATCTAGGACAGTTCCAGGATACAGTTACACTAAAATGTATTCCTTCAGGGTGGATATGTGATGGTGAACCAGCTTGTGTGGCTTCAGATGAGCAAATAATTAATAACTCAGATGAAGATCCTCACATATATTTTTCAGGTAATACAACATATAAACCAGAGACGTATTGGTATATCAAACAATATGATAAAGGGAACCAGATAAACTTTGTGGCCAACAAAGAAATAACAGCAAGGAAAATTGAAACAAGCAACAGAGTAACCGCAGTGAAAATGAAATACCAGGCGGAAACTAGAGATGTCACAAGTACTGGGATAATTATGAAGACCATGATCATTCGGAAAATAAGGGCAACTGAGATGATGGACCCTGGTTAACACAAACATCACACACCATCAAGAAAAGGGACGGAGGTCATGATAACCGACTACGGCGAAAAACAATGGTGAAGGAGACGAAATAAATATCATTGAAAGGAAATGATACGAATAATAAACATAGAAACAAAACTGGGTTTAATGAAGGAAGAGTATTTAAGAAAATGAACATTACAAATGAAACTATGAGCAACTGAGCGACATAAAGAAGACCATCCTCCTGGGTATAAAAGAAAATAAAATAATAAGGAAAGAAAAAGAGAAGATCAACTTACAAAAGTATAAATAAAATGGGCCGGTATAGAGTACAAAATATACCCGTATGTTGTTGTAAAGGATAATCATAATAATACGTATGAACTGAGAGAAATAGTTTCCGGAAGAGTTAAAGGTGTGTACAATCAAGCATCTATGAAAAAGTACTATGAAGAATGAGTTTAGAATTTTGAATTTAACACAAATAATTCAAAAATAGAAGTAAGAACATCTTACAACCAAATATTTATGAGAAAGAACTTTTTGGCAAAATAAAAGAAAGAATTTGGAATTTTATAAATACAAAAAATTCTAAAATAATTAAAGAACATCTTACTACCAAATATTTATGAGAAAAAACTTTATGGCAAAATAAAAGAAAGAATTTTGAATTTTACACTAAAAATTCAAAAACAAAAGTAAGACCAACTTACTATAACTAATTTTGGGAAAAAACTCTATGGTAATTAATTAAGAAGAATTTGAATTTAGAGAAATGCCAACAAATTCAAAAGATAATTGTAAGATCACCTTACTAAACACAATTTTGAAGAGAAACCACTTGGAATAATTAAAAAGGAAGAATTAGAATTTAGAATTATATACAACAAAAAATTAAAAATTAAGTAAGCACATCTTACTATAAACAATTTTGAAGGAAACAATTTTGGGAATAAATGAATTAAACAGAATTAGAATTTTGATAAAACGTCAAAACTTTAAAACAAAATAAGATCAACTTATTAAAGTGATTTATGAGAAATGTTATGGAATTAAATAAAAAGAAGAGTTTGAATTTTGCATAAAACTAACAAAGTTCTAAAAATAAATATGTTCTATTTATAATTAAATTTAGAAGAAAATAATATGATTAATTCAGAAAAAAGAATTAAATATAATCCAGAATAAATGTGAATATCTAGCATTTGAAGGAGTAGAGAAGAAAAAAGAAAAAAGAGTGTGATATACAAGAGAAGGCAATTAGTTGGAAACAAAGAGAAGACTCTGTTATAATAATAAAAATAAAAAAAATAAAAAAATCCAAAAAAGAAAAATTATAAAATAATAATGAGAACAACCTATGACTAATTACTTATGAAACGATAATGGAAACAGTTAATCAAGAAAAAGGAATACGATATTACTCAGTTCTGAAGAAACAAAGAAGAACAACTCATACCAAACATATGGAGAAGATGATTTTGAACAAATAATAATAATAAGACCTATATGAAATGCAATGAGAAGAAGTACCACATGAAATATAATAAAAATGAATTAATGTTAATGAATGCTAAGGTGGTTTAATAACTTTCTAAGAGAAAGGAAAGAACAAAATGTTTAAATAATATGATCAAAATAACAGCCTGAATATCTACAATAAAGATACAAATTTAAAAATTAAATTTAATAAAATAAGACCATTCAAATAATGAATAAGAACATACTATATATAAAGACCATGCTAACACTGTAATTAACCAGAAGGAAGTATAAAGAGAATTCAGATGGAGAAGGAAAAGAGTTACATTATAACTAGTAACAAGAATTATTAAGAGAAGTTTTCAACCATAATTAAAATAAATATATCAGACAAGTTAAGAGTTCAGAAAAATATATATATAATGAGTATAATAAGAATTAAGAAGATTTATTAAGATAGAAAATGTGAGATAATCTGAGAAACTACGAAGTGAAGAATCCAAAGATATTTTTATTAGTCGAAAATGAGACTACTTTTTATTTATTTATTTGATGACTGACTGAAGATAATTCCAGCAGCATTATGTTTTTTGAGCAGAGATGAATGTGCCTCTGGACTCAAATTGTAGAAGTGGAGTATGGCCAGCAGAGTTGTGTAGCCTACAGTGCCCCTCTGAACTGCCCCAGCCCACGTGATGGGGAATGTTAGGGAATTAATATCCCAAGGATGCAACACGAAGTTTATAAAGAAAGAAAATGTATAACAATAATAATAATATATCTCAGACGACACTAACTATCCAAGCATCCAAGAAGGATCAAAAGTCAGATAAGTGGCTATATATATAAAATTAAAAAAAAAAAAAAGTCGATATAGAAATGGAGAGGAAAATGAAATATAAAAAATAATGAAATTATCATAAGAAATTATTTCATCCATAAACAAGTCTGAAATAATTACTTCTGGAGGAGAGCAATCTGTAGCGTGACAGATAAACACATAATAATGAATGGCATTGATCATTTAAATAATATAATATAATAACATTAAATCCGAAGAAAGCATTAAAATAATATAAAGAATTAATTCAGAGCAACCGTGCAGAACAATCATGGATATTAAAAGTATAAGTTCGTATAAAAGAAATGTTACTAGTGATGAATCATCAAAACCAGTTTAATAACTCAAGGTAAAAAATATATAACCCAGGAAGGTAAGGAGTCGATAAGGAAGCAACCCAGAGTATTACTAAACCCACAACGAAGGTAAAGAATAAATAAAATAGAAACCCAGAACAAGGCAAGATCCACCATGAAAGGTGATGTATTTAAAGAAACCAGAAGAGTAGATGAAGAAGTAACCCCAAGAAACCCGATGACATCCAGAAGAAGATGAAGAACATACCATCCTAAGAAGCCAGAAGAAAAGAAGACATCATTGAAGAAACAAGAAGAAGACAGCATCCAGAAGAAGAAGGAATGCTCTTATAAAAAACACCCATATCCCCATATCCCAAAATAAATAAAAACCATAATAATAAAAGTATAACGAAGTATTCATGAAAAAACTCACATGTACAATAAAAATAAGAATAAAAGTGTATAGAGTAAGAGTTGCCAGTGGACCAAGGTGAAACAATAATATAATACCCAGGGAACAAATCTTCATTGTAACCCACAAACAGATATCTTGATGTTAATAAGACTAAACAACCATTTAGAAATAGCATCAAGAAGTGTATAGTGAACCAGTGCTAGTTTGCGTATTATAAAAAATAAACCTTATGTTTCAACCTTGGCTTTCACAAACTGTGTAGATAATGAAAAATACAACTTTGAGTGACTTATTTGTACAGAGTGAATATAATACATGTAATAATATAGAGCTGTCAATCTGTTTGAAATGACATTTTATGTAAATGATGAGTGAAAACAGAAGCAGACACAGGATTAAAACACAAAGTGACAGGGTACAATTACCCTAAACCATATTAAAAACAGTTAAAAACTGATTAATTAAAAATAGTATAAGAAATAGCGAATAAGAATATAGAAATAAGGTTTTGTTTAGGTAGAATAAGAATTTAAAAAATGTATTAGTAATAAGAACATTTAAACAAGTTTAGAACCACTAACATCCTAATGGTAAATATATTTATTACTTGTATTGGTGTTAATGGTTGAATAAGATGTTAGCATGGGAAAAAACATTCTTTGTAAATAATATTTCTGTATTAGTATTAAGCGTTGATTATATATATATAAAAAAAAAATGTCTAATTAGTTTGAAGACAACCATTATTTAAAATTATTTCTTATCTGTTAATAGTATTGAAACAGATACTAATTGTTATTTTGTTAATAGAAAAAATGTTTAATTTATATTACTATGTTAAAAAGTCAGAGAGGGTATAATTCAATATATATTGTTTATATAAAAATTTGTATGAAAAAATTGTTAGGAATCTAGGCAAAATGATGAAAACTAAACATCATCAAAACTGAGAAACTAAGTACTTAAATACATTTAAACTGAAGGGATTTAGATAACATAAACAAGAAATAAAGCCATATAATTAGAAATATAACTTAGAAAGATTTTATAAAATTATAGCCAGGATTATAAATAAAAATGGAAATGACAGAACTCAAAAATTTGGAGAGGGGAGTCATATTTTCCAACATAATATTTTAAAACTTAACCAATTCATATAATTGCAAGAAACAGGGAATATAATCCTTTTATTACAATATGAGATTTAATAATCATAAATATAACTTGAAAATGGCAGAATTTGGATAATGACAGGAAGCTGATTTTGAAAATTTACAAGATACAAAAAGAAGGTAAAATTACCAATTTTAGATAAAAAAACTTAATAAAACGGCATTATTCGACATCAAAATACGCCGAATGAACTGAAGGATAAAATTAAGTAACAACTAGCTAATAAATTTGAATAATAACCAAAGTTTAAGCAGTTATATAATGTAACTTTAATACATGCACAGGATGCATTATAAAATTCGAACAATGTAAGGAATAATATTGCTTTGGCTAAGATTTTAGTCGAAAGTGAAGGAAGTGAAGAGTTAATTATTGAACGTTGTACGGGACACTTGACGAGCATATTAAAACGTGTTAACCTAGTTTCGAGTACCGTAATGGCGAGCAATTGTATGATACGAATTTGAAAATCGCGAGTGACGACAAAAAACATTTCACAACTTCGACACAGTGACCTAAACACTTACAAAAGACTAACATTGTATAGCACGAAACTACAGTTAAATAACATTTTAAACACCATAAAACAGTATCTAACATAACCACCAAAAGTGCCTGATCGACAAAAAGTGAACTGACTTATAATACACCACTTTTCAAAATACAACACCGAAACTTAACCAGAGACACTACACCAACATCAGAAGGAAGATTTGCAGACACCAGGACGTGAATTCGACGAGAAAACATTTTATTGGAACGCCAAAACTACAAAGGGACGATTGACCACTTCGACGGCAGCCATTACAGATTCGTCAACGATCAACGGAACACGGCCATCTAGTTTGTCGGCGACACGGTTCGCAACATATTTCTTTATTTTAATCTTTTCAATTGAATATATGTACTTTAGTATTAAGAATTATTCTTGTAACGTTATACTTTTTTAATCTTTGCCCGATTTCTCTGACTTTTCCAATAAATAGCTGTTAAAAGAACCCTATTGTATTTTATATAAAAACTTGTAACATTCGATACCCTGAGAATCGATTTTAAAATCGACAAGAGTCTTTATAAACAACTGTTAATAAAATAATTTATACTTTTCATCTTAAAACAGTTCTTTCTTTTCTAAACATAGCAATTTAAACATACTATAATTTAAAATACATCTACTACAAGAATTTCACAACCAGAAGGAAGATAACCTCCGAAACCGAAAGTAAACAAAGATCGATTGTAATTGGAGACAATCCCATAAGTGGTTGGAGTTTCTTCAAAAATACAGAAAAGCTAATAAAATTTTTTAAACAAGTGAGAAACGTTTCGGAACTTCACGAAACTCAATTAATTAATTGTTTCTAATTAATTAATCAATTAAAAAAAATTTTTTTTAACAAACAATTTTATTTTTTCTTACACGAACACATATCAAGATATTTTGGAACACAACACCAATACTTAAACACCATAATCACGTTCTTTTACAAATTGGCTAGCCCAAACAGTGGGGCTTAAACTAAACTAAAAAGAAGTAAGAACAGAACAGATTTAAGAATTTGTAACCACAGCATTTAGATCTTTTACAATGTGAAAGTGAATTTCTTCTTCTTCTTCTTCTTCTTCTTCTTCTTCTTCTTCAAGGATTGGGTTATATAAACCTATTCTGGCACCCTCTCATCCTTGGATGACCCACATCTCTTCCACCAGAAAGTGAATTTTAATAAGACAATATAAGATCAAGTGTTAAGCTCACGTCAAGAACACAGATAGTATAAAACGGAATTACTAAACAGAAAACTGAAGTGATAGTGTTGAGTATAGTTTAAAAAATAAATAAAGCAAGTAATAAACATGTATACAATTTAAAAAAAATTATGTAACTGGAGCTTTAGAAGATCACTTGTTGGTAATCATTTTACAAAATTTGTTCTTGTATTTGCTGATGTAATTTGACAATGGAAGCTCAGCAACTATTTTCATCATCATCTTCAGCAAGGATTAAACCAAAAATGGTTTGTTCCGATCCCAAGCAAGGAGTCCAACTAGAGCTGGTCACTCCAATGCTTCTTCAGACATCCCACACCTCTCCATCCTTTCAGCTTATAATTCCACAGTTGTTTGGTTGTTTGATGATGTGGCAATCATCCATTTGGTTAAGATGTTCCAACCATTTTAGCTAATATTGGGCAATCCCATCAAGTATACTCATGATATTCAGTTCCTGCCATACATCGACATTTTTGTGTGTGATTTCTTAACTTTCCACTGCCATGTGCCTAAGAAATCTCATTTCAGCTGCTTGAATATGACTGGTTTGGGATTTTATTAAAGTCCAATTCTCAGACCCATAGAGAGGCGTGTGGGGGGTATCACCCTGTAGAACTTCAGATGTGTTTCTTTACATGTTGATTTTAGAGTTCTTCTGATGGTCCCAAACATGTGGTTGAACTTGTGCAGCCACCCCGCCCTATCATTGTTTGTAATGTAAAACACATCACCTTGTAGAACTTCAGGCATGTTTATGTACTTATTGAACTCCTGATGGTGGTTCACACTTATGTGGTTGAATTTATGTATTCACCATGTCATTGTTTGTAATATAAGACACGTATGGCCCAGATATTCAAAATTAGTGACATGCTCCAGAACAGTATCATCTACAACAATGTTTGCTTGTATGAGGTTAGCTCCATGAAATGTCGTCACATTGGTCTTAAATGTGGAGATCTGTAATCCAAAATCCTTGCAGATTCAACTCAATGAGTGTACAGCCACTTGCAAGCTGCTTTCCAAGGTCAACAGGATAGCCTGGCCATCAGCAAATAACAGTAGTCAACTGCAGAGTTACCACTCATAAAATTTTGTGGAAGGTTCATCTGCCAATTATGTATGAGTGTGACATCTTCTATAAATAAATTAAAAAGAGAAGTGACAATGAGCACCCTTATCGTACTCCACAATTGATCATGCACACACTAGGAATTGTGTTCCATTTTTCTGTTTATTAAGATTTTGTTTTCTACATAAAGCTTTTGTTTGGCTCTAATAAAGTGTCATGGGATCCCTTTCTTTGCCATTATTGCTCACTTTTCACTCTATTATATATGCCTTTCCAAAGCCAAAAAAAAGCTATGTATGTGGACAACTAATATTCTCTGTGCTTTCTGATGACCTAGGCTACTGTGAAGATGCAATCTAAACATGATCTGCTCTGAAACTGCCCTTATTGCATTCAGTCATCTTGCAAGAATAGATGCATACAACTTGTAAGATGTATTAAACAGGCTGACCCTCTATAGTTATCATAGACATTGTGATCTCGTTTCTTGAGTATGGGGACTACCTTTGCCATCTACCAATATTCGGGAATATAACCAGTGATCCATCAAAGTTCAATAAACAATTGTGCAGCATGGCTGTCACCTACTTTAAAAGCTCAAAATTCAGCCCATCAGTGCCTGGCAATTTTCTATTTTTACAGCATTTTAGGGCAGCTAGGAAATTGTCCATTGATATTGGATTCACACATTCTTTGATGCCTGCAAATTTTGTTTTCTCAAGTTGCTCTTGGGTCCACAGCTGCTCATGTAATGAAATATTACAGCTGCTCTGAGCAATTCCTTCTCTGTGATATTGATGATCTTCAGATTACCTCTTTCTACTGATTTCTGCTGTAATATTTTGTAAGGCTCGAACTGTCTACCCTGTACATCATGCTCTATGTAACCTATATATTTGTCCCAGCTACTTCTTTTGATTTCCTTGATCTCTTCTGGCAATCGCACAGTGGAGCTTATATTCAGACCTCCTTCTCTATAAAGTTAGGTATTTCAAATATTCCTGTTTCTTAGCATCTATTATTTGGGCTATATCATCATCCCATCTATGCAGGCTTCTGTTGCCGAATCTTTTATGTCTAGTTCCTAGTGCTTCTAATGCTGCATGGATATGGTATTTCTGATGTTGATTTATATTATTACTGATGGGTGTTTTGTTTTGCAAAATGACTCGGCTGAGTCTGGTACAAGGTATCATCTTGTAGTAGATGCACTTTAAAGTTTGTTTGGGGCATGGCTCTCTAAGGGTCACACCTTCTTCCAATTACCAAGAATGCTAACCTTTGATATGAGGAGAAAATGGTCAGACTCAACGGCACATTCTGTAAAAACCTTTGTATCCTCTACTAAATTCCATAGTTTTTCATTTACTAAAACATAATCAACTATTGACTGAGATTCTCTAGTGCAACAAGAGAATCTCTTTGTATTTTTTGTATCTCTTTATAGGGAAATAACGTGTTGCAGCAAACTCAATGAGCCGTAGTATATTCCTATTTTCTGTTTTTTCACCATGAATTCCCAGTATAGGTCTTAGGAGGGAATTTCTCACACAAACAATTATTTTTATTTATATGTTTGTTGTGATTGCATCTTGGATTGAAGTAATGAGTATTCAGTTAGCCAAAAGACACAGTATACCAACCGAACAATGGTTACAAAGAACCATTACCTTGAGATATATTTACATATTACATGTTATATGCTGATATATAGTATTTATAATATGGTAATATGATATATTTATAATATGAAAATGTATGTACATATTATAAGGTAACAAGATTCCACCTCCAAAGAAAGACAAGTATACCATCAAAATTCGTGGTGAAATATGCAGAAACGCAATCTTGTTAATATTAAAAGAAATAGAAGAATAAAATAAACTTAATAAATACAGTAATTAAGAGACAGCATATACTTAAAGATAATTAATATTTTCAAGGAATAAAAAGAAATTGAAACAAAAAGGGAAATATTATCATAAATGAATAATTGGGAAATAGGGAAATAGAGAATGCAAATTTAGGAATTAAATAATACAATTAACATGACAAAACAATAACTGATGAGGACAAATACCCAGAAGAGACGATCAAATGACCAAAAATGTAAATAGTTCTTAATAAACAATTATAACATACAAATATGAAACTTAGCATGTAAGAAATAAGACATTGAGTATAGCCTTAGATTAAAACTATGAAGAGGTCTGCGAACCTCAAGCAGCTATTGTGTATAAGTGAACTCCAGACTAATTAATATAAAATTACAAATATAAAAATATTGAACAATAATTATAAAAGTTAGGGAAACAGTGTAAGAAGGTGAGAACAATGGTGATAGACTTTAAGAAGTAAACACAGTGTATAGTGTAAGTGAATTAACATATTTACAATATGAACATCACATGAAACATATAATTTATATGAAACCACAAGGTAACTCATATAGTGCAATAAAACCAAGTGGAAATAATTAAGAAATAAAGAACTACCGTTACAAACTTATAATGTAATAGTGACGAAGATAGAATAAGATTCTACGGAATAATATTAATTATAATTTGGGAGACCGAACCTGTGACCCATAAATATATCATTGCCAAGACCTTATCTGAATAAATTAGTGTTTTAGTAGAAAGGATTGTTGTTGGAAAAAATATTGAAACTAAGTAGAACGTGTCGAATTTTAATGCTGGTTTTTATACAAATTAAAGGAGAATACGAGACGAAACGATACTGAAAGACTATGAAAATAAATAGAAGAAGGATAGTTTAATCGATGGTGCAGAAAATTAGAAATCCAGACGCAAAGGATCAAGAAAGAAGATCGTAAAGAAAACTACCAGATGGGTGAGATCTAGCCAATAGTCAACCCAGATATTAGAAAACATCTTAACATTTAAAGTTCGAATCACAGTGATATACTATAGTAAAAAACAATAAGAACTTTAGAACAGTGAATTCTAATTGTACACCGATAATTATTAGTAATAAGAGTTTCTTTTTCAATTGTTCATTTGCACTTTTGTATGATCCGAAGAACGCACTGATATATAACATACATCAACAACACCTAATTACCAAACATTAATTTTTAAATATTATGTTATATGATATGTTTACGACTTATGTAGTATACTTTAACATGACTTATACATGAACCCTGAGATTGAGATTTTACATGCTCTACAACAGAACTGAGTTGCAAAAAGATTTAATAAAAAATAATTGAATTTTAAACAAGAACGAATAAGGAGTTTGATTATTTATTTAAAATAGAATTATACATCGAATAAGGGTAAGTTTTATTCTTTATTTCTTTAGAAATATAAATAACACACATATTATGAATTATTACATAATACGAAAAAAGAAAGTAAGGAGTCTGATTATTTATTTAAGCAATAAGAGATATTATTTGATTATTAAAAATTTGGCACCAGCAACTTGGGGCAAACTACATACACTCAAAAGGAAATAAGAAATACAGAGATTCTGTATTTTAATGGTTATAAAATTGATGCGACCAATGTGTGGCTAAATAACCCATATGTATTATATTGTTATAAAATATATGAAAATTTTCTTGTTTTGAAAATTTCTTATATTAGTATGCTAATGTGTGAATTAACTAAAGTACAGTATCAGTTCTTTCTTTTACTTGCTTCTTAAATTATGATATTTGTTCATTATTGTGGATGTTTATAAGTGGTGAAAAGTAGCTTTATGTAAAAAAAAAGGAATATATTTACTACACGTGGAATTTAAGTACATGTGGAAACAACCTTGCCCATGCCTAGAAAAAAGCTGTGGGAGGAAAATTAATCTTTTCATGCTAATGCTATCACAGTCGCTACTAGCATGCTCAATATAATTCTTGAAACTTAATGTATAATTTATAATTTCTTCAAGGTAGTGGATGCAAGAACAAGATGGATACTTATAATTGCCATCTGTATATATAATATTTTCCATTTCCATCTGCTTCCTACCAAATTAGAACTGTCTCTTTTTGTTTCAGCCAATTTTTCGTACCAGGCCAATTTTTGGTCTTTTTGTGTACCAGGCCAATTGATCCCATCCCATCCACCCACTGTTTGGTATCTAATACAACACAAAAAGAATTGTTTCAGAAATTTGGTGATAATTTCTACTGCAATGTCATCCATAAATCCTAGCAGTGCAGTATTCTTTAGAAGCACAAATCTCATAAAATGTGATTTCATTATGTTCTGTACCAGTGTGCTAAGTTCTGAACCTCTACAAGTTTTGTGTTCCTAAAAATAAGAGTACTCTATGCATTATGTGACTGAAGTAGGCTGGAACAAATTTTTGAGATTACATGACACAGTCAGACTATTCAGTTCCTTCCAAGTACAGTTGCATCTGGTTGAGTTTTAGGCATTCTGAATGTTTAATTTTGTTGCCTAACTGTTCCTGACAAGTTTCTGTTACTAGATTGTGACTTCTAAAGTGGCTAGAGTAGTCCAGAAAACTGGAATTCTCCTTGTTTTTATAATTTTATCCTGGTATCTCAAGAAAGTTCTTAAGGACAGTATACATTAACCACAAACTTTTTATTGTTCACAGATGATGGGCGTACAAACTTTCTGGTAGTGAAAGTTTGGCTCAAAGGCTATAGTATTATACCTTAACTGACACAATGAAAGTACGTCAAAGCTTATATTTAATATGTTGACATTTAATTTATGTAGTTTTTTACTAAGCTTGTGCAAATTTAGAAATAATTAACCAAACAGTTTACATACAACTTTACTTACAATTTTTTTGTTTATTTATATTGCAACCAGTGGCGAAGCTAGTAGTTAATTAATGGGTAGGCAAAAATCTTATCTTAAATTTTTTTTAAGGAATCACTAAAAGGATGGTGGTTCAAATCGGACGCTGAGGTAGAGTTTGCTGTAAGCGAATTGTTCCACAAACAGCCGTAAGAATTTTACTAGCAGGGAATCTACAGGTTGGTGCAACAGTGGAACTCATGTCTTAATGTTAATGGAGACTTCTTTTAAAATCGTTGAATAAAAAATGCTTTACAGCTCTATACGTGTTTCTATTGAACAATCCTTGTATTAGTCATACACAATAATACATCTGATTGAACTTCCAATTTTTAAACTTGATTAGTTTCTATATATATATGTTTAATGTTACAAATAATTCAAATAACAATCTTGATCATCTGTTAGTTCAGCGGAATAACAGGGACAGTTTTAATAACCGCATAAAATAAACACACTTATAAACAACACAGCGCGCTTTAACTTGAATGTTTGGACCACAGAAGTGAGGCATGCCTCAACGCTCTATGTGTACAGCACGGGACAATCCCCCCTCCCTTCACTTCCTTATCGCTCCGGCACATTGCGTACATACGATGTATACAAAAAACGCTGAGACAAGTTCAGGTTGCCTCATTCGCTTTAAACGAGCTATGCCGAGTCTCACCTGTCACCATCTAGCGGTCGCTCAGTAAAGCACGTTTCGGCCTAATAAATTCGACAGTCGCAGTAACAATGTATAATCTCTACGTTATGTAGTTCATACGTATTTATAATTTTTATTTTACAGAATTTTTTAGGGTAGGCATTGCCTCAATTGCCTCCATGTAACTTTGCCACTGATTGCACTAGTTTTAAACAATCGAGCAGTTTTATTTTATTAAACACTTGAGCAGTGTGTAGAATATGTTCCCAGCTGGCCCACTCCTTACTATAGGTTGTATGTTATTCATGTGAGGTTACTTTTTGAAATGCTTCACTTGCCTACACCAGTTGAAACAGATCCTGTCTTTGTAACTACCAAAAAGTCTAACATTTTCAAGTAGTTGTAATATGTCACTTTTTGATGTTTATGAAGTCTTTGTTCATATTTAACCAAAAGCCGTTCAATTTAATGAATAACAGTAGCAATTTTCAGATCTCAGTGGTTCATCATTTCTTACACGAGGTATGTCTGGAACCAGTCATGTAATATTTTGAGAATAATAGCTTAAATGCCACAATGGGGCCTTAGTCTACTTTGAAGTTCTCTATTTGGAACTTTGTGCAGTTATCCCATTGTCTCTTCCACTTCTTGAAACAGTATGCAAAGTCCTCTTTTGGAAGTGGTATCAACTGTCTTGTCGAATTCTCCTGAATCTTATTCACTATGTGAAATTTCCTCCTTTTTAGTAGCGATTTTAGCATTAGAAAGAGCCAGATGTCAGAGGGGACCAAATCAGTTCTGTATGATGGCTAAGTAACTTGTGTGATGTGATGTTTTGCCAGGAATGTGTACCAGGTGCAAAGAATGTGCAAGAGCAGAGTCATGGCAAAGGTGCCACCAGTTACCACTTGCTAAAACTCGTCAAAATTCCAGATTCCAAGTTCTTGAATTTTATTCCAAGTTCTTCACATTTCTTCTTGACATGTTATTTCCCATAAGCTTGGGTTCTGGAGTTATGATCAAATACTTTGCTGAGTATGAATGTGGAATTACTGAGAGAGCTGAGAGAACAATTTTTAACTGGAATTAAAATATTTTGTCTGATTTCATATCTGACACTTTTTATAAAAAAAATATTCATACTAATGACCAACTGACATTATTTCACAGATTAAGTACAGAAATCTAATGTTGATTTTAGGGAAACATTGCTGCTTTAAAAAATGTATGTTTTAGCAATGCAAAGCAGAAAATAATCAATATAATTATTTGACAAAAATCTGTGGCTCCCTTATTCTCTTAAAGAGTTCACCGGCAGAAGCTTAGGGTTGAATTGGTATGGGGCACTTACACAACTTCACAGAAGTCCAGGCATGGATAACACCACAGACTTGAGCAGACACTTTTGTTTCTAATTGGGTGGGTGCACAGGCCTGCCCCTATATTTGAGGTACAGCTCTTTCAAGTGTTCACCTGCAGAAGTTAGAGGTTTACTGGTATTGACAATTGGCATGGCTGCTATAGGATGTGAGCTGGAGCAGTGTGCTGCCATGCCAAGGTAGATATCTTCCACAAGGAGGCATTTGCACAATTTAGTAGTCTGGGGACCCAGAATTAATTTATGAGTACATTATGAGTACATTTCTATTTTAATGAAATGTGATGCATAGCCAGACAAGCATGGGGTAGCTATCAGTGTAGGATGTTGTCTGGTATTTGCCAGTTAGTGGCATACAGAAAAAGGTACATAACAGTCGTATTTAAAGTGTGTGGTCTCTTGACATCAAAAACTAAAGCCTTAATGTGGTGAAAAGTACATTATATAATCAATGTGGTGAATTGTACATTATAATGTGATGAACAGGAAAAGTATATAATTAACATACTGCTCACAGTATGACTTCTGAAACTAAATATCACTATAATATTGACGACTCGGAACACTAAGTTTTTTATAAGTAAAAACGTAAAGTTTTACCTTACAGCCTAAACCGGCTTTCACCTATAGAAGGCTTCATCAGAGGCTGTCGTTAGTAGCGCTGTTCATCTTGTTGTTGGCGACGGGATAGTGTTTCGAAAGATCGAAGCTGTGTGTGTGTGGTGAGATGTGTTCGAATAATGCGTGCGATTTGAATTGTGTCTGTTCATTTAGGATGTCGTTTTTATTTGTTTTTGTGTGTTTGTATATTTCTAATTGTTCTAGAGTGTCTAGTTTTCGGCCTTTTGTGTTAGATTCTGCTAACGGTTATGACAGAACAATAGTCAGTAAACTCCTACACAAAACACAAAACAAACAACAGACAAAGACAGAAAACAACAAATTCATAACACTAACATACATCAACAAACAAACAGAAAAAATTGCCCACAAATTCAAAAAAGCAGGATACAGAATCGCTTACAAAACTACTAACAAAACAGAACACACACTATCAAAACGCATGCCCAAAGCACAAAACAAATTCGATCTACCCTGTGTATATAAACTAAATTGTTCAAATTGCAATAAATTCTACATAGGCCAGACAGGATGTAGCTTCAAACAGAGATACATTGAACACACAAAAGCACTCCACACCACTACAGAATCTACCTTCGCAAACCACCTCATTGAAGCAAACCACACATATAAAAACATCGACAATAACATGAACATACTACACGTACACACAAAAGGCCGAAAACTAGACACTCTAGAACAATTAGAAATATACAAACACACAAAAACAAATAAAAACGACATCCTAAACGAACAGACACAATTCAAATCGCACGCATTATTCGAACACATCTCACCACACACACACAGCTTCGATCTTTCGAAACACTATCTTGTCGCCAACAACAAGATGAACAGCGCTACTAACGACAGCCTCTGATGAAGCCTTCTATAGGTGAAAGCCGGTTTAGGCTGTAAGGTAAAACTTTACGTTTTTACTTATAAAAAACTTAGTGTTCCGAGTCGTCAATATTATAGTGATATTTAGTTAAGTAACGGACACGTCATGGACAATGAAATCCAAGACTTCTGAAAATTCAATAATTAAGATACGAGTATGTCTATAAAACTATGTGTAGGCTTTGAAGTACTCAATAAACGACAAACATGGTACACTAACTGTACAACTAAATGTAGTAAAATCTTGAAGTACACTTTTAAGAGACTGGGTAAAAAGCAAGAAAGAAATGTGTTGTTCTTACACTACCCAAAAACTGTATCATAGTAAATTCATTACATTGTTAAACAAAATTATTACAATTATAAACAACTTAATGAAACCAAAATTGTCTAGTATCTTATACTTCATATTATTGTCCACATGTAGATGATTTTATTTTATTATGTGATATTAATGATGAGAAGAATTCTCTTGATTCATGATAGTGACTTGGCTGTCTTCACCTTTATCTTCATCTTTTTCATATGTGACTAGCCATAAGGAGATAATATCTCAAAAATTATTTCACCACTTTCAGTTATGTTACACGCAGGCTTACAAGCTTCTTAGTTACATGCAGGTTTCGAGTTAGTCCACTTCCGCTTTTGCTCTTTGGAGTGGCTTATGTATTGTGTATTATGGTTTGTGCATGCTCTCCATTACACAAAAAATTAACTGCTTTTCTTTTGACTCCATAAATCACAAAATGGCATTCAACATTTTGTTTGAACATTGCAGATAGTATTCTTGCCTAGTAAAACCTCTTCTACTTGTTCAGATCTAGCATCAGATTGAAGGCTACATACATATGTCATATAATCTTTGAAGTCTACTATAGTATTTACCATTAGATGTCAATGAATGTTTGAGTTGTTGAAACATTTTTTGATTTATTTCATTATATTTATGAAATATTTATCTATTATGTTGTAGTACTTATATATTACTTCAGATTTTGGAAGAGTACATTCTGGATATCAGACCTCCCCAGTTCAGTTATGAAACTGTATCATTAAAATGAAAATGAATTAATTCTGCAAAAACTTCTGTAACACTGTAATAATGTAATGAAATAATATTGTTACTTGTTAATGTCTTATACTCAAAATAATTATGGTTTATTAATAACATGATACATTTTACTGAAAAATGAATATTCTTCTAGAAACAGAAGTCAAAGGTATTCGATTTGTTTTTATGGAAACTAAAATTTTCAAATAACTAAACTGTCTTTGTTAAACAATAAGTTGAAAAATATAAATTAAAAAATACTGGGTCGTGAAGGACAGTTATTTGATTTACGGTTAAAAATGGATAAAAAGTAGAATTGAATTTAGGTTAAAAATGATAAAAAACTTGTTTATAATGAAATAATATATTTTTAAATACAACATTACTTAAACTCATTTGTTAAAAACTTACCAAGTTAATTAAAATTACATTATTAACCTAAAGTAAGAGGTCTAATAACTTCCTAGGGTAAATTTTGGCCATAACTATAAATTTTCTGTTAAATTTAATTTATTACTATGTCTAACGGGTAAGCCTTAGGGTCTAAAATTTTTTACATCATGAAAACTTTATGAATTAAAACCATCAAAGCATTTTGGGGGGGGGGAATTAATAACTCATAACATACCTTCATGTTACCTTACCTTAGCATTTAAAAATTAAAATAAACAATGTCATACTTAAAGAACAGTTATTTTATATTGCCTATAATACACAATATCTTAAACAGTATTTCAATAAGAATGTATGTGTGTGTGCGTGCGCATGCGTGCGAGCAAATGTGTGTTTGTGTGTGTAAAAGAAGTGATACATACTGAACGTGCACCAGTTTTGCTGTCAAGACACCTGAGGAGCGGGGGTCTATTGAATGATAGTGTGTGCTTGTGTTGGTGAGGTATTACTGGTTCTGAAAACATTATTCAGACATTCAGAAGATGTGTTTAGTTGTAATTTTGTGTGTGTATTAGATTGAGAGTTTGTACATTATATATCAGTGTAATTTATTGAATATTTTGTGAAAGTGTATTTTCTTATTCACTACAAGAATTACTATGTGAGAAACAGTCAAATCACACCAAAACTGTGATAAACATATTTTAAATGTGTAGTATTAAAGTGATGCGTGCAGTTGAATAGCATACGTTATCACATTCCTTGCTCGGTAGCAAAGGTGCTGCTGTGACAGTACATATGATTTCATACAAAAGAAGTGAATTCACAATTCTAATAAAGCTGCTATAAGTAGGCCTACAGAGTTTTGTGTATCATTACATTACTTACCGTCAACTGTTGTCCTCTGTTTTGCTGTGGTCTGCGAGGGTGCTGACCACCAAAATCATGATCATTAGGAGCAGGTCGGGTTCTCAAGACAATCTGCTGCTGCTGAGTCTGAGGCTGTAGGGGTGCCTGGCTCCTGTATGTCGTCTGTACAATACATTAATTATACCTTTATAATCAATTTTTGTATAGCTTGGTTTAAAGAGTGGTATGTAAAATAAAGCTATATACCTATCAATAAATTTTTACTTTCAATTAATGACAATAATGTTTGTTTGAATTACTATTACAACAGGTACTAGCAAAATCGATGTGACCAAAGAAAATTTTGAGCCAACAAACATAAAAAATAAGCCTTATAGACTTTCAGATTTTACTTACTTAAAACATAATACAATCAGTTTATGTTCAGGTATACTTTAGCATCCTCTGGCACTATAATCACTTCATAACTAAATGCTTAAGGGAAGTTTACTGTGCAAAATTAATAGAGCCATATATCGTTATATTAAAAATCAAATTTTATATTAATGCAATGCTGTAATATACCAGTTACTGTGTTTAATAAATAAACAGGTTAGAAGAAGGTATACAATTTCTTTTAATCATTATATCCTTTAGCGTAGCCAGGATTTTTTCCTTTGGGGGAGAAAATCATTAATGACAAGTGGCGTTAAGATATAAATGTACTGAAATTAATTGACTTGGCTATTTCTCCATTAAAAAAATAATGTAGTAAGATTAAAAAATTCATCAACATAAAAAGAAAGTGCAAATCAAAGAGGTTACCCAAATTTATATACTGGTATTATATTCAAAATATGGACTTGGTAGGCTAGTAGGCATGGTGCCTCCCTATTTGCCTAGTGGTCCACGGGTGCACTACAAAATGAATATGATGCGTTTTCAACCATAAGATGATTCAGTCCGTAAAATGAGTAGCCTACACCTTGGAAAACATATTGGAGTAATAATAATTGGAGGCTGAAGCATAATAATTCTGGTCACAGAATTATGTTGAACAGTTTACTTAAGCAGCATAGTGAAATACTTTTTGGCAGTACAAAAAAGAACTACTACTACTGCTGCTGCTGCTGCCGCTACTACTACTACTACTACTACTACTACTACTACTACTACTACTACTACTACACTACCATTCTACTTTATTATCATTATATTGAAAATATTTGTGGTTTATTAATAACATGACACCTCTTGGAGGTAAGTGAATATTCTTACAGGAGTCTGCTGAAATTTTAGATTTTTAAAAATTAAAAATGAAGTCCAAGAAGGCCAAGGAAGACTGCATAAAAGTCAACATACAGTGCTGTAATGTTAATATAACAACCAATAGCAGCTGAAGATTACAGAAAAATGACTAACTTTTTAGTGCTACTTTTGATACATGAATTTGATTCATGTACATCAAATATCAAAATCATGAAATAAATTATAATCTGTAGGTATTGTTTTAAAAAATAATGACAATTACACCCAACAATTTTTTGTTCCCATTCAGATTGATTTATTACATTATTTCACTAAAAAAAACAGCAATTTTTTAATGAATTTTCAACTGGAAATAATTAATTAAGAACTGTAGAAAAATTACTTCATACTATTGTTCATTAATGAAACTGTTGTGTTCTGTATGACATAAGGTATTCCAGGTTTTTCAAATGTTTTTCAGGTACAGAATCACAAATTGTTAAATCCTAGAGATTGCATATGCAGTTAAAACAAATTGTCAAGGGGTCTTGCATTCAGACTAAGTAATCACTATAATTTAGTGCAATGACAAACGCAAGGGAAAAGTACAGAGGATGTAATCCTCCAAACATTTGTGACATGACCAACTTTTATTGTAAGTTTACAAACAGATGGTGGTTACATTAAGAAAGGACTACCCCATGTCATGTGTTCAGTATATTTAATTTTGGGGTAAAAATGTAATTAATTAAAGTTATTAAATAAGATCGTAATATATGAAACAGGCTAACCCCATTAAAAATTATGAATTCTCTGTGTGCAGAACAATGAATAGTTTGATTCAAGATGTGCTGTAGTGGCACACTTATCTTAAGAGAAACACATTTCATACATGCCTTATGAGTGAATAGAATTCAAACTGAAAGTGAAATGCCTATCCTCCATCAAGCATATGGTCATGTAGTTTTAAGGTACCTACCATTATTATAAAGTCAAATGTAACAAAGTTTATTTCAATTTATCACAATTCAGGCTTTAATAATTAGTAACAGGGGAATCTTGATACAACATTTTTACCCGGGCAATGTGGCTTTTTGGTGCTCAGTCTTCAGTCCAATAGAAACCTCCAATAAAAATAAAATTAAAATATTTCTTCCAATAAAAACATTATCATTTATGTTTTTATACTGATGATGTCAATTTCAAACTTGAAGTTAGTTTCCTTAATTTTATTAGAAAAAACTTTTTTTTCATACACACTTTTATATTTTTGTTTGGTACATGGGAAAAAAATTGTGACAAAATGTTTCTGCTATAATTTTTAGTTATTAATTTGTGGTATTTGCTGCATAAATTATATAATGTATAACAACAACTAAAAATTGTAGTACTTCAATGGTTTTAATATATAAGTACTGATAAATTGGTGTTAATAGACAGTCAATCAGCAATAAACTATGCATGTAGAACCACCAACAGTTTACTCAACACTCTTGTGATAATAATTATATTTTGATAACCCTGTGTAGGCCTATAATGAATTATTTTACTACTGATTAGTCTTTTCTAACAGTTACAAATTAGTGAATGTTTCATAATATTCAGGATGGAAGGTCAGTCATAATAGCTATAACGTTACATTTCTATGAGACATTGACAGTGATATCCAAATTTCTGTTATTTTATATATATTTGTAAATGCTTTGCAATACATACAAGCAGTTAATGGTAAATATGTTACGCAACATTACACTGTTTGATTTTTAAATAATACAGCTTAATTAATATAAAAAATATATGCCATAATATTTAAAAACAAAGTGATATAAAAAATATAGCAATAAAAAATTATAAAAGGGACAAAAAAGTAAAAAAATCCAGGTTTTTTAGTTTTGTAGACTTCACTTTGAACCTCCCCCCCCCCAGCCGGGGATACTCTGGCCTTAAGATAATCATAGTAGCCTTAAGATACACTGGATAGTAAGATAATCATTGTAAATAACATATTAACATGTTATAGTATTTTGTCAAAGTTAAATTGCAATTATCTATAGATGGAGAATGTTATATGTGATCAGAATCAGTAAAATGGAATTGTATTCGGTTATGGTAAGTGTTAAGTTGCACATATTGAACTTTTCACCTGAGCAGCAGGTTGTTGTCTGGGCAGAATAAGAGGAGACGGTGTAGGTGCCACAGCATTGCGGTCTAGTTCATCTTCTTCTTCAACTGGTGCAGCAGACCTGAATCCTTGAGGTGGTGGTCCACCAATACTAGCGAAACCAAATGGTTGAGGTTTAGGTGTTGGTCTGCCTGATAATCCTCCTGCAAAGTAAGGCTGTGATTGTCGTTTGTCCCTGTCGGTTTCTTCACTAGCAGTTATTCCTAACGCCATTAGAAATAGCAGTAGTATTCTCAACATTGGAGCCATTTTTACTGGAATGCAAAATTCGTACAATTATATTACAGAAAGTTGCATAGGAAACTTCTAATCTCCATACATTGTTCAAGGAAAGTTGTTAATTACATTAGAGCATGTAAGAGTATAATATAACTGAAGGTTTTTTTTCACAGCAAAAGGAATTAATTGTCTTTTGACTATGGTTGCTGTAGGATAGAACCAATGAAGTTGCCATCACTTCAGCAGATAATATAATAATTATATTAGCTATAAAAGTATATTAATACATATGTATTACATTTATAAGATAATATACATATAAGTTATTTTCAATGGTAACAATAGACAGATCTAGTCATTTAATAACTATTTAAATAAAATACATAAGACAATAAAATTCACTATGGAAATAGAAGAAAACAAAAATATTAATTTCCTGGATCTAACCATAACAAATAACGGTAATGACCTGAAATACAAAATATACAGAAAGCACACATGCACAGATACGGTTATACATGCTGAGCCATATCATCCTCCAGCACAAAAAATGGCTGCATTTAACAGCTTTATTGACAGATTACTTTGTGTTCCCCTTAATAACGAAGACTATGATCAAGAAGTAAGTATTATAAAACAAATAGCTCTAAATAATGGTTACAAGCCAGTAATAATTGATAGAATGATAATGAAACATAAAAAAGTTTAGAAAATAAAAATTCCAACATTATTAACCAACATAATAAAAAACATAAAAAATTCCTTTCAGCTAATTATACTGGTTTGATGCCAAATATTTTAAAATCTGTTTTTAAAAGTAAAGGATATAATATTTCATTCAAAACCTGTAATAAGTTAAACAATTTTTTCAAAACTAAAATAAATATTCCTTTGAAAAATAAATCAGTTGTCTATAAAATAAAATGCGATAATTGTGCAGCATTCTACATCGGCCAATCCGGAAGAGATTTTTATACAAGATTTTTAGAGCATATTCCTAAAGCAAATAATAATAATTCCAGTTTTGCACAACATTTAATAACAGAAGGTCATAATTATACTAGTTTCGAAAACAATTTCGTAGTGTTACATACTTGCAAAAAGGGTAAATTAATGGATAGCCTAGAGGAGCTCGAAATATATAAAGCTACAAAAAACGCAACAACCAAAAATATATTAAATGATCAGATGAACTTCGGATCTAATAACCTGTTTGACACTGCTATACGGTTGAATAATAGCTAGTCGTGAGGAAGACGCGGTACAGCGCGCATGCATGCGAGTGCTCCGAGCGATTCAGTTGTTACGTTTTTATATATTTTATTTAAAAGATTTTAATCATTTTAAATTATGACATAACCACAAAATGTGGTATACATTTACGTTTTTAAATTAATTTTGTATATCTGAAGATGGGATTTCATCCTGAAACGCGTCATTAGACGAAAAGAAGTTAAGTGTCACTAAGGTGGACCAAAATAAGGTAATTTATTTATATTGAAGCTATTTCAGCGTAGCGCATCATATGCATACACATGAAGTATGAGATAAGAAACACACATATATCAAGTATTATCTATATTATAAGCAAATGATAAGAACAGAAAACTTTAAAAAGGTATATTTTTCTCTTTCTTTATAGTGTACCTGAAAATGATACTTTGTTACTTATATATTCACAATGATATTTGAAAACAAATGTCATGAAATTATGTAGTCATGTGAACCTGATGTTTTACTAAATATAATTATGTCACTATGACTCGGAACACAGAACGTTTTATGGGTAAAAACGTAAAAGTTTTACCTTATAACCTGAACCGGTTTTCACTTTTAAAAAAGCTTCTTCAAAGGTTGCCACTGGTACCACTGTCCGTCTTGTTGTTGGCGAGGAAATCAATTTTCAAAAGATCGATATTGTGTGTGTGGGGTGTGATATGTTCGATTAATGCGTGTGATTTGAATTGGGTCTGCTCATTTAGGGTGTCGTTTTTACTTGTTTTCGTGTGTTTGTATATTTCCAATTGTTCTAGAGTGTCTAGTTTTCGGCCTTTTGTGTGTACGTGTAGAATGTTCATGTTATTGTCGATGTTTTTGTATGTGTGGTTTGCTTCAATGAGGTGGTTTGCAAAGGTGGATTCTGTAGTGGAGTGTAGTGCCTTTGTGTGTTCAATGTATCTTTGTTTGAAGCTACGTCCTGTCTGGCCTATGTAGAATTTGTTGCAATCTGAGCAATTTAGTTTGTAAACACCAGGTAGATCGAATTTGTTTTGTGCTTTGTGTGTGTGTTCTGTTTTGTTAGTAGTTTTGTAAGCGATTCTGTATCCTGCTTTTTTGAATTTGTGGGCTATTTTTTCCAGTTTGTTTGTTGATGTATGTTAGTGTTATGAATTTGTTGTTTTCTGTCTTTGTCTGTTGTTTGTTTTGTGTTTTGTGTAGGAGTTTATTGATAACAAATCCATAACACTAACATACATCGATTTCGTCGCCAACAACAAGACGGACAGTGGTACCAGCGGCAACTTCTGAAGAAGCTTTTTTAAAAGTGAAAACCGGTTCAGATTATAAGGTAAAACTTTTACGTTTTTACCCATAAAACGTTTTGTGTTCTGAGTCGTAGTGACATAATTATATTTAGTTAAGTAACGGACACGTCATGGACAACGAAATCGTGGTGTTTTATGTTAAGTTTAGTATGTATAATACTATAGATCCTTACATTTGAATTTTATAAATTGTATAACAATATCAAAAACTACTTAACTGATGTAACAAAATGTACCTTAGTAAAGTTGATAAAATAAACGCATCTATTTTGAAAACGTATTCTGAATAAAACAAGTGTAATGCAAGAAATAGTTGTATGTATATTATTGTATATATTTATTATTATCTATATATATAAAACAAAGTCGGGTTAGTTACACCATTTATAACTCAAGAACGGCTGGACCGATTTTTATGATCTTTGATTTGTTGGATTTGTCTCCGCCCCGAATAGCAGAATAACTATTAAAACATGGGAAAAATTCACGAAAAAAAAATTTATGAAGAAAATTCATTTTCTCATACATTTTGTATGGAACGGCTTTTTTGATGATTTCTCGAACGGCTCGAGAACGGATTGACTGATTTCGATGAATTTTTTTTTCGTTCGTCTCGGCCTCGAGAAGTTTCCTCGCGCATTAGAAAAGTAAGAAAATCACAAAAAATTAAAATCCGTATACAACGCCATCTCTGATACATGACAGAAACAAAAAAAGGAACAAAATGAACATGGCGTTGTATGCTGGTTAACAGCTGATTCAGTTGCGCGGTCCTTTCATTGCATACCATTGAGCTAGCTGTGCAGACCAATTTTCACCAATTTTCATTCAGTTTTCGACCGTTATTACATTTTAATTCGATTCAATTAATTCTCTTCAAACGATTTTTTCTGAAATTCATCAGCGAAAAGTGATTTCAAAGAGATGAGTTCAGTTTGATGAAGTGCACATTGTGAAAGGTTATGTCGTTTGTCATTGTGCGCGCATCGACAATCAATACAATCGGTAATTTTGGACTGTGTGTTTAATTTTCCAGGCGGATTCGTTCGTAATTCTGTGGAATTCTATTTTCGATCGTGATTTTCAAACAGCAAGTTGCCTTCGAAGATGTTCACTTTGTGAGGTTATCACATTTGTGATTGTGCGCGCATCGATAATTGCTTCATTATGTAATTTTGAATTGTGTGATTAATTTTCCAGTGTTATTTACAATGCCGAGAGCCAGAAGATCTAATCTTTCACAACGAAGCCGTAATGCAATTAGACTTCGGAATATTGCGAATCAATCCGCTGCAGATGAACAAGAAATAGCACGAGAAGAGCGCCGCGTTAGTATGGCCCGACTTCGTGCTTCACAAACACAAGAACAAAGAGAGGCAGTACGTCAAACGGCAAGGTTGGCAATGAGAAATCGTCGAGCTTATCACACAGATCAACAACGTGATAATCTTCGACGCGCAAGAAGAAATGCTTCAAGTGTTGATTTGAATCGAGTAGCGTTTCAATATGATTGCACAATTGACTACAGCTCGCATCCTTTCGTTCGAATTGGCCCAATGGAGGTTGTGTGCGACCATTGCGGTGCATTGAAGTTCGCTGGAGAAACGCCTGGATTGTGCTGTCTCAGTGGCAAGATGAAATTGCCATTATTGCCTCCGCCACCTGAGTCATTGCATTCATTGCTTCGTGGCGAAACACCAGAATCAGGACATTTTCTATCGAACACTCAAAGATACAACGGATGTTTCCAAATGACTTCATTTGGAGCAGACATTATCGAAGGACGCGGATTCAATCCAACATTCAAGGTAATTTCTGCTCGAGAGAGTAAACGTTAATTTTCTTTTGGTGTTCATAAATCAGTAATTCTGATTTCGTCTTCGACTTTACAGATCCAAGGCCAAATTCACCATCGAATTGGATCATTGCAACCGCTTGAAGACGCAGAGCATAAATTCATCCAAATTTACTTCATGGGCAATATGGAGGAACAACTTGATCGGCGTCAAACGATCAATACGGCAATGAAAAGAGCAATTCTTCAAGATCTGCAGCAACTACTTCATGAACATCATGCATTGGTTCGGTTGTTCAAAACTGCGTTGGATCGCATGCCAAGTGATGACTACAAAGTCGTGATCAGAGCGGATAAACGACCAGCTGGAACACACGAACGCCAATTCAACGCTCCAACAATAGATGAAGTCGCAATTGTGATTGTTGGTGAAAACTTGGAAACGCGCGATATTGTGCTTACACGTCGCAACACTGGACAACTGCAACGAATATACGAAACACACCGTTCATACGATGCATTGCAATACCCGCTGATGTTTTGGCAAGGAGACGATGGCTATCACTTCAATATCAAAATGATAAATCCATTGAGCGGTGAGTATCGATATCATAATTTTCATTTCAACATGACACTAATTTCACTGATTTCATTTCAGGTGAGGAAACTACCAAGAAGGTTAGTTCGATGAATTATTACGCATATCGTTTGATGATTCGTCAAAATGCTGACAACTATTTGCTGCGATTTCGTCGATTGCTTCAGCAATATTGCGTCGACATGTACGTCAAAATCGAAACGGAGCGCCTCACTTTCATTCGGTTGAACCAAGCCAAACTGCGTTCGGAGGAGTATATTCATTTACGCGATGCAATCAGCACCGAAGGAGATGCAGCTAATGTTGGTCGATTGACTATTCTACCGGCGACGTACATTGGCAGCCCGCGTCATATGCATGAATATGCGCAAGATGCAATGACATATGTTCGTCATTACAGTCGTCCAGATCTGTTCATCACCTTTACGTGCAATCCGAAATGGATAGAAATTGTTCAACTGCTGCTCCCCGGACAAACATCAAGTGATCGGCACGACATCACCGCACGTGTCTTCAAACAAAAAATCCGGTCGCTGATGAACTACATTGTTAAGCATCACTCTTTGGGGATACTCGATGCTGGATGTATTCGATTGAATGGCAAAAACGAGGCTTGCCGCATGAACACATTCTTATTTGGTTAGTCGAAAGAATTCGATCAGACCAAATAGATGACATCATATGTGCCGAGATTCCAGATCCCGAAACCGATCCAGACCTGCATGATGTTGTAATTACGAACATGATTCACGGACCGTGTGGCGCCATCAACCCCCAATCACCGTGCATGGTCGACGGCAAGTGTTCCAAGCGTTATCCACGAAATTTGACGGCGGAGACTATCACTGGCAACGATGGTTATCCACTGTATCGGCGTCGATCACCCGATGATAACGGTAGAACTATCACAACGAAAGTGAAAGGAAACGATTTCGTGGTCGACAACACTTGGATTGTTCCGTATTCGCCACTTCTTTCCAAAACATTCAAGGCGCATTGCAACGTGGAGTATTGCAATTCAGTGAAGTCCATCAAATACATCTGCAAATATGTTACGAAAGGCAGCGATATGGCGGTTTTTGGCGTTCAAACTCCAAATACCAACGATGAAATCACGCACTATCAAGTTGGTCGATATGTGAGCTGCAATGAGGCGATTTGGCGTATATTCTCATTCCCCATTCATGAACGTCATCCCACTGTTGTACATTTGGCGGTGCACTGGAGAATGGTCAACGAGTTTATTTCAACGCATCAAATGTTGCTCAACGTGCTGAAACACCTCCAGCGACAACATTGACAAGTTTCTTTTCGATTTGCCAAAGCGATCCGTTTGCACGAACGTTGGTCTACTCTGAGATGCCACGTTATTACACTTGGAACGCTTCATCGAAGAAATTTCAACGTCGGAAGCAAGGCGATGCGGTTCCTGATCATCCGGATGTGCGTTCTACTGATGCTCTTGGTGGCATTTACACAGTTCATCCAAAGAATGACGAATGCTTCTACTTGCGGTTGTTGCTGGTGAATGTTCGTGGGCCGACATCATTTGAATCACTTCGAACTGTCAATGGTGTAGTGTGCCCAACATTTCGTGCTGCATGTCAACAGCTCAATTTGCTTGAAAACGATACTCATTGGGACATGACAATCGCTGAAGCAATTGTTTCTGCATCTCCAAGTCAGATACGCACATTATTTGCTATCATTATTTCGACATGCTTCCCATCGAATCCACGTGAACTGTGGAACAAGTACAAGGATGACATGTCAGAAGACATTTTACATCGAATTCGTGTCAGTTCAGGGAATCCCGATCTCGAGGTGAATGAGGAGATACATAACCAGGCTTTGCTTTTGATCGAACACATGTGTTACCTCATGTGCGGCAGTTTGTTAGTACAGTTAGGAATGGCAACGCCAAATCGTGGTATGAACGACGCTTTCAATCGAGAATTGGAACGTGAACGTGAATACGATCGAGATGCATTGAACGAATCAGTTCGAACGAATGTACCACTGTTGGACCCCCAACAGAAGGAAGTGTACGATACGTTAATGAAGGCAATTGATGATGGAAATGGTGGCTTATTTTTCCTCGATGCGCCCGGTGGAACTGGGAAGACATTCCTCATGTCATTGATTTTGGCCACTGTTCGTGCGAGATCCGAAATTGCTATAGCAGTTGCTTCTTCTGGGATAGCGGCCACGTTGCTAGAAGGATGCCTAACGACTCATTCAGCGTTGAAATTGCCATTAAACCTTCAAACGACTGAAAAACCGACATGCAACATTGCGAAACACTCAGCAATGGCTAAAGTTTTGGTAGCAAGTAAAATCATAATATGGGATGAATGCACAATGGCGCACAAACGCGCATTGAAAGCACTCAATCGAACTATGAAAGATCTGCGCAATGACTCAAGATGTTTTGGAGGCGCAATGATTCTACTGTCTGGCGATTTCCGCCAAACACTACCAGTCATTCCAAGATCGACCGCTGCCGATGAAATAAACGCTTGCCTCAAATCATCGACTCTGTGGCGCTATGTGAAGAAACTTCAGCTGACGACAAACATGCGAGTTGCATGCTAAACGATCCATCTGCCGAAGATTTCTCCAAGCAATTGCTGACTATCGGTAATGGCCGTGTTCCTGTCGACGAATCGAACGGATTGATTTCGTTTCCGCCGAATTTTTGCAATTTCGTCTCAACGAAGGACGAGCTCATCAACAAAGTGTTCCCGAACATCATTGCTAACCACAAAAATCACAATTGGTTGAGTGAACGAGCAATTCTCGCGGCAAAGAACAAAGATGTGGATCACTTAAACTTCACAATTCAAAATCAAATCGTTGGTCCACTGCATTCCTTAAAATCTATCGACACTAACAAACGAAGACGAAGCAACCAACTATCCAACTGAATTTTTAAACTCATTGGATCTGCCTGGCTTGCCACGGCACAATTTACAACTGAAGGTTGGCTCGGTAGTCATCATGCTTCGAAATCTGAACCAACCAAAACTATGTAACGGAACGCGTTTGGTGGTGAGAAAACTCATGGGCAATGTGATTCACGCGACGATACTCAAAGGAAAGTTCAAAGGTGAGTAAGTTCTCATTCCGAAAATTCCGATGATCCCAACCGATATGCCATTCGAGTTTAAACGAATACAATTTCCGATTCGTCTTGCATTCGCCATGACGATCAACAAATCACAAGGCCAATCCTTGAGTGGTTGTTGCCTGAATCTAGAAAATAAATGTTTCTCTCACGGTCAATTGTACGTAACATGTTCACGTGTCGGCAAACCATCCGCTTTGTTCGTTCTCGCACCTGACAACAAAACGAAAAATGTCGTATATTACAAGGTGCTTCAATGAAGGGAATCGACCCGAGTGCAACCCATCCAGCAAATAGTTTAATAGAAAGTAGTGCAACAATGCTACGCGAATCATTTCGATTCGCTTCAATAAAGCAAATGCCTTGCTGCCACGTGAATTGCATTCATTTCAATGTAATTAAAATACATTTCATTTTGATTTTTGTACATTTATTGAACTTAATTCATTTTGAGTACTCATCTTATCTTAATAAAAAACTGAATTTAATTCAGCTAATAAGTTAACACAACATTTATTGATTCTGAGGCGGTACGAAGTTCGCCGGGTCAGCTAGTTATTAATAAATAAAACTTTTCTTACGAGAATATATTTCGTATTTTTTAAATATTTACAGCGTTTTGATAGTTTGAACTATAGTTTAAACACCGTAAATATTAAAAAAAATATATATATATATATTGTAAAAGAACAAGTATTTGCGTTAAAATAATAGCTCTACTCTGTTTGCGAATTTGTATTGATCTGATAATTGCGTTTGTACCGCCCTGCGTGGTTATCGTCAATTGTAGTAATACTGAAAATTGCGTTAATTATTACGTTAGTTCAATCCTATGTGTTGCCTTATATTTGAAATTGATCTTCTTTACTATTTTTAATACTTACTAAAGTCGACCGTCTGTTCGCCGTTCAATTTGAATTTTCTGCCTCGCCGCTTGGTTGGTCAACAGCAACACTGCTTGGCGAATCGACTTCGTCAACTAATGTATTCTAATTTTTATTTACCCCAAACTTTTGTATTAATCTTTTGAATAAATCAAACATACATGAGAATAGGTACGAGGATTTATTAATAGTTTCGTATGTATTGGTTAATTACAATTTCTGAACAAAGATATAATATTTATTATTGCGCCGGCATGTTTACTTTTTTCGCAGTTGGCTCTATGTTCTGCCAGCTCAGTCCGTGTGTAGCAACCTTGCGTGTGTAGACGCTACAATGGCGTTTAGTTTCTTCGTTTAAGTAAATCTCAGGGGAAGTTCTTTGGACTACAGAAAATATTGGTTTACAGACTAATAAAAGCACAAAATCTTACAATATACCTTACAACTAGTATATAACAAGTGAGATATTCAAGTATTGAAAATAAGTTACCACTATGGGAACTAGTGTCTGAATAGGTTAATTTTATGTTTAGCAAGTTCACGTTTTTGAAAAAAATTCATATAAATTCAAAATTCAGTGATATATTGATTTTATTAGAGGTGGTTATTAAATAAAATTCAGTTCTAAAAAGTTATTTAAGTGATTGGTGAAGTGAAACAAATTGGTTCAGTTAATGTGGATTTTTCTAGTGTTTTATTTTCGGTGAAACATTTAAAATATACTCAACACTCCTTTATTTCTGCTTGTCTTGGGCAACACTCCTCTGGAATACTTCTGTTGGTCCCTTCTGGTATGGTTTAGTGAGATCCAGGTTCAATTGATCCAATTTTGGTGTTCAGATTCCCTCTCGCTGGTTCACGTTGATTCCAAGGTTTAGTTAGGTTTTCTTTTATTCTTCCTTTGGTAAGTTGTTATTTCTGAATTAGGTCTTCTTCAGTAAAGGTTTTTATATAATATTTATTAATTCTTGGGTTGAATTAGTGTACATCTCATCATTAATTGTATTAGAATGATTGATTGTGTCTTTTTAATCACTGTTTAAACACAATTTGTTGATTTCTTTACTTTTATATCTTCATTGGGCTTCATGCATCCACCCTCTATGATAGTCAATAATGGAATAATAATTTTTAACGGTTTTACTATGTAACAAGCTTTTGTTGTCATGGCAACTCTCTATGATACTCTAATTCCCATTGGCTAATAACTTATAACATTGTTATATTAACTAACGTTTTTCTGTTCAAAATTTATAAAATCTTTTAAATTATTATAACTTTCTTATGCTATTTGTAATATTAAATACAATAACACCATGGTTTTGCTTTTTTCTTACAGATTAATTTGATACCACTCGTGGTTACATTTGGTCAATTTATAACAGATTCCTTATTTTTCCAATTTGATATTTCTTTAGTTAAATACCTTTAAACTAAACATTATGTAGCCAGTTTTGTACCTTATACTTTTACTTTGATACCTAAACAGATTATACACTTTAATTTATTTTTGGCTATTGTTTTATCTTGAATTTTACAAAATTCTGTTCATCAATGCTAAGCCTAATGCCTAGATTTCATAATACCTCTATCCTATTCTCTTTACAAAGTTTTATATTTATTTATTTTATTTATTAGGTTATTAAACATTACTAAAGAAACAAACTAACTTAATTCAAAACATTTGATGCTTTTAACCATCACACATATTATATTTTATCTTATTCTGCTTTATAGGTCCATGCCTGTAACTAAACTTTTCATCTATTAATGGTGTTTTGGCTTTAACATAACTTGCCATTTAATTACTTTGTTTATTTATTAACAAAAGAACTCTTATAACAATCTTTGAACATTAATCTAAATACTATTATTAACATACAAACTCATTTAATAAGATATAGTGTTTAATTCCCCCTGTTTCACTATAACATATCATTTTTTATCTTATTTTCCAAAATGTTTATTATTTATATAATTTGTTAACGTTCCTAAAATTAATAACACAATAAGTCTTATATTCTACTTACTAGCTAGCACACTACTCTACCTGGGGTTGCTATATTATTTATATAGTTTTTTGTTAATAGTATCTCACTCTATAGTCACTTACACTTCACCTTTTTTAAAATAGTGTTTATTTATTTAAAATAATTATCACTTGGTTGCTATAGTATTTATATTGTCTGTCATTAACAGTTTCTTATTCTATAATCACTTGTCACCTCTGTACTCATAATTATTGTTGCTCAAGTTTGATTTTATTTTATTTACTTTTGCTAACTTGTTACTTAACAGGATATTTTTTATTCATATCTTCCTAGCTTAGGTTTTACATTTATCTTTCTTTTTCTTTTCTTTTAATAACATATCATATCTAGTTTACATTTATATTTCATATAGTGTAGCCTACATATCATTTATGGCCCTATCTGATTTTGTACATTTATTTTACATCTTATTTTAGTTACTTTTTGGGCTATCATGATTGCAGTCATATTTTGTGTTGTATCCTTGGTTTTTTTGTTTCTCTCACACCTTATCCAATCTATTGGGTTTAGTCTTTGTCATTGTCTTAGTCATTTTTTCGTTAGTAGTGTTGTGCTATCAATCTTCATGTTATTTCCCTTTGTTTTCTTTCAGCTTCATCTTTTCTTCCGTTAATTATTAGTGAGTTTTGTTGCTATCTTATGTCATGTTACAATATATATATATATATAGTTGTAAGAAAAGTTTTATTTCTTATTATTAATAATAATAACATTGTGTAACACACACACACACACACACACACACACACACACACACACACACACACACACACACACACACACACACACACACACACACACACACACACACACACACACACACACACACACACACACACACACACACACAGAAGACTGAATGTATTTGCTGCAGAAGGAGACAACAATGAATCTTACATAGAGGTACATCAGATACTTATAAAAAAAATAAAAAGAATTTCGACGAAACCGAAACATCGAAGCATGATAATGCTTTTAGGCTTTTGAAACGTATAATGTCCATAAACTGCAGACTCTCCTGTTCAGCGATGTTCGTACGGATTTCTGACCGATTCACGACTACAGACCGGACACGTTGTTGGAGATCCTGTGCTGGTGCCTATATATTTACTATATAACAAACATTATCATGTTAAAAACAACAGAGACCGAAGATTTCTAGACTGTGGGGAATCGAAAGTGTGGAAAAAATATAGTGTTAACATCACCTGGAGCGTTACATTTTTCGATGACGTTACACATTTTGCATCACGCATTTTGTGGAATGACCCCCAGCCTAAAAACATTATCATGTTAATAATTGGAACTGTCCCTTTATGCGTACCCGCAGTATATTTTCGATGTTTTTAATATGCGATTGTATCGATATATTACTATGTGAAGAAGAAGAAGTGTGATTGTAAATTGTTCTACTCTTAATGTAAAGCGAAAATATGTGTTGTTTTCACTTGGGAGGTAAGGTAACAATGTTTTTGGGTTTTTAGTTTAGTGCTGAAATAAATAAAAGCCATAGTTGGGAATAAACTTTACGTTTAATGTGTTGTTATACAGTGCTTATAACAGAGTAACACTTAAAATAAAGAACCTAACGTTTTCAAGTTGACAAATTAACAAAATTACAACAGCAAATGTAAACTGAAAAATACATACATTTATGGTTAATGGAAAAAACAGAAAACAATGTATTAAGGAATGAAAACATACGCTCTACATATTGTGGACGTTTCTTTTTGATTAGCCACAAAATGCGTACCTACTTGTTGGAAAACGAATATTACCAAGGGGTACCCTTTGTGCCATCCCGCTTTACTTTCGAGTTTGGTGTCTTTTCATTGATCTATTCATAGAACGAGTATTAGTAAAAATATCGGTATGGAGAACCATACAGGACTTCCATGTTCTAAGATTTATATTTAAAATCATATTCGAAATGAAATATTTCCATAGAAACTACTTCTTTCTACTTATTGCTTCAGCCTTAAACCACAGTACTGTGGTCACTAACGTATACCACCTCACGTTTTCGCACTCGATTTCACTGAGATGGAAGTCGATGGCACTGCCGAAAAGTCTGGTTTTGCAGAAAACACTGGACTACGGCTAAACAGCCCGGGAAGGAATTTTAACAAAGAACTACTTCTTTGTTGCCGATAACGTAGTACACATACAAAATTCTCCCCTCCCCCTTCAACTATAATTTTCATTCATAGAAATTTACCCCCACCCCGTTCACTTAACCTCTTCATTTATAGATATTTCATCTATGTTTCTACAGTGGATTATTACGAGCTTCTTATCAAGATACTTTATTTATCAAAATTAAGTACTTTACTCTTGTTAAAACATAAAAAGGTGCAGGAAAACTACCCGTTTCTCTAAACCGATCTTCACCAAAATCAATAGACCTTCAGTCCTCTACAATGCAGGGATACATGCAAAAAAATATTTGATTCTGTTTCAATTTGCGGCAGTTATCGTTCGTCATGAAAACATTTCTCTTGTTACAACATAAAATGTTTCAGGTAAACTACCCCTTTCCCTTTACCGATCTTCACCAAAATCAACAGGCCTTGAGCTCTCTACAATTTAGGAAGGTATGCAAAAAAAATTGGATTTTCTTTGAATTTATGGGTTATCGTTCGTTGTTTTTTAAAACATAAAACGTTGCAGGAAAACTACCCGTTTCTCTAAACCGATCTTCACCAAAATCAATAGACCTTCAGTCCTCTACAATTCAGGGCTGTATGCAAAAAATTATTTGATTCTGTTTGAATTTGCGGCTCTTATCGTTTGGCATAATAAATACCCTTGTTAAAATATAAAATGTTGCTGGTAAACTACCCCTTTCCCTTAACCGATCTTCAACAAAATCAACATACCTTGAGTTCTGTATAACTCAAAAAGGTATGCAAAAGAGTAGTTGCTTCTGTTTGAATTTACGGCAGTTATCGTTCGTCATAGAAAACATTACCCTTGTTAAAACATAAAAGGTTGCAGGTAAACTACCCCATTCCCTTAACCGATCTTCAACAAAATCAACACACCTTGAACTCGGTATAATTAAAAAAGGTATGAAAAAGACTAGTTGATTCTGTTTGAATTTGCGGCTGTTATCGTTTGCCATAGGAAAAATTACCCTTGATAAAAACAAATGTTGCCGGTAAACTACCCCTTTCCCTTAACCGATCTTCACCAAAAACAATAGGTCTTGTGTACTCTACAAATCAATGCTGTATGCAAAAAATTATTTGATTCTGTTTGAATTTGCGTCTATTGTTTGCCATAGAAAAATAGAAAAATATCGGTATGGAGAACCATACATGACTTCCATGTTCTAAGATTTATATTTAAAGTCATATTCGAAATGAAATATTTCCATAGATACTACTTCTTTCTACTTACTGCTTCAGCCTTAACCACAGTACTGTGGTCACTAACGTATACCACCTCACGTTATCGCACTCGATTTTCACTGATGGTGGAAGTCGATGGCATTGGCGAAACGTCTGGTTTTGTAGAAAACATTGGACTACGGCCAAACATCCCGGGAAGGCATTTTAACAAAATCTACTTCTTTGTTGCCGATAACGTTGTACACACATATATAAAAAATATGCATAAAATTAACGGCTTGTATAAGTTAATGTTTGATATCCATTAAGTAGTGCTCAAGTTTCCAAAGTTTTAATATTATGATGTCCGTAATTAAAACATCAGAGCAGGTTTAGTGTGTATGAGGGTACACCGTGGACAAAAATTTTCAACATTTCCTATTGAGCGTTGCTTAGAGTAAAGGTGCGAATCTACAGTCTACGTTCCACAGAACAAACACGCGGAAAAGAAGGAGCGCTCCGAAGTCACTCATGGACCCTCAGCATCTTGCAGAGGGTTCATTCCCTAAAGACGAAAAGTCTGTCTATGAATCGTTCCTCTGTAAACACGTCCAGTTACACTGCCCAGCGATCCACATGAAGCAAATCGCTATCCACGCTGGACACTTTTTCGGCTTGCACACGTTATGTTGGTGTGGGTTTCGGCACTTTCCATTTAAAAAGCATGCAAATGTAAGAAAATAAACATGAGTGAGGCCAGAAATAGCGCGAATTGTGTGTGTGTGTGTGTGTGTGTGTGTGTGTGTGTGTGTGTGTTCCCTGCCTTTTTATTGCAGTAATCATAATAATAAAATGGAAACGTAAACTAAACATTACATAATTGAGATATGCTTGCCTGCCACGAATGATATATTTTCTCTCATACATGATTTACATTAAAATGAAAAAATTATAATTTTATTGCCTGGCAACAAAATTATTTTATTTTTAACAATTACCATTGTTTGAAAAAGTTTAAATGAACTTTCAAGTACTTTACTGTTGTTAAAACGTAAAAGGTTGCAGGTAAACTACCCCTTCCCCTTAACCGATCTTCACCAAAATCAAAAGGCCTTGAGATCTCTACAATTCAGGGACGTATGCAAAAAATTATTTGATTCTATTTGAATATGCAGCAGTTCTATTATATCTTTTTTTTTGTAGTACAATCAGAATCTGCAATAATCTCGAACACGATTTTTTTTGCCATCACCATACTTCCATTTCCTGGAACATGGAAGTAAAAAGATGAGTACCTACTACTGGAAAAACGAGTTTTACTGAAAAACCGGGTTCTGACACAGAAAGAGAGACATGTATAGTTGGGGTATAGGCAAGTTGGGGTTTTTCGTGGTTTTTGCAAAAAAACGAGTTTTACATTACAGACGTATTGGTTTCTATGTACAATTTCAGTTTTCATGTTAACCTAACAACATCAACTTTTGGAGTCATAGGCACGTGCCGGTGATATTTTGCTGCTACAAACGTTTTTTATTAAAAAAAAAAAAATGACAAACAAAATCAATTGCAATCGCCAGCCAACTATTTAGCAACATACGATATTAAAATTTGTATAATTCTTTCACCTACATAGAATTATGTGCGATATTCACTACATATCGAAGGCAAAAATCGCATGATCGAAATATCAAAAATGATTACCGGTCGCATATCGGGAGAGTACCATATAAATATGTGCCAACTGTGTTTGCTTTAAGAAATGGATTATTGAAAAATAAGTAATAGTAAAAACATAATGCTCATAAATAAGTGATAATATTTATTTGAAGTTTATTTTAAGTTTTAAGTCTGTCTACATTACATTCAAAAAATGATAATGGAGTTATGAAGTAATTTTTAAGTTACAACAAGAGCTTGCAATGCTTATGCAAAATTACAAACCTGTATGCCTCATGTTTTTGACGAACATATATAATACAAACATTTTCTTCAGATTGTTGAAATTGGCATTAGTAAAAAAATGAGATGAAAGCTTCAGTATATAGTTTAGTACAATGACGGTTAATATTTATATATTTTGATCGGTCAACGTCATTAAAGAAAGTAAGATATACGAAAAAATTAAGTTAGTAAGAAGAATAAAGTGCCAAAATATAGGAATAAAGAATCTGTGTTATAATTATACTGGATATAGTGTACTATAGGTTGTAAGGTAAACAGGCTTTGTGTTAAAAGTACAGATGAGCCTGTCATTAGTTCGCGTTCGCGGTTCGCGGATGAGATGAATGGCTGAATACTGACGATTACAAATAGAAAAAAACGGGAACATGATTACTTGATGATACATATTTGTGCCTAATGGTAATCTAGTACAGATTTAAAATCATTTGCAAAGCGAATAACTGAGTGAAGAACGTAATTTACGAGATCAGACTTAAATAGGCTAGTATGAATAAGATATGATTAAGATATAATTTAATAAGTGTATGAATAATTTATTAAGAAGAACAAAAGTACTGTGCATTATGGAAATGAAACTTTTCAGGCTCGTGTACAAAAAAAAGTGTGAAAGAGATTGGACCAGAAGAAATTAATTATGATCAATTGTAGGACGGAAGACAGTAAAAGTGGTGACCTTGGAATCTGTGTCACAAAATTCACTAATGAAAGTCTGTAGAGAGTTAATCTGAATGGGCTGGTTGTTGAAACTGAAGAGCAGCCTATGGATTTCTTTTTTCATGTTTTCGGTGCTGGTACCGGTAGTTAAATTTGTTTTACTTATTTATCTAAAATACTGTGTTCCGCGTCGGAATACGTAGTGTACAAATCATTAGTGAATTTATTCGTATGTGTACAAATGTAAGCAAATCACGCAATAGACATTCTTTGAACAGGATGTTATGAACACAGAAAAAGATGGGAATCATACATTGTTTGTCATACACCTATAGTTAATATGAAATCGACTGAGAGAAAAAGACGTCGCGAATGGTGTAGACGTCTTAAAGGCGATTCTCATACGGAGAGTTGTCAGTTTCCCGCTAACAACTCGATGAATTAAATCCTACGATCTGTACTGATTTCTGTAATAATAATAAAATATTGATTCAAATCTATCTACTAGGATTTTCTTGGCCACTTCTGTACTTTCTTGCTGTGTTTGAATACTTTGTACTAATATTCCGCAAGTCGGGAATAATTATACTATGTAAACGGTGTGCGTCGATACTTCTAACACTAACCACGAGAATAAAACGCGGGTCAAAGTAGTTGGAACGAGAGGTGTTCGTGTGTAATTTTCGGACAAAATGATGTTTCCTTCTGAATTAATTTGTTATAAAATTCTCCAAACGTTTCGTACATACCACGATGGGACATTTCCGATGTACAAATAGTAGAAATAGGTCCTAAGAGTACGATGCCCCATCCCAATAAAACACGTAATCTCTGCTAGTTGTGTGAATATCACTTATATAAAACGGCAGTTTGTCCGAAAATTGTTTACTTGTTAGTATTCGCGTTATGTGTGATAAATTGTAGTCTAATTATCGTCCAAACAAGGACGATGATAACCATAATCATAAGTTGAATTTAACCGTATAAATGTCGTGATCGTGTTGTCTAACATTTTAGAAAAATATCAGCAGCTTGTCTCTTTAGGAAAGTCTTCATTAGATTTTAAGAAAAATGTAATACATTTTTGAGAATCAAAAATTTGAACCTGTAGGTGTAAACGCACAAAAAAAGTTAAGGAAATAAATACAGTCATAAATGTTGTAGCATAACGGAAATTTTGCCTTATTTTACAATTTAATAACACATAGAAAAAGAAAGGAAGAAGCAATCTGGAATGAGTAGAATAAACCTAAATAAAAGTAACATAAAATAAGTAATCATTATAATAAATAAAATGCCTTAACAGTACTATCACACTCTCGATCCAAAGAAATTAGATACATTCAATTCAGAACAAAATGTGTTATACCATATAGGATGATTATTATCCCAGTAACATCATCAGTATACCCAGTAAGATAAGGAGTAGTAAGGAAATATAATCAGGAACAAATTAATTAAAATAAAAATATCAAGGGGACAAAACCTATTTTAAAGACTGTAGCATGACAGATAAGCCCATAAAAATGAATGGTAAAATGATCATAGAAATAAATTAATAACATAATTAAATCCGAGAAAGCAAAATAATATAAAGAATTAATTAAGAACCATCGTGGAATACAATCATTGATTAAAATAAAAGTTCATGTAAAATAAATGTTACAAGGAGTGATGAATCATCAAAACCAATTTAAAAACTGAATATGAGAAAACAGGTAATACCCAGGTAGGATAGGAGTAGGTAAGGAAGAAACCCAGAAAATGACTAAACCCACAACAAGATGAAGAAAATATGTTATAAGAAACAAGAAGAACAGAAGGGACCGATGAAGAAACATCCACAAGAAGATAAAGAAAATAATTTTATAAGAAACCAGAAGAAGAGGAGGAATCAATGAAGAAACCAGAACAAGACAGCATCCACATGAAGAAGGAATGCTCTTATAAAAAAACCCAAACCCCTAAATAAATATAATAATAATAAATCAAAGTATAACAAAATATCAAAGGTAAAAACCACATGTACCATAGATGTAAACCAAAAAGTGTATAGAGTAAGAATTGAAAGTGAACCAATGTGAGATAATAATATAACACCAAAAACAAATCTTCATTATAATCTATAAATAGATTTCTTGATTCTAGTAAAACTATATAACTATTTAGAATCAAAATCAAGGAATAAATAAAGAATCAGTGCAAGTTTTAGTGTTATAGAAAATAAACCTTATATTTCAATATTGGTGTTCACAAACTGAGTAGATGATGAAATACTACAACTTTAAAGTGATTTAATTTGTGATCATGAATAATGTAAGTAGAGTATTATCATGACCTATAATACATGTGTTTTTTAGTAGATAACTGCCACTCTTTTAAATAACATTCATTAGAATGAATAAAATAAAACAGAGCAGGCCATAATAAAAGTGAAGTGACAAGGTATCATTACCCCAAAAAACCCAAAAACAGATAAAAACTGATATTCAAACCTAGTTTAAGAAATATAGTATAAGATTATAATAATTAAGTTTGTTTGTATAGAATAAGGTGTTAGAAATAGTTGAGTTTAAACATGTCAGAATATAACATTCATTATTTATAATATTTCTATGTATTTTTATCAATCAATAAGTATACTATGTCTGAGTTGAAAAGACAAATGTGTATTTGATTTATATGTTATGTATTAATGGTACGAACCATATACTAATTGTTATTTTTGTTTACAATAAGAAAATGTTAATTTGATTTATATGTTATGCATTAATAGTATGAACAATATACTAATTGTTAACTTGTTAAAATAAGAAAATGTCAATCTATGTCACAATAGCAATGAAAGTCAGAGAGGGTATAAATCAATATGTATTATTTAAAAAACTTTGTATGTAAAAACTATTAGAAATCTAGGCCAAATGTTAAAAACTAAAAACAGCATCAAATTTGATTAAATAAGTATAGAAATACATTTAAACTGAAGGAATTTACATAAGGTAAATCAGTAATAAAGTCATGTAATTAGAAATATAACTATGGAAGATTTTGTAAAATTATAGCCAGAATTATTGTTAAAAATGGAAATGTAAGAACTCAAGATTTGGAGAGGGGAGTCATATATTACTGAATAATATTTTAAAACATAACCGATTAATCTAATTGAAAGAAATTAAGGGAGGATAAACCTTTTATTACAATCTGAAATTTAATATAATCAATAATATAACTTATAATATGGCTTCATTTGAAAGACAAGGACAGGAAGTTGATTTTAAAAATTATCATAACAAAATGAAGAAAAATTACCGTTTTAGATTAAAAACTTAATAAAACTACATTATATGGTATCAAATTATGCAGAATGATCTGAAGAAGAGGATTAAGTAATTACTAGCTAATAAATTTGAAGAATAACAAAAATATAATCAGTTATATAATGTAACTTTATCACATGCATAGGATGCAAATAGAAATTTGGAACAATGCATTGAATAATATTGGCTTGGCTAAGAATTTGGCCAAGGAAGGAGGAAGTAAATTAGTTGATTATTGAACGTTGAATGATACACTTGATACGTGTGCTTAAAAACTTTAACCTAGTTGCTACTACCGTAATGGCGAACGTTTTCGAAGCCTAAAAGTGACGAACGAGAGTTTCGACAAAAAACATATTTTAAACGGAGACCGAGTGAAATAAACACCTACAAACATTCAACTAACACTATACAGAACAGAACACCAGTGATTACACATTTAAAACCATTAAAACAGTAATAACACTTAACCATAAAAGTGCTAATATCCGCCTAACCGACAAAAGTGAATTTGACTTAATTCTACACTATTTTTCCGAGTACAACACCAAAACTGAACCAGAGACACTCCACCAACACAAGAAGGAAGAATTGCAGCCACCAGGACGAAAATTCAGAGGAAAAGCATCTTTATTTAAACTTTGAATCAGCGAGGTGAGACCGGCTTCCAACTATACACGAGAGGCAGCCATCATTGATTACCCACAATACAACTCAACACAGCCGATTCACAACTGATTGGTTTGAAAACGACTCACTTACCATTATATATTCAATATTATATCTGTATTTTTAATCTTTAAGGTGATATATTTGTAATGTTATACTTGATAAACTTAACCCTTATTTCTCTGACTTACCATAAAATAACTGCTAAAAGAATCCTTATATAAATAATTGTACGATTTAACAACACCCTGAGAATCGATTGACAAATCGATAAAGAGTCAAAAGATATTGAATTGTTAATAAAATTTCTTATTTATTTCATACTTACACCGTTTTTCATTCCTAGAATATAAATAACATAACAATTAAATTTAATAGAAGTAACTACCAATATCTCACCACGAAGAAGGAAGATAACCTCCAAATAAGAAAAATAAACAAATCGATTGTTCTTGGAAACGAATCTATCAAGTGGCGAGAGCATTGAAAAATACCGAAATGTCAATAAAACAATTAAAACAATAAATAAACGATTCAGAACACCACAGAACATAATTAATTAATTGTTTTAAATTAATTATATATATAAAAAAAATTTATAAACAAAATTTTTTTTAACACAAACATTATTTTTAAATCTAAACACGAAATATATAATTGTAACAAACAGGGTTCGTTACAAATTGGCGCACAACTGAGGGGCTTTAATTAGCGATTGACAGGCCACTACAATTTGCCCAATCCCTAATTGGAGCTTGGCAGCAGCTATATAGTTAGAGAAAAGGGATGATGCAACGACTAGCAACGTCAAAGAAACGGGTGGCGGAGGCCGAAAAGGAGATTGAAATTGATATGGAGGACAAAGAGGCGACGCCAGTAGAAGACATAGAAAGGTTATTAACCCCAATGGAACATAAACAACCCGCACCACCAGAGGAACAACCCGAGAAACCCTCACAAACAGAGAACATGACAATACAAGAAATGTTAAGAGTGATGATGGAAGACAATCAATCCTTAAGCAAAAAGATGGAAGAAAGGATAGGGGGAAAAATAGAAGAAAACAGTAAGAAGATGGAGGAGAATAGTAAAAAGTTAGAAGAATTGAAGGAGGACAACCAGTCTTTAAAGGAAGAATTCAAATCAACCAAGGAAGAATTGGGTAAGAAAATTGAAAACACCAATAAGAGAATAGAGGAAACCAGCAAGGAAATGAAAGAAGACAACCGATCCTTGAGTCAGAATATTGACGAAACTAATCAGAAGATGGAAGAAGAAATGGGGAAGAAATTGGAAGAATTGAAGGAAGACAACCAGTTGTTTAAGGAAGAATTCAAATCAACTAAGGAAGAATTGATTAATAAAATTGAGGATACAAATAAGAGGATTGAAGAAAATAACAAGAAAATGGAAGAGAAGATGGGGGAGAAGTTGGAAGAATTAAGAGAGGATAACCAACTACTAACAGAAGAATTAAGGGAGGTCAATCAAGAGAATCTGGACAAGCTAGACGAAAGGATGGAATTGTTAAGAGAAGAGATGAGCAAGGAACTCAACGTTAATAAGAAATCTCTAAATAAAAAATTGGAGGAAGAGACCATTTCAATAAATCAACAAATCAGGGAAATTGACGGAAAATGTAACCAAACTGAAAAGGAAGTACAAGAATTCAAGGAAGTGGTAAACATCAAGTTTACGAATATTGAAGAGTGTAGTCGAAGGAAAGTGGAAGAACAATGGAAGGAAAATCAGGAACAACTCGGGAGAGTACGGAGCCAAGTCGCGGAACGGTGTGACGGGATGGAAGAGGCTATGACCAATATCACGGGTCAGGTACGGCAAAGCCAAGAAGAGATGGAAGTTTTGAGGAATCGACCCACTAATTTTACTGGGATACCCATCAATGAAAACCGGGAATGGCTGAACTTCCGGCAATACAAGAGGAAACCCATGGAGTTCCTGGCCAGGATAGAAGAATACTTTGCCAAGCATAGAGGGAGTCGATGGAACAATAACCGGGAGATTTTGGACGAGTCATTCAGGGAGATGACAGACAACTGGTGGATGGCGAACCGTAGCAAGATTGAGGACTACCAACAGTTCAGGAAACTGTTTAAGGCTAAATACTGGTCAGAAACAACCCAGAACCTGATCAGGGATAATATTTGCCATGGACGATACAGGGCCCAAATAGGAAATACCATGACAGCCTATTTCCTAGGGAAGGTGTGCCTGGCAAAACATCTAGAGCCGGCAATACCCGAAGAATGTCTAGTGAACAAACTATCTTATCACTATGACGAGGATATTATCAGAGCGAGGAGAGGTAGCCAGATTAAAACGGTGCAGGCCATGACTGAGTTGTTAGAGAGCTACGAAAACGAAGAATACTACCGTCAAAGTAGGAGGAGGAATGATAGACCGGAGGGGAGAACTAACCAGTACCCCAGTAATGGTAATAACTATCCAGGAAACCGCAACCAGCAAAATAATTACAACGGCAACAATAACCCGCCGCACAATAACAATAACTTTAACGGCAACCAAAACGGTAATAGAAATAATAACCAATACCCTAATAACCGTAATAATTTTTATCAACCCCCTAACAACCCATATAGTCAGAGAAACCCCTACTCCGGTAATAATGAACGGTATTACCAGAATAATAGAAATTACAATAATAACTATAATAATAATAATAATAGAGTTTCCCGTCCTAGAGTTAATTTTATAAGAGCCGAAGATTGAGGGCCGAGAAGATTCAACCGTCAACGGAGGAATAGTTTCCATGATGGAGATCGCCGACAAAGAAGCGAAGAATGGGACGGTCTGAGGTATGAACAAAGAAGAAGAAGTACCAGCCTGGAGGATCCTGGCCGACAGCAAAACAGAGAAATAACATTCAAACAGGATACAGAGTGGCAGGAAACGACTCAGGGTTTCCAAAACGACGCCTCGGTCAATCCGAGTGCCAACGATGACAACAATAATTTAAATGGGAGGAGGCAGTGATAAACCATCACGACCCGTTACTGCTCCTATCTCCTGGGTATATAAACAAGTTGCAAGAGGCAACCGAGTTAAAAAGCATCACCATCATAAGTAACAACTACTTAAAGAACATTAGAACGGAACTATTGGAGGAAAACGAAACTAGCCTCGATAGTCAAAACAATGAGATATTGTATATAAAAGCGGAAGTGGAAGGAATCCCCGCGAAAATCATGATTGATACCGGTGTGAATATTTCTATAATAAATGTGAACGAACAGGAAAGAATCCAGAAAGAGTGTGGTAAAACTTTGCCTATGTTACCAGTAAACAATATTGTCTTAATAGGTGCAACTGGCCGCCAGAACAAAACTATTCGAAAACAAGTTTCCGTAAATGTCGTTAGCCGTGGTATAGCTTTAGATATGGAATTTTTGATCGCCACCGGATTACCATTCAATATATTGGTAGGTTGCGATATTTTAAGAAGGCACTCCGCCATTATCGACCTTAACCAAGGAAAGGTATCACTATTTCCAGATGGAATAACGTGGACAGCAGATTTGGTAGGAGGTGCGAATATACTTCCCAATACAATACACCAACAACTTCGTAAGATAAATTTTGTAGAGAACAGATCCATTCATAAACCAATAATATATAATAATGGAGTAGAAGATTTATGGTCAGTGAAGATACAAGAAATACGAGACTTCCAGTGCGGAACCAACCACGAAAAAATACCCATACACCAAGCAAATCGTTTAATAAGGGTATACGAAAGATACAAGTCCATATTTTCAGATGAACCAGGTAAAGTCAAGAACTACCAGTGTAAGCTTGAGTTTAAGGAAAACGTGGAATTTAACCGGAGGTCATACCCAATCGCGCATTCACTGAAGGAGGCCGTGAGAACGGAAATTAATAAGATGATCAGCAGTGACATAATTGAGATTAGTCAATCTCCATACACTAGTCCAATCATTGCTGTTCCCAAGAAAGATGGACAAGTCCGGCTCTGTTTGGATGCGCGCGAGCTAAATAAAACTATTGTTAATGACCGAACATCACCCGGTGAAATAGAGGAGATCCTAAAACGATTTCACGGCACCAAGTTTATCAGTACATGGGACACTGTATGTGGTTACTGGCAAGTGGAGTTGCATCCACAAAGTCGTCAGTACGTGGCATTCATTTTCGAAGGGCGCAATTACCAGTTCAAGAGATTGCCCTTCGGACTTGTAAATTCTGTAGCCATCTTTGTGGCCTGTATGGACCAAATACTTGGACAAGAAGCACTCCAATTTACCACTGTCTATGTAGACGATTTGCTCATTACTTCGGAGACCTGGGAGGAACACTGTTACCGAGTAGAACATGTACTTGGGAAGTTAGCGTAGAATAATGTAACACTGAAATTAGAGAAATCCAAGTTCATTGCGCGAGAAGTACAATTCTTAGGTTTCAACCTAGACGATAGAGGTATTACCCCGTCAGCAGAAAAAGGTGGAGGCAATTCAGAAGTTCCCGAAACCAAAGAACAGGAAACAGTTACAATCTTTCCTCGGACTCTGTAACTATTACAGAAAGTTTCAGCACAAATATTCCGAACTGACAGCCAAGTTTCAACCACAATTGTCTGCAAAAAACAAATGGACCTGGGGTGAAGAACAGGATATTACCTTACAACTGATAAAAGAAAAGTTTTTAGAGAGCGTTATACTTCGTCACCCGGATTTTAAGAAACCTTTCTTTTTGAACTGTGATGCTAGCAACATTAGCTTAGGAACAACATTATATCAGGACGATGAGGAGGGTCACCATCTGGTGATAAGCTTTGCTAGTCGTACCCTGAATCAATGCGAAAAGAATTATAATGTGACCGAGAAAGAATTGCTTAGCGTGGTATTCGCATGTAGCAAATTCCGGACATATATTCTCGGGTATTCAGTCACCGTCCGCACTGATCATAAATCCATCTCATTTCTACATAGGTGCAAATTGAGTCACGGCCAATTGGCTAGATGGGTACTCGCCCTACAAGAATACAACTTACAATGGGAGTATATTCCGGGGAAAAAGAATGTGGTAGCCGATGTGTTGTCACGGATCAATTTGGAAGACCAGACCTTCGAGGGAGAGAAGGAGAGCTTAGTCAAAATTTATAACTTGATGAAAACCAGATCCGATTTAGAAGCTGTATTGATAAATATCCGTATCCACCAACAATCTGACCCTAAACTAAAAAACATTATCAATCAATTGGAAGCAGGCGATGACACCGTTTCTAAATACTACCACCTCAATAAAGGTATATTATTCGTCAAAACAGCCTTGAATGAAGAAACATGGAAGGTGATTATTCCGAACCAAATTGAGAAGGAGATTATAATCGATTACCATATCAGGTATGGCCATATGGGAGCGCTTAAAGTGATACAGGCTTTAAATGAGAATTGTAAGATAAAGAACATCAACCGAAAGGTAAGACATTACTTTAAATCGTGTAGTATTTGCCAGTGTGTTAAAATTAACAACGAAAAGAAAGAAGGTATAATGATACCGATAACATCGAAAGCGAAACTAGAAAAAGTATTTTTAGACATCTGCGGGCCATTTCCCCGTAGTGGCGGTCGACACAGGTACAAATACCTAATCATAATAATGGACCATTATACAAAATACGTAAAGCTATATCCGGTTAATCAGGCAACCACAGTAAAAGTTCTCGCAGTCATAACAGAGTTGTATGTGCCAGAGATAGGTAAACCATCTTCAATCATTACCGACCATGGTACTCAGTTTAAAGGGAGAAGATGGCGGGACACATTATTATCACTTGGAATTAAAACATATAAGACGTCAGTCTACCACCCAAGTAGTAATCCAGCTGAAAGGGTACTGAGAGAAGTGGGTAGAATCTTGCGAACGTACTGTCACAACCAACAGAAAAAGTGGCAAGAGTACTTAGCAGCAACAGAGAAATTCTTAAATTTCGCCCACCATCCAGCTATAGGAATTACCCCTTACTCCGCCATGTATGAGAAACCAACCCCCCGAGAGATTGAAGAAATAATAGAGTTCCCAACGAACGATGGTCGTAAGTTTGACCAAGTGAAGTTCTATAACAAGGTGGCCGAAGACCAAGAGAAACGGCAAGCCAAATATCAAAAGGCAATAGGACGAATTATAACTTATAAAGAGGGTGAAAAGGTTTTGTTAAAAAATCGAGAACTACCCAGCACCCTAGAAGGGATAACAAAAAAGCTATTGTTACTATATACTGGACCATATGTTGTTGTCAGAAATAATAATAATACATACGAACTGAAAGAAATAGTTTCCGGAAGAGTTAAAGGAGTGTACAACCAAGCCTCCATAAAAAAGTATTATGAAGAATTAATTTAAAATTACTACATCAAAATCCTAAAATAATAGTAAGGCCAACTTACTACCAATAAAATATGAAAGAAACATTTAGAAATAATAAGAAGAATTTGGAATTTAGAATAACCATCTAAATTCTAAAATATAGTAAGACCAACTTACTACCAATAAAATTTGAAAGAAACATTTGGAATTAAAAAGAGAGGACTTTAGAATATAAAAATAAAAATTCTAAAAACTAAGTAAGCACATCTTACTACCAAATATTTATGAAACGACTTTTGAACTAAAGAAAAAGAAAAAGAATTTTGAAAACAATCAAAATCCTAAAATATAGTAAGATCAGCTTACTACAACTAATTTTGAAAGAGAACATTTGAGAATAAAAAATAAAAAGAAGACTTTTGGGAAGAATGTTGGTCAACTTACTACACACTAAAATTTGAAAGAAACAATTTGGTATAAATAATAAGAAGAATTTTGGGAAAACCACATATAAATTCCAAAAATATAAAGTAAGAATCAACTTACTACAAGCAATTTAGCAAGAAAAAATTTTGAAATAAATGCATTAAATAGAATTTGAATTTATAAAAAACAAATACATTCTAAAATATAGTAAGACCAACTTACTACACACTAATTTTTGAAAGGAAACATTTGGAAATAAAAAGAAGAATTTTGGGATAAAAAAAATCAAAATCCTAAAATATAGTAAGACCAACTTACTACCAATAAATTTGAAAGAAAATATTGTGACTAACTAAAAGGAGATGAATTTTGATAAAACATCAAAATTTTAAAAATATAATAAGATCAACGTATTACCAATGATTTATGAAAAATGTTATGGAATTAAATAAAAAGAAGAATTTGAATTTTGCATAAAGCTAACAAAGTTCTCAAAATAGATATGATCCACTTATAAATAAATTTAGAAGAAAATAATATGATTAATTGAGAAAAAAAGAATTAAAAATAATCCAGAATAAATGTGAATATCTAACATTTGAAGGAGTAGAGAAGAAAAACAAAAAAGAGTGTGATATACAAGAGAAGGCAATAATTTGGAAACAAAGAGAAGAATCTGTTATTATAAGCAAATTATAAAAAATTTAAAAAAGAAAAACAATAATATAATAAGAACGACCTATGACTAACTACTTATGAAACAATTATGGAAACAGGTAATCAAGAAAGATGATTATGATATTACTCAGTTCTGAAGAAACAAAGAAGAACAACTCATACCAAACATATAGAGAAGATGATTTTGAACAAATAATAATAATAAGACCTATATGAAACGCAAAGAGAAGAAGTACCACATGAAATATAATATAAATAATTAATTTTAATGAATGCAAAGCAGATTAATAACTTTCTGAGAGAAAAGAAAGAAAAATATAATGAAATAATATGATCACAATAACAACTCGAATATCAATTATAAAGATACAAATTGAAAAGATTAACTAACATAAAATAACACCATTCAAATAATGCATAAGAACCAAAGAGAAAATACATATAAAAAAGTATGCTATAATGTAAATAACCAGAAGAAAAAGTAATGAGAATTCAGATGAAGAAGGAAAAAGTTACACTATAACTAGTAACAATAATATTAACAAAAATTTCCAACCGTAATTTAAATGAATATATCAGACGAGGTAAAAGTTAGAAGAATATATATATAATGAGAATAATAAATAGTAAGAAGAATAATTGAGATAGAAAATGTGAGATAATCTGAGAAACAACGAAGTGAAGAATCCAAAGATATTTTTAAAAAATAGTCATAAAGTGGACTATTTTTAGATAATTTTTATTCGATGACTGACTGTAGATAATTCCAGCAGCATTATGTTTTTGAGCAGAGATGAATTTGCCTCTAGACTCAATTTGAAGTGATGTATGGCCAGCAGAGTAGTGACGCCTACAGTGCCCCTCTGGACTGCCCCAGATCACACGTTAGGGAACGTTAGGGAATTAATATCCCAGGGATAAAACACGAAGTTTATAAGAAAAGTAAATATATAATAATAATTAATAATAATAATAATAATAATAATAATAATATATCTCAGAAGACACTAACTATCCAAGAAGGATCAAAAGTCAGATAAGTGAGTATATAAAATTTATTAAGCTCAAATATGAAAAAGTCGATATATAAATGGAGAGGAAAATGAAGAATAAAAAATAATAAAATTGTCATAAGCAATTATTTCATCCATAATCAAGTCTGTAATAATCACTTCTGGAGGAGAGCAATCTGTAGCATGACAGATAAGCCCATAAAAATGAATGGTAAAATGATCATAGAAATAAATTAATAACATAATTAAATCCGAGAAAGCAAAATAATATAAAGAATTAATTAAGAACCATCGTGGAATACAATCATTGATTAAAATAAAAGTTCATGTAAAATAAATGTTACAAGGAGTGATGAATCATCAAAACCAATTTAAAAACTGAATATGAGAAAACAGGTAATACCCAGGTAGGATAGGAGTAGGTAAGGAAGAAACCCAGAAAATGACTAAACCCACAACAAGATGAAGAAAATATGTTATAAGAAACAAGAAGAACAGAAGGGACCGATGAAGAAACATCCACAAGAAGATAAAGAAAATAATTTTATAAGAACCAGAAGAAGAGGAGGAATCAATGAAGAAACCAGAACAAGACAGCATCAACATGAAGAAGGAATGCTCTTATAAAAAAACCCAAACCCCTAAATAAATATAATAATAATAAATCAAAGTATAACAAAATATCAAAGGTAAAAACCACATGTACCATAGATGTAAACCAAAAAGTGTATAGAGTAAGAATTGAAAGTGAACCAATGTGAGATAATAATATAACACCAAAAACAAATCTTCATTATAATCTATAAATAGATTTCTTGATTCTAGTAAAACTATATAACTATTTAGAATCAAAATCAAGGAATAAATAAAGAATCAGTGCAAGTTTTAGTGTTATAGAAAATAAACCTTATATTTCAATATTGGTGTTCACAAACTGAGTAGATGATGAAATACTACAACTTTAAAGTGATTTAATTTGTGATCATGAATAATGTAAGTAGAGTATTATCATGACCTATAATACATGTGTTTTTTAGTAGATAACTGCCACTCTTTTAAATAACATTCATTAGAATGAATAAAATAAAACAGAGCAGGCCATAATAAAAGTGAAGTGACAAGGTATCATTACCCCAAAAAACCCAAAAACAGATAAAAACTGATATTCAAACCTAGTTTAAGAAATATAGTATAAGATTATAATAATTAAGTTTGTTTGTATAGAATAAGGTGTTAGAAATAGTTGAGTTTAAACATGTCAGAATATAACATTCATTATTTATAATATTTCTATGTATTTTTATCAATCAATAAGTATACTATGTCTGAGTTGAAAAGACAAATGTGTATTTGATTTATATGTTATGTATTAATGGTACGAACCATATACTAATTGTTATTTTTGTTTACAATAAGAAAATGTTAATTTGATTTATATGTTATGCATTAATAGTATGAACAATATACTAATTGTTAACTTGTTAAAATAAGAAAATGTCAATCTATGTCACAATAGCAATGAAAGTCAGAGAGGGTATAAATCAATATGTATTATTTAAAAAAATTTGTATGTAAAAACTATTAGAAATCTAGGCCAAATGTTAAAAACTAAAAACAGCATCAAATTTGATTAAATAAGTATAGAAATACATTTAAACTGAAGGAATTTACATAAGGTAAATCAGTAATAAAGTCATGTAATTAGAAATATAACTATGGAAGATTTTGTAAAATTATAGCCAGAATTATTGTTAAAAATGGAAATGTAAGAACTCAAGATTTGGAGAGGGGAGTCATATATTACTGAATAATATTTTAAAACATAACCGATTAATCTAATTGAAAGAAATTAAGGGAGGATAAACCTTTTATTACAATCTGAAATTTAATATAATCAATAATATAACTTATAATATGGCTTCATTTGAAAGACAAGGACAGGAAGTTGATTTTAAAAATTATCATAACAAAATGAAGAAAAATTACCGTTTTAGATTAAAAACTTAATAAAACTACATTATATGGTATCAAATTATGCAGAATGATCTGAAGAAGAAGATTAAGTAATTACTAGTTAATAAATTTGAAGAATAACAAAAATATAATCAGTTATATAATGTAACTTTATCACATGCATAGGATGCAAATAGAAATTTGGAACAATGCATTGAATAATATTGGCTTGGCTAAGAATTTGGCCAAGGAAGGAGGAAGTAAATTAGTTGATTATTGAACGTTGAATGATACACTTGATACGTGTGCTTAAAAACTTTAACCTAGTTGCTACTACCGTAATGGCGAACGTTTTCGAAGCCTAAAAGTGACGAACGAGAGTTTCGACAAAAAACATATTTTAAACGGAGACCGAGTGAAATAAACACCTACAAACATTCAACTAACACTATACAGAACAGAACACCAGTGATTACACATTTAAAACCATTAAAACAGTAATAACACTTAACCATAAAAGTGCTAATATCCGCCTAACCGACAAAAGTGAATTTGACTTAATTCTACACTATTTTTCCGAGTACAACACCAAAACTGAACCAGAGACACTCCACGAACACAAGAAGGAAGAATTGCAGCCACCAGGACGAAAATTCAGAGGAAAAGCATCTTTATTTAAACTTTGAATCAGCGAGGTGAGACCGGCTTCCAACTATACACGAGAGGCAGCCATCATTGATTACCCACAATACAACTCAACACAGCCGATTCACAACTGATTGGTTTGAAAACGACTCACTTACCATTATATATTCAATATTATATCTGTATTTTTAATCTTTAAGGTGATATATTTGTAATGTTATACTTGATAAACTTAACCCTTATTTCTCTGACTTACCATAAAATAACTGCTAAAAGAATCCTTATATAAATAATTGTACGATTTAACAACACCCTGAGAATCGATTGACAAATCGATAAAGAGTCAAAAGATATTGAATTGTTAATAAAATTTCTTATTTATTTCATACTTACACCGTTTTTCATTCCTAGAATATAAATAACATAACAATTAAATTTAATAGAAGTAACTACCAATATCTCACCACGAAGAAGGAAGATAACCTCCAAATAAGAAAAATAAACAAATCGATTGTTCTTGGAAACGAATCTATCAAGTGGCGAGAGCATTGAAAAATACCGAAATGTCAATAAAACAATTAAAACAATAAATAAACGATTCAGAACACCACAGAACATAATTAATTAATTGTTTTAAATTAATTATATATATAAAAAAAATTTATAAACAAAATTTTTTTTAACACAAACATTATTTTTAAATCTAAACACGAAATATATAATTGTAACAAACAGGGTTCGTTACAAGACAGAACACTCTACAAGAGTCAATCAAAATATATCAATGAACAAAAAAAATGATTATTATACAAACAATTAGAAACTCATAAGAAAAAGTAAGAGAATACAATACCAGTAGTCTGATCTAATGTAAAATTAGTTATAAATAAAACATTGTATAATTAAGGGGAAACGCCCCAAACCAGTTTTGAAAGGACAGCAAAAGAATGTAATTAGGCTTAGAATGTAATTTGTTTAATTATTTTGTTTTAATTATTATATTGGTATTCATTACCTACTATGTTAAACTACCTAATATTAGGAGATACTAAATGTTAGAAAATAAGTGTTTATTTGTATTTAAAGAATGTTAGTTTATGTCAGAATTTTGTTAAGGAAGGAAAGGCATATATTAATTCAAATATCTTATAAATAGTAACTCAGAAAAGATAATAATAATAATGTGAAATAATTATAGTATTGATAGGAAAAATGAAAATTGATACTCATGCCAAATTCAACTTTGACCCTGTAATCAAATCAAAGGAGATAAATTAATGAAAACCTAGACCAAATTGATACAAATTATTCCCTTTAGCATACAAATACTTTATTATAATTATCACAACAACCTATAGTAGTAATTAAAAGAGTCAGAGGGTAAAATTGACTTAAATAAGGATCGTACAAGATAATACCTAGGCAATGAACCAAGTATAAGTAAAATGTAAATAAATTAGTAAATGTTTAGTATAATGACACAGTAGTGAAGGCAAATTATAATGATTTAATTAGTAATCTTACTTGGGGACAATGGTAACATGAAACATAGTGTAAACCATTTAATGGGTAATTATGTGAATCATAATAAGGCCTAGAAGTAAAGTTCAAGGAATGTAATTTTTGAGTTTAATTCAAACAAACTAAGTCATGTTTAGTATTAATTTGTATAAAATCAAAGCAGGAATATGGTCATATAATTAAAATTTCATAAAAATACTAAATAACTAAATTATAGCCAGTAACATATAAAAAATTGTCATTTATTTACATAAAATCGCAATGTGAAGGAAGCAAACAGCTGATTGTAAACAATGAAACGTGAGGCCAAAATCTTACATAATTTTCTATATGAAGAAAAAAATTTAAGTACCGGTAGTTGATTGTTAGACTCCAAGCAAGACGGACGTGTGAGAGTATTGAAAAGAAATCTGAATTAAACAATTTTTAACTAGCTTAAACCAAGATGTATTATGGAATTATGAAAGAATGAAGAATATACAGTAAATTAATAAACCCAATTTGAATAGTCATTGGAATAATAAACCAGAATTGAAAAACACTAAACTAACGCCCAGAACGAATGGTCACGATGGAATTATAATCTAACCTAGTATACGAATAGCGAACTGATTGAATAAACCATTCGGCACAATACACGTATTACCGGACGAAATCCAGTGGAGGACGAAAAACCAAACATCACAATTTGAAGATCTTGTAATAACTACATCACAGAAGAGGAATTTATCAACTACTGCACTTTATTGAAGTAAAATCTCAGACAGATTCTTAGCGTGGGACAACACATGGGAGCAGCCATCTTTTAATTTCAAACGAGCTCGAGATGACGAAGGCGTGACGTCAGCATACCCATCCGGCGGTTCGAATATCATTTTACTATATACTATATTTTTTTAAATTATTATCTGTTAGTGAATAAGTCTTTTTTATTTTCTAATTGTAAATATTGAATTCTCTCACTTGCCTTTCCTGACTATTTCGACAGTTCAAAGAATCCATGTTAAATAATAATTTAATTTAAAATAATTTTGGAATATGTATTAATCGACCTGAGATCTAGTTTCGACTCCGACTCGAATTAGTCGACGCAAGTCGAATAATCGCATTGATCATAATAAACTTAATTATTTGTGTTAAATTGTCGTTTATTTGATTAGTTAAGAACTAAAATAAAATACATCAATTCTCAATTCATAAACGAGGACTTCTGAGGGAAAAAGACGAGCAGAAGAAGAAATAAAGACATAGAATTGACGGCGACCTCCAATCGATTTGGCTACGACAATCTATTTAACGCGGTGAAACAAATATTTCATCAAGGAGTCATACACAATTACTAATTATTATTTTAATTGATTGAATAATAATAATAAAAATACTGAACATAATTAAATAATAAAAAATTAATTATACAAAAAATATAAAAATATAATAATAAAAATTTTATTAAACAATTAATAAAACACAAAAACCAGATTTTATTTGTATTATTACAATGTTAAAATGTCAATTTTACACGTTTTTGATTTTCTACTGAACGAAAAATGTTATTGTGTCTTTTGAAATTAACAAATTAAAAAAACTTTAAATAGTGTAGCCTATGTATTTTTAATAAACTATTATTAATAAAATTAGTTATAAATAAACTAACTTTATCAAAAACTATTATTAATAATTAATAACTTTATTAATAACAACTATTATTAATAAACTAACAACTTCGTTTTGTTCGACAAAAAGTCAAGCGCATCGGCTACTAGAATTTGTGGCAACCATGACGTCACAAAAGTGGTACGTTAAAAATAACTGTAACAACTTAAGTTATGTATTACTTACTACAATGTAAATGTAAAATATCGTCAAGAGAAAAAGCCTGTTTCTGTGTGTGCGCGCTCTGACGAAGGATGATCACGTTAGATATGTAATATTAATATTTTAAAACAATTCCTGTTGTTACCTTGGTTGAGCAAAAAATGTAATTGTGTGTTTGCAAATTATGTGTTTAAAAGAAAAACAAGAATATTCTAACGATAGTTACGTAAAGTAATTAGTAATTCATTATTTAGACCATAAATTGAAACTGGTTTACCTGGTATCTGCACGTTTGTCGTTTACCATTCACATCGTTATAAACACTGAAAAGTAAACGCGAGGAAAAATATTTTTATTATTAGCTATTGACTGAGAAGACAAAGCAAAAAGTGTGAAATACAAAAATATATTTGCTACCCGTAGCTTAGTATTCGGTGCCGACGACTTTTTTTATAAATCGTAAAAGATTAACAAAACATCAAGGGATACTGGACAAAAAACAAGTGGCTTCCGCGTACCAGTAATACATGACCTTTTGCTTTTCCTGTCGAATAATACTTTTGTTCGAGTCATGAAGATTAACAAGTACTTTACTGTTTTGTGGCCACTACCATAGTCATCATCGTCTACTGCCACTGGACTCCGTTAGCCTGTTCGGCGGCCATCAATAAATCGGTTGAACTTTCTTCCGTTTTCTGGTTATTATTTTATCCCATATCGAACTCCATGTTCTCACTGAAGAAGGAAATGTGATAATGAATCTGCTTATTACTCATACATGCTTAATATAGTTTTCTAACACAGAGCACACTCGATTTTTTATAAACAAAAGTCCTGCTTTTAGGATTCCTCGTATTCCTGAGTGAAATGTCTTGGCTACACGATGTATCTGAGCTGTGTTCATGTAGGGAGTATGAGGGGTTGTGGGACCACGCGACTAGGCTCGCAGCCAGACCTGCGTGTTCTAAGGAGACAAATTAATCTTTTGTGACAAACTTCTTGAAAGATGCCGCTCACTAATAAACCAAATTTGTTTGATAACCTGTGGAGGAAAGATCAAGAAAAACGGACAGGTGTTATCGTGATGCGAGCGGTTTACGATCGGCTGGGATCGCTTGCGGTTGTCATTTACGTTTTTGTACAGACTAGAGGGCGGAAGTGCTACTAAGTGTCGCAGTTATAAATTGCTTTTTGTGTGCACATATCTGCATGTACCAACGTTATGCAATACGAATTCGTTCGTATAACAATGTGGTGTGCATTTACGTAACACGAGTCTGCTGTGTCATGTCCTTCGATAACGTTTCTCTTTCAGAATCTCTAGATCGATTTGTAACACTATTTACTGTCTTAAATTAATAATAACAGTGACACGAATCACCTGCTGTCTCCATTATCTATGAATGAAACAGAACGAATGTGTAACAGGTGTGTGCCTCGTGTGATGTCTCCATTCGTAATGGATTCCTCGATCATTAAGGAAAGAAACGCATTCTTGATGAAATAATTTTTCGTCATCTAAAGCCAACTTTATCCGACAACGAGGACTGAACATGAATGTGGCTCATTTCCTTAATTTCTATAGTACACGGATTATTAATTTTTGTAATAATACGTTAATCAAATGGTTATGTTAGTATCGTGGGATTGAACGCTTAAAATGTTTAACACATGTTACATATTTTCGTTCCTGTGTTAAAGATTTAGCAAACCATATGTCTGAAACGCATTATTCATAATATACAACAGAATTGATTGGTTAATGTCCCTTACATCAGTTGCTGCAGGAGTAAAACGTTATGAACTACAATAACAAAAAAAAAGGAAAGCATGTTTTCGTCTTTGAAAACATAATATACCTAGTAGGTTAAGCAAGTAAGAAATAAATTAAAGCATTTGACTAATAATTTATATTCACCTTAAAGGACATCCCAATGTTGAGTAAAGACTTCCTTCAGGCTGTAGCCTGATAGCATTAAACTGTAATTTCAATACTTAATAGCATATTAACGATTAGGACTAAACAATGTTACAATGCAGAAGACGCTTTTAAAAATAATATTTATTTTAAACATTTAAGTAATGTCACACAATTATTTAAATAATATTAACGATAATTGTTGAAAGTGACTTGTAGATTTTCGGCAAGTCTATTGTCAATTATCCACACAGGTCTAATAATGTTATACTAATTATGAGAGTTAGGATTCATTGACCTAAATATCCCTAATTTCTGAAACTATAGGCCTACTACTAAGAAAGTCGATGAACGTAGGAAAAGTATGAACAAATTATAATGTGAAAATTTTCCAGACAAGAACGTCATCTTCGTGTTAGAGTTTAGTAAAAACTCTGTATTAGTCTAGTAATGGAAAATGTTTTAAATTAAAATTTTGAATTTTAATGAATGATTCGTTTTAGTGGAGGCATCTGAATAAACGACAGAAGCAGAATCGTTAGTAACGATGCAACAGTAGTGGTAATATTCGTTACATTTATTCATTATTGCACGAAGAGAGATCCAACACGAAAATGATATTAGTTTTGATTGATATGAATAAGCTTTGGATACGAACAAATAATTGACGGTTTGAAGAAGGGTCAGAGAATTAAATAATACGAATACTACAGATGTATTATGGTGAATGGGATACGTAAGAATAGAATAGAAAATGAATATTCTGATACCAATATGAACATGTTAAAAGCAAATGGAATGCATATACTACACCTAGTTCAACTTACGTGAGAAATGGCATTTTGAAGACTAATATTAAAGAAAATAGAAAAGGAAGGAAGTAACGAAGAAGAAGAAGAAGAAGAAGAAGAAGAAGAAGAAGAAGAAGAAGAAGAAGAAGAAGAAGAAGAAGAAGAAGAAGAAGAAGAAGAAGAAGAAGAAGAACAACAACAACAACAACAAACAACAAGAAAACAGAAAAAAGACGGAGAAGGCGAGGAAGGAGGAAGAAGGAATGATGATGATGAATTAGAAGAGGAAGATAATTATGCGTTAACTTTTGTCGTCGCAAGATGTCGATAAGAAAGGAAATCTACTCGGAACGTGGCGACAGAATACTCAATACAATGAAAGTGCAGGACAACAGAAGTGTTTATTATAGTTGAAACTTAATGGGTTTCGGAACCACAATATCGACTTTAGTGTATATTTTAGAATACATTTTTAGTTAGTTGGCTGCTAAATCGATCTGGGCGTTCTTCAATTCTATCTGTAGCCGGACGAGGTTATACAAACCCATATGAGGTTACACTCGCCGACAAACTTTATTTTATTTTAAATAAATAATTACCTTAATTTTATCCACTAAGTGATCTTCTTTTTCTAGATTACAACATGTTTCAGGGCTTATATCCCCATCTTCAGGTAAAAACAAAATCTACCCTATTGTTAGGTTTTCGTTAAAAAGTTTACGAAGACACAAACACATAACACACTTAAATAAATTAACATAGAACATCGAGTTTGCATTGGAACGCGCTACAACCGAACCAGTGCTCTTCAGGTAAAAACAAAATCTACCCTATTGTTAGGGTTTCGTTAAAAAGTTTACGAAGACACAAACACATAACACACTTAAATAAATTAACATAGAACATCGAGTTTGCATCGGAACGCGCTACAACCGAACCAGTGCCGCGGTAGCGCGTTCCGATGCAAACTCGATGTTCTATGTTAATTTATTTAAGTGTGTTATGTGTTTGTGTCTTCGTAAACTTTTTAACGAAACCCTAACAATAGGGTAGATTTTGTTTTTACCTGAAGATGGGGATATAAGCCCTGAAACATGTTGTAATCTAGAAAAAGAAGATCACTTAGTGGATAAAATTAAGGTAATTATTTATTTAATCATATACAGTGATCTGGAGACCATACAGTAACTATGTTTATTTTATTATTTTTCTTTCTAACTCGGATTAGGCCTCTAGCCTATTCCGTTATTACATTTCATCTCACCTTTCTGTGGTATTCTTATGCTTCTTTTCCTTTCATACTTGTACTGTATGGGATTCAATTGTTTATTTACAAATTACCGATCAGCATAAATATTATTAATTATTTATTGTTTAGTCATTTGTATTTGTTACTTGTTTGTTTCAGGCTTTAGAGTTTTCTTTGTAGAGTTTTTCCATATTTTCCGTATTTTATTATATTATATTTTTGGTATAGTGCGTATTCAGTTTTTCCTGAGTACTCGTGTTTCTCTGTTCCTCCTCGTGCAATTTCGTTTATTTGTAAACATCTAATTACCGTTACTCCTATTCTGGTCACGTCCTTTACTTGTCTATTTCATTAGACATGATCAGATTCCGTTCCGATTTCATTATCAGAATTGTCATTAACATAATATCCCAAGTGACAAAAGTCCTGTTCTGTTGGTTGATCGTTCAAGATTATTTTAGATTTTTAAAGACCATGACTTTGGTTTGGTCAGAGGACTTTTTGAGTCTTTTATTTTGACGAAGGTGTTCGGGGACATACTAAGGCTACATACGTTTCCAAATTAAAATTCCTTCCGTTTATCTATTGCTGGACGATGACAACATTGTCACCGTGTGGTCATTCTCTTCTAGTGTAATTTCTTCACTGAAATCTCCAAACGTTTATTAATTATTTTTTCAAATAATTTATATTGAATATTTAATAAGCTTCTAATCTTACAACACTCACATTTTCTGCGGAATACCTTTTTAAACAAATACACGACCTCTGTTGTTTGCCACTCCTACGAAATATTTATTTTCTTTACCAGCATCTGATACAGAAATGGAGTTGACTTAGATGTAACGAGTTGCTCCGTATTTCAAAATTCTCACCTCAAGTATTCAACATTTTTTGTAGACTTTCTATTTACCCGTCCATAGTTGAACGATCTATTCCCTGCTCCCTTCTCAACTTTCTTCTGAGCAAAGTTCTTCTTCGTTGCATAAATTTTATAACGTTCAGATTAGTTATTCTCTTTGGATATGGTTTAAAAAGACGATATCTTGTGCTGGTTTGTTCAGGCATTTAACTATTTTTTAAGTAAAAACTATGTGCAGTAAACGTCATATTCAAATTGCCTGAAGGCGCTCGACGAATCTTTATGTACGCGTTTCCTATTTTATTGCAATGAGCCTCGTCACTGTTTTTTTAACATATTTCAGAGAAGGATTCTGTAAAGTCCTCGTTCCTTCTGTTTTCATAATGCCATTATGTGACTGTCAATACTTAAACCTTGTAATTTGCATACTTAAAACAACGAAAAAAATGTAGGCTATATTTAGAAAAAAGGTACATCAATAAAGGGAAAAATTGTAATCCTTTTTATCTGGCTTTCACTTGACTTTGGACGACCAGCGACCTACATCATAGGATATTACCTTCATGTATCATTTGGTGACACTATGTAATACCAAGTATCTAACTCCACATCATTCACATTCTCACAAATCTTAATTTAGAAGAACTAATAAGGTTGTTTTCAAAGCTTTCAGACACACATTTCAGATCGTATAGACAAAATAGTTTTTAAGTAAGAAAACTATTTTCATGTTAAACTTTATTAAAAGTAATAATGTATATTTTTAAGAGAAGGCAAGTTTAGGGCAATTTAAGTCTTAAATTAAAAAATTTTAAATTGTTCCAAGTGATAATAATAATGATAGTAGTAGTAATAATAATAATAATAATAATAATAATAATAATAATAATAACAATAATTATATTTTAAACTTGAACCGATATTAATATTAAGCCACAAAACGTCCAGAGACGGTATAAGAAATCAACATTTAATTTAATTTTAGAATTAACGGCAATAAAAAGATAATAGTAGTAGTAGTAGCAGTAGTAGTAGTAGTAGTAGTACTAGTAGTTACTGTTGTAAACATTGCGACATATTTTTAAACGTTAGTTTAATGATGTTGAGGAATGTTTAAGGGAGGGGGAAGAGGGAAGGATAGACTCCCATTAAAAGAATGTAACTAAGATCTGTGCAGAGGTTAGATGAAAATAAAGCGAAATGAGAACATAAGTGTGGGAGAAAATTTAGATGTGAAGAGATTAATGAGAGAAAGAGAGAAACAAATAGAAGGAAAGAACGAAAAAGTAGATAGAGTATAGGTAGACAGTGACCTACAGACAGGTAATGACTCATTCATCACATGTGTTAGTTTGTAATAGCGTGGAACAACAATCAGATAACCATTAACCTGCAGTTTACCTTTGCGTTACAAACCATAAAAACAAATTCCACGCATTTCACTTTCACTCCAGTCAAATGCCGAAGTATTTCGACAAAAAATAAATAAAATAAATAAAACACAAAAAAACGTCCAGTCGAATCAGAGCTGTTTATTATTATTATTTCATACATGTAAGGAGCAGCGCGACCGACCACAACATGCCAAACCAGGATAGGCAAGTTAACCAACAAGTTTTTTTTTTGCCGTGGAGAAAGTATTACTTTTCTCTTTTCGTGTTTCGTCGACCATATCCACAGCATCTCTCCTATGCAGACTGTCGTGTCTGCTGTATGCAGCCGGTAGCAATCAATGCTACACTAAAGTAAAAATCCATGTACTTTGTTTGTGAGAGTTCGGTTAACGGTTCTACAGGCAATTTACCTAATTTGTGGTTCAAGGTGAATATTTACAATTTAATTAACCAGAACAACGAAGTGCTAGTAATTTTACAAAATACGCGTTTCATTTTTATTAAATAGATAATAATTTGCTGGATAAAATAAAAATCCTTCGAAGTAACGATAAAAATTAACAGACTAAAAATTGTTCCTGTTTTGAACACCATAGAGAATGTAAAACCGTTATAGTTTACCCGAGATGGTCACGTTAGGAAATGACTATATCATAAAAGACGTCAATAACATCACGTTAGTACATGTCAATTTTGTTCAAAACCAAACAAACATTTGTGGATGTAATGTAATTCATTACGATCAGGTAAGTAAGGCCGTGTACGCTGTACCGTACAACAAAACAGCCCAGCAAAGGCTGAAATTCTCCCGTGTGGAAAGTCCAAGAGGTTTGATTAGGCGTAACCGTAATGCGTATTCTTCACCTGACTGAGAAATACCGTTCATGATAATCTCTCTTTCACAACTACGTATTTTTATTTGTGATAATAACGATTCAAAGAATCAAAAACATTACAATTTTCTGTTTATGAATTTGTACGCTACTTGTGCGTCGATTCCACATCTAATTGTGAGTATAGATTGCAGTCCTAGTTTTCGTACGGAGATGGCGATAATCTTCATATTCGAGAATATTGTTTCCGTGTCGCTGTATACGTAAATACTATTTTTGCATATTCATCCGAGTATCTTTATAGCCTGTATACGTTATTTTATCAAAAATCCTTTCATTTTTTCCTTGTGTTATAGTCCAACCGTAACAAATTATAAGTTTATAACAGCGTTATAAATTTAAATTATTTATTTTTAAGATTTAAATTTATTTTTTTAAGAGAACAAAATATTTTATGCACCGTCGGAGGAACCCCTCTGTCCCCTGATGTGTGGGATCATCAGCCACTAAAAATTCCATCTCTAATTCAGGCATTGATATCCGTCCTGGAACCATTTACTTCAGGAAGGAGCCTATTGCGCCTTTATCGGGCTCCTTCTAATTGTCCCTTATGTGCTACTGCCCGTTGGGTGCAAATCGGTCCTGTCTTTTATGATTAACAACAACAGCAACAATAAAAATAACAATAACAATAATAATAATAAGTGGTGTATGAGTGGTGATGGAGGTGGGGGTGGTGGTGGTTTTTGGTGGTGGTGGTGGTAGTAGTAGTAGTAGTGGAATTAGAATTAGTATTAGCAGTAGGAGAAGCAGCAAACAGAGAACAGATGTACTGATAATGGTTATTATTGCTTGGTCAATATTTGTTACCACGTAAATTTTATAATATGCACGCAACATTAAATTGCGTATGTGATCTGTTAAATGATTCTTCACTATTTCATACTATAAATACGATCACTGTTTTAATGACTTCAGAAAATGAAAAACTACTATTGCTTATTAAGGACACTTACGTTGGTTTTGTTTTCAGAAGCCAACAATGATCAATCTAGTCTTAATAAACATCAAAAACAGTTCATTCAGTCAGTATGAGTTACTTTTAGTATGACGTATTCAAAATGTATTGTTACTTAACATAAAGTTCAACTTAAATTACGTAATCATAATTTTAACTAAGCACACGAAAATCTTGTGACGAAGTAAAGAATTGGTTACTTCACCGCGCGAGAACACTCAGACACCCACGTCTCCGGTGAAACGATTTTTATTTTTATAATTTTAATTACACCCACTTTAAGTAGCAGTGTTTCGTTTGCGAACCGGCCCTGAGCAGGAAGAAATATCTAAAAAGGTGTGGTTGTTTGAACTAGATCTGACCAGAAGTGATTGCATTGTTAGTACAGTTCGGTGAAACTTTCAACTGCCACTGAACCAATGCATGAATTTACCTTTAATAAGCGTTGACGTATTTAACTCAATCGACTCTTGCATGGCGACTGAGTTTCCAATGTTTTAGGTTAAACAGGCTGGTAAAATAATTTACTTAAAATATTCTAGACTTATTTTAATAATAAATATCTGTTACAACTGGGTAGTGTTTTTTAGTCATATTTCTACGAACGTGTTTCCACGTTGCAAGCACACTAAATTGACGAACTTTTATATTATTCGTATGCTTTCACGGTAACATTTCGTTACGTTTTGTTAAGATTGGTTGTATATAAATATATACATACAAATTACACACGCGCGCGCGCACACACACACACACAATTGGATGTCTTTAATTTAGGCCTACATTGTTACTAAGGTTTTTTACGTGAATACTATTTTAGACCAATGTTGTGTGTGTGTGTGTGTGTTTTGCGACAATAGTTTTACGTTAAAATAAATTATTCGCCCACTGTCACGTCTACTAAAATCATATTTAATATACCGCCTCTCACAGTAACTGAAACTTCAGCGAGATAGTAGCAAGTGTATTTCAACGTATTTAGAGTAGCAACTTACAAGTAATCATGATTACTAACATGAACTATGAACACATTGTACTCACATAAACACTTTAAATTAGAAAAAAAATAAAAGAACATTAGATAATATTAATCAGCATATTTCTGTAGGGAAAAAGACTTTTCAGTAAAAATTTATCTTTCAGCCTTTATATTATTGCCACCCATCAAAAATGTTAGTAAAGTTTGCTTTACATTAATTTTTTAACTTTATAATTTCTATTTAAAAATCCTTCGATTGAAAGTAGAATCTGAAATTGATATGAACACAAAGACTTAGAATTACGTACGAGACATCAGCTTATAAAATTAGCGTCCAACTGTAGTAACATGTACACTGCTGGCACAGGCTGTCACTAAGTTACTCAATAATGATCAACCTTCCAGCATGTTTCCACGGCACATTAAATGTACATTTTATGGCCGTACAGTATACGGTTTGTATTTCTAAATAAGGAACAACGATTAACAATACCCTTCTGATATTTTGTACACAATACTTTTAACAAGCCAATTAAATTAAATTGCGAAGCGTGAATGAGTTTCCAATTGTCGAAAAAGAGTCCAAAAAGACTATAAGAAATGTCATACTATTCGATTTATTTTAAACGGCCGTGTGTAATTAGTTATTATTACCGTGTAATTTTCGTTAATTTGTTTTGAAATATTTTCGTTACAACACAATAAACGTGTGGTGTGTGTGTGTATAAACATTGCAGTTACCGTACACAGAGCGAAGAGCGGAGACTAACGGACGGATGGATACTCACAGAGATGAAATTACTGTATCACTTTCACGGCTCACACTACAATGAGAGTGCAGCGATCTGGCTGTCATCTATATATATACGCGCCATGTTTGCTGGCCTCATTGCTCGCTTCGTATTACACGGCACCGTGTATTCCCTCAAATATTACTGAATTATTTTTTCTCATTTTCATAGGAATTAATAGTATAACAGGCTCGTAGAAAGAATCTGCTTTCTTTTTTTTTCTACTTCGCAGCGCGTTTGTGTTAAAACTGGAACGTAATTCATACGTTTTCCCGATTAGGATAGTGTGCTAAGAAATGCTTCGATCTCTTCAGCATTCGTGTCATGTGTGAATGAAAAATGCGCTATTATTACTTCCTAGAGCAACGTTTAAATAAATATTTAAGCCACTAAATTGTTTCTGTCATAATTTTTTCTTCTGTTCAAATTCGATGCACTGCCACCAACATTAAAGAGTGGAAAACTGTGGCGCATACTTCACATGACTGGGAAGAAACAGTTTTTCATGAAGACTGCTTAGTCTACCAGGACTATTAGGCTATTAGGACTACTTAGTATTTTCATTTCTATATTAAGACCGTAAAGACTATAGACTATTTTTATATAGTCAACCGAGAATCTTTATAGCCTTTATATATATTTTCTTAACAAAAATCCTTTCATTTTTACTTGTGCTATGATGCAACCGTAATACTGTATAAATTATAGTTTACAACAGTCTTTAAGTGTTTAATATTAATAAAAGACAAATAAGTAGCGATCTGAGATTATGAACACGTAAAATTATTGGAAAAATCGATTATTATTTTATTAATTCATCATTCCTACAATTCAGACATACGCATTCATTGATAAGTAGACAAACGTGAAGGATTAACGTCGATGAAAAACGACAGGATACATCGTCGATAAACGTGTTTAATGTAGAAAGTGTCACACACACACGCGCGCGCGCGCGCGTTGAGCTTTACGTAAGTCGTATCAATGACAGTAACAATAATGCCTATCACAGGCGACACGACAACCGAAGCTATGTTCTTCCGTGAATTACAGCTAGGAGATTGCAGCGCCCTCGACCTTCCTGTATGTACATATTCTATGTTGATGCCGTCTGATGATGTTTAACCACTGACCTACATCTGTTGGTCGTTGTTCTCAAAACATCAATTCGCATAAACTGTAGTATAAACTATAGCTAACTATAGTTAGCTATAATTGAGACTATAAATTGAGACAACAAATAGAATCTTCGGCAGAAAACAACTTAAGTAAGTTTGCCCAGTCCGAGCCTAACAGTCAAAGTAACATTGTCTTCTTCAGACAGACTCTTTGGCAGAAAGTAAATTGAATACCCTATTACCCAGTCCGCAATTAACAGTCAAAGTCAAATTACTTTACTCCTTGTTAAATTCTTTAAATCGGACATTACAAAGAAAAATTCATAAATTGATTCAAAAAATTGTGTCATTATTTTGGTGTTTTATTTAATTTTTGTTAATGTTTATTTTGTGCGGCAAACATTCGGATCTCACACGCAATAAACCTTTCTATTATCAAGGTTATTATTACTTACAAAAATTCTCAGAAAAGGAGCCGGCGACATATCCTCGTTGGTGGTTTTTCCGTTTTCGCAGTTCTTGCAATGCTAAAAATTCTGTAGCAAAATTAAAAGTAATAACGATACTTTCATTTATGTTTACATTTTACGTCCATATTTGAAACTTCGTTTGACAATTATTAACGTCCTGCCTTTCGATTTACTTTTCAGAAATTAAGTTTACTGTATAATTTCAAAAACACTATTCCAACAATGATCGATACTGTTACACGAAATGTAAAACTTTTCGTTTCTCGAGTTACTTTAAAAAATCTGAAATTACTATAAAAACAAAAACATAATGACAGTAAATATACAACAATAGCAGTGTAGCCTGTACAGCGACAATTTAAAACGTTACAGGCTATTTAAATATGTGCGTGTTGTATGAAGGTAAACACGATGTTGCTGGCTGCAGATGGTGTTTATACACAGAAGTGAAAAGAGAATGAAAGTTGAAATTTCAAAGACACGCTAATGGATACGCATTGAACGAAAGGAAAAGTACACAGGAAACGAGTAGCCGTGATCGCCTTCAACGCCAAGTTCCGTGAAGGGTAGACTTTGATCAGACACACGGGTTACAATCAGCTGAGTTGTGTCAATAATGTTCCACTAAACGAAGAAGAAACTGTAATGACATTTAATATGTATTTTGTTATTGTCGACTTCTAACTACGACGAACTGTATGCGTTTGTCTGTCTGGTCAGATGTGATGACCACACATGCTCGAGCACGCACGCACGCGCGCGCGCGCGCACACGCACACACACACACACTGCTAATTGTGTAATAATGTAACAAGAAGCGCTGAATCAATCATATAGGCCTACCACTAATATATCCCACATTTAAAGGTAGAATACGTGGAATAGTTAAATACTGCAATGATTTGCGTAATGGCATTAACAGAATTCACTTTGTAAAGGTTTCAGTCTGTCTATTACATCATCATCGTCGTCGTCTGGTCGTCGTCCATCATCATCATCATCATCACCACCACCACCACCACCACCACCACCACCACCACCATCATTATCATCATCATCATCGTCGTCGTCGTCGTCATCGTCGTGACATAATAATGCTATGTAAATAGACTATAATATTCCTGTATTTTGTTGTCCATGACGTGTCCGATGTTACCAACTAATTATATAGAATAATACTGACGCGGATCACAAATTATTATTGATAAAAGTGATTAGTTTTTGAAAAGAAAACTGAGTAATAATTTTTTTAATTCATCTTTACTACAATTCAGACATAGGTATACACATTGTCTAAGGTAAACCTTTAACAATTTTTATCAATAATAACACAGGCCTGCGATGGAAAAATTGTCTTAAATCTAATAGGTGAGTTTTATAGGGTTTTGGGTGCTAATTACGGGAAAAATAGTGAAAAAATTCCATCACGTATGGTTTTTTCACAATAAGCGATTTTTATGTTGATATTTGACAAAATCCAGCTAAATTAATGGTAATTTGTTTGTACGATTAAAAATACCTACACTGAAAATTTTTTATATAATTTACATATCAGAAGTAAAAGAATAATGTAATAAGTTAATGTGAATCAGTAAAAAGATATTTAGAAGAAAAGAAAACAAGTTGAGACCTGCATGCATTCAGGCGCCTACACGTCTATCCCCCCTCACCCCTACCACTATAACACTGTAATGTTTACTTCTGTTCCTCAGTTGTTTGTATACCTCATTGAGGTGCACATGTCATTTGTTTGTAGTGTGTAGTCATAATACAGAATTAGTTTTGAATTGTCGTCTTGTTAATTTTTAACTTAAAATGGCCTCAAGAGGTTGTGTAAATTCACCAGATTCCTTTTGTTATATTTGTGATAACTTCACAGTAAAAAAAACAACAGAGAAATATAACTGATTTTGTGAGAAAGGTGTACTATACGTACGTTGGTGTAAAATTAGGAGACCAAGACAAATCGTGGGCTCCTCACAAAGTGTGTTCAGTGTGTGTTGAAGAGCTTCGGCAGTGGTCCCAAAGGAAAAAACAATCTCTTAACTTTGGAATACCCATGATTTGGAGGGAGCCAAAAAACCATAGTGATGACTGTTATTTTTGTTCTTGCGATGTCCGGGGATTTAATTTAAAAAACGAAAAGGAAATATCTTACCCAAATCTTCGATCAGCGATTCGTCCTGTGCCTCATGGACCACAAAGTCCTGTTCCTTTGCCTCCAGAAAAGTTAGACAATGTTTACGAGGACGTTGAATCAGTTCCCGGTATTTCTAATGACGATCATAATGATGATGATGATGTGTATGATCCGAATGTTAGTAATGAATCACAGCTGTTCACCCAATCAGAATTAAATGACTTGGTGAGGGACTTAGACCTACCTAAAGACTCTGCAGAGCTTTTAGGCTCTAGATTGAAAGAAAAAAATGTATTAGCTCCTGAGACTTCTTTTTCTTGGTTCCGCAACAGGGAAAAAATTTTCATTCCTTTCTTTTCTCAAGAAGATGAGCTAGTTTATTGCAATGATGTACTTGGGCTTGTGAAAAGTTTCAACATTGCCTATAAAGCAGATGAATGGAGACTTTTTATCGACTCTTCAAAAGGAAGTCTCAAGGCTGTTTTGCTCTACAATGGAAATAAGTATGCCTCATTGCCAGTGGCTCATTCGTACATTTGAAAGAATGCTATGAAAATCTTGATTTGGTTCTTTCTAAAATAAGATACAAGGACCATGACTGGATCATTTGTGGGGACTTAAAGGTACTCTCTCTGCTTCTTGGCCAGCAAGGTGGTTACACTAAATTTCCCTGTTTTTTTGTGCGAATGGGACAGTCGTAACACTACACAACATTTCGTAAAAAAAAGATTGGACATTAAGGGATACCTTAAGGCCAAGAAGTAAAAATATTATACACGATAGTTAAGTTGATCCAAGCAAAGTCTTGCTCCCTCCACTCCACATCAAACTTGGCCTCATGAAGCAATTTGTCAAGGCATTGTCTAAAGACAGAGAATGTTTTAAGTATCTCTTCAACAAGTTTTATGGATTGTCAGAGGCAAAATTGAAGGAAGGCGTATTTGTCGGGCCAGATATTAGAAAGCTTATGAAGGATGAAACATTTGAAACTACGATGAACCAAAAACAGAAAGAAGCATGGAAAGCCTTCAAAGATGTAGTGAAAAACTTTCTTGGAAACAAGAAAGACCCAGACTATCAAAATATTGTCAGAAATATCGTTCGATCAATCTGATAAAACCTCAAATCTTGCATCAGCACTACTTGATTGATTAATATAAACTTGCGAACATATATGTATAATATAAACTTGTTTTGATAGTTCATCTTCTTTTTTCACAGCACTAAATTAAATTGGTTATTTTGATAGTTCATCTCAGACAAAACAACACACCCGAAGCACACATACATGAGATCATCACACTCACCAAAATAATTACAGAACAAAATTACTTCACATACAACAACAAGATATACAAACAAACAGATCCCTATGGGATCCCCCATATCAGGAATACTGGCTGAAATATTCATACACAACATAGAACAACAACATATAATAAACAACAACAAATACACCAATAAAATTATTTATTGGCACAGGTACGTGGATGATATATTACTTTTATTTAATGGCAATACAAGACAGGTCGAAAATTTCCACAAATACATAAACACAATACACCACAGACTAAAATTTACACTGGAAATAGAACAAAACAATAGTATAAATTTTCTGGACCTAACAATTAACAAAACAAACAATACACACCCGTATAAAATATACAGAAAACCAACAACAACTGACATGGTCATACACAACACATCAAACCATCCAACGCAACACAAACATGCGGCATTCAACCATATGCTCCATAGACTAAGAAAAATACCATTAAGTAAACAGGATTATAACGAAGAACTCAACACAATCAAATATATAGCAATAAAAAACGGTTACAACCATAATTTAATAAACAAACTACACAAACACATCATAAACAAAAACAACAAAACAATAAATACCAACAACACACAACAAAATAAATACATCACACTCACATACCATAACTCCAACACACACAAAATCGCCAACACATTCAGGAAACACAAGTACAAAATAACATACAGAAAAAACAATACCATCAAAAAACACATTAATGATACAAACACGGACATAGACAAATACAACAAAACAGGTGTTTACAAATTAAACTGTAATGATTGTAATAGTTTCTATATAGGCCAGACGGGAAGATCTTTTTCTTCACGTTACTCTGAACACCTAAAAGCTCTATCCAGCAACAACAAACATTCCGCATTTGCCACACACATACACACAAAAAAACCACAGCTACACCAACATAGATACTAATCTTGAGATATTACACTACTTACCTAAAAGTCAAAAACTTAACACAGCAGAACAATATGAAATATACAGACACTACACAACACAACCAAACAACATACTTAACGACCAATTACACTATACATCACACACACTCTTTGACACAATTATACATAAAACACACAATAATTCGGATCCCCGCGCCAATTCCCTTAGGGGGATAATGCCGGTTCTGACCAAAGTACCGTTATTCCCCCACCACCACCGCTGGACCAGCAGCATCAACCAATCAAATTTCATGGCGCCTTTCGCGCGTCAATTCAAATATATGCCGTCTTTCGCGAGCCTAAATCACTTTCACTTTCTACTGGACCGCGAATTTCCGCGAATAAATTTTTTTATTTTTTTTTAATTTGATATTTTTATTTTTTTAATTAAATTGATTTGCATATCCGCGAATATATGCCGTCTTTCGCAAGCCTAAATCACTTTCACTTTCTACTGGACCGCGAATTTCCGCGAATAAATTTTTTTAATTTGATATTTTTATTTTTTTAATTAAATTGATTTGTATATCCGCGAATATATGCCGCCTTTCGCGAGCCTAAATCACTTTCACTTTCTAATTTCCGCGAATATAATTTTTTATATGCCGCCTTTCGCGAGCCTAGATCACTTTCACTTTCTACTGGACCACAGCATCCGCAACTTTTTCGCTGATCTGTGTCAAGATCCGCGACTTTTTCGCGTATCTGGACCACAGCATCCGCGAATATAATTTTTTATTTTTTTATATGCCGCCTTTCGCGAGCTTAGATCACTTTCACTTTCTATCACTTGATGCAATATTAAATATATGATCGGGGAGTACCAACCTTGCATGAGTTCAAATTTGTTATAATGTATATTAAATCTATATGATCAGGTTTACCAACCTATGGTGGAGGGTTCCGACTTGATGAATTATAGTGTATATATTAAATATATGATTAGGGTTACCAACCTTGCATGAGTTCAAATTTGTTATAATGTATATTAAATCTATATGATCAGGTTTACCAACCTATGTATGGGTTCAAACTTGATATGTGTGTGTATTATAGTGTATATTAAAATATATGATCAGGGTTACCAATCCTGCATTATTGTGTGTGTGTATAGAATAGACCTGACAACATTTTTTTTCTTCGGTGGGAAATTCAAACTATATTATAGTAAATTGTTGACGACGACTTCGATATCAACTCTCTCTCCCCTCCTCTCTCTTTATCTCTAGACACAGTTGTCATCAGTTTTACATAAGCGTCGTGCTACTTATGGATTATTGTAATTAGCGATACTAAAATGTAATCACCAGGAAATATATATTTATCACCTATCTCGTGGCGTCCTTTTTTGACACATGACAGTCATTGACTACGATTTAGAAATTAATATACTGCCAAGTCTGTGTGTGGTAAAGTGTTACGCATAAAAAAATCTCCTTGAAATAAGGTATTTTCAAAAGTTTTGTGTACACACACATTGTATAATAATTTTCGTAATTGTAAGATACAACCTGCAAATTATTAAAATGTCTCTCTCACACATTTCTGATTACTATACAAATAATTGCATGCATATTCGAAGGTTTATAACGAAATAAATTAAAATAAACCATAATTTGTTTTAAATAATTAAATATATATTTACACCAACATTTTTCTTCGGTGGGAAATTCAAACTATATTATAGTAAATTGTTGACGACTTCGATATCAACTCACTCTCCCCTCCTCTCTCTTTATCTCTAGACACAGTTGTCATCAGTTTTACATAAGCGTCGTGCTACTTATGGATTATTGTAATTAGCGACACTAAAATGTAATCACCAGGAAATATATATTTATCACCTACCTCGTTGCATCCTTTTTTGACACATGACAGTCATTGACTACGATTTAGAAATTAATATACTGCCAAGTCTGTGTGTGTGTGTGGTAAAGTGTTACGCATAAAAAAAAATCTCCTTGAAATAAGGTATTTTCAAAAGTTTTGTGTACACACACATTGTATAATAATTTTCGTAATTGTAAGATACAACCTGCAAATTATTAAAATGTCTCTCTCACACATTTCTGATTACTATACAAATAATTGGATGCATATTCGAAGGTTTATAACGAAATAAATTAAAATAAACCATAATTTGTTTTAAATAATTAAATATATATATTTACAACACTGTACACAAACATAAAATATATAGTTTACAAACCGCTATAATACAATTATTCAAAAAATACATTTTACATTGATTAAATATATATCACAAACATTGTTATATATAAAATATTAATAATAATATTGTTTTAAATGATTAAATATATATTTACAGCACTGTACACAAACTTAAAATATAGTTTACAAACCGTTATAATACAATTATTCAAAATACATTTTACATTGATTAAATATACATATATCACAAACAAACATTGTTATATAAAATAAATATTAATAATAATTTTTGACATTGTAAGATTTTAAAATAATAATTTCACGGCTGTAGATACAGTTCACAAGGAAGTTTATCTGTAACATAACAATACAGTCGATATTAGAATCACTGATACGATAATATTCAATTATCACATGCACACACACACACACAGTTAGTGGAAAGAATCAAATGTGTTAAGTAAGTAAACTTTTTCAAGTATATGTCATTTTTCATAAGTTAATGTACTTTCAAATAATTTCTAATCAAACCAAACCAAATATTATTCACTGGAAATTTGTAAATATTACTTAGAATCAATGATACATTTATCGCATAAAGGTAATGTACTTTCAAATAATTTCTAATCGAACCAATTATTATTCAACGAAACTAAATAGAATCAATGATACATTTATCATGTACATACAAATTCAATTATTAAAGTGTTAAGTACAGTGAGTTGAAACTACACACACACACACACACACACACACACACACACACACACACACACACACACACACACACACACACACATCAATAAATTGTTTGTTAACACGATTGCTACTTACGACACAATCTCCACCTGTATTGTATTGTTTGATTCCTCGTCCCTCGATACACTAAATGTAGTTCTTTGGGTTTGATATGTGTGAAAAACGTTTTTTTTTCTCAAAACCCTTCACAAGCACATATTTATATATACGTGTATGTGATGTTAACAATGAAACAAGATTGTCGTATGGTGTCTCTCCTTCGCTCCATCTAAGTCTATGATAATTTGTCGTTAACCAGTGGTTTGTCCTAACGTATTTGGGATTCGTAACGGATGTAGCAGGCGGTGTCAAAATCCAATGTCTACCAGCAAATCTCAGAACGTCCATGATTGACAGTTCCTTCACAATATATTTGCCGTTGTCATCGAAAAAGCACTGGAAGTCGATTATAACCGCAGTGTTATCCATAATACTGTAAGACAAAGAAACCACACACATTACAAACTCTATATATGTATATATTATGTTTAAACATACAAATATCGTTGAGATATTAATATGTGAACTTACGTTTACAGACGTCTGGACTGAAGCACCGAGAGACATCAACTGTGAAAGAAACAAGTGTTGAGGAGGGTTACTATACATGGAGACGAATTTTTTTAGTAGGTGGGGAGGTGTCGTCGTTCTCCATGTTGATGCGTTGTCGTATCCGATAATGACCGTATGCAAGTGTATCATGACCATTGTCTAATATATAACGCTTATCATCATACGGTGACAACGCTTGCTTATTTACACGCATCGTGTACAGCGTATGATGATTGCTACGTAAACAAAGCGCACTGGTAGAAAACTGACAATGATCAGTGAGACACTTGCGATACATATCGTGTCGCAGACTCCTCTTAATTGCAACTCGAGGCACACCTTTACATACACGTTTTTGACACTCTTGGGTGGGATCTTCGTGGGCCACAAGGAACGAATAACATTTCGCACGGAGACCCACGAATTCTCTAATAGGACGACCACACGTTTCATCCTTGAACAGGCCGACAACCTTTTTGTTCTTAAGGCTATAACAAGGATGAGACGTAGGGTAATCCGATGTGTCAAAAACGTGTAGGTCCTTCTTCATGTCTGCATACAAGTCTGATGTTTGAATGCTATACATCAGACTGTCTGTATCTGTCATTAATAATTTAACGTTGCGGCCGTACTTGTCGACAGCATAACGATAATGAAAGTCGTACATTATCGTTTTGCTAACGTCAAGCACCGTGAAGCCGACATACACGGGACGGGAAAGAACAATGGATTTTTTACGGAGTGAGAGCCCCACCAGATCGTTCATATAACGAATCATACGTTTTAGCCTAGGTGTGGAAACTAGTTTTTGAAGCCGTCGTTCATTCGAGACTAGTTCAAAGTCTATATGTTTCCGTACGTTCTCCAGCGACTTACCGTATACGGCGTTGTTCATCAGTTTGAAAAGGTCTTTTTCAAAGCTGTTGACGGCTGTTTGCCTCTTGCGGGTGTTGAAATCGATAAACGGTTTCAACCAAGCGCTTTGCTTAAAACACAACACCCTATGAGTCGCTTTCAGCTCTAAGCCAAGACTTAAATACAATTTCAAATTTCGATAATGGAGAACGTAATTTTGTTTGTCCTCCAAAGTTGTTAACAACTTCTCTACGGATGACCCTGATTCGTTATACGATGATCTGTATATACTCTCGTGTAAACGTTTGGAAAAGGGAGAAAGGATATCGGGTGTTACGCGCTGGCGCACAGGTGCAAGTGGGTAGTCGGAATGCAGGTCGTGTAAGGTATCGGGATAGTGTAGGTCGACTTCGAGGATGTACCCGATGTCAGCATCATCACTCACATTACGTACGTCCAAGGACTCGATTTCGTTACGATCGAGCCATCGGAAGTCTGCGTAAGGGAGTGGTTGCGACATGGCTGCACCGTATAAATTATTACAGTCTGTATACAGAATGAAGGAGGTCGGTTTCGATACATCGTACTGATCTGGAATCAGAGGATTGTTAGCGACTGCGTGACGGTTGGATATCATCGCGCAGCCTCCGCGACCCCAGACTCAAGGAACAGATGCATATTTATCTCTGTTAACAGCTCTAATTCGACCCCTGTCATTTTTAGCATCGCGTTCCAAGCGAGTCCGGGAAGCGAGTAAAAATGACACGGGTCCAAGCAGTAATCGCGTAAGGCCATGTCTCGGAAACTTTCAAAGACATCGGCCAGCAGCATTACGTCTGTCAACAAATACAAATCGTGGTAATCGCCAAACGTACGCAGATTGAATGCACTCCACACGTTTTGTGCGTGCTCGTAATCTGCGTCCGAAATAGCCGATTCCAACAACCGGTTATCAAAGTGTTCACGAGCGGGTAGACTTGTTTCGTTGAATCGATCAATGCTGTCAACGTACTCGTAAGGGTATACTCCCTTGCGTACGAGCAGATTGGTCTGTTCGTCGAAACCCCGTCTAAGCATTTCCTCTCTGAGCAAAGGAAATTGGCTCCCGGACGTGGACAGATTGGTAACGAGTGTGTCCAGAGAGCGATTAAGAAATTGAAAAGAGTCTACGAAACGCAAGGGACCCAGGGAGAACGACACGTAACGCTCACTGGATGTTGCAATTCAGGATACGTGTTGGTCCTTATATTTTCCTAAACCCAGCATTAAATGGTGACAGTCGTAGCCACGAAGGTTGTGAAAGAAGACGGGGATATGACGAGGCATCTTGTAGCTTAGATTACAGCTATTGTGAGCTGCTCCCAAGAATTTCCCCGTAAGATGACAATGATTGCGTACCTTGTCATCGTCTGTCAAAGGGCGCTCACACAAATGACAAACGGTGGCGTTAGTGAATGCAACATTGTCATCATCGGACATAATTATTTGCACGTTATGTCGTACTACCTTCATCATATCCTCGGCGTCTTTCATCAACCACGAGAAGAAAGTGTCTACAACGTTTTCACCTCGATAAACTTTAGCCTCTCTCCAGAGTCTGTGTGTATGATCCACGATAGCATAGGAGAAACCTGACGGAATATGCATCGCTTCGTATGATGTGGACGATACAGGAGGAGAAGTTATTTTCTGACGGGCACCGTTGCTATCGACAGAGTAGAATTCACCTAACTCGTGCACTGTCGTCGGGACGTTGTTACCAGGTGAACACGATTGAAGCGGAGTGATGAGAGACTCGAAGTCGGCGTAGACGGTAAAGGGTACTTTAAGACAGTGCGCGTAATTTTTAAATGACATAAACTTCTCCTCCTCTGTAGGCATTTTGGTTTTCTGCTCGCCGTGAGGTGTGCAGTAGGGGAGATGATCGGACAGACCATGTTCTGTGGAGAAACGATGCAGGCAGTAGTCGCAGTAAAATGATTTATGCTCGTGTTTTGTAAGGGATGATAATAATCTACTTATGTTACTGATAAGACAGTAATGTTTTCGGCTATTTGTATCGGACAGAAGTAAAAGATTAACATGATGTAATCTGTCCTTATTGGGGGTAATTCTTAACGGATAAACCTCATTTTTTGATTCGTTTCTGATATTGTCGTCTATATCATAGCCGAAAACGTTTATAGAAATGTTGGGATTTTGTGTTTCAAATTTAGAAAGTGAGTTTATAGAAACAGGGTACTCGATACCGGTCATATTTATTGTGTTTATGAAGGGGGCGTATTTTGTAACAAATTCTTTATACTTTTGTTGAGGGTGTATGTGAGCTAGTACGGACCATAGAAAACACATTTCATCTTGGGAGTTCTTAATGTTGACTACTGCCTTGGTGAGTGCAAGTTTTCGCGGGGTTGGAAGGTAGGAGGACGCTGCTAGAGGTCGGTACCGTCCAACAACTAGTTCCAGCTTCAGTACAGCATCCACCGACCATCCGCTCCCGTCACGGGTAAAATTGGATATGCTATTCATGATTTTATCATAGGATTCATCGAGTAGACAGTTCAACTCGTCGTTGTCGTCCGTGAGCAACGTACGACAACGCCCGTGGAAGACAGCGTCTTTGGTTACCTCTTTTTCTTCGCCGCTGTCACCATCTAACGCAGTTTTAGTGAAACGTATCCTGCACGCAATATGCCATTTGATACTGCGTAAACGTGCTTGTTCTGCCAGAATATCCTTGCACAATAAAGGTCGCACCTCGGTCATTATCGGTACTATATCTTGATCTTCTTCTTCTTCTGTGTACACAGGCAGGTAATTAAAAGTTGTGAGACATCCTCTAATACTCGTGTTTCGCACGATATAAAATCGCGTCATATCTGAAACAATAGAAACATATGTATTAGCTAATAGGAATGATGAATAACATACATTCATGTTTGTGGTAAATAAATAGATAGTACACGTTAGTTTATTGCAAACTGTGAAGATGGCAGCTACTCATGATTTTAGCATTGAAAGTGAAAGAAGAAAATCGTTCAAGTATTGGGAAGTGACGTTTGTCAGCCCCGACGAGTTAGCGTTTGCCGGGTTTTACTACTATCCGCTAAATTATGATGTTTGTGGACATAGTATGTCATTCATAGACGATAGAGTTAAATGTTTTGTTGCGGAATTGAATTAGTTCATTGGAGAGAAGGTGACATACCTATGGTGGAACATGAAAATTTTCTCCGTCATGTCAATTTCTAAACGATGTCAAGAGACAATACATTGGGGAGAAGGTGACAAACCTATGTCAGAACATAAAAAAAATTTTCTCCGCCATATCAATTTCTAAACAACGTCAAGAGACTATCTTATACATGTTAATTCATATCAAACAAATTTGGTTTGCTACATAATTATAGAGAGAGACAATTGGTATTTAAAAAAAAAATTTTTACCTTGTTGAGGATGTCCCTGTTCCTGCTGATGTTCTGGATTCTGCTGAAGGTCAGACATGATGATATTCAGACGTGAGAGTGAATACTGAAAAACAAAGAAACTGTTATAACGCTGGTATTATGTTAGTGTATCTTAAACGCTTTATATCGCACAAAGTAAATTAGAATATCAATTGTAACATACAATTTGTAGCACAGTAGTGTTCAGCAACACGAACGAGTTGTAAGTAAGACGCTGTTTTTTTTCGCTCTGGGCTTTGCGGTTGTGCGTCGCAGAGACGAACCGCACGGGAACTGAGTTCCGAGCTACCTTCTGGAGCTCCTGCCTCGTGGCCCTGCCCAAGTAGGGCGCGTGCTCTATAGCAGGCCGATTCTCGGCTGTTGTGCTAGCCTACGCTAGCGCAGTATGCACCGAGGGCGTTTCCACGAATCACCTGGGCGTATACGGTACCTTCCCAGCCCAGTCACTAGAGGATTGCCTGGGAACCTCGCCGCACGTGCATAAAATTTGCGTGCAAGCCGCCTGAAAGTGTCGTCTAAGGAGCGGACGCCAAGTCCTCTCCTTAGAAGGCGAGATGAGAAGCGACGGGGGACTTTGGCCGCTAGCCGAAGGCCCCCTGCCGCTCTGCAACTTCTTTTTATGCATTGCGGCGAGGTAACCCCAGACCGGGCAGGCGTAGGTAATGACCGGCAGCAGATACGCGCCGACGATCATCCTACCCAAATTCCTGGTCATGGCTGAGCTGATCAGGAGTGGAAACAGTGCGCACAGGCGAGTGGATGCTCGCTTTAGAACTGTCTGTGCGTGGGTACGCCAGGTGAGCCGACGGTCGAGGTGCAAGCCGAGGTACTTGACCTCGTTGGACCAGCGCAAGTACGTTCTGCCGATACGTAGTTGCCTAACGGGGTTCTTCCGTCGCTTGGAGAATTCGACGGCTACGCTCTTGGTGGCGTTGAGTTGCACTCTCCAATTCTCAGTCCAGTCCACGAGCGTGTCGAGCTGGCGCTGCAGTCGTAGGACGGCCCTTTCCTCATGACGATCGGCCGTAAATACGGCCGTGTCGTCAGCGAAGAGGGCCATCTGGACTCCAGGCTGTCTCGGCACGTCGTTGACGTAGATCGAGAACAGAAGGGGGCCTACAACACTACCTTGAGGGACGCCGGCTGTGATTCGTCTCTCGGAAGAGACAGAATCGCCAACTCTCACGCAGAAGGTCCTCTCCGTCAGAAAGCTAGCAACCAGATGGAGGTAGCAGTCCGGGAGCTGGACTTCCCTAAGTTTGAATAAAAGGCCATCATGCCATACGCTGTCGAAGGCTTTCTCAACATCTAAGAAACAGCCAACGGTCCGTTCTCTCCGACACCCGGCTTCCGTGATGCTTTCCACCAGTCTCATCAGTTGATGAGTGGTCGAATGCCCCACACGAAAGCCGAACTGTTCGGGGACCAGCACGTCAAAGTTGGTTAGATGCTCTCGTACACGACGCTGTACGAGGCGCTCAAAAACCTTGGACGTAGCGGAAAGTAGGCTGATAGGCCGGAGGTTTTCCGAGCGGGTGGTATCCTTTCCCTGCTTCGGGATCACGATAACCGTCGCCTTTCTCCATTTCTTGGGAAAGTAGGCCAGTCTGAGACACGCGTTGAACAAATCAGTCAAGAATTGAACTCCAGGCTCGGGAAGAAGTCGTAGAGCGGTGTTGGTAACACCGTCCGGGCCTGGAGCCTTTCTTGGCTGAAGTTCAGCGAGCCGATCTGAGACCTCTTCCAAAGAGATGGGTTCGGGCTCCGCCGTGATCGGAAGAGACAGAAAGTCTTCCACAGCCATCTCGACTTGTTCGTCGAAGTCCCAGTCCATGGGCGGGTTGGGAGCGAACTGACGCTCGAAACACAAGCCCAAGTACTCGGCCTTCTCCTCCGGGCGACCCAGGAGTCGACCGAACGGTCCAACAATGGCGGGAAGTGGAGGTCGGCGCCTCCGTCCCGTCAATGCGGTAGGTATTCTGTACGGGTGAGATTGCGGGTCCGCATCCCCCGTTCGGGCCACGTCGAGTTCCCAACAGCTACGTCGGAACGCCTTCAGACTGCCACGCAGTCGTCCGGTGAGCCGATTGTATGCTGCCTTATCGGCCGGATCACGGGTCCTCTGCCAACGTTTCCGGAAGTAATTCCTCTCGCGAGCGAGAAGAGAGACTTCCTCAGGGATGCGTTGGTAGTCAGGCGTGAAGCCAGCTCGCGTACGTGAAGACACGCCTATAGCCGAGATGATTGCCTCTTCGATTCCCGCAACTGCTTCGTCTAGGAGGCGAACGGAATCGAGTGGGGCCGCTGGCGGCAATCTACGGCACAAGGCCGGGCCGTAGCGATCCCAATCGATAACCTTCTGCTTGTCAGAACGTGCATAGGCGTGCTGGGTAGCGACGTGGACCAAGATAGGGTTGTGGTCGGATGTCAGCTCCGTAAGTGAGAATACCTCGACCGGACAGACAATTCCTTGGGTCACCGCGATGTCCAGAACATCGGGAGCCGCGTTAGGCAGTGACGGAAAGAACGTGGGTTGCGCTGGACCAAACACCATCGCCCGGCGCGATTCAACAAAACTGAGCAAGCGCCTCCCGTTCGGAGTAGTCAGGCGACTATTCCAAACGCGATGCTTGCAATTCAGATCGCCGGCCAAAATTACCCTTCGATGGGAATCGAAGATGACGTCCAGGTCGCTGACAAGGAGTTCAGCTTGTGGGGGCTTGTAAGCTGAGACCACGAGGACGCCGCCAAGAGCTCCGTGGACCTCAATGGCGGTGGCCTCTAGGTTGGTAAGCTGCGGCAAAGCGACACGATGATGACCTATGGAGGTCCTCACCGCGATCGCCGTGCCGCCTCCTCGTCGGCCAACTCGGTCATCCCGATAGACCACGTAATTTGGTAATCGAAACCGGTTCGCCGGGGTCAGGTGGGTTTCCCCGAGGAGAAGTACGTCGGGTTTGAACCGAGCCAGGAATTCAAGAAGGTCGGAATGCTTGGTACCGATGTTGTTAGCATTCCAGGCTACGAGCGAGAGATCTCGTCTAAGGGCTCGGTTCATAGAAGACCTATGACTTCGCAGGCTTCCACCAAGAGCATGAATCTCTCAGTTGGGTCAGCAGTTTCCAGGCGGGCTCGGATGGACCTGAAGGTAGATGCGACTTTCGGGAGGTCGTAGCTAGACAGAAAGCCGCGGACGAACTGTGCGTCATTGGAACTGACGGACTGGGTGGTTTGCCTGGAAACTGAGGCCGCATAAGAGCGACCAGGTGTTACGGCAGATCGGGTCATGGTGGAAGCCATAGGACCAGGGCCAGACGGTTTTGGATCAGCGGCAGGAAAAGTACGCTGTTGCGCTTCGTCGGACTTATACCGGGAAGCAGGACTTTTCTTGGGCTGTGGGCAGGCAGGAGCTCGGGGCCGAGCATCCGGTGTGGGTATCCCTTTGTTCCTGGGTTTGATGCCTGCTCGCGGAAATCGCGGAGGTGGCAGGGGCGGCGAGGCTACCTCTGGTTCAGAGGCGGGAGTAGGAGGTTCCGCGGAGGTGGAGGGTTCATTCTCCGGCTCCAAAACCGAGATAACAGCTACTGGGCGTGTCTCTGCTGTGGAAGGAGACGCGGTACGTTTAGTTGCCTTTGTAGGGGCTGGAGGTGGAGCCGGAGAGGGCGCGCGCCGTGCCGGTTGTGCCTGAGGTTTAGGCCTAGCCTGCATTTTAGGCTGTCTAGGTTGGGGCTGCATAACTGGCTGCCGTGGCTTCGGGAGGGGCCCCTGCGGCTTTTGCTTCCGCAGGAGCTCCGCCTTATAGACCGGGCAGTTTACGTTAGACGCTGCGTGGCCTTGGCCACAATTTATGCAGCGAAATTTGGTTTTGTCTGCCACAGTGCAGGCCTGTGTTGAATGTCCCAGAGAACATCGGAGACAGGCCGGGGCATTGCGGCAGACGTCGGTGTGATGGCCGAACCTCTGGCACCGGTGGCACTGCGCAAGCTTGCCCTGGGGTCGACTGGTTTCCACCCGGACGCGGAAGCCAAACAGCCGCGTCAGGTGGAAAATTTTATCAGCAGCCTCGCCCTTCTCGAGCTGGAGACGGACGAGCGGGAGAGGTACTCGGGTTTCTGAGTGAGTGTACAGGCGGAAAATTGCCTGCACCGGGTACCCGAGGTCGCGGAGTTCCAAGAGGATCTCCTGAGGATCAGTGTGCGCGTCAAGCCCTCGCAAAATGACAGACAAGGGCTTGACTCGCTTAGGAGTGAAGGTATGATATTGGAGGTTATGTGCTTGGAGGAAGGCCTCGACCAAGCGATGGTCCTCGAGCTGGCGGACGACAATCCTGACCGTATCACCGCCAAGCAGCTTCAGGTCAAGCTTGTCGGCCGACAGGCCGTGGGCCGCGATCAGCCGTCTGTATAAGGCGGCGACATTGGATACGCTATGGACGTACAGGGGCGGCGCACGACCAACAGCGGCAGCAGCCGGAGCTGCTGTCGAAGTAGTCGGGACCGCGACCTGTGGGCCCTGAGAAGGTCCAATGTCCATGGCCGAGGTCTGTGAGGAAGTGGATCCAGGTGCGTGGGTCCTCTTGGGCTTCTTAGCCGGGCGATTACGCCGACCAACGGTCGCGAACTCGCCCGACTCGTCTGCCGGCAGAGGGGGAAGCGGGTGAGGGAGAGGATCGTCCGTCTCCATCGCCCGAGGCGATTCTGGCGAGTCGCCCAGATGGGGCAGCAAGGCAGGGCCGAGCGACTCGGCACTTGAGCCGTTGCCTGTGGAAGGCATGCTGGCCAGGTGCGACGGCTGCCGGGCAGAGACTGCTAGGCAGTCACTGCCAGACGCCAGGGATCTCGGGTCCGGCCGAAGTCGGATTACCCGCGCGTCTTCCTTGTTCACGACGATGCGGGAGGAGCTGGGCTAACGACCAGCTTCGTTGAATACCAGTCCTTACCAAGACTGGTGTCTACTGGCCCCTTTACCCCGGCGATATCCTAGCTCGCTTACCACTGGTGGGGGCTTGCAAGGATCGTCCGGGGCAGCGCTACCTAACAGTCGTGAACAAGTTAGGAATTACACACTGGAAATGCGGCACTCACCAGGTGAGCCCAGAGCACTCCTCTTCTTTCCTGACAGCCAAGATGTTTCCGGCGCAGGTGGTCCTAATAAGGTCAAGCTTCGGCCAGCTACTACTTGTGCCGGCTACTTAATTCACCGGCAGCAGCTGGCTCCTTGGTCCGTTTTCCCACGAAGAGAAAGGCAGTGGTAATCCTCGTCCAACAGCGAGGTGGGCGAATGCAGCAAAGCAGCTTCCAGTCCAGGCAGGAGAGAGAAGTCCGGAGAGAGGTCTGTCCTGTTCAAGAGCTGGTCCAGAAGTCTCTAAGACGCTGTTGTGAAGTTCACCGGGTATATATTGTGATGGCAGCGGTATGCGAACATCTGCTCTCCGGTACCAGCGGTGGACACAGCGAGCCAATCAGACATCAGCAGCCACCGAGACGTAACCAACTTCGTGTTCGGAGCTAGCCAATCAGCGATGCCAGTTAGTTAATAAAACCTGAGCCGGCAGAAAGAGGAGGACTGCAGTACGCTGTGAACAGTGGGCGCAGCCGTCGAACATCTTAGCGCGGCACTACCAACATCACCGTTCTCGCAACTCGGTCCTTTTTTAGGACCACCAAAAAAAAAAAAAAAAAAAAAAACTAGAGTGTACGATTGGTGCCAGTTGTCATGTGGCAAGCCTTTTGTCCGGTGACAATATATAGTGCAAGCGTTGATGTGTGTGTGTGTGTGCAACTGTACTAAAAAAGCTGTTATGTGCATGCGCAAATAATACAAATGCATATATGTAGATGACTGAAAAGAGATGATATAAAAGTGGTTGCACTGTAGTACTGTATGAACTTTTGTTTATGAAACTACCGAAAAAAATACAATAAGAACGATATGAGGAAATATAAGTCTATACTACTAGCAACCAACGGACACAAACAAAAATATAAACACAATACGCGAGTCTGTTCGTCGAAACCCTGTCTAAGCATTTCCTCTCTGAGCAAAGGAAATTGGCTCCCGGACGTGAACAGATTGGTAACGAGTGTGTCCAGAGAGCGATTAAGAAATTGAAAAGAGTCTACGAAACGCAAGGGACCCAGAGAGAACGACACGTAACGCTCACTGGATGTTGCAATGCAGGATACGTGCATGCATACAGCGAGAACGAAGAAGTCCCGCTACCGAGTGAAATCACTGGTCTCGACTCTGTTATCGTATTCGATGATGTATCGTGTGAAAGACAAAACAATATTCGAAAGTATTTTGCTATGGGGAGACATAGCGGTGTGGACACATTCTATCTATATTGTCCGGTGACAATATATAGTGCATGCGTTGATGTGTGTGTGTGTGTGTGTGTGCAACTGTACTAAAAAAGCTGTTATGCGCATGCGTAAATAATACAAATGCATATATGTAGATGACTGAAAAGAGATGATATAAAAGTGGTTGCACTGTAGTACTGTATGAACTTTTGTTTATGAAACTACCGAAAAAAATACAATAAGAACGATATGAGGAAATATAAGTCTATACTACTAGCAACCACCGGACACAAACAAAAATATAAACACAATACACGAGTCTGTTCGTCGAAACCCTGTCTAAGAATTACATTATAAACTAGGAATTGCTTCCGACGTCTGCGAGCGAGAGAGAGAGAGAGAGAGAGAGGAGAAACGGTATGAAACCTTCCACAGTTGAAACCTGCTCTACAAAACGCTTCACACGAAGCGTTATGTTAAGAGAGAGAACGCGCATGTAAGTAGTTGACAACACATACGCACACATAGTTAATATTTGTTAATTATTTAATACAATGAAAAATGAAGTCAACGTTTTGACGATGAGAGAGAGAGAGCGGGCGTTGTAAGTACGTACACAGTTAATATTTGTCGAATATATATATAAACTTTCTAAAATCATATACATGCACGGTAATGATCATAGAGAGGAGAAACGGTTTGAACATAACGTTTGACAACGAGAGAGAGAGAGAGAGAGAGAGAGAGAGAGAGAGAGAGAGAGAGAGAGAGAGAGAGAGAGAGAGAGAGAAACAGACAGACAGACAGACAGACAGACAGATATAGACAGTCGGACGGATGGATGGACGGACGTAACGAGTGTGTCCAGAGAGCGATTAAGAAATTGAAAAGAGTCTACGAAACGCAAGGGACCCAGAGAGAACGACACGTAACGCTCACTGGATGTTGCAATGCGTACGTTATGTCGTACTACCTTCATCATATCCTCGGCGTCTTTCATCAACCACGAGAAGAAAGTGTCTACGACGTTTTCATCTCGATAAACTTTAGCCTCTCTCCAGAGTCTGTGTGTATGATCGACGTTACCACCACCACAACCACTATCACATTCTACTGTCCTTTTGTGACGAATATTCTATCATTGTTTGATACAGACGTGTTCACTAGTGTCTTCTAATAATGTCGTTTTTTGTAAAGTTTAATGCTGTAATATCATGCATTACAACACGGTATCAGAGAAAGCGACGAGGCGTTTAGAAAAAATTACAGACCGATTCTGGAACCGTTAGAAGCTATTTCACGAAAGTTAAGTGGTGATATAATGGAGGAGGGGAGGAGGAGAAGAAGAGCCTACACAACATGTAATAACTGAAAACGAAAGTGGCACGCAGAGTCATAACGCTTCTCATTTCAGTGACAATAGCGCATGGAACCCTAACACTTTACATTTCAGTGACGATTCATTAGCAAACAAATATATGCGTTTGTGCGAATCGGCTGACTGTAAACGGATTATAGATCGTATGTATGGTGTTCGATACGAAGGTGGTAAATTTATGATAGGTGTTTCAAATGTGAAAATCGAAAACATAAACAGACGGTGTTTGTTGACACGTAAACATTGCACACTTAAAATGTAAACATTCCGAGTTCGTTGACATGTAAACTGTTTTTCCTTTCGTGAGTAATCGTTCGTTAATAAGATATGAATTAGCTTAATCGATTAAATGGTTAGACGAGTAATGGTAAATGTGAAGGTAAAGAAGGTAAGTATGTAGGTTCGATTCCTGTTAATTCATATTTTTGTTAAAAATCTTTTTTATAAATATTGAGGAGAAGGGATAATAACATATTCTTTTATAATTATTAACAACGTTGTTTGGTATTTGTCATTGTAAAGTACAATCGGAAACCATGACGCCACTTAAATCTGTAATATTTTTTTAACATTATGGACAAAATGTTTAACGGATAACACAACACAGTTTCAATTGGATTAGGTTAAACGTTACTTATATGAATATGGATATCTTTATACGAAAGATAAAACGTCATTGCAATTAGTAAATGATTCAGATGTTTCCAATGCCCTCCTTATATTTCAAGAATATTACAAATTACCTGCTGACGGCAAATTAAATAATGAAACTCGAAATTAATTTGAATCGTCAACGAATTTTCCTACACAGACGACCGCCTACTGTATGATACTACATGATTCGCTTGTAGAATATACGCCATTGTCCAACACAGTACATAGTCGTGTTTAAGTCTTGTCGAATAAAGAGAGACATACACGCACAGGTAATTACATTATAAACTAGGAATTGCTTCCAACGTCTGCGAGCGAGAGAGAGAACGCGCATGTAAGTAGTTGACAACACACACGCACACATAGTTAATATTTGTTAATTATTTAATACAATGAAAAATGAAGTCAACGTTTTGACGATGAGTGAGAGAGAGAGAGAGAGAGAGCGGGCGTTGTAAGTACGTACACAGTTAATATTTGTCGAATATATATAAACTTTCTAAAATCATATACATGCACGGTAATGATCATAGAGAGGAGAAACGGTTTGAACATAACTTTTGACAACGATAGAGAGAGAGAGAGAGAGAGAGAGAGAGAGAGAGAGAGAGAGAGAGAGAGAGAGAGAGAGAGAGAGAGAGAGAGAGAGAGAGAGAGACAGACAGACAGAGTTTGTTTAAAGCAATTTTTCAGAAAATTTGTAACAGACATAATAATTTGATCATACACACACACACACATGTATTAAATTCAATAACACGCTTGATAATACAAATAATTTTTACGTTTAAATAAAAATCTTCAGACAGCAAGAAAAAATGTACTGACAGCACACGCTGATGAATTCGATCACTGTAACGTGATCAATGCGAGACTGTTTCTAAACGACAAGTATTATCCTTACGATAATTTAAACTTGGATATTGGGAAAGACAGTTTTGCATTATTGTACAATATGTACGCCAGTTTTCAAAGTTCGTATTACCACCGTTTAGACGGCAGCCCAGTACTGACACCGGAATTATTCAAATCAAAAGCACCGCTGTTTGTTTTCGGTTGTAGCAGACAAGACGAAGCACTTAAGTCTTCAGCAGTTGATGTACGTGTAGAATTTGAATCGTCAACGAATTTTCCTACACAGACGACCGCCTACTGTATGATACTACATGATTCGCTTGTAGAATATACACCATTGACCAACACAGTACATAGACGTGTTTAAGTCTTATTTTATACATATTTTGTAAATACTAGTTTTAAATATATATATATTTATTTTCAGAAATTGTAATTTGATCATACACACACGTACACTGGAGTCAAAGACATGACCTAGAATGAAACGTGCGGCAGCAAAGTTCGTGTCATGGCTGCTGTCACAAGAGCAAAAACAATTCCGTACTGAAGTTGCACAAGGTTTGCTCGATACCGCTAACAGTGACCCAGACTTCCTCAAAAAGTTTATAACTAAAGATGGGTTCCGAGTTTATGCCTATGAACCCAAAACAAAAGCCAGTCTCCCCAATGTGGAAGAAAATTATAGTCATAGACAACACGCGTTTACACAAGTCACAGCCAACTGAATAGTCCAATACACTAATGAACGTCACACAAGTGCCATCTTATTGGTTACTGAGTTACATTGCAGTTGCACAACCGGTTCCTGTGATGTTCAAGATGGTCGGATACTTTTTGGTCAGACCTCGTACATGAGAGAGACAGAGAGAGAAAGGCATGCACGAACATCGAAATGTTATTGCTAGGATATCAGTTTTAACGCAAACGTTCAAAAATATGAAAAATTATGAAAGTGTTACTTTAACAATTTACCAGAGTAATAAACTCTATTTTTGTCAAAATGATTTGAAGCATAATGACAATACATTTCAACAAAGAGACGATCTGGCAAATGAGTTCCTATTAAATTCCTATGGAATTTTTGTTATAAGAATTTAATGGATTCACTATAGACGCACAAACAATAAAATAGAGAAACTATTCAAAATACAAATTTTAAAATATGAATGAAACATTTAGGACTGGTTTTGTTAGCTAAAAAGTGAGCGCGTTCGCGTGCGCGTGTGTTGTATATATTAGTAAATGAAATTTGGTAGCATACCCTTTAAACGATAAAAGCGAGAAGATTAGAATATAGGAGGATACCATGAAAACATACAAAGGGAAAACGTGAAGTCTATATAAAAATAGCAAAAAATACTTAAGAACGAGGCATGAAACTACTAAAGGAGTCAGGCAAAGTTGAGCCTCTTTTGCTTTCCCGGTATTGGATGAAGTAAACGAGTCAAGAAAGAGACAGCTAAACAATATAAAATTGGGTACCGCAAAGTCATTAAAATCTCGAGGTTATATGATACTAATCACAAAAGATGAAAGTCACAAAACAGAAATCTAAGAGTCTTTAACAAAGGCCTAGAAAGCAAAAATAACTGAAGGAATAAAATTTTGTAGCATTATGTTAAATAGATAAGGAACAACAGGAACAAGTAAATAAATTTAAGTAAGTAAATTTAAATTCCCTGGGTTTGTACTGTCTCAGGATAGACAATTAGATGAAGAGGATATTGAAAGAACGGATGCAGCTAGAGAGTATGAAGATTACAATATTAGCAATAGAGATATAGCAACAGAAATAAAAATTTAAATGTATCAGAAAGTGGCTGTGCGGATATTAACGTTTGGATCGAAATTTTGAGTGGCCATAAGAAAACAAAAATAAATATAAGCAGTGTGGAAATGACGGTCGTTAGAAATATAGAAGGGAAGACAATGAAAGACAAAATTAAAGGTAAAATTAGTAACAAAAATGATGTAGAAATCAGATGGTCGAAGAACTTAAACCGTATGAATGAAAATAGATCATAGAGGAGAATATATAATGCAAGGTCAAGGTAAGGACTGACCAGAAAATCTGGACTGAGACCGTAAGGGCCAAGGGAGATGTAGTCTTTCTTTTAGCTATAAATGTCTTTTTCTTTAGTTAATCTGTCTACGACAGGTTTCAACTGGATGTTCTCCATTTTTCTCATTTCTGTGCATTTGCCTTCATCTGACTACAGCTCCTTCCTATTTTGATGTTATCAGTCATTCCAACCTTTTTTTCGTACTCTCTTTCCTTCCACCTTTTACTTTGTGATCCTGAGCTCAGAAAGTTTTACACTGGAGAATCCCTCTAAATATACACTGCAGAAAATATAATGTTTTGACACTAAACCGTAAAAAAGTTTTTAAAAAGACTGCCATGATATAATTTCATCATTACTTTGGAGGAAATATTTTACTATAAGTTTCTAGCTATTTCTAACTGTACATCAGAAACTGTACATTTCTGCATGAGCCACACCCACAGAAAATGTTGGAAAATTTAGCCTCCTGTTCGGACAGTTCTGGATCCGCCTATGATTGAGGAAGTGAGAGAAGCATAGAGAACAGAAGCACAAAATGGGGAAAGGTGAAATGCCCATAGAAGACAAAAAAGATGAAGGTGTGAATGGAAGAGAAAAGGAGAGCAGCTCTTGTGTAGAGTTAAACAATTAAATAATAGTTTTCTTGCAAAATCAAACTACAGTATCTAATTCTGAAATATGAAATAATTCAAACTCTGTAAACATTGTTAAATTCATATTTGCATTAGTGAGTTGGGTAAAAACATAAAAAAATAATAATTTCAGTACTCAAAGGACAATAATTACGTATTTGAAACACGTCTGAAAATGTTAACTGCATAAGCTAAGGTATGAACAAAGGTAAAGAAAACAAAAAGAAAAACAAATTAATGAATGTAATAAATCGGGAACAGTATGCCTAATTAAGGACATATGTCAGCAAAAAAATTGGTCTTATTACCATTAATAAAAATTGGTAATGTGTACATTTAGGACATTTAAGATAACAAACGTACTGCATTCTAATCAGTACGGTAAAAAAGAAATTAGAATATAAATACCGTCACGAAGATGAAGTGAAATGAGATCATTTCAAAAATTTTAAGAGATGTTGATGATATGGGATCAGGGATAGAAGTGGGTATCAATAAATAAAGGAAAAATGAATTTCTGAAATTAGAACAAATATTATGAAACCACATTCAATACTGACGTCACTCAAAGGTATTTTTTGCCCTGTTTAATTGCACTAAATTAGCTGCCTGCGGTTTTCATTCGGCTATAAAATTTTCACCTAATATGAAAACGTTTATGTTAGAAAAGAATAATTAATCCATAAATAACTTTAACCTTGTATATAGAGTCGAGTCATTTAACTCTTCAGGACGGGAAATAATTTAGTATTGTGTTAGGATCAATGGCTTTGGACAGAAATCGCCTTAGGAGAATGCAAATTCTCCTAATGGAACAGAAATTATCAAGCTTAATGCGACTCGAAAATTCAGAGTATGAATGACACAATGGAGTCCGCTGGAAGGAATTAGCATAGGCGGGAATCAAATAAAACAACAAATCCTCTTACGTTTGATTGTTTCGAGAGACCGCTCGCCTGGGGAGTCACCATTGTAAACGTGTACGATTTATAATTAAAAAGGTTCAATGAATACATTAAGTAAGAGTATTCTAAAACCTAATTAAAAATGTATTTGTACTAAATTGTCTTTTCTTTCTTTTTGTATCCAAGGTGTTATCGTTCCTTGTCTTGGACTACACGTGTAAGTCCTATTTTCTTATTTATGACATCTTTGAATTGTGTTATTTCCACTTTATCATTAGATAATGGCGATAAAGACATTCAGATGTGTTTCCCCATGGTTTGAAGTTTTTTAAACTAATATTTTCTAGGACAGGCTGCTGGGGAATCACTTGTTTTCTTAGATAAACGCATCTCGTCATTTCCACTCACAAAAACTTTCTAGTTGCCTTTACGAGGTGTTAAGTAGAGCCATTAGTACACAATACAACGGTTTACTAATATTTTGTTTTCGTTTTCTTTGTGTCGTCACCATCATCATCATCATCATCATCATCAACATCATCATCATCATCATCATCATCAGCAGCAGCAGCAGCAGCAGAAATTCATAATTATAAAATTAATAATTTTTGCCACGCATTTCTTTAAACAATTTAATACACAGTCGTTGATATCTCTAAATGGTTTTTAATAAAAACTTTTAAAAGTTGTTTTAGGCGACTGATCCGTTTTAGAAACTAATTTTATGTTATACGTTTTGATCAACGTTAACTAAGTACAAACTAGTTTCAAATGAGCCGAAAAAACTAAACACAAAGTATATAATTATGAAAAACGTTTCGTAAACTGGAGTGTTTTTTTTTTTTTTACTAATTTATCTGTAAATTACACAGGTGTTTCGCAAGAGAGTGTTCTTGCAGTGAATTAAAAACGCGATGCAGCCTGACCATTATTGTGACAATTCCAAGCGACGTTTTTACGTTTGTTTTTTATAACGGCCGTTACATCATTAATATTATCTGTTTGTGCGGTTTACTGGAGTACTACGTTAATTACAGCTGTGAGTTCATTTACTATGTAACCAATTTGTTTGTGATTGCTGGATCAGAGAAAACGTGCAAAAATACATCGGTGACTTCTGGTAACGAGAATCAAAGGTTATACAAACGTTCTACACCGGGTGAACTGCTCCATCATTTATATTACCAACCAACTACATAGTAGTATTCGTAAGTAAGGACTCGTTTCTTACAGCGTTGGATTTCAACTACACTGTGGATTTCATCTATGATATATCGTAAACCATTATAAATAATGAAGATTTGTAAGACTCGTAGGCTATTTTCGTAATCATACTCCAATAATTAATTCATATAAATACTGCTGTTACTGTAGTTAGTAAGATAACAGCGACTTTGAAGTAGTTATTTAACTGTAGCTACAGTATTATCCTACAACCTTCTTCCAGACTGATAGTGCTGCTGATATCGCTTTTCGTCTCTTATTTCAACAACAATAATAATAATAATAATAATAATAATAATAATAATAATAATAATAATAATAATCTTCAGAAAAAGAACAAGAATGGATGGCCAAAAGGGAAGCCAAAAAAGTAAGCACAGTCCATAGCGATTGATTGTTTAACATCCTGAATGGAGAGTATCCTTCAGTGGAATATCAACGATTGTGTTTCACATTATTGCGAACAGAAAATGCTAATTGCCAGGTATGCATCGATGTGTGTTTGTCTGCAGAAAACGCAGTAGAGTTCACAAGAACTTTTCAATATGAGGTCGTATGAATCCTTCCGCTGTGATGTGACACCAGACATCAGAGCTAGAAGAGGCGTTGCTATATTTCTTAACAACACATATCCCGCCAGACGTATTCCGCTCGCTACGCTTCTACAAGCAGTAGCAATCAGTTTATTACAGCCACTGAAGGTGACGATGTACTGCGTATAATTATTATATTCCGAGTGGCGAGCAGATCTGTAGGATGTGGTCGAGCAGCTACTATCTCCAGTACTCCTGGTTTAGGGACTTCAGTGCCCATAGTACCACCTGGGATTGTCATAGGACGAACAACGCTGATCTTTATTTATAGGGTGAATAAAGAACTGATCTGTTATCTAACAACGCGCTTGTCTCTTTGACCACAACGCAAGCACACATTTTAATGTTGGAAGTGGTACTTTCTCGGCTATCGATATTTCGTTCTGTAGCCCGAGTCTTACTCAACGTCTGTAGTAGAGAGTGCTCCCGGACCTTCAAGGCAGCGATCACTTCCCAGTGCAGATAACAAGGCGAACGCCAAAGAGCGTTATACGCATGCCGACAAGATGGCGCGTGGACCGTGCTGATTGGAAAGCTTAGGACGTCAGTGGAAATATAGAAGATGGTGTACCAGTTTTACAACTGCTGTCACTTCTGCATGCCAGGACACCGGCACCGTCACAATAAGAGAGAAGCGACGACGCTTAAACGAGCGCCGACCGAAGATATCGCATTGCTTTTAAGCGCCTTCTAGCCGCCGCTCGTAGAACAATAGTCGCAGCTAAAAGAGCAAGCTAAAAGACCATGACACGGTCGACCCCAGTGACAGAAGTATGGAAGAAAATAAGAACAACCGCTGGTACATCAGTGTTCAAGCCTATCGCGTGGATAGAGCACGATGGTAAATTGATTTGCAACCCCGATGAAATTACTAACAACTTGGCTGCGCGATATGCCGAGGTCACTGGTATAGGAAGTTATCCTCTCGATTTTCTCGCAAGAAAAGGTGAAGTCAAACATGGCCTTGACTTCGAAACTGAAGGGTACAGAACCTAAAAACGTGCCTTTCACGATGAGGGAATTACAGTCCATTTTCTTCGCTGCCAGCGACATTGCAGCGGGACTGGGCGATATTTTTTACAGCATAATACGTCAACTGCCGGGTATAGCTATGGCTACACTACGGGCACTTTACAACACCATATGAACGCAAGGAGACTACCCGAAACAGTGAAAGGATGTGATCGTCATCCGGCTTCTGAAGGTCGAAAAGAATCCTCTTAAAGCAGAAAACTATCTCCTGTTTAGCACGTTGACGTGCTGTTTAGGAAAATTATTGGTTGAGAATGGTAAACAGCCGACTCACCTGATGTCTTAAAAACACGGGCTTCTGACTGTACACCAGTGTGGGTACCAGATGCACCATTCTGCTACCGACCAAATGGTATCTTTGGAGAACGCATTTCAAAAACAAGGCAAAACAAGTTTCATCGAAGGCAAAAACATGGTTGCAGTATTCTTCGATTTGCATAAAGCATTCGATAAAACTTGGATATACATCATGAAACAGCTACGTGACTGGCGATTTATAGGTAACCAGCCCAAATTTATCTACAGTTTGTCAGGGACAGGACTTTCCGTTTTCGGGTCAGATAATCACTATCGGACCAACACGAGCTGGAAAATGGAGGACCGCAGGGATCTCCGTTGAGCGGCACGCTTTTTACTCTGATCAACGGAATCTTTGAGGATATAGAAACATCAGTTGGGAAGTGCTTGTACGTTGGCGACCTTGTGCTGTTCTACTCAGCCAAAGCAACGGCGATGGTCAAACGTAAAGTGCAAGGCGCTGAAGACACGTTGGTTGAAAATGCTAACAGTATATTCTTACGGTTTTCTTTCTCGGCAACAAAGACGACCTGTGTCCACTTCTGTCGAAAGCAAGGAAGGCACCCACACCTAGCGCTCACCATGAGGAGTGTTTGGCTGCACTATAAGCCCAGACTCAAATTTCTGGGCTTAACTTTTGAAGACACATAACGTGGAATGGGCACGTGGAGGACTTGGCTGCGAGTTGCAAATCCTCGATAAATGCTATTAGATGCGTAGTCCATATGACTTGAGGAGGAGGCAGAGAAATTTTATTGCTACTGTAGACCAACTAGTGCTACCCAAAAATGGCTTATGGATGCGCGGTGTACTCCTTCTTTAGCTAGGAGGTCGTGCTTGAAAAGGCTAGACCCTGTTCACGCTGCAGGGGTGCACTACACCATAGGGACGTTCCGCTTCTACAGAATCTATACCGCTCCTATATTTCCACTCACACATGTCTAATATTTTTTATAAAATGTATTTCTTACACAAAAGTAATGGTGGTAGCAAAAGAACTCCATGGAATGGATACACACATTAATCGAAAGAGAATAATTTAGGTCAGTTTCAGTATTTAGGGAAATGATAGAAGCAAATGAAAATTAAGGTATATGGACATAATTAAATTATCCATACCATCAAGAACCATAGTATTTATTTGTAAGAGAGTAAAACGTAGGTAACAGTATTTTAGTACTATAGACGGACTCAAAATTATATGTTAGTCTTGGGTGTTGTCAAGAAGGATGAAGAGAAATAAAAGGGACTTGATTGAAATATTTACGAACAGTAAAAGGAAGAGATTCGAAAGACAATATAAAGTGCACGTAATAAGAAAAGAGCAATATAAAATGCTGAATGTGAAAACGTATATGACATAGGAAACTAGAGAACAGAAAAACAGAGGCAGAGGAAGAGTTAAAAAATATGCGCGAAATTATAAACATCAAGGATATATAAAAAACTACGTTATATTCTTGTGTGAAAAAGTCTTAATTTATGTAACGAATAAATGCAATATTAATAATATTTATTTGTTAAATAAATATCTATTTAAATATAAATAATATGTATATAGGGTGTGTGTATATATATATATATGTATATATATTAATATTATTGGCTATATATTTATGAATATAAATAATATTTATTTTATGTAAGAATATATTTTTTGTATATAATTTACAAGTATATTTTTGTTGGTGATTTATGGCTATGTACTGGGTAAATAACATAAGGCTCGATAAAAATCACCACTGTGAACCGTAAATACCGCTGAGGAACGCTGTTCACCGAAGACACTTTAGCAACTAGAGTTCGAAGTATTTCAATCAATTTTATAATTTCGAGTAATTATTTTTATTGAGATTGACATGAACTAGTTTAGCTTTCTCCTTGTCACCTGCCATTTCTCTTTTGATTGAATGGAGGTTAAAATTTACCTTGCCTTTCGATCTGACATTTTATGTACGTGACATTTTTATGATACTGTAGGTTGAAGAAACGTTCAAAGGTCACATAAGAACTCGTTTTGCAGCTTACGGATAATTATTGATAGAAAAAAATTATGGAAAACAATAATACTAGCGGGTAGAGGTGGGCTAAACTGTTATTTTAAAATACTAGGTATGAAAATACCGTTCCAAAAAAATAACAGGTACGAATACCTGTTATTATACACTATATATACATAACCTATATTATCCTTTGTAAGTAACTCGTTTTGAGTTTCCTGCAGGTCTCCTATGTAATATCTTCAAATAAATACACTGCAAGTAGGTTTATTTTCACCTAGATGAACCTATTAATATATTAATAAACCTACTTGCTGTGTATTTATTTGAAGATATTATATAACCTATACTATATAATTTGTTAGAAGAAATAAATTGAAACTAAAAGTATTAACAGTGTTACTTTACACTGTGACTTTGTTAAACTATTACTGTTTAAATGAAAATAAGAAACAAGAGAATTTATAGGCCTATCTCCCTTTGGGAATACCAATTTAAGTTTTCACTAGTAGTAAACAAACTAACATTGGTTAGACAAATCAGTTGCGAAACTCGGGGCAATTAAATAATTTAGAGTAGGCCTACACGTAATACCACAAAAATAATGTGGAAAAACATCAGAAAAGTATAATAAAAACATAACAGTAAGCCACAAGAATGAATGAGAATAAACAAAATTTTACAAATAAAAATAAAAAAACAAATTGTAATAAAATAAATAATATATATATAAAACTTTCACTAATGAACTTACTGTTGTCACTTCCCAAACGTTTCGAGATGTTGTTTCTCTTCTTCAGTGGGTGTAATACAAATGAGTATTACACCCACTGAAGAAGAGAAACAACATCTCGAAACGTTTTGTAGTAAATGGCGTAGATGGCGTCCAACTTCGGAGCTAGATACATGTGAGAGATCGATAAATTTATATAATTAACAATTAATCAATTTATGCAAATAAAACGCATAATAATCATTGTATTTAATGGCGCCCAACGTGGGGCACGGCAAACACAATTAAATAATTAATTGTCACAAATGTAAATTACATTTACATTAAAACATCATTGTAGTTTGGGAAGTGACAACAGTAAGTTCATTAGTGAAAGTTTTATATATATTATTAAATTAATAAATTGAATGAAGAGGATGCTACAACAAGATAATAAAATAAATATAAATACATAAATAAAAACTTATAAATAATAAGCAACAACAAAAGTAAATTAAATGCATTACAGATATTTAAGGAACAGGACTAGATAAAGTGCATAAATGTCCATTACAACAATCTCATCATTTACGTGAGATGTGTAGTGAAGTTAAAATCACATTAATAAAAAGTATAATATAGCTTATCAACATCAGCCACTCTATAGGTTATAGCTCAATATAATTAAATACAACTATTTCGCTAACGACTCGAAACACAAAGTTTTTTTGAGTAAAAACATAAAGTTTTACCAACCGATTTTAGTTACAAGTTGGTGACTAGTATAATATATAATTTATTAGCATATAATCTGTATTATATATCTGCATATCACACTAGAATAAATGTAACAGCAGGATGAAATATTTCCTTTATTAAAAACAGCTTCGTCTCTTTGCGCAGAATGAAGTAGGCCTATACAGGACGAAAAAGTGGCTCGTAACTCGAAATATGCTTGATACTACCTGTTCCTAAAATACTAGGTGTTCCTAAAATACTACTGTTCCTCTGATACGCTTGGTATTTGTAATACGCGTTGTTCCTTGTGTAACGGTAATACCACTAGTATTTGAAATACCTAGTATTTTAAATACGCGTACTGGCTGTTCCTTGCGTTCCAGCGATATTTTTGTACGCCTAGTATTTGGCCTTGGCGTTTCGTTTACGTGATACTTGTGTACTTTTTGTGTGTATGTGTCTGTGTAGGTGCGTAGGGGGTGTGCCTCGACTCGGAACAGCGAGGGCGGCGTGTCTCGACTCGGAACAGCGTCGCCGCGAATAACAGGTATTTCAACTTTTCAGTCACTGTTACATCCGTTCCACAAAAATATCGTTCCAAAATACCTGTTACAGGTATATCGGCCCACCTAGGACTGAAGTGTACTAACAGGGGCGCAAATACAGTCCTAAAATACTACTGTTCCTCTGATACGCTTGGTATTTGTAATACGCGTTGTTCCTTGTGTAACGGTGATACCACTAGTATTTGAAATACCTAGTATTTTAAATACGCGTACTGGCTGTTCCTTGCGTTCCAGCGATATTTTTGTACGCCTAGTATTTGGCCTTGGCGTTTCGTTTACGTGATACTTGTGTACTTTTTGTGTGTATGTGTCTGTGTAGGTGCGTAGGGGGTGTGCCTCGACTCGGAACAGCGAGGGCGGCGTGTCTCGACTCGGAACAGCGTCGCCGCGAATAACAGGTATTTCAACTTTTCAGTCACTGTTACATCCGTTCCACAAAAATATCGTTCCAAAATACCTGTTACAGGTATATCGGCCCACCTAGGACTGAAGTGTACTAACAGGGGCGCGTGCTGTGACTGAGATGTTCGTTGCATGCAATATATACCGCAGACACGAGATCATTGTAAGTAATAATTCAAATTTAATCAACCTATATCGTTATTGTTACAATGCCGAGCTGTCTGAGCTTTTAGGTAGTGCAAATATAACGACACTCGCAAACAACTGGTTTCGCAAATGTTATAGACATAGTAATGTCTTGGGCAATACACTGCACCACCCACATGTCAAGGTGGAGGTAACTGGAGTACACGCGCACGCGTGCGCGCGCCCACACACACACATTCGTCAAACATTGTTCTGACAATTAACATTTAATCAGGTTTCTTTCTTTTACACTCTTTGCTGTCTAGCTGACATACACAAACAGTGTAATATAGAATAATATCTGTTGCTACTTTCTCCATATTCATATAATTCAGTGTCCAAAGTTACAGTGTTTAAGACGTCAGTCGATTTCTTCACTACAAACATGTAGCCTACTCCAGCTATACGTTTATGAGAACATTCGACGTTCGTATTTTTATATCCACTTTATCCATCCATCCTTGCTGCACAGCACAGCTGCCTTTATTGTTGCTACCAAGAAATACACATACGAACGATAATTGTGAACGTTTCTCTTATCATGGGAATTATACTTTGTTTCAACATTTTCTAGCAACAGAGGAGGCACATAACCAAAGCTATACACAAAACAATACCGACTGGTCACTGGGACACTGAACAGGACAACTAACAAAGAAAACCTACGGTCTAAATGCTACAGAAGTTCCGCCAACTGAGTGTCGCCCACTCCAATTCAATCCAATCATGCGGCAGCTACTGGACGTGCCCCAGTGGTTGCAGGGTCCGGGTAAACCCGATGACTGCCTGATGCTTCTGACACATGGTAGCCTTGCGATAGAATAAAAGGATGGAGCCCTCCTTCTAGGAAAGATGGAGGCTGTTATTGTGTTGCAAAACCGCGGAGCGATTCGCAACGGCTGGAAAGGATTCTTTCTTTTTTTTTATAGACTTGGGGAGGAAGGATCATGATGAGAGGCCGTTTCACTTGTTAGGTGGGGGCGAGAAAGGAGTGTCACTTACGTGACTAGGATGGTTCACTGCAGAGTCCAGCCGACTATATACCCCCCCCCCACACTCAACCACGAAAACTATGTATGATGAAGTACAGGCTGCCGGATGAGCGGTGCACCTGCACCCAAGGACTTCAACAGTTCGTGCTTGATCCTTCCCTTTGATAATGAGCAGTCTACTGAGGGTCATGGCCCAAACCAAACGCAGCGACTCCTTAGTCAGTCCCTAGACAACAAATATAAAAATTATTTCTCCTTTATTTATTACTTAGGTTTATTATCGGTATTAATTATAAGATAGTACATATTGCATTACACATGAAGTATTCTGACAAAGCTTCTAAGTGGGATGTCGATGACATTTGTTCATTGACGAGACCAAGAGTGGAATGAAATCTGAATAATTATAATGGATGCTGTTGTAGTATCTATTCTCTTCCTATTTTTTGGCTTACACGAATCTTTTTTTTTTTTTTTTTTTAATAGTGCTTCACTCTTTAAATCAGAGAAACTATCTCAGAAGAAACTGAAACAGCGTTTCTGAACAAAATCTAAATTCTACTTCCATTTTTGAGTACTATATAATTTATTAATGTGTGAGACTTTTGAATAGTGTGTGCGTAACTGTGATAATACGTGCGCGCGTGTGTGAATACGAATTACAGGTGTGCAGATTAACTAACTATTATATGACATCTACGAACTATTTGTTTTTAAGGTAGCAGTACTGTTAGGGTACTGTTATAATGTTAGGTTACTATCTGCTAAAATGAACTCCCAGGACAATCGGCCTAGGACAGTCTTTGTTTGCATTAAAAAAAAAAAATTGACACACATGATAAGTTAATTGTCATTCATTTGTCATTAAGTCATTCATTAAGAATTATTATCTTTTTTTAATTGAACATATTTTAACGTTTATTAATAACATAAAACATAAATATACAATACGTGACCGTTATTTATTACAAAGTTGATTATTTTTTAAAGGTAGCGGTATTTCAGTTAACAGGAAAGGGTTACAAATAAAAAATTGACATTAATTGAAAAAAAATGAAAATAGACAATTGCCTTCTTTTTTTACTTGACAGTCAATACTTTTGTTGTTTGTCCACCTGTCTCAATTTCATTTTCCCAATCAAGTTTTTATTTTTTGAATGAAATATATTCTTTTTGTAATGCATTAGCAAACAAGTTCTTGAACTCTAAAAGTAAGTGAAACTGTCACTAATTTAAACGCTAAATCACTATGTATTAAACACGGTAAACATTAAGTCTGTTGACTAACTATATGTGGGATTAATACCAAGGCTGTTACGGCCGGAGTCAATATCTGCTTCGCTTCATCAGAGAGCTTCTCCAGTTCGGCCTGTTACTTTCCAAAAGTTTTCAACTGAGGATGGTCTCAGGAGGTGTCGCCGAAACGTCTAGTGACAGAAAAGCAAACACCGACAACGGCCTAGGAGCCCGGTACATGATATTTACACTAATATTTGTAATTGATGTCTACCTTAGTTACATCCTTTTTAAAGGATTGATAAAACCCCGGGCGTGGACAAAAATCATCCCCGCGGGACGTCACCCTCGCACAAAAAAAGACGACATGTCCGGAAAAATCAGACGGTTGATATCCCTAGATAATGATACTGTGTCATACACTAGAACCTAATATTACTTCATTTAAATAAACTTACATTTGAATCATTAGTATTAAATTCGGAAATTTTTTCACACCCGAGGAAGAACTCTAAACTAGAAAAAACTAACCAAACTTATGTTAACCAGAATACTATTTTACATAACTTAGAGATTTGAATCTGAGCGATGGAATCAGAGAGGTAAGCAAATCTTTTTGGTTAAGTTTTCGAATTTTGTATACAGTGCATTACAAAATAACTTTTTTCATTGCAACAATTAATGACTGAAATAGCAAAACTGAAAATTCGATTTTATATTACTTTCTTATGGTACAAAGAGCATCGAGAACAGGGTAACATATCAAAAGACATGGATGAGCCGCCCTATCAAGGAGATTTGGTTAATCTAAAAAAAAAAAAAAAAAAAAAGAGTAAAGAGGCTCTTTCCAGAACAAAAAGTAGGAAGGAACTGGGGAAGATGGAATAAATGTGGGACTGATAAAATACGGTGACATTTTTATCAATAATTTAATTACCTTGTATCCGTCAGTGACTTCGTTCTAGTGTTTTTTATACAGACGCGTTTCGTGACATGTGTCACATCATCAGTAATCCTCGTCAAATGTTAAAATTCACATAAAACACATAAAAACACATTTGCACATATTTACTAAATCACAATAACGACACACACATAACACGATGTAACTTCGGCTCCGTTGGACCGGTCCGACCGCGCGTGTAGTTGCCGAGCCACTAATTAAACCAAGTCAATCCTTATCACCAGTCATTACCGTCATGCGCGATTATATTTAGGGCTGTATCATATAGTGAGTGAGATTGAAACCTTAATTGTTCGTTTAATATACTGTTATTGTTGATATTCTTGTCTTTAAATGATTTATAAATCTCAAACTCCTCGAGAGCGTCCATTAACCTACCCTTACCGCATACATGGATTGCTTTGAAATTAGTATTGAAATCTGTGTAATTATGGTTATGCATCATTAGATGGCGCGCATAATTAGATTTGGTCTTGTCTAAATCATTCCTTGGTAGATGTTCTTTGTATCTTTTCAAGAAAGACCTGCCAGTTTGACCCAGATAGAAACAATCACAATCATCACATGACATCCTGTAAACACCTGTTTTCTCTTCTAGCGGGAATGGTTGTTTTATGCGTAACAAAGTAGAAATATTATTATTTGTTTTAAACGCGACTTTTATATTAAATTTAGAAAACACATTGGATATAATGTTAGGTAAAAGGCTACCGTACACTGTCGTTATATACTTTTTATTATTATTTTTATTTTTGTTAACTTTATTATCATCGATGGTATTATGGTGGGATCGAGTTTTATATAGGTGTCGCTTAAGAAGTCTATCTATCATCGAACTCTTGTACCCATTCGCTATTGCTATGTGCCTTATTATATCCAATTCATCCTGAAAGTCCTTTTGGTTAAGTGGAATCGTTACCAACCTATGAACAAAACTGTTGTAAGCCGCCATTTTCTGACTATATGGGTGATGAGAATCGGCGTGTATTGTAATATCTGTGGTGGTGGGTTTCCTATATATTTTATATTGAAATTTATTAAGATACTTTGTAACAGTCAGGTCCAAAAAATTGAGTTTATTGTCAACCTCTGTTTCGAGGGTAAATTGTATGTTCTTGCTAAGGCTGTTCAAATAATGTTTCAATTTCTCTATCTGTCGTAGCGTGCCATTAAAAACTATAAAGGTGTCGTCTACATATCGTGCATAGAATTTAATATTATTATAAAATTTGTTATTCTCTGAGAACATGTAAGTATTTTCAAAATAATGCAAGTATAAATCCGCCAGCAGTCCTGAAAGTGGCGAACCCATTGCGAGACCAAACTCTTGTAGGTAAAAATTATTATTAAAAGTGAAGTAATTCTGTTTCAACAGGACATTCAACAATAAAATTAACTCATCTATTTGTTTGTGATTCAGCTTCTCACCTTCAATGAGAAGATCTTTTACAATTGAAATTGTGTCATGAACCGGCACGTTTGTGTATAAATTAACTATGTCAAATGAAGCGATTTTGTACGTAGGTAAGAGTTCGATATCCTGGACCCTTTTAATAAAGTCAATATTATTTTTTATGCTGTGATTATTTTTTAAAAAATACTATTTTTAATAATATGATATAATTTCTTTGCCGTCTTATAGCCAGGTGCAGATGTGTAATTTATGAGGGGTCTGACAGGAATATTTGCCTTATGTATCTTCGGCAGTCCCGTGAGCGGCGGGGCGCGTGCATTTATTGGTTTTATATAACGGCGAACATTATCATCAAACAAACTACCGCAACGATTAATAATGCCATTTAGCTGTTTGACGTATTCATTGGTAGGGTCACTGTTCAATGTCCGAATGTTAGTGTTGTCTAACAATTGTCATATTAGATACACAGGTCTATAATAACAAAGTACTTGAATTTATAGATAACAATAACATTCGGACATTGAACAGTGACCCTACCAATGAATACGTTAAACAGCTAAATGGCATTATTAATCGTTGCGGTAGTTTGTTTGATGATAATGTTCGCCGTTATATAAAACCAATAAATGCACGCGCCCCGCCGCTCACGGGACTGCCGAAGATACATAAGGCAAATATTCCTGTCAGACCCCTCATAAATTACACATCTGCACCTGGCTATAAGACGGCAAAGAAATTATATCATATTATTAAAAATAGTATCGTTTTAAAAAATAATCACAGCATAAAAAATAATATTGACTTTATTAAAAGGGTCCAGGATATCGAACTCTTACCTACGTACAAAATCGCTTCATTTGACATAGTTAATTTATACACAAACGTGCCGGATCATGACACAATTTCAATTGTAAAAGATCTTCTCATTGAAGGTGAGAAGCTGAATCACAAACAAATAGATGAGTTAATTTTATTGTTGAATGTCCTGTTGAAACAGAATTACTTCACTTTTAATAATAATTTTTACCTACAAGAGTATGGTCTCGCAATGGGTTCGCCACTTTCAGGACTGCTGGCGGATTTATACTTGCATCATTTTGAAAATACTTACATGTTCTCAGAGAATAACAAATTTTATAATAATATTAAATTCTATGCACGATATGTAGACGACACCTTTATAGTTTTTAATGGCACGCTACGACAGATAGAGAAATTGAAACATTATTTGAACAGCCTTAGCAAGAACATACAATTTACCCTCGAAACAGAGGTTGACAATAAACTCAATTTTTTGGACCTGACTGTTACAAAGTATCTTAATAAATTTCAATATAAAATATATAGGAAACCCACCACCACAGATATTACAATACACGCCGATTCTCATCACCCATATAGTCAGAAAATGGCGGCTTACAACAGTTTTGTTCATAGGTTGGTAACGATTCCACTTAACCAAAAGGACTTTCAGGATGAATTGGATATAATAAGGCACATAGCAATAGCGAATGGGTACAAGAGTTCGATGATAGATAGACTTCTTAAGCGACACCTATATAAAACTCGATCCCACCATAATACCATCGATGATAATAAAGTTAACAAAAATAAAAATAATAATAAAAAGTATATAACGACAGTGTACGGTAGCCTTTTACCTAACATTATATCCAATGTGTTTTCTAAATTTAATATAAAAGTCGCGTTTAAAACAAATAATAATATTTCTACTTTGTTACGCATAAAACAACCATTCCCGCTAGAAGAGAAAACAGGTGTTTACAGGATGTCATGTGATGATTGTGATTGTTTCTATCTGGGTCAAACTGGCAGGTCTTTCTTGAAAAGATACAAAGAACATCTACCAAGGAATGATTTAGACAAGACCAAATCTAATTATGCGCGCCATCTAATGATGCATAACCATAATTACACAGATTTCAATACTAATTTCAAAGCAATCCATGTATGCGGTAAGGGTAGGTTAATGGACGCTCTCGAGGAGTTTGAGATTTATAAATCATTTAAAGACAAGAATATCAACAATAACAGTATATTAAACGAACAATTAAGGTTTCAATCTCACTCACTATATGACACAGCCCTAAATATAATCGCGCATGACGGTAATGACTGGTGATAAGGATTGACTTAGTTTAATTAGTGGCTCGGCAACTACACGCGCGGTCGGACCGGTCCAACGGAGCCGAAGTTACATCGTGTTATGTGTGTGTCGTTATTGTGATTTAGTAAATATGTGCAAATGTGTTTTTATGTGTTTTATGTGAATTTTAACATTTGACGAGGATTACTGATGATGTGACACATGTCACGAAACGCGTCTATATAAAAAAGGCTAGAACGAAGTCACTGACGGATACAAGGTAATTAAATTATTGTGAAAAAGTGACTTGGATACTATAAAAAAAAAAATTTTCAAACTTAGGATGTCCCATTTCTATAAGTGGTGTTGGATGAATGGAAGAATGCAGTTGTAGAATGCGAGAAATTCCGAGGTCTAAGCCTAATAGACACAACATATAAGATTTACACCAGAATTGTATGCAAAAGGATACAAGTAATTAGTGAAACGCTTTTGGAAGAGTATGGCGGTGTTTGGAAGGGCAGATCCTGCAGAGACGTGTTTATTATAAAACAGCTGATATAAGAGACGAGAATTCAACAATGAGACACACATAGCACTTACAACAATGAGACACACATAGTACTTATAATAATGAGACACACTTTCGAAGGCTTTCACTGCCGGCATCATAATTGTTGAAATTGAAATCCGGATTAATGGGCCGTGGTCTACTATAGTTATCATTGTGACAGATTTTGTTATCAGACTTTTCGGCTTCGCCTCTGGAAAAGGTGATATGGCTGAACATGAGTTCGCTCACATGGATCATCGCGTTCTCTTCGAGGAAACCAGGATCCTTTCGTCGGTGAGTGCTTACCTCCCTCGCCTACATACGGAATCCGTGCAGATTCGTCGGAGCAACGAATTAGCTGCCGTCGCAATGAATCGGCGTGGTATTACTTTGTGTGTGCGAGGTGTCTTTGCACCCGTGGCAGGATTTCAGCATCTGGTCGAGCCTAATGGCTGCCAGAAAATAAACTTAGAGCTGGTACAGTTAACAGGTAGCCTAAAAACTCTAAGGGAAACCGCCAACACGATCATTTGCTATATGGCGGGGAAGAAAGAAGACTTGTGCCATTGCTGCTGGAACTGATCCAGACAACAGATGTGACCAGTGACCAAGCAGGTGACACAGCGTACTAGGAGACAGTTGAGGATGGGAAGAAGGACAGTTTTCAAAGGTGAACTCTGGGTCTATAGACTGAGGCTACTGCGAGGCTTTATGGCGGGTCATCAAGAATCGCCCGAGGACGTTTGACCCGAATCGGTGGTGGAGGTTCTGTGGTGCTCACGGTCCTCAGGTACGGGAAGGATGAGGTCGCTGCTGCGCAACCAAGGAGATCCCGACAAGAAACGGAGGGTTTTCGCTTGGAATCTTTCCAGCCTACACCTGTTGTTGGTTGACAGAAGTAGCCACCATGTGGGAGCCGCATAGGTCACTACAGACCTGAGAAACAGAAGATAGATGGTGACTTTCGTGTGCAGAATCAGGCGGCTGCGACACGAGTGAAATGGGAATAATTTGGCTCGGGCGCCGCGAGCCTTATTGAGGGATTCGGTCACGTGTGCGTTGAAGCATAGGCGCCGGTCTAGCCGAACGTCTAGGTACTTCACCGTCTCTTTCCGGGCGATGGACCTCCCTTCCAGGGAAAGGAGCTGGCATCGGGGAATGGACTTATGCGTGAAACAATTCGCCTCTGACTTCTCCGTGTTGATCGTCACCCGCCACTTCCTTAGCCAGTCCGGAAGCAGGTCCAACTTACGCTGCAGCTTTGTATTCGCAAATCGCGGGGACAGGGAGCTTCGTCGGCGAAGAGGGACAGCGTTACTCCGGGAAAAACTGGCAGATCGTTCGTGTACACATGGGACAGAACGGGGTCGAGTAGAGAATCCTGCAGAATGCCGGCGGCGACAGGTCGAAGTGTAGAACAGGACCTGTTGACGTGACGCTCACCCTGAAGCGTTACGGCCGGGCCGCTGAGATACGACCACTGTGGACGAAGGAATTGGAGAATGGGCGAGTTTGAAGAGAGAGACGTTATCGAAGGTCTTCCTCACATCCAACAGGACAGCTGCCGTAGACGCTTTGCTGTTGGCGGTGTCAGACAAAGCGTAATAACGCGGACTAATTGAGGAGTTGTCGAGTGGTCCCTGCGGAATCCGAACTGTTCGCTGCGGATGAAATCATCCAACAGCAGCGAGATACAGCCTTGGAGATGACTGGCAAGACAGAAATAGGGCGATAGCTTTCACAATGCATTCGCGACTTGCGGGGCTTGCAATCATAATAATGTTGGCTGTTTTCCATTCGCGGGGAAAGTACTGTAGCCGGAGAAAAGAGTTGAACAGCACGAGGACGAGGTCAATGCCTGAGGCCGGGAGATGTTAAGAGTACAGACCGGATGCTGGCTACTAAATTTTCAGCCCAGCCAGTCAAGGGGTCAGCCTGGGACCGGTAATCTTCCTGGGCCCAGACTGACTGGTCTCGGCCTGGGTTACTGATGAAACTTTTCCAAAATTATTTCTCTTCAAATTTATATAATTATTTTCCGATATGTGACAGTAAGAGATCTGTTTTTAACATTAAAAAATAAATTTATAAAGGACAGTAGGACCCTGAAAACCACGAGCTCTGCAGGTGATTACTGCACGTTTGTCTACCCCCACCATAATCCAGTAACAAGTATTTCTTACGCCTGAGGTTAATTGTATTACACACACACACACACACACACACACACACACACACACACACACACACACACACACACACACACACACACACACACACACACACACACACACACACACACACACACACACACACACACACACACACACACACCGACATAAAGTTCAACGATCCTATCAAGTTAAGTAACAAATCAGTTACATAATAAAGTTAGATTTTTTTACAGAATATGCTTCCTCGACGGACTGCTCCATCTGTTTCTTAAATAACTTCCAACACATGAGAACGAAAGTGTAAAACATCTACAAGTGGAGACATCTAAAATGTATTTTATGTACCCTTACTTAAGCTTCAAATCAAAGAAATATAGATTAAAATTTGGCAAACGTTATGTAAGTTAATGTAACGTGCGATAATGCGTAGGCCAAGACGACAGTTTGACGTTATCCAACCACTTATCCAGAATTCTAATGATCTGTTAACACACGTGATAGGATACCACGTGCTACACTATTTATACTTCAGAACAGTTCAGTTATGTCAATCTCTTCGCCAGCGCTTCGGTTCATAAGGTTTCTTTTTGGTTCTACGTGTTTTTAATAACAGTATAGTATATATATATATATATATATATATATATATATATATATATATATATATCAATCACTTTCTGCTACAGTCCGTTTCTTGATGTATATAATACATTTAATATTTATAATTAAATTTACCTCAAGATGTTATTTTTCCTTTTTGGAACATGTTTCGAGAGTTCCCGTTCTCTCATCCTCAGCCTTTGTGTCTAACAGGATCACAAAGGCCGAGGATGAGAGAACGGGAACTCTCGAAACATGTTCCAAAAAGGAAAAATAACATCTTGAGGTAAATTTAATTATAAATATTAAATGTAATATATATATATATATATATATGTATTATCTCCTAGACGTACCTTTCTTTCAATTTTTTAGAAGTCAACTATTATTTCTGAGATAAAGTGGTTAATTGTTACATAGATTTATCAAAAAAATGTATAAAACATTGTAGCCCATTAATAACTTACTTCAAAAAGATATATTTAAGTTAAAAAATAGTGTATATATATAAATAACATTTAAAATGTATATTTATTTTACCTCAAGATGTTATTTTCCCCTTATTTGGAACATGTTTCGAGAACTCCTGTGTTCTCATCCTCAGCCTTCGTGATCTTGCGTCTGGTGAAGTATTTGTGTGTTGGCTGGACGCTATTTTGGTTTCTTGTTGGTCTCTGGTATTTTAAAGTGGTATTATTGTGTGTGATTGTGGTGTATGTATTAGTATTCTGTGTATTTTCGATGTTGAGTGCTTTGAATATTGTGTCATGTTTTGTATCGATTTGTATTTGTTCAGGTATTAGTTTGTTTTGTGTTTTATGTTTGTATATTTGTAAATTTTCCCAAATGTTCATTATGGTCCCTTTGTGTGGTATATGTTTTATTAGTGTCACATTGGTTATGTCTGGGAATTCGTGTCCCGTGTTTATTGCATGTATGGCCAAATTGGATTTATATATTTCTGGTTTTTTGTATGCATTTAGATGTTCAAAATATCGTTTTTTCAGCTGTTTTTTTGTTTGTAACAACAGAAAAATATCTTAAACAAACAATAAAACTAATAAAAATAACTAAAAAACATTTTCAACTATAAAAATACAGACATATATATAAATAATAATCCAGAACCACCTAAAATGAATAGCCTAATAAAAATACACAAATTAAACAACCCAATACGTCCATTAATCAACTCCAAAAAAGCACCTACATACAAAATAGCAAAAATAATAGCACAAAAACTAAAAAGTAACCATCTAGCAAATAATCATCATAACATAAAAATACATACGAATTAATAGACAAACTAAAAATAATAAATATAAATGAAAATACATTTTTCACATCATATGATATCACAAACATGTATACCAACATCCCAGTAGATGAAACAATAGACATAATAATAAACAAACTTAAAGAACAAAATGAAGACACACAATATATAACTGAAATAAAAATAGCCTCCAACTAATACTAAAACAAAATTACTTTGAATTTAATAGTAAAATTTATCAACAGCAAAAAGGTTTAGCAATGGGATCTCCATTATCTAGCATAATAGCAGAAATATTCTTACAACACATAGACACCAAAATACAAAATATTATAAAATCATTTGATACAAATGGCATATGGATAAGATATGTAGATGATGGGCTATATGTATCAAATAACAAAAACACAAATGCAGAGAACATACTAAAACAAATCAATAACATACATCCAAAAATACAATTCACAGAAGAAAAAGGAAACATAACAAAATCAACTATTTAGATATAACCATCACAAGAAACAACAACCACATACAATATGCAATATACAGAAAACCAACTTCTACTAACATCATTATACCTAATCATTCTGACCACCCACCACAACATAAAATGGCAGCATTCTATTCGCTATTTAACAGAATGTACAAAATTCCCCTAAAAAAACAAGAAACAGGCAAAGAAAGAAATATAATGTACCAAATAAGTTATGAAAATGGATGCAATAAAAATACCGGTACTGTAAACAAAATAGAAAATAAAATCAAATATAAAATAAAAACTGAACAATTAAGAATGAATAAAAATGAACAACACATAAATAATAACAACAACAAAAAATGGGCCACATTCACATACATAAATAATAAAATGACAAAGCTAAAAAAACTATTTAAAAACACAGATATAAAAATAGCATACAAAACTAATAAAAATAATTTACAAAAAATAAATAACCGACACAACAAAGATAATACAACTAACGGTATATACAAAATTGAATGCCAAGATTGCAATAAATGTTACATAGGACAAACAAAAAAACAGCTGAAAAAACGTTATTTTGAACATCTAAATGCATACAAAAAACCAGAAATATATAAATTCAATTAAACCACACATGCAATAAACACGGGACATGAATTCCCAGACATAACCAATGTGACACTAATAAAACATATACCACACAAAGGAACCATAATGAACATTTGGGAAAATTTACAAATATACAAACATAAAACACAAAACAAACTAATACCTGAACAAATACAAATCGATATAAAACATGACACAATATTTAAAGCACTCAACATCGAAAATACACAGAATACTAATACATACACCACAATCACACACAATAATACCACTTTAAAATACCAGAGACTAACAAGAAACCAAAATAGCGTCCAGTCAACACACAAATACTTCACCAGACGCAAGATCACGAAGGCTGAGGATGAGAACACAGGAGTTCTCGAAACATGTTCCAAATAAGGGAAAAATAACATCTTGAGGTAAAATAAATATAAATTTAAAATATTTTATATATATCAAGAAACGAACTGTAGCAGAAAGTGATTGAATAAATATATATATATATATATAATTACTTGGTAAATCACACACACACACACACACACACACACACACACACACACACACACACACACACACACACACACACACACACACACACACACACACACACACACACACACACACACACACACACACACACACACACACACACACACACACACACACGTGTAGATGTTCGGGCGCATATCTTTGGAATGTATGCGGTGCTTCATTTTTCCAAGGTGTCCTGCGTCCGATTTGAATTTCACAGAACTGCATTAGACTGAATCAACTTATCAACGGAATGATTGAATGTTCAGCAACATCCAATATCCAGTAACAATGAGAGTATAATATTCAGATTTATGTCAGCCTATTATCCTTTTTCGTTGTACAGGAATAGCTCCAGTAGATTCTCAGTTTCTGCTATCCGTGTTTCGTGATTTCTGTATAGGCTTTACGGTTGAGAGACAAACATTTATTTTTGTTATAAAGGTAGTACAACGATGGGTTTTTTCAGACCTACACAGTGTAGTGTGAAATTTGAATTGGACGTATTTTTAGTACTAAAATTTTAATCGTCCTCGTATCCCTTTGTAGGTATCCATAATACTGCCTGTAAAGTAGATCTCAGTACCAGACGATTTTGTTTGCTCGCTGCTGTATCAGCATGACTAATTCTCTACTTTTTACGCCAATGGGGTCATATTTTTCATCGCCGTCAAAATCATTTACGTCCTGCTCAGTGCAGGAACCTGACAAAACCGAGTTAATCAAATCTAGAATCTAATGAATTCTTTCCCCTCTTGATCGAGTGTAATGTGTTGATCGCTGTCCACTGTATTGCCCTAAGGACTGATCCAAACGGTTCTTCTCACTTATAATTTGTTGTTTCATTATTTTTTGACTTGATTTTAGTAAAAATTTTAATCAGTGGCAGTTCGACAGGTTGTAGGGGGAACCACCTTACGGATAGGTGGAAAAGCAATGATTTTAAAGTATAAAAAAGTCATTTGTTTCTAGGCAATAAGAAACAATAGGTTCGAACCAGTACTAATTTTCATCTTGTAGTTGTTAATCGCATTAATTACAAATTTTTTACATAGAGTTACAACAGGCGACAGTCTTCGAAGCAGACAAAGAAATTGTTCTAAGTAACTGAGAGTGCAGCAGAACTTAGTAAAGTAAAAAGCAATTTAAAAAATCGTGCGAGACAGCAGTCATGATTTTAAGCCTAATGTGGCTGCTTGTCAAAATACCATCCTCTCATAAATTTCAGTAAAGATATTTCTGTAAACGGCAGACAGATGAACATTTGTAAACAAGCAATGACTTCATTTATAATAAGACTGACAGCCAATGAGTACAATCAGTTGTACATTTTTTCATTATTGCATAAGATTTCTTTGTTACCATAACAGGGACAGTTAAGTAATTTTACCGTTTAATTAAAAAACTATTATAAATAAGTTATTATGTCACTGAGTGCACTCGTCACATCTTTCAGTACGTCGCATCTTTTCCTGCAACAAGGCGTTTCCCGGTTGTTCTGTTGAAAACTGTGTTACATATTGAAATACGCGGGGCGCGCGCGCGGTGCCCAGCATAGCATATTCACTTGCCGCAAGAGTGCATTATGTTAAATGAATGCCAGTAATTCTGTCACACTTTACAGTCATGTTTTTTCTGCTTTCATATCTAACCTAGATTGTAGGGCTAGAGAAATTTACCTATGGAGAACATTTGCTGCCATTAACGTGTCTTTGTTAATACGCTGTTGAATTTAATGAAACAGGTTCGTCATACGGATCGAGAAAATACGTCAACCACAAAATTATTTCTAATTTGTTAAAACATAAAACCAGTCATACACACTGAATGGTCGTTGTTGATTTACGGCAAATATTAGATCATGTGTTGTGTGTTAAACTAGATAAAGTCGTGTCGACAGAATGTTGACAACCTTACTGCCATTTAGACCGCTGACACAGAACATGGATTGGTGCGTTATTATGCTGTGACGAAGATCACGAGGAGACCAAACGGCTTAACCAAACGAACAGGCTATAATACGTCATGCAAGCGCCTCAGAATCTTACGTAGAACACGTCCGAACTAACTGCCAATAGTAACATAAATCAGATGATCGTATCAAACGTATAGTATGACGTCGAGTGATTTGAGTAAAGACGTAATAATTCTGTTACAAAATTACGAAGCATAGAAAAATTACTGAAACTCTGAGGAATCCCTAAACAATGAATCAATGAATCACGCATAACGTGTTTCAAAGGAAAGCTTTACAGAGGTTGTTCATGATAAAATTATATGTCGTGACCGAGATATTCTTTACCTTATTTTGTCGTTACCTCGTTTCGCTGAATTCCGGATCTCTTCACGATTCTGTACAGTTTGATCATTAATCACGTCCCTTCAACAGCTGTTATTCGGTTTGTATTGGATTTGCATTGTAACTTTCCTCATTAGAAATGCGTATATTTATTTTACATTTCTCAGTGGCTTCCACTTTGCAATCGTCGCTTGACCATAATTCACAGTATAGCTACAGCTTCTGTCATTCTTTCTCTAAACTTTCACTAGTTGGTGATGCAGCTATCGCTGTTAAATCGCAGGTAGAATGTTTCCAACATTTTATTCTTGAAGTACAGGTAAATCTTAGCTGTAAATTTGTTGTGCACGAACTTTTAGAACTTTACAGTTCATTCTTTCGTTCAGACAGCCGACGATAAATATAAATCTTAACGTATAGTTACCACCACAAGTTGTATGTTTATCTCCTAAGTCTATTGTTAATTTTTGGAACGTCCTCTTTTAATGTTTTCTTGAAGTATCAACCGATTTCTTTTTTTTTAATATTACACCTTTCTTCTTTTGGTATATTATCTTGTTATATGCATCGAATGTTATTCCACTCTTCCACTCTACTTTGGAATATTTGGACAAAAAATTCTCTCCTTTTAAGAGGTCATTAGTTTATATATTTATTTATTATTCGTAATCCAAATACAGGAATAAGACAACATTGTACTATATTTAGATAACACTAGTGGCTTGTTGGAGCAATAGCGCCAATTTATTGAAAATATTTAAAGATATTTAAATGAAGTGAGAAACAAATTTGTTAAGAATTGTTTTTGTTTAAGATTTTAATAAATCAGAAACAAATTGCACCAGTTTTGTGCTGTTAGTATTCTGTGCAAAAAGCAGCCTAGGTGGGTATATTTATATTGTTACGACGGTCTACTCGATCGTCGTAGGTACAGCGGAAACAAAATAAGTACAAGACACCAATTAAGTCACTAATCACACCTTTAATTGTTACAGTAAAACAGTTAGTAATTAACAACACAGTCTCTACAACAAATCAAATGAAAATTGTTCACACGCAATAAAATGTCCACTACCTAATATTAAAACTCAATTGTATTACAATTATACCGTCCGATTATAAAACGCAACACTTCACTAATAACTACTTGAACGTACACAGTAATAACTCGAAGCGCTCTGGAAATATATCGCAGCTGTACTAAACTGAACGTCGTTGAGTACCGGTATTTATAGCCAGTCGAATATCTAGACGATTCCTAATTGCGTCTTAGCGTCCGTATGAACTACGTATTTAACTGCGGCCTTGACACAGTCCGAGCGCCCGAGCGAATCCGAGCGCCATGCAGAAGTCGAGAAGATTCTCGCAAAATGCATGTACAAGAACGTACGCCACACGCTTACATTCTGGATCTCTCTGGAACGTTCGATAAACACGTAGGTTTTTAGGTGACGTCGTAACACTATTTATTAAGTATTTAATATAATATAAAGTATTATTAGGCATTTATATTTATTTAATTAAACATGATACTTAGAGGAAAAATTTTATTTTTACCGATGTCCTGGAATTATGGTGTGAAGAATAAGCCATCTTCCAAGGTCGTATGACATACCTAACTCCCGCAATTTTGTGTTCCTTACAGAACTAGCAATTTGGTACAAGCAATACGTTATGTTTCACGATAAATGCAGAAATTTTTACAAACTTCTTCCACATACTTTATCACTCGCTATGCTCTTCGCGCCTTCTCATACTATCTCTTTCTTTTCCAAAATAGTATTACTTTCTAGTTATTCTCAATTTTTGCTTCCTAATTCTTTTCATAAGTTTTATCTCTTCCACGCATTGTAAGTCACCCTACCGAGTCAATTGTCTTTTTTCTGTCAAATTCATATTTTATGTCAGTCGTCTCTTTTTATATTAGTATTTCTCATTCTGTCCTTCTTTGTGTCCTTCATTTTCACAGTCTGTATCAGTTTCATATTTTTTTTTTTACTGTCACTCAGCATCCATATTTCAAATGTCATTATAGGTCTAGATATGGTTTTGAATGTCTTTATTTTTGTTTCTCTTGAAATTTCCCTGTTTTTTATGAAATTATTAGTCATAAATAAAACATTTCATCGTTTTCCTGACTTTTTCTTCGCGTTCTACATATTGCGAATGTCAATTATGTTTTACAACTAATAAGTATTGGACCACTCTCATTTCTCGATCGTAGTTCGTTCATTGTCTAATTTTATATCTTCTCGTCCGGCACTAATTACCGTCACTTTGGTTTCAATCTTACTAATTTTTACATTTTCTCCATGTGAAATCTACACATTTAAATGCTATACAGATTTCTACATATTTAAATTATCTTGCATTTTTTTTTGCTTCCAGTTGTCAACACTACATCGTGCAACTGACATCCTGAAATAACCCTACTTAATTCCAGTGACCTACTTTCCATTAGTTATTCTAGCTTAGCACATCCTAGTGATTTAATCCATGAATACTGCCAGTAAAGACGGGCTGAGGCATCTACTTTGTCTTAGTTGTTTCACGTATGGATTAGTTGTGTTGTTAAAGAACATACGTCCGATCATAATAAGAAACAAGATACAATAAATCGAAATTTATGTGTAACACGTATCATAACAACGTATATTTATTTGTGTGTGTTTGTGTAATGATCAAACAGAGTTTTTAATGGAATTTTACAGATGAATTACATAAACCACGTGTTTCGCTCATCGTAACCTGCAGAAATTACATTAGGAGTAATGCAATACATGTTTTTTAAATCATTATATAACGTCCTGTGAATCTCAGTCATTTTAGACTCTTTTCGAATTATTATTCAAGATTGAAGAGGAATGTTGAAGACCAGACGCAAACAATTACTCTTTTTGTGCACGAAAATCTGTGTAAACTTGTTTCTGTTGAAGAATGCTGGTTGGATCGTGTCAAATTTACAGCGATTCGGCACGGTCGCCGTACTGTCATGTCACAGCCGATTTCCTTATCCGCTAGCCAGTGCGGAAACGCGTTCGCTACCGACACGCGCGTTACACTCACTCACACAAACACACAACCTAACTTCATTACCGTATATGTGTGTGTCTTTATTTGCTTCCAATCGGTAAAACAATCGGTTAGTTGGAATCGTGTGCGCCGCTAACTCGCCGACACGGGTGAATGGTTTCTGTAGCCGAAATAATTGCGCCAAAGTAACGCCCACCCGACTATTGTGAACGTGATGAGTGCAGTTGAAGGTCGAGTTGTGAATGTTCTAATTTGTTCAATATCGTGCAAAACGGTTCTGTCACAAACACGTTTAGAAACTTCAAGTGATTATTCGATAGGCTGTGTTCTGTGTTCAGTTAACCACCAGTTGCCATACTGTCTTTCCTCTAGTTACACTAGACATAACTGCTGGTAAAACTACATCTAATAGCAGGGTGCACCATAATTAATAAATATAATGGAATGCTGCCAACCCCTTAGCTGGGAACACGGACGACGGGCCCGCGATGCAGATGACACACTGAGAGTGGCCTTTTACGTACGAATCAACAATACAGAACGTTTCATACGCGATATGCAACAAGCAGCTCATGTCGGTGACAGAAAAAAACGCAAATGACGTCCTACACTGTCAGCAATGATTACGGCTGAACACCACTTGAGATTAGCTAGAGATTCTGTGTCGCGGAACCTATGGTTTACTTTGACAAGACTGTACGTTAAATTCACAAGCTTCGTAGCCTTTATTTTATACATTATATTACACACGTGGTTATGTTTTAAACGAGCCGACGACCTTCCATATTGTTTAAACGTTAATAAGTCAATGCTTTTACACTCAAAAACGTAACTTCTGTAGCCACGTAACAGATATCGAAATGCAGTCACATGATAAGAGAAATGGATAAGTAGGTGAAGTATCCTGTTTATGATTTCAGCAACCTGCGTTTCGTGGATATACGCGTAATGGCAGGTGCGCAGGTGCACAGGTGCATGTGAAAGTGTCTAATAGTCATCGATAAAAAAAAAACCAACGCAATTTCTTCGATGTAATTTGATGCAGAGTTTAATAGCTCTAGAAAAAATAAAAATATGAACGAGTACGTTTATAAACACACTTCAACGAAGCGAAATGCATTCACAACCAACCATCATCTGCATAGTGTTTGATTGTCGACAGTATCGGTTAGCTAAATAAAGAGTAATTTAAAAACACTAACAAATTGATTTAAAAACGATAAACAAGATTTAAGAAAGATTGTAGAGAAAGCTGTGCTAGCAGTAAATTATTCATAGGTGTGCAAACAGCTTGTTTTAATTACAATAGCAATTAGACAGCTTACTAAAGACAAATCTATATTAACATGATCAGGCTACAGATGCGTGGGGTTGAATAATGATTTCAAAAAGACGTCTCAGATAATCGCAGTTGGACTCCATAAACATAAACATAGCTTTACTGAGGAATTTTGCTGTCCTAGAATGCAGATGGATCGTACTCACAAAGCCACGTACTCCATGGCAGTTTTAAATGCCGCCTTGATAGCTTGCTCTCGATTAACTGAACTAACTTACAAAATTTACAGTGTGTAAATGCCACGTTTGTTTTAATCGAAAAATAATAATTATTAATTTTTTATTTTATAGTACTAATAATATTTACTGTTATCATTTTATTATATTATTAACATTATATACATTTTTTAGTGTTATTACATTTATTTACATTATTTATTATTCTTAATATGTTTATCTAGATTCAAACGGTCAATTAATATAGGTCTACTCTTCAATTTAAGAATGATTCAATATTTTTTAAAACTTTTAACAATAATTGTTCGTTCAACATAAACATGATAAAGCAAGACATGCTAAGGAAAGGTAAACCTATCACTGCATAATATTCAAGTTGTTACGTATTTAGTGTCTAATATTCTGAGATTCCAAATTAATTAGACTCTATAAATTAGATTGCAAAAAATGCAATATATTCAAACGCACACAAAAACAAAACAAGAAAGCTGCATAAGTTATTTTCACATGTATAATAGTACAAAACAGATGTCTCATATTTAACACACGTAATATACAGGGATCCTAGAGATCAACGTTATGGCGCTGAAAACACACACACAAGCATTTGGAAAACACTGATACACAAATTGAGAGATAAGCAAAGCTTAAAAGGAAACCTCCCTAAGACACCGATACATACCAGACGTAAACCAGTAGCACCACCGCCTACCACTCTGCACTAACGCCCTTGTTGTTACCCTTGGTGTCCTTTACGATTTTGCTTTGTCTCTCCGTCTGCATTATCTTTCTCTGTATTCATCCGAGGTTGATAGTACAGGTAAGATTTCTGAACAGGTTTCCGAAGTTTCTGGACAGTAAGATTTTTTTCGGCATCATGCCCAACCCCTAATCTGCAAGACCAGGTCATTTGATTTTGGGGTTTCCGTACCCTAGATCAGCGGATTTCGCCACATCTTCCAGAGCCCGATTTATCCATGTCGTAGTTTCCTTCTCTTAGTCTTTGGGATCTCCTCCCACTCGCTGTAAGGCAACATGAGGCAATGCTTATTTAAAGACTGCACTTCCTAGCCGTGTCACAGCTTCGTCATTAGGTATATGAGGTTTTTATTAGGTACGATCGTACCCTTCACACCCTGCTGAAGCGGCAGCCTCGGTCCGGGACTGCATAGCTGTGTGCCATTCGCTGGCCCCCATCTGCGACCCTCCCAGAACCCGAGGCTCGCCTAGGTAGACGTACATCAGTAGCAACTGAAAACCAGACATAATGTACACACATTCAACGCATGGATATTAAATATGAGGGATTGTTAAATTTGTATTACTGTTACAAATCAACACTGTTAATAATATTATTCATTATTATTATTATTATTTTGTACAGATCAGTAATAAATTAATCTGTAATAATATTATTGTTATCTTAATAGGCGTCAGCGTCAATAGGCCTACTAGATAAAACGGTTAGTGTCTCGTGAATCGAAAAATTATTCAACTTCTAGATAAACACAGTGCGGTAACACCCGGTATTAATTAACTGATCCATTATGTTTTCTGGCCTCTCTTGTATTGTATGTACAGCGTATTTTTACGCTTAGTTTGTGTGTGCGCAACTCTACGTAACCAGAGCTGAAAAAGTAACCAAACACTGATACGATTTCACTTGGTGTTAATGAGCATCGTTATTATGAATGGTCATTAACTTCTGAATTATAATATTTTCAAGGGATATTTTCATTATGGAAATAGACTAGTTTGCATTTCGCATTTTCTTCACATTAAAAATTATTCACGTTCATCAGAGCTTTATTATTTGTATGAACAATAACCTGCTGAGAGAAACAGAGACGTACTACATGCTTTTTTAAATTTACGAAAAGAATCTCTTCGTGATGAAGATTGTGTGCACTATAAATTGGGTTTATGAGGCAAAAGTATCCCTGACCTTGCAGACATTTATCTTAACTGGAGCTGAAGAGAAAGTTGATGCTGGAGAAAGTGGCTGGAGATACCTGTCCTCCACTCTAGTTATCCTTACGCAATTTCTAATGACATAACTCTATACGTACGCCACACAAATGTCAATTGTCCACTGCAGTTGATAAATTTACTTTTAAATAACACGAACCGCTGCAGCTTCCGTTGCAATTTGCCCTTTTTAAAATGTAAATTGTACTTTGCCGGTATATTAACGTCTTAACTACCTTCTGTTGCAGTGGAGCTATCGGTCGGTGACAATGAATTGTTTGTTTATTTGTTTTCCAGTGCTCTGCTTGATAACAGAATCGGTTTCGTGTTAAATGAGTGAAAGTTTTCTAGGTCTATTACGCTTCCATTGTTAACTGATTTAATTCTTTTGTTTCACGCTGTCTTTTTGGAATTACTGAACGATATATTTAAGCTGTATTTAAATACGAAGACTGTTCTTTGATTCTGAACGTGTGTGCTCGCGCGCGTGTGCATGTGAGTTTGGAAAGAGAACAAATTTAAACTTTACGGTTACATAATTACAATAACAACGAAGCTAAAGAGTAATCAAAAATCATAAACACAGAGAAAACTAGTCATAAATCTTACCTTCACGTACTTTCATTTGTCGTTATTTTTCAATTTTTTAATTCCGGTCTCTCTCTTCTTGTTTACTTACTTTTTATAATGAAGACATTCGTTGTAGTCTTACTCTTATCAGTGACCCCAGGAATCGATTAACGTATCTCACGATTGTATTAAAAGATTTTTTGTTAATAGTAGTTACTTGAAAGGAACTGCATGTCCCGAACAGTAAAATATCACTTGCCACAGTGCAACTTCTTAAGAGGAACTATTCAATTTTCAATGGGTACAGATAGTGGGTGATATTTGCTTAGTTAGGAACAAAGTAAATGTAAAAGTAAGTATAAGTAAATGTAATTTTTTATGATTTGATTGTTAGGTTGTGAAGTCACGAATTACTTTTATTAAAGTGGTCAACAAAAATTTTTGCTCTATTATTACTTTTTCCATAGTTAATTTATTTGAAATGGTTATATTTACAAAAGATCATATGTAAGGTTTGTGCTTAAGCTTTAGAAGAAGTATCAGATGTTTCTGGTAGGCAGGAACAATTAACTATTGTGTTCAATAACAAAAGTGTTGACTATTTAGTTTACTGCAGCAAATCTTCGGTAATCTTTCAATCTGGACGTCAACAAAGAGGACGGCTGTAGTGGCAAGTCACTACATTTGTCCTCAAAGCCTGTAATTAATTTGTTTCGTATTGATGGTACGTAGGTAGGTAAATAATAATGAGAATAGTAAAAATCAACTGTTAAGAGAAATATTTTAGGAAAATGTAAAAAGAATGTAAAAAGTCTGAACATTTAAACATTTAAATATGCCTAGAGAAACAATGTAGGCGAGTTCCTAGACGGAACTAGGTAATTCTGATTTAGACAGGCGAATTTCACCAAACTTCTGCAGTAGTTTGTACAATATCTACTTTTTGAATAATTATCAGAAAATAAGAAATGTCCAGTAAAAGGGTATATTCCACCCCCAGTGTTGTACGAATAGTTGATATTTGTGTTTTGAGTTTTTAAAGCGAGTTTGAGAATAATGTAAAACGTATTTAATATAGAAGTGAATATAATAAATACTATAGGATTGACAAATTTTAGGTGTTTGACAAAAGAATGATACTCTTTAATTACAAAAAAAAAGTATGGTGGTCAAAGGAGATGTTGGTCTCGCAACTCGGCCATCTCTATCTAGGAAGTCGGATACGTCTTTTTACAAATCTATATATACTCGCTCTGTCTCGCCTAGGAACTCACCTACTCCGAGTTTGTCATATAGAACAGAGTACTAGAGTTCGTCATGCCTAACATTAAATAATCAGTAGTAATAGCTTAGAGATAATATAACAATAATTAAAATAATATAAAAATTTAGAAAAAAATAATAAAGGACAATTTTTGTATCATCAAAGTAGCTTATGAAAGTCAGCCGCGATGTACAGTGCCTGTGTGTGCCACTGGCCTTAAAGGAAATCAATGTTGTAAGTTTTATCCTTATGATAATAATTAATTATTAATAAACAACTCAATTTTAATTAGAATTCCTAGCTTATTCTACTTTAACGTGTATGTGAAGTAGTGTAATTTTCTATTAGTAGTGTCGTGAAATGGTTTTGCCACAGAGGAAGAAACCCGTTATTATAATCCGTTCTTTTGGTCTTTAGAGTGTATGTAACACTCTGTAACGTAATCTGAAATGATCTAAGCTTTACGTGTGTGTAAAAATGACCCTAAAACAGAGTGACGACCAGTTCTAAGTTAATTTTATATTGTTTGTTTTGTTAATTCATTTTATGCCCTCCTGCTGGTGGTTAAGTTATTAACACTGAAAGATTTATAAGCCCCTATAGCAGGTGGCGAGTAACATTTTAGTTTACCTTTTCATACCTGCTACTTTGCCCCCCCGCTGCTTGGTTTAAGGAACACTTTCATGTTATTGTGATATTGGCTTACATAGGTATACTTACGGTAGGCAATGCGTACAATAGGTATAATACGGTAACAAGTGGCTATTATTTATTATGAATTGGTTTAGTCATAAATACAATAATTCTATTATAAATTTGTTTAGTCCCATTTCCTAAATAAGACAACCACTTTTGCTCTAGTTCGCCAAATGTGAACAAATGATACACGATTTACTTATAGGCAATCAGCCGAATACAATCAGCGGTTCAAAGAAATTCGGCTTCCATTGTACTTTCGACAGTCTAAAACGCTTTTAACAACTTCTACGCTTTTTCTCTGTCCACTAATTTTTGTGTTCGTTCGATGACGCTAAACGCACAACAGCACCCTAAAATTATTTATTATTTTTCCTACTGTATTTTCTACAAAGCCAGTTTCACACGTCTATGTTTGGTTTGAGTTTTTAAGAATCCATTCCGCCAAAAGTAAAATAACCTTTGCAATAAGCACGTTTGCGTTCATTAAAGTCGGACCGGTGTGTATGGGAAAACTGTCGCCAGCGTCCTTTAAAATTACACCGAATGACGGAATCTTTGCCTTTTCGTAAAAAAAGAAGTAAGAATAATGTAAGACAAATTTTTTTTTCAAAAATTTGTTATTCAATGAGCGAAGTAACCTCTATTTTATTGTAAGATTAGGAGTAGAAACATATCCTTCCTCCATATTTGGAACAGTTAGTACGCTTATTGATGTCTAAGCGAAAACTGGTACAAAATATTCAAACGTTGGGACGGAAACTAAGGAAAAAATCGTCAAATATGAAAAATATGTTGTTGTTTCCTAATGTCTGTACTTTGAAATCTCAGTCCAATCCAATATGCGAATTTTTTGTTTATTATCTGCACAACTGATGTACTATTGTAAAGTACATCTACACATTATTTTAAATAAAAGTTGAGACATTTTTAAAAATTACGAATTGCTTTATGTAACTGTATAATATACAACGTACAACATGTACGTAATACATTGAATTATTATTAAATATCTTCAAATTGAATTGTCTGACTACTTCCGAGTGTTTAACACACATTATTCGCTCTTATTAAGCTGCAGAAAATTAAAAATGTAATTAAAGCAAATTTACTCAAATGTTTTTTGTACTTGGGCTTTCCATTATTAACAAAATAACTCAGCTTAAGAACGGCGATGAGTGTTCCTTTAAGCCAGAAGCAGGGGTCAAAGTAGCAGTTACGATAACGTAAACGGTTTTCTAATTCTAAAGGTCACTTTTAGTTCAAATAACTGACAGGGCTTATAATCTTTTATAATTAATAACTTGGCTCCCTACAGACAGTCATTCACTCTTTATTCATGTCCTTAGTGATAATCTAATATAAGCATACATGTTATAAATGGAACGAGAAACACACTTTTTGCTTTTGTGTGAAGAAAGAGAACACTTGATTACATATAGTGTAGGTACATTTTTTAGTGAAGATGTATGCGTAATACTTAGAATAAAAGAAAGAATGGATAGAGTATAGAGTGAAAATTAGAGGTTATGTAAGAAAAAGGGAGATGGAGAGATACGAAATCGTATGGAGAAGAGGATATATAGAAGGAAACAGATATGTATGTGTAAACACGTGTTTATTTAAATACATACTTTACTTATTAAATAGGTAAATAATGAAAATATTTCCAGTGCCGTGATGTGTGAAATAGTGTCAGAATAGGAATGTTAATTTACATAATTTGATCTTTACATTTTATTTATAGTTTAAGAGGTATGTCGGTGACACAGCGGTAAATGTTAGGACATACCAGTAAGCCTAAGATTTACTCTTATCACACGTTTAGAGTAACAAATCTTAACGTCTTGATACAGAGAATGAGGTTAAGCGCAGTATTGAATTAGTGCGTACAACATTTCAAAAAATGAGAACATTTCTGTGTAAGATAACGTCAACTTAAAATTCCGTCAAAAAATGATTAGATACGTGTGGTCTATGCAATTTAATGGGTCCGAGGTATGGACGCTGAAAGCTGCAACAATTAATCGCTTGGGGGCTTTCGAGACTTTGCCTACTGAATGCCCTGGACAGCTGTACAAACCAATGAGGCGGTCTTAAGTAGGGCTGACGCCTTTTGAGAGACATTGAGAACTATCATATGTTGGGCGATCTACTAACAGGCGGTCGATATCCTAGTCTCCAGCTGATACGGAAGCGGTAAATAGAAGGATGTAAAGCAACAGAAAGGAAACATGTCTCACAGTTAAAAAACATCCGGAATACATAGTACTGAGCAAAAATACGAGTACTGAAAACTGCTGAAAACAAAATGTCGACTCGCCTGCATCTTTTCAATGAATCGCTAAAAAGGCTAACTCGCCAAAGATCGTATAATTGCCAACGTTAGAGGGACTTCGCACAATAAGAGAAAAAGAAGACAGTAACATATTATACAGCTGCATAAATCGTGGATAGAGACAAGTGATGCGTAGGCTGAGGGCAGCTGTTTCAGTCAGTAAGACAGAGGTGTTACGAAGAAATCTAACAATTTATTTAGAGACACATGTTAATGAACAAAAGCCGGTTATTTAAACGGGTTACACGTTTACTAAACCGTATGTATACTGTAGAACACATACATACACGTACATGTATGTATGTGCTTGTGTGTGTGTGTAAACATTTTCAATAGACTGTATGAATTTGCCAGTTAAAACAAGGGTAATTTTAATTTTGGTCTTTGATTTCAATACTTTTTGCAGCCATCTTTGAAACAGTGTACGTATTTGCCCACAGCGTTGCCTTTACGTAACCGTTATGTACAGTATACGGTACTTAGGCTGCGGTACGGATGGTGGCTGGCGTATCACCCACAGTCACTGACCACTGAGCGCACTGTTCTGCTACGATACGACAACCGCTGACCCGTATGCACGTACAGTATGTTATGCATCTCTCGGACGAAAGAAAACGAGAGTGTCGTGTGTAGGTTTTTGTGTAGAGTTTCACCGTAGTCATGTGTAACTTGCAACCGGATTGTGGATTATCCGGCTTTTTATACGTATCAGCTGGCGAATTAGGTCACGCTGCAACAGGTTCGTCTCGTGCGTAGCCCTATTTTGCATCTGTATGTCTCTCTCTCTCTCTCACACACACACACACACACACACACACACACACACACACACACACACACACACACACACACACACACACACACACACACACAATGAGATCTAATAATTTCTGCGGTGTTCACCGTCTAGTACTGCAGGTAGATGACGTAGTTGTTTTTACAGGTACATAGACCTATAGACTCTATTATGATTTACTGTAATATAATTATTTGAATTTTTAAAATATTTATCCCCTGTCCTTACGAATAACTGACTTTTAATAATTAGTAATTAACAATAATAGGGTATAATTATAATACATTTTTAGTAAGCTATTTAGGATGCTTCCAAATAGAGGTTGTTGAGGAAGGTGCTTCGAGAATAGAGTGTCGATCGGCTACTAACCAAGAGTGGTTGTTAGGAAAGAACGATTACTATAAATCTAGCCGGTAACTAAACTTCATACCATGAATAAATATCAAGAAGAAACATGTCATGAATTGATCAGTGCCCGGTAGCTCGTGTTCATTTGCATTTTTTCATATGAAAAGGAGTGCCCAGTTAACTGTATTCATAGAAGTGGATTCTAGACACAAGTGAATGTTCTTACGTGGAAGTCACTAAAGACAGAGTTCATGGGTCGGACGACCGGTTGTTACATAAAATGTAGATAATGTGTGTTAACTGTTGTACAGAATCCATAAAGGATGGCCTGAGTAATAAGGGTTTCTGCGTACTAACACTAACCTCGCGAGGTCTGGTTATTGGGAAGCTGTTCCACATTAGATAAAGCTAGGGTCCCTTACACATTCAAGAGATTGACTGGAGACATTCTTGAGTGATTGGTATAAAGGAATAATGCTTATGCCCGTGTTCTCTTGGGTAGTGCCTTTGGTGTATATTAACGGCTATTTATCAAAATTAAGTACTTTACTCTTGTTAAAACATAAAACGTTGCACGTAAACTACCCCTTCCCCTTAACCGATCTTTACCAAAATCAATAGGTATTGAGTCCTCTACAATTCAGAGAAGTATGCAAAACATTATGTGATTCTGTTTGAATTCGCGGCAGTTATCGTTTCTCATAAAAAAAAAATTCTACACACAGACAGACACACACGCAGACACTTTTCGAAAAATGACTTTTCTTCGTCTTCTGAGGGTAGTACAATCAGAATCGACTCTTATCTCGAACACGATTTTTTTCGCCATCACCATACTTCCATTTCCTTATGGAACATGGAAGTAAAAATGGCAGTAAAGATTATGAAGAAATCTGAAGGTAAATGAGCGTAATGGATGTGGTTCGCACCTATCAATCTGAATGTGGGGTTTCCGCTGTCTGCGTAACCCTATGACAAGACAGTAGTGGAATATGACGTCATAAATTGTGTGTCATTAGAAACTTTCCAAAACATTTTTTGGCTGCTAACATGGTTAAGGCAAATAAGAACTGTAATGTGCTGTGAGCGGTACGACTTTGGAGTACCATGAACGTGTGTGTGTGTGCGCGCGCGTTGTTTATTTGAGGCTTTGTTTGGTAATTTCATCACTGTACTTGAGTTTACGCTATTTTCAGTCTTGTAAGTCTCCTAGCCAACAGTATCCAATTCTAGTTACATTCAAGAAATCTTAGTAATACGTACTGCACTATTTTCGATAACTGAAGACTAAATGTTTAGATACGATTTTTAATAAAATTTAACATTCGCCCGACGTAGCTTTCGCTTTTTGCAAGCTTCTTGCTGCTAGGTACGCTGCAGTTGGAGTTTCATCAGGCCAAATCTGATGGAATTTGTAAAAGCAAAACTTGTCTTAGATGAAGGTAACATTCTTTAAAAAAATTTATCTAGCGCTCCGTAATCGCAAACGGTTACTTACGCATTATTGACACTCGCACACTTCATGAAGAACAAAATCCAACAAATCCTAATAATCCCCGCGCGCCAAAGAACAAGATACGCTTACGGTACTAAGGTCGAAAAGCCTTACAACGTATGACTAGACTTAAAGAAGTTCTTCCATATTAGTACTTATCTATATGCATATAAATTAAAAATTTATAAGCCACATTAAAAATAAACAATAAACGTAGTAGAAAGTCCCAGCAAACCTTTTACTTTTTCCTTACATTACGTAATACAGGTAATTTATTTAATGTTGATTGCTTATTATAAAATAAAATAATTACATAATGTTATACTGGCATTGTCTGTTTGTCTGTCTATCCGTTTGGGGTATGTCTCACAATAACTTTTGAATTTATTAAGCACTTACATACAACAGAGCACTATTATTTTTGAGTTTTAACCACCGGAAAATACGGTTTGAGGGAGCAAAGATATGAGGGGATTTTGTAAAGCTCGTCCACATGAGATATAATATTAAAGACAATTTTACTGATAGTGTTCAGTTTCATAATTTCAAAAATTTGGTAAGCCAGGGCCCAAAAAGTTGCAAATTTTTTTTTAAAAATCACGACAATCCATGCCGGGCATAAATAAACAGCTTTTAGCTTTAATCTGTATATAGTATTCAGTTTAAGAAATTTCAAAATTTTACGATGCAAGGCCGAAAAACGGGTTACAAATTTAAAAAAAACTCGTAACTTCCATACTGAATATCAGATAAAAGGGATTTTTAACCTATCTCAAATGTAATGTTTTTACTAAAAGGTTTTAGTTTTAGTAGTACCACGGGTCAAATAAAAATCAGAATTTTGAAAAAATTGTAAAAGTCTGTGTCGGGTGGCAAATTATGAGGCATTTTATTCAGAGCGCAAACTCGGTATCTTTAATAATCTGACAAAATTAATCTTACAAACTTTTCGAAAGCAATCCAAAATTTACAAGGAGTGTCGAGAGAATTGTGTAAAAATATTACAGATACCTAGTTTGTATTTTGAATCAAAAATCCTCATAATTTAATCTGCCACATAGACTTTTAGAATTTTCTTAAAAGTTTTAGTTTCATTTTTGCCGATTGATGCCTTCAAAGTTAAATAAAGCTTATAGTAAATACTACATTTGAATTTGGGTTGAAATTCTCTTTAGTCTGACACTCGGCTGGATTTTTACAAATTTGTTTAGGTCATTGGGAACCCAAAATTTTGAAATTTTCAATACTGAACACTATATTCAGATTTTGATTAAAATCCCTTTAATTTGATACCCCACATGGATTTGTGCGATTTCATCAAAATGTTTACCTACTTTTTGACCTCTGGCATCCAAACCTTTTGAAATCGTTAAAAATGAACACTGTATTTAGATTGCGGTTAAAATTTCCTGGGATACAATACCCCGTACGGAGTTTTGCTACTTTTTCACAATTATGACCCCTCTCAAACTTCCCGCCATTTATTTTTAAGGGGATCAAGCTAAAAAACAATAGGGGTATATAGAGTAAATGTATGGACACCACGTCAAGTTTTATGAGAATCTGTTGATGCATTCAAAAGATCGTGAGACATACCCCCCAAACAGATGGATAGATAGACAGGTAGACAAATGCTAAACTGTCTAGTTAAAACTGAGAACTCGCTTCGCTCGTTTATTTACGTAGGATGGTCTAGTACACATTTTAGTATAGTTGTAGTTGAGCAGTTCTAAATCTTATTCATAAATATTACCAAAAAGGAACATGCCCGTTTAAGGCCACAAACTTATGTTTAGATCGGTTATTTACTCTTCAATTTTTCAAATTTCTTCGTTCGTTTAAATATTTATTTTATTTACATATTTAAATTAACTTAAATATGAGACAAGTGTGGCCAAATGGAATAATCATGGGTTCTGCATTCATGTTTGTCGGTAAGTTTAAAAATGGGTCTTACGTAAGTGCTGGACTTGTCCGTAGCTGTCAGTCTACTTACTCTTAGTTTTCTGGGCAGAAGGTTGTTTCTGTGACTTTTCACTGAGCAGATCTAACTGGTCTGCTGGTTTATCTCTAAAAATCCTTGTATGATGACGACGTACCTGTAACGTTCTGTAACAGCCAGCCTTGTTGTTGCTAAGGTAAATTTTCTGTGCGTAAACTCCACATAAGTTTTGTGAATAGACTACATTATTCGATGTACAGTCTATTTACGGTCTTAAGTTATCTTCACTGGCTTTAAGAGTACTTTGTTAGTCTGCTATTACATCACAGGTTATAATAACTTACAGCCACAGGCCTCCCCAGTATTCATGACCCTCCTCTATTTCTTAAGAACTTGAAAAAAAATTTGCTATTACTAAAATTCATTTTGCTTACTGTAGATCGAAAAACACTGCTCCATGACCCATCAAGTACAGTATCCGATGAAAAGGGTCTCTCTGACATTCCGTACATATTTATAACTATTCAAATATTATATAAATTACTTCACTGTTTGAAGAAAAGCTTCGCAATAAATAATGCTTTCACAATAACGAGGACCATCCGTCAATGTCAACATTAATGTCTTTATGACATATGTTGCAGAAGTCTTATATAACCGCATGAATGCAAGATAGAACAAAATACGATATGAATTTTAGCACAAGGTGAAGTGTTGTTTGTTATTTCATTTTTGGGTAATATCTTTCATAGCTACTAACATCACGACACCCATCAAGGAAATACATTTCACCTTACGTCACTTTCATTCCTGTTAAGATTCTTCCAGCTATTAGATAGTTGTTAAACACGTTTATGCTGTCTTCCCATTGCGCTATTACCTTGTTTTACAAACTAATTATTCCCGATTCTAGTTTATCACCAATCACTTTGCGGTCTCCTACTTATTTTGTATAGTGTATGTTGCAACCCCATGAGGTGTAGACATTACCACAGAATATAATATTAATTTTATTCTAACTACATAAACTAAATAGTGCTTAATAAGAGGTACATTGCTGTTCACAACGGTTACGTAACTATTAGCTACAGAGTTGCAGGAGTGGCCAACCTCCGGCAGTAACCGGCGAACATTAATTTGATGGGCCAATCGTTCTCTGTCCGTCTACAGTTCCTGTTGAATACTTTTTGGCTCACAGTCAGAATAGATTTTTCTTAGTTTTTAAGTGTCACTTTGTTATTCTTTACTTATGACGTTAATGATATTTATTAGATCAGTGCTTGTTGTTACTTAACTAAATAATTTCTTACTTATTTTATTTTCACACTTAAATTTATTACTTAATTTATAATTAAATAACTTAATAATTTAGACTACTGTGATAGTATTTGGTTCAGTGCGATGAACGTTAATTAGTAAATAATTAAAGCGTAAAAAATCGTATTAAACTAAACCACTGTACTTATGTTATGCAAAAGTAGGCAATGACATGACAATGACATTAACGAGGAGAGGTTAATTTTGATTGAGAGTGGTATTGTTTTTGTTGTTGATAGCTAAAAATACGTACATATGCTTGATCAAATATACTATTAATGAACACGTAATTTCCAAAGATCTCGCAAGCATCAGTAACAAATAATACACGGCTAGATATTAAATGTCTTGCGGTGTTGCAGATGGATGCAAACTCTGTTGACATTCTCGTACTTACCCAAAGCATGTATCTCGATTACGCACCCTACGCAATAATGTCTTGTTGCAACACAGGAACACTGTTGCAGACTTCTGAGAGGTTTTCGACTACAGACAGTTTTAACCAGCACTGCTTTCAGACTCTACACTATCTGTGTTCATCATGTTTTTGTGCATGAGCGTATGAGTTCTTGTTGTCGCAGATTCGATCCAGAGAATGTAAATCGAAATCCGATTCTTCAGTACCACCGCACTCCTACGGCGTTATTTACCATAAATGTCAACTCTTCAGTCCCTTTAAATCTGGCCTTCTGTCCAAAGTTAACGTCTGATACTCTGGTTTCAAAAGCATATTCACTCTAAAGGTGCAAAAGTGAAAATATCAAAGGTCAGGGGAAACCACGCAAGACAAATTGGAATTAAGATGATATTTTACATTTTCTCAGATTTTCCTAGAAATTTCATTGTTAAGGATACCCTAGAATCAATACCATGTGCTGCATGGCTATACTTTCTTATCTGATGATGAGCTGTGAAGCTTGAAAGCGCTAATCGGAATCATTTTTCTATAGTGGTGTGCAACAGTGTTAATTCTGTTTGTGATTATAACCACTAACACAACTTTATTAATTAATTTTTTTGTTATAATTTTGTACTCACTTTCTGTTCAAGTTTGAAGCGTTTTGTATGTGACTGTTATCACTGTTCTAGTTAAACCGTATTGGTTCGTTGTGTATAGTAATTGGTGTCTTCATCAGTGAGACAGAAGATACGTTCAGTTGAGCATCATTGATTCATCACAATCGACAATGAAGAAAGTAATGAATAGTGAAAGTGGCGAATTATGGAAGTTGTAAATAATTGTGAAGCCTGTCAGTAGTTCATTAGACAACTTCACCAGATGTTTACTGTAGCTTTTATACGTAGCTAATACGTTTAGACTTTGCACGCGGTACCGCAAAAGTATGAAGTTCCAACCTACACGGTCAAAAAGAAAGAGGTCTAAAGAAAAAGAAAACAAACAAAAAATGGAAGTTAATAACAGAGGACGGACAGTTCATGCGAACTATCATTATTCAACCCAAATATATGCAGACTTCTAACTCTCCTGATCTTCGTCAGGGATGCTGATAGTCCGCGTGGAACAGTTAACAGACCTATGCTGTCTTGTTATTTTGTCTGCGTTCGGTTCAACCATTTGTCTTCGCACTATCATTAATACATTTTAACGTGTAAACTTTTTTTTAAATTAGTTGTATTTAACAGGCTGAATTTGATAAAGATACTTTGCTGGTTATTGGTGATATTGAAACTGAAATGAATTAATTTCACCACGGAGGGGATGAATTATGGGGTCATGGGAAGCGATGAATTAAGTAGGGCCTCATATCCAAAATATTATCGTATATTCAGTCCTCATAAGTTACCCTGCATTAATGGTTTCTTCGTGTGGCCGACATTCTGTTTTCCCCGTTGATTTATAAAGATGAAAAACTACGGTATACGTGGACGCGTATAACACATATTGTAACGATATTATTCTTTGTGAGCTCTCTTTCGGTATGTATTTTTATTCTGCCACATGTTGTTGCGTCAATTTGTAACGATATTATTTGTATGTGCTCTGTAGAAGTGCAAGTTTTGTGTGTTCGCCTCACACGTTGTAGTCGTTACTTTATGTTTACGCTGACGATGTCCGTAGCGATCTCTCAAATTACCAGTACACGCGAGTGGGAACCTTACCTGTTCTTTAATATGTGTTCGTAAATCCCGGGTGGCGCCAAATTGTTTAATCTGAAAACAATTAAAAAGAATAGAACGATTGAGCGTTCGTTCTATGACGGTATGGTGAATTCAATTACTCCCGCCGTGTGCGAATTTCTTAATCTAGCTGTTAGTTCGCCGAGTTTCCGACGTGAGCGCCTACCGTCACCTTTGCTTGTCGCTAAAATACACAATTCATATAATGCACTTTCCTATGAAATAAAGAACAGTGGTTACAACTCTGTACTAGTTTATTAAATTGTGATTAGTAATTATTCAGTAATATACTAAATTATATTTTGTTATTAAACAAATTTGCCCCGACATTAAAAGACAAATATATCTCAAGGTTCGGCGAATGTTTCTGAACGATTTAGTTAGTCAGACATGGCGTCTACAGAATGTTTATTATTTCTATTTCGTTCAATAAATCTGGATTCTTTTGGTTTACGAAAAAATATCAATTTGATTACAATAAAGTACACTACCTTACATTACTGGTACTTATATACTATAAAGTGTAATTACAATTTGTTCCTGGAGTGTTAAAAAGTGTATCTCAAAAGTTCGTAATTTCTATACAGGTTATTTTCTAATTTCGTATAAGTTTAGTGTTTTATTTTTTATTAATCTTTGAAAGAAATTAGATCCTCAGTTTATAGTGAGAGTTAAAAGTGTTGTGAGAAAAAATTAAAAAGAATTTATTTCATAAATTCGGGTAATTTAGCAATACTTATCAATCAGTTGACTAATGGTGTACTGTCATTCAGTCGAAATAGGTTGGATCATCGTTTGGTCATCAATCTTCAATCATCTTGGGATTTAATCATCTTGGGATTTAATCACGCCTTGCGTCTTTTTCGTATAAGTTGATCGAAATTTATTAATTTGGAATTAATTAATCTGGTCTGTTGCCTAGGTTGAATGTATTAGTTCCTCATCAGATAGTTTGGTTCTTCATTTTAGTAAATTTGGTTACTTTTGATTGTTTTAAATTAAAATTTGAGTCATTTACGGCTTGGCGTCTATTCGTCTCGAGCTTCAATAATGGACTAACAGTTTCTAACGGAATATTCATAAATAACGCTTGGTTGTTATGGTAACGGTTTGACTCTCATTGGCTATTCATGACTTAAGACCAGTGTTATAATATTTGAATTTTTATTCAAAATGACTAAATATCTTCGGATTGCTATTATTTTTCTGTCTTCTTACCTAAGTATGAGATATTATCACAACTGTTCGTATTTTCTTTCAAAGATCATTTTGACATCCCTCAAAGCTGGGTTTGCTTATTTTGACAGTTATGTTGATATTATCTAATTACATTTCTTTCTTATTTTATGTCCTTAATTTAACATTTATCTCTTAATATGATCCACTAATTATCATTAACTATTTACTTGCCTTGGATTTGCCAATATCATAGTTAATTACTTACAATTTGTTGTTTTTGGTTTTTTACAGTTAGGCATTTCATAGGCCTAAGTAGTAATTGGCTATACTTTCTTATTTTATACAAATTACATATTATTTTACCTTTATACATGTTTTGTTTTGTGTTACAAGTGATTTGGTTACTTGTTAAATTGATTTGGGTTTGTTTTATAACAATTGTATGTTTTCATTATTTTACATATTATGGTTTGTCTATTATATTCTAACTGCTTTTCCAGTATTATTATGTTTGCATGAATTTATCTTTTTTTACATCTATATTGCCATTGTTTATTATTTGTCTATTATTTACTGTTCTGTATAATATATAACATAACATTTAGGCTTATGGTCTGTATAAATCTTTCAGCCATATTCCTACTCATAAACTTAATCAAACAATTCTTTAACAGTTATTATGCTACTCTTGTTTACATTTTGTTTATTCTTATTTATTTTTTGGTGACAAACATCATCACATTTACTTTATTTACCTAATTATCCCTTTGAACATAGGATGTTTATTGATTTTGCATTTATATTCTTTACCACATTTTTTCTTTTCTAATCTTTACTCTCTAACCATGGTAACACTATTACTTTAACTCTTCATGGGATTTTTTCCCTGAATATCATTGTATTCCTAATCTACAATTATTCTTAATCCTAATAACAACAATATCCTTATTTACTAGCACTGTTCACCATTAAACTTTTAGTGTTTATCACTGGTTTTTAGGTGTCTATACCTATCAATAGGGTTTCTATTTATTTTGGGGGTTTTACACTGGCACTTTGCACTTTTTATAGTATTTAAGTGTTACTAGTGGGTATTCCCTAACATTAAATTCTCTTTCTCACTTACTCATGTTCACTATCTATCTATCTCTCTATCTCTCACTTCACAATGGTTAGTTATACTGTTAACAAGTTCCATATCATTATAGAGTTATTTATAATATTTACTCTCTATTTATTTGGTTAGTGTACTTTTAGTTTGTCATTACTTTATTGGATTTTAATACTTATCATTTACATTGATTAATTAGTTGATACTAATAATTATCGTTTACATTTATCATTTATTGGTTTCTTGTTCATTACTTTATTTGAGTGTAACATTTCTCCTTTTCTGTTCTATATTATTCGTTTGTGTCTTTTCATTTCTTCTCATTTTATTTCATTTGTATTTTGTTTGTTTCCTTTTCATTTACCTTCTCATTTGATTTCATTTATTTCATTTTATCGAGTCAATCACTTGGGTTGGGTCATAGTCGTCTGTCGCGTCTTAGTCTTTTTCTTTTCATTAGTTTAAACATTTTATTTAGTTGATTCATCGTTTTCTCCCTGGTATTGGGGTGGCTTTTTGTATTGTAACAATATAAATGTGCCGGCCATTCACTGGATCCTACGGAGAGCGATTTGTTGATGTATGATTTTTAAATTTGTTAGTGGCTACCGTTACGATGAAAGGAAATTACATTTTCTTCTGATTTATGATGTATACGTCTTTAGTTTTAAAAAACGTCACTCACTTTGGATTTGTGATTACTGTTTTCGGCAGTTGGCCTTATAAAAGAAGACAGTGTGATCTTAGACAGTGATCCCGAATTTCTTTACTCGAAACGCGATTTATAAATTTTCCTGTGTACCTTCATTTTCATTACTTTTCCGGTCTAGTAAGGAATAGATAACCGGGGAGTAGCCACGGATTTCATTTCTTTCCTCTCTTCTGTAAATGTTGCTGCGCTAAAAGCCAGCTTTCACAGTCATAAAGCAACGTAGGAACAGCCACAGAACTGTACTTTTAATTTTTATCCTCATTGCTTAGCAAAGTACTAATTATGTGTGGCGTTACCTACAAATGTCCACTTCAGGTGTCAGCGTCGTGTTCTCCCCGTATTGCAGTGACGAAAGGCATGCACTTGGGTAAACTCGATTGAATATAACACAAGGATACAATACAAGTCTGGCATGTATCTCGCAATGGTGTCAACGTTCGGCGCACGCGCGCGGCTGTGCGCACTGTGGTCGCTAGCTACTTATAACAAATGATTAAGGCGTACACGATTAGCAGCCAAACGGTTGCTGCAATATTTCTTGTATCTATCATGTGGGTTTCTGTCTCAGTACCTTACTTACATCCGGTAACCTTTCGCGATAGACCAATAGGTCTACAGTTTTTGAGAATACACCAATAAATATAGTATACAAATAAACATGTCAATAAGTATGCATTGTTTCCCTTTTGAAACGGCAGATGAAATTAAACTTTTTCAAGAGCCCAGTAATTATATTATTTCCTTTTAACTAGAGACATAATTAATAATTAAAAATACCGATGTAGCAGATACTGCACTTTCTGCTACTCTACAAGTTTCATTGGTATGAAAACCTCATGTTTATATATACTCTAAATTTTTTAGTTCCATTTGATTTTTAGATATTCATTTCCTGAGTGAGTCATGTTAATCATATTTAACAGTCTGAGCACTCAGCACTTGCATTACTGTCATAGACTTGTAATACCGAGTAACGATAACTGGTTCGTGTTTACATCACAAAACACTGTAAAAACTCCACTTTCTACCTTATAGTCGACTTCTACCTGTTCGATTGGATAACAGGAATGCATTAATTATTGCACTTATTACATATGTCATTGCTAATTTTTTCAAACGTAATGATACCGGTGTAAAGTTATTTACTGGAATCCACTGTTATAAGCTTTACTTGTTATAGGCTATGTTAGTTTTTTTGGTACGGTTTTTAAGTTTGATAGTACATGGCACAAAAATCAGAGGTAACATGAATTCATAAATGCTCTCCACGATATATTTGGCAGGTGAGCTTTTGCTTAGGTGTTTGCTTTTTTGCAGTTTCCCCATTCTTTTGGTAGTAGTGAACAAATTTTACTCTGCTACCAAAATCCCCAATCAGCTAATGGTCGGAGGTGAGTAGGCCAATTACATTTAAATCGTAGACCAACACTACAAAACATACTAGTTAGACAGAATTAAATTTTAGTAATATATGAAAGTATCCACGGGTTAGTAAGCCAGTAGGTATGGAGTCTGACTATTAATATAGAGGTCCCGTGTTCGATTTTGGGTTCTCTATAAAATCAAGGTGCATTCCCAGATCGACTCTGCGTATGGAAATACCCTGTGAAAACACCCTGGGGTAAAAATGGGTAACTGGAACATAGTTCGGGCCACACGCCTACCCTAGGGTATCTAATTCCGAAACTACTTATTAAAAGGACCCATCACTATCGTTTTGAAACCGTCCATATGTACAATAAGCTGTCTGTCAGGATCTACTTGATTTAGAAAGAACTAAAGAAAATAAAAATAAAACAATCAATTCATAGATATAGTAAAATGATTTTCACCTAGTGTTTTTTGTCTTCAAGAGACATTGAGTGTAATTTTTAACAGTAAACAAAAAATTAAAAATTTAGGACGAGTTACAAATATGGTATTAACGAATTACACATTTAATAAGGGTGTAATGACTTTATGAACGTGGTTCATTACGTTTTCCCCAACTCCGTCCTTACTACTTTCGCTTTTTTCAGATCTCCTCTCCTCACATGTTATACATGAATCAATGGATTATTATATACTATGCTGTAATTCTCAAGGCTGTACGTGTAGTCTATACTTAGTAGGTTACACGTTACATCCAGAACTGAGAATACAAAACCTTTGTTTGAAATGTTGTGTTCCATCGGGCTTATTTTCTACAATTACTCTTTAGTGATTGTACAAAAAGCTAAGTGAAGACAAATGAAGTAAGGACTCCGTTATCATTCAGTTTTAGTTACTCAGCTACTCAGTATTACAGAGAAAACTGATTATCGGGTAAATTTATACCAAAGTTTTCGTGCTTGGTAGACCTCATGATCCAGAGTTGGGTCTACCTATAAACAGTTTAAGAGAAGGTTATAGAAAACCTGACCTTTGGAGGATGAAAAATAGAGATCAATGTTCGACTCATTTCTAAATTCTTTATAGAAATACTTCTGTTGATTACAACCATAACTTACTTAAATCATTAATAGACATCTTGGTTTAATAATTATTTCTTTTTTTTTTAACAAGATCCGCTTAAAACGTTTTCAAATCTGTAGTTCTTATTAAGGTAATAAAATTAAAATGTTCTTAGAATTAAAGTCACAAATTAATTAAGCCAATATTACACTCACATTCATTTAAAGTTTAATTAAAAGAAAAATTAAATAAAATTACGGCTCTGTCTTGAAGACTTCACTATCTTGAACGTTCTCACGTTACAAATTCAGTTGACCAAGTCCACTGAAATAACGTAGGTTACAAGAAACCATATCACGGTCATGATTAGCCAGCCTACTTGCTCGAGTCCACTGTCTTGATCGCGAGCCTTTCCAGTTTCTCTCCAGAAACCGCTAATGCAGTTCATTAATATCAGCTGCTGTTTCTCTGTGCGGTTTCAGTATTGGTCTTCAAACCATATTGGTATCATTCGCATTTTCCGTTTCTTGTTTACCATTTTATAATCATTTTTGTCCATCGGTAATCCATAAATCTTATCACGGTCGTCTCAATTTTATGTCCTTAGCTCATCAATATTTTCTGAGTCACTGGTTTTTCTATATAGTCTTGAAGTGTTAAGAACGTTTAGGCTTTTTGCAGCGGTGTAACGTAGTTTACGAAATATCACGCTTCTTGCAAAACTTTGTTCATACTCAGCTCCGTAACTTCCGTCATCAGTTTTTCTAACGGTCTTCTTAAGTAAGTTTATAAACTGCTTAAAAAAATACTTAATAGTAGTTAAACTTGAATTGAAATAAATATTTATTATGTTGACTCCACGTGGGTAAATACAATAATGCATACATAATATCAAAAAGGTTGATACCTATTTTTTCGCAATTACATTAAAATCTAGTTAGATACATAAAATAATAACACATCTTTAAAAACTAAACTGCGAATATGGTTTTGTAAATTAACACAATACGACGACTGTTATTGACAATGCTACACCTATAGAAAATTCCCGTAAACATGTTTTTCATCACCACAGTGCTCAAACGTGAGAGAAGCTATTGTAATTCATTAAGTTTCTCGGTGAGTTTAATTTTGTTTGTGATGCTTATACTGATTTGGTTACTAGCCGTTATGGCGGCAAGTTATACCAGACAGAGAAATAGTTTTGATTCTACCTCAAAAATGGAGTCTCAAAAGTGTTGGTTGTTTATCGCAGGCGTTTGTGAGGAGGTAAATATTTTTATCATTAGAATAACATTGTTTAGTTCGTCTTTTATACGTTTTCATTAAATAGTGAACAGTGCTTTAGTTCATTCTTTAATAAAATATCGGTATGGAGAACCATACATGACTTCCATGTTCTAAGATTTATATTTAAAATCATTTACGAAATGAAATGTTTCCATAGAAACTACTTCTTTCCACTTATTGCTTCAGCCTTAACCACAGTACTGTGGTCACTAACGTATACCACCACACGTTATCGCACTCGATTTTCACTGATGATGGCAGTCGACGGCATTGCCGAAACGTCTGATTTTGCAGAAAACATTGGACTACGGCCAAACAGCTCGGGAAGGAATTTTAACAACAAACTACTACTTTGTTGCCGATAACGTAGTACACATATAAAAATTATCCCCTCCACCTTCAACTATAATTTTCATTTATAGAAAATTATCCCCACCCCGTTCAACTAGCCTCTTCATTTATAGATATTTCATCTACGTTTCTACAGTGGATTATTAAGATCTTCTTATCAGGATACGTTATTTATCAAAATTAAGCACTTTACTCTTGTTACAACAAAAAATGTTTCTGGTAAACTGCCCTTTCCCCGTAACCGATCTTCACCAAAATCAACAGGCCTTGAGTCTTCTACAACTCAGGCAAATATGTAAAAAATTATTTGATTCTGTTTGAATTTACGGCAGTTATCGTTCGTCATGAAAAAATTTCTCTTGTTACAACATAAAACGTTGCAGGTAAACTACCCCTTTCCCTTAACCGACCTTCACCAAAACCAATATGCCTTCAGTCCTTCAGTCCTCTATAATTCAGGGATGCATGCAAAACATTATTTGATTCTGTTTGAATGTGCGTCAGTTATCGTTCGTCATAGAAAACATTAACCTTGTTATCACATAAAACGTTGCAGGTAAACTACACCATTCTCTTAACTGATCTTCACCAAAATCAATAGGCCTTGAGTTCTCCACAATTTAGGGAAGTATGAAAAACGTATTTGATTATGTTTGAATTTATGGCAGTTATCGTTCGTCATAGAAAAAATTAGCCTTGTTATCACATAAAACGTTGCAGGTAAACTACCCCTTTCTCTTAACTGATCTTCACCAAAATCAAAAGGTCTTGATTCCTCTACAATTCAGGGATGCATGCAAAACATTACTTGATTCTGTTTGAATGTGCGGCAGTTATCGTTCGTCATAGAAACAATTACTCTTGTTAAAACATTAAAGGTGGCTGGTAAACTATCCCTTCCCCTTAACCGATCTTCACCAAAATCAACAGGCCTTGAGTACTTAAAACTTCAGGAATGCATGAAAAAAATTATTTGATTCTCTTTGAATATGCGGCAGTTATCATTCGTCATAAAAATAAAATTACCCTTTTAAAACATAAAATGTTGCTGGTAATCTACCATTTTCTCTTAACCGATCTTCACCAAAATCAACAGACATTTAATTCTCTATAGCTTAAGAAGGTATGCTAAACATTATTTCATTCTGATTGAATTTACGGCAGTTATCGTTCTTCATGGAAAACGTTCTCTTATTACAACATAAAATGTTGCTGGTAAACTACCCCTTTGCCTTAACCGATCTTCAACAAAATCAACAGACCTTGAGTTATCTACAATTGAGGAAGGTATGCACAAAATTATTTGATTTTGTTTAAATGTGCGGCAGTTATCGTTCGTCATAGAAACAATTACCGTTGTTAAAACATAAAACGTTGCAGGTAAACTACCCCTTTCCCTTAACCGATCTTCACCAAAATCAACAGACATTGAATTCTCTATAGCTTAGGAAGGTATGCAAAACATTATTTGTTTCTGTTTGAATTTCCGGCTGTTATCGTTTACCATAGAAAATACCCTTGTTAAAACAAAAAACGTTGCTGGTAAACTACCCTTTTCCCTTAACCGATCTTCACCAAAAACAATAAGTCTTGAGAACTCTACAATTCAGGGCTGTATGGAAAAAATTATTTGATTCTGTTTGAATTTGCGGCTGTTATCGTTTTCCATAGAAAAAATTACCCTTGATTAAAAAACAAACGTTGCTGGTAAACTACCCCTTTCCCTTAACCGATCTTCACCAAAAACAATAAGTCTTGAGAACTCTACAATTCAGGGCTGTATGCAAAACATTATTCGATTCTGTTTGAATTTCCGGCTGTTATCGTTTGCCATAGAAAAAAAATCCACACACACACACACACACACACACACACACACACACACACACACACACACACACACACACACACACACACACACACACACACACACACACACACACACACACACACACACACACACACATTTCGAAAAATGACTTTTTTTCATGTTCTGAGTGTAGTACAATCAGAATCTGCAATTATCTCGATCACGATTTTTTTTGCCATCACCATACTTCCATTTCCTTAAGGAACATGGAAGTAAAAAAAAAATTTTTTTTTTAACCAGAACAGCTAATTTAACCTATAAAATTCTTTTTTCTATTCAATAAATTTTATCGTTAAGTAATTTCTCAATTTGGATTTTTCCTGTACGAGGTTTTATAAAATTTTAAAAGAATCTTTACTTTTAACTGTGTTTTGATGACTGACGCATTTTAGTCAAATTCATTTGTGTGTCCTTCTATGGAGCATTTCGCGTCTTCAGTGTCGTACAAGATCCAAAAGTCTTATTGGTTAATATTTAACGTGGGTGTAGGTCTACTGACCTGTACTTTACATCTTTCTTCATAAGTTAGTCGGCTCAGAGGAGTCAATAAACATTAAGCTAGTTTCCGCTTTATTTTACTTTCCGAGCCAAACTTTATTCACTCATGATTTTTCCGAATGAATCCTAGCAAAGAAACAATTATTGCTTTTTTGTCAAACATGAGTTATGATTTAGCCATGAATATACAAAAACAATTATACTTGAGTAAGCGTTAAGAGTACTGTAAATACAGCCCAAAATGTAAAAGGCGAAGATGACACGCTAGATACAGCCACCAGCCTGCTACCGGCTTTTGAGCAGTGTATCCTGAACTGATGTCGCGACAAAAGCGCCCAACGACATAAGCGCCCAGAGACATAAGCGCACAACTGATAGTGGTTGAAAGGGATGCGAGTGAATGGGTGAGGCTGCATATTTAGGAAAAACGAACATTTAGTATTTTAATAATGATTACTGATTTCCATCACACTTTATCCAGGCTTTGGACTGGCTAAATGAGAGAAACCAATGTATTATGATTTCTTTCACTTAGGCGTGTTGAAAATCAGCTTCGTCATTTTGTACATCTTTTTTTTTGTAGTTTTGTAATTTTTGGTTTTTTATAAGTTTTTAGCTTTTTTAAAATCAGCTTGAAGAAAGCTTCGTCATTTCGGTTTTTATAAGTTTACTCCAACTTTTGAAGGTAAGAGAGCGTGCGAAGACATTGCCAGTTTCTTCATACAGCTTGATTGTTTTTTCGATGCTCTTGTCCAGTTTCTTATATTTCAGTTTTCTTCGCTTTCCATCCAGGTTCAATTGCATTCTCATGTAGATCACAGCTGAGTTTTCGGCCTCCATTTTCAAAGTTTGGACCAAATCTTTAACTCTAGGACGTGGCTTTTGAAACGTGCTGTTCACTTTATTGTTCCATCCTTCAACTGCGTTTGTGGTCCGGTGATGTCTCTTGTAACAGTTCCATAGTTGTATGCTGATCTGCTCATTTTCCAACCATCTTTCGGTAAAATAGTCAAAAAATTCTATAAGTTTTGGATTTCCAGGGTTCTGGGAGTAAATCTCTAACCAGCCATCGACGACATCCTCAGGCTTGAGAAACGCGAGAGATGCACACATTTTTATCACAGTTCGAACTTCCTCATTTTCTTTGTAGTCCCACGTAAGACCTAACTCTAGCACCTTCCTCCATAGACACTTTTTCAGGTAGAAATAACAACCTTGAATTTGTGCAGCTGGGAAAACCTCTTGCAATGCCATTATAGCCGCTGCTTCAAAATTTACATTGACTTTTTTCGGTTTCCAGTTAGGTATAGCTTAAATAATTAGTCGAAAGAGCTTGACGTATGTTTCTTTCTTCTTGTCTGGTAACAATGCAAAAGCCACGGGGTATATATTTGTTTCTTCTTCTGAGCTTCCAAAATCTGCATGGATAGAGTAAATCTGCGAAAACTGTTTGCTGGAGCTTTTAAAAGTTCCGTCCATTTAAAAATCTTCACAATTGTTTAGCCCCTCTCTTCCTATATTTCCACTAAAAATCAATATTCTTTCACCGAGTGAGTTGTCATCCGCCAGTAGAAAGCTGCTACCATCATTCATCTTCAACAAATCTTCGTCAAGAACTACGTCTTCACGATTCTCGGGCTCTGTTTGATTCCCTTGTGATTTACATCTCTGTCGTTGGAGAGTTCTTTTAGTCGTGGCCTAAGCTGGAATCTCTGTGACAAAATCGAAACCTTTGTTGTGAAATTCGCCCAACTCTTGATTGTAGATTCTCGAGATTTGCGTTTCCTCTTCACGGGCACGCTTTTTTTGCTTTTTGAAGTGATTTTTTGACTTCCAGTCGTGCTTCGTCTGGAGCGCCACATTGATGTTCACTAGTACTCAAAACTTCGCCAGACTTACTCTTCATAAGTCCTCGGCATCTTGTAGACCTCTCTCTTGAACACCTCCAGAATATTCCCCCTTCCACATTCTGCCGCTTTAAGACATACGAGTAGCCTCCGTACAGCGCGCTCGGCTTACCCTTATTTGTGGGCGTAAGTTCCATTTCACCAGCCAGCGAAATTATGTAGCACACACCGCACCAGCACACACGTCTTAATAAACGAAAAACTAAAGCAACAGTGGCAAGTGTCGGCGAGGTAGGGGGTTGGAGCTTCGGGATTCCCACTTCATTGTTTTTCAGCGAGGGTGTTGACCGCAGGTAGCTAGAGGCAGGGAGGGGTAGTTTGGGCGCTTATGTCGCAAATTTCAGCATGTGCGCTTATGTCGCTGGGCGCTTTTGTCGTGAATTCCCTGAACTGACGCTAGCGTTTTATCTACCTCTAAGCCGTACACACACACACACACACGCGCGCGCGCGCGCGCGCGCGCACGCAAATCACTACAGTGTAATAGCAGACACTCGCAGACAACATTCTACGCTCGCTGAGCTGATCCTTTGACCGCGCGATATTATAAGGTACCTCACACCTGCTTAGGACATTACATGGATTTTATTAATTAACACTTTTTAATAAAAATTACTTGGTATTTTACATCGATATTTGGAATCCTAACAAACTTAAAGTTTACGAATGGGAAATTTTAAGTATTATTTTAAAAATGGAAACGATGTGGGTACGCGTGTCCCCCGACTCTGACAGTTTGTCTATAACACCACATGTTTCTACCCGGGTATCATATTAATACCCGTAGAGCACAGAGTAAATTTAAGAACATACTACATTTTGGTTTCCAAAAGTGCATTTGAAAGGTAAATTTGTTAAATCTCGGGGAACTTCAAGGTACTTAAAATTCATATAACCGTTTTTCTTTTGATTTTGGTAATCCTATTAATTTACGCCTGGCTGTTTGTCGGAAATAAGGTTTAGTAGTTACTGCATTACTGCCTTATCTTCATTTAGTTTTTATTGACATTGAAAAAGCTTATGCAAATGTACCGTTAGCCAATCTATAGACAGCTTTAAGATAGACTAGTATTAACCCCATTATCATAAAAGCAATACAAAATTTATGCAATTCTATATCGTGAATAAAAATAGAAAAGAATTTGTCACGAGGGTTTCAAGTGACCAAAGATTTACGCCAGGGATGTTGCCTATTACCCACGCTTTTTAAAATTTGTACGGAGAAAGCAACAGAGACTTGGAAAAAAGTGCAGAAACATGGGAATTCCACTTTATGGTGATACAGTTTATTCATTACAATTTGCTGATTACCAATTACTTTTGGCTCATAATTTTGAAGACATAGAGTACATAACTAGGCAACTGATACAGGTTTATCAAGAAATGGGGACTAAAGGTAAATTTGAAACAAAATATGTATATAAAACAAAATACATGGCAATAGGTGACCTTCAGCAAGACTTGAAATTGGAGGAAGACATGGGGAAGATTTCGTGTACGGCGGAATACACATTTCGTGTATTTAAGGGTGAATATTACGACCAATGGGAAGCAAGCCAAAGAAATAAAATCCAGAATTAATTTGGAAAAGCCTGATAATCTAGAATTAATTAATAAAAAAATATCTCTATATTAAATGGAATCCTGTAAGATAAGCAAATTACAGCAGAAACTAAAACCAAAATATTTAAAACCATTGTTAGAAGTATCATGACTTACGGATCAAATTAATGACAGAAGAGATGGACTTTTGGAGACGTTCAGCAATAGTATCTAGACGTTAGAGAAAATTAGAAATGAAGTTATTAAGGACAGAATGAATATGAAAAATTCAATTATTAATTTTATTCAGACAAAAAATTACAATGGTATGGATACCCAAAAAGAATGGCACAGGAAATGTTACCAAGGAGAGTTGTGGAATGTACCCCTCCAGGAAGAAGGAAAAGAGGAAAACCACCTATCACCTGGATAGACGACATTCAAACTATATTGAGAGAAAGAGAAACTGAAGAAGGTCTTTGGATTGACAAGCAGCAGTGGAAGATGAGAATTCAATCAAATCTGTAATCTTTGGTTCCGGAAAATGTGTAAACATTGTAAAGCCGGAATAATAATAATAGTTACTCCCTTAACTATTTCTGAAGTGAGACTTTAAGTAAATCGAAAACAAACTTGTTTACTGTTAAAGTAAAGCTGCGTTTAACTTTCATTTCTTTTCAAAAATCATAGAATAGCCATTACTATTTTTTTTTGTTATTTTGACTGCCAAATAGAATTTTCTTATTGTTATTCAGAACGTAGACTGCTGTTTCGATATTTTTTAGATTTACTGCTTATATTGACCTAATTTTTAAGTATTGTTTGTAATAAGAGGCCCGAGTGTAAAAACTATTTAGACCTAGATCATTGTGTACTGATAGCGGATCTACAGTGTAGCCTTTGAATTGATATTTAAAATACCACGTGTTCTTTTAGTACATATATATATATATATATTTCTCCTTGAACTGTATTTGTTTGGAATGAAGTCTGTTTCCTCAGTAGGTCTGACTGACACAACCTATTGTAGGTACACACCCATGTCACAGCGACTATTTCATAAAACTTTAGTTCTATTCGTTTGTTTACTAAAAGATTCTAAATATTTCCAATAATTCTTGCAGAAACTTTGGAAAGTAATAAATTATAAATTTCGATTAACATAAAAACATATATTGTATTACAACCACAAGCCAGTTCCTTGCAGCGTTCACACGCTTCCAACTAAAAAAATGTTCTTTTTTATGTGGCCTATGTTTTAAGTATTATATATATTTTTTTGTAAATATGATATTTAATTTAGTGTACCAACAAGCGTGGTTAATAAAATAAGTATTTATTTTTAATTTTTCTTATTTTCAGCTGCTTGTAATTTTTCTGTTTATCATATTCACAGCTGCATGATAGTCATATCGATTGAAACATTAATAAGAAGCAATCAGTAATGAGTGAAATTTTAACGAGCTCATTGCTCATTGGTGGTTAGGATCAATATGGAACATTGCTGGATATTGCAGCGGTGGAATTAAGATAGAGACTGTAATAACAGCGACTGAGTAAAAATGATTTAGGATTTGATTTTTAATAATGGCTGAAACTAATAACATACATCATATACAGTGAAGTCTATTATGGTACTAATACAGAGCGGTAAAGCGAATCACGTCTGTAAAATGTAAAAGCCATTTTTGTTGTTCAGAAACGAAACAGTTCCTATTTTTAGCATGTTGTAAACTGTCCTATTGTCAAACTAATGATGAGCATGAATATGGATCAATGTTATTAGGACGTTTGCAGAAGATAACTGAAGAGGAGACCAACTTTCAGCGTTACGACATAAAAATTCACATAACATATAGTTGAAAGTCATGGAAGTTTTACAACACTAGATAGATTATTTATTTGAGACTTTATATAAATATTTTAAGAATTTCATGTAATTTGATTTTATACAGATGTTCAGCCACCCAATAGCGTGGATTAAACGGAGTGTAACCAACGTGAGAAAAACCAGTAACTGAAGAGTAAGAGTAACCTTACTATCAGAGAATGTGAAAGAGTTATTATTATTATAATATCAAAGATATTATTCTTAATATCAAAGAATCCGTATTCAGCCTACATGCCTTGAGCTATTAAACAGTAACTGTCAGATATAAAAATGAAAACGCTGTTAAGATAATATATGATGATCTGTCAAGGAATAAAGCAGTCCAAACTCGTAAAGCATTGAAACGTAAAGCGTCAATAAAACATACGTATTCTAACAAATTAGTATACAAATACGGTTTATAAAGATACATGTGGGCTAACTAAACATAATTAATGTAATTAATTTACATTAATTATACTAAATTTCAATTTAGTATATATTATAAGCAACATCTGCCTTACGAAGAGACGATGTATTGATTACTTTCGAAGACTTTGTTAACTGGAATAGATATAATCGCGAAAAACTGAATTAATATATGAAAGTTACTGTACTGATTAAAACTCAAAGAACAAAATCATCAATTGCAAAGATAACTGAAAGAGTCGTAAGCAACAAGGTAAGCTGAGAATATTTTTATTTTCCTGGGAAGAAATTCAACAGATCAAGAATATTGGTAAGAGAAACAAATTGGACGTAAAAAGTGTAGTTTTCAATATCAATTTGCTGTTTCCGGCCGTTGGCGCTTAGTGAAACTCCGTTATACAACAGCACACAGTACAATACACGTGGTTGAAATTCCACACATTTTCAATAGTCTTATTGAAGGAATGCGTAATACGAAAGTTGGCAGAGAACCTACATCACGCAGATACACATAAAACATATATAGTATTAATAACCCATATAAAAATGCTGTATATAGAAGCAAAAGTAACAAGAATGTTGGAAGAAAATTTTGAAAAATTGCAGGTTACTTATTTGTAGTCAATAATGGCTGCTGTCTGTATAATTTCGTTCTAAACGGAATTTGATGAAAAGGCCAACAACAAACACATTAACGGTTAAAAGAAGTGAACACAGTAGACAATTGATAACTCTGTTCTGTACATGTGAGAAAGGTTTGTACTACTCAGTTTCGGTGTATAAAAGATGCAAAAAGTAGAATGGATAATACAGAAAAAGTAATGATGAGACGTTGAAGAGATGAGTGTAGGAAGTTCAACAAGCACCGATTTATGGAAACCATAACGAGACAGTCTATACAAAGAGAATGAGAATAAACTGATGACTATTTAATTTTGGAACTACAAATTGTCAGTTCCCGAAGAACCTTGAAGCATTGTACTTGCTCGCGTTCACACGGACACTATTTCGTAAAACATAGGGCAAACAAGAGGTTGCGACAACACCGATTTATTTATGGCGTAGTGTCTAATGTTTCTGGTATGCATAAGAATAATCAGAAGACTGGCTGATTCTGAAGTTTTAGTGTTGTTAACACTTTATCACATGTCTGCTATCGATTTGTCCCCGTTCTTGTTTTCGAGAACCAGTCGCTTAACGTATTCACTACAGAAACTGTAAAGGACAAGAATTAAAACATAATCCCCTGTTTTATACTCGTATTAGTAGTACGATTTTTAAATCTAAAACAGGATGGCACGCTACTACTACGAGTTCAAATAATTCGTGAAAGCCACTATCGCGAATTAGTAATTAAAATCACGTTAGTATCTAGTTTGAATTTAATTTTATTGTGTGTTACAATTATAGAGGTTTCTAATCAGTTTTACGAGATGATGCGAAGTTCTCGTGAGTACCTAACTTCATTTCTTCTAATGCAGGTAGATTTCATCTCATAGTCCACATCATGTTGCATGAAAGTATCTTCCACTGTTTTAACCATCTGATAGTGTTCAAAATCATTTCAAAACCTACAGTATCCATAATTACTGGGACTGAACACTCTCTAGACTACTTTACATTCGTAAGGTTATTTAGTTCTGATGTTCAATGAGTAAATTATTAAGAATAGAGAAATGGCATATTAAGGATTGGAAGGTTATAAAGAAATTCCTCCAAATAAGAAATAGAGTAGACCGATGTTTTACATACAACAAAGGGAGGTGATGAAGATGAGGTGGTTCAAGAATGGAAATGTATAAAACACAAGGAATTTCTGGGAAGGAAACTGGATGGATCATATTTTAAGAGAAAACGGTTAGTGACAAGAAGTGCTGGAAGTTACAATGTGCGTAAGACAGCCAAACGGGCTTTGAAAAGTAAATATAATCTACCCTAAACATAAGGTGGGACGTCAAGAAGTGAAAAAGGATAAAATAAACAGCAAACTCCAGGCATTTATGGAAACAAAGTGTTGTCTTTACACGAATGTTAAAGTGCATTGGTGATCAGAATAAACGAAAGAACAAGTAGTTACACTCTACGTACGGTCCTCAGAGTAAAACCGGTTACTTTATTCGTATACGCGCAAGTGACCAATAACTAGTTGCTTTCATAATGAAAATGAGTTCACTAGTAGTAGTGTATGTACCAGCGTATATACGTGTTTTATTGCAACTTGCAATAACGGAATAAAATCTCTATATTATAATACAAGGCTATCTGAATATCTCTATGTAGACCAAAAAAGAGTAGACTAGACCAATCTAGTAGAATGTAGAATGATAATCTTCTACGTATGTGGCTAATAGTCACTTGGCACCTGCTTCAAACAAGATAAACGAGTCATTTGCGTCCTACAATTTCCTGTTGTTTCACGAACGAGCTGTTTTTCAAATAACGTTTTTTGTTTTTCACTTTAGTTTAGTACTTAATAAGTTTAATAAATTGTAAGACATCTATAAGCGAAGTGCTTTTATTTGTAGTTCCTGACAAATCACTACACCTAATTTAATCTATTTGTCAGTGATCTATAGCTTGTTTATTAACTTATATATATTAATATGTGAGTGTTTATAACGGAAAAATGGACAGCAACCATGTCGTGCGAGTCAAAGGGAAGAATAAGCTGTTAGATCAGTGCAGCCAGGACTTCCTTGTTTAGATGGGGGTTTAGATGTCTGAGAATAAAACTACAAAAATTAAAAGAAAAAACTCAAGATTTGGTAATTACTTTTATATAATCAAAAAAGTAAGCGTGGAATCATAAGGGTTACATTAATAAATATCTAAAATTTTACAAAGGCACGAAACAATAAAGATGGTATCTTACATTATAATGTAATCAAAATAAACGGTACCAGGAATCTGGGAAAATTTTCTCTTGTCTTCTTGAGACACCGAACGTATTAAACGTTTTGTACGAATATTCTAAAATTTCACGGTAGTGAGTAGTTGTCACAAATACTTGCAGGAAATGAAATTAAATCCGTCTTCTCATTTTGCCACAGAAATGAATCAGATTTCCACAAAACGGACACTATACGCCATCAAAAACAAACATTTCAGAGACGCGCTATGGGTGTGTAGATAAACGTGGTTTGAAGTTGTTTTGTAAAATACGCGCAACTAATGTTTTCGTTGTAATCAGTTTTCCTGTAGAGGCTGGCTGTATTGATAACACTAAGTGTACAAGTTTACAAGTCTTGTGTACGGCGTTCCATTGTAACGCTTACGTCTCTAGGGAATAATGGACACATTTTAAGATTTTAATATTGTTGATTTGCTTTCGAAATGGTAATAAAGCACTTAATTCAAAAATACGAAAGAATTTTTAAGTAACCGTGCGTGAAAACCGTTACAACAATAAGCACATCTATATAAGATTCGAATAGAAAGTAAATACCTGTATAAAATACAAATTTTTTTTTTGTTGCTGTGGAATATAAATAATTGTATTATAAATATCGTAAACCGAGTTGAATTCACTGCAGGCTGAATTCGAAAACTACCCGTTCCGAACTCGCTAAGAGGACGTCCTCACAAATAGGATACAAATTTGAAACATCCCTCGACCTCGAGACAACTAGAAATCTTTCACGAGGCGATTTAATTTTCGCAAGCCAACTATAGCGTTCCGAATTTAAAAATGTTCATATTGTTGTATATAGAGAACTCCCAAGCCACATTCATTAAAGTAGTGTTATTAATATTGTAATATATTAAGTAATCTTGTGATTGATATTAATAAAACTATTTGTCATTAGAATACGTAGATTAGACCCTATGTTACTCAAGTGTATTTACATTATCTGCGATTTATGTATAACTTATGTATATTGGGCACTATTTATAAAATACACTAGAATATTCTTTAATTAAGAAAGTTGTGTTAGTGGTTATAATCACAAACAGAATTATCACTGTTGCACTGTTGCATCGGAATTTCCGATCTGACGATGAGCTGAGAAGCTTGAAAGTACTAATCGGAATAATTTTTCTATAGTGGTGTGCAACAGTGATAATTCTGTTCTAGAATATTCTGTATAAATGTAGTATACATTTATAGTTAACGTAGTTTGTACTACATTGTTCTATTTAATGCGCCTGGAACGGCCTAGACTATTCTAGTCAGTAACACTTGTTTATGAATGACGTCATTACCAACTATATATAAACAGTAGCAGACTGAAAAAAGATCGGTCTCGATTCTTGAGTTCAGTAAGTTAAGTTACTACTGTGTGTGTGTGATACTACATTTGTGGATCAATATTACATATGTGTGTTATCTTTTTGTTTGTATAAATTACGGTAGTGTTAATAGTCGATATCACAGTTGTGGATCGAAATTGTATTTTCTGTGTTATATAATTATTTGTGATACTGATAAATAAACAAGATGTCGACAGTGATACGAGTGTTTTATTTCAACGCTGCCTAGAAGACGCCAATATTCACACAACTAATGACCTTAACTATTTAATTCGATTTATTTGACTTCATTTCTACTGACAAATTAAATTTTTTTTATATTTCCTTGGAGGAGGTTTACTTTTTTATCTTTACCTCTCTGGGGAAGGTTTACCCCTCCCTCGCCACTGAATATAATTATAGAATAGATATCACACAAGAATATAATTATATACAGTAGAAATTCACTTACAATATTCTTTTTATTTGCATGTTTAAACAAATTTTTAGTAGCTATTTGCTGGTCGATAATGCTGTACTTCTTCAAACAGTCTCGTAAGGCTTTTAAATGATAAAAAAATGCTACTAAAATTAGTTTGTTAAAATAAAACATGAAAGTTAAAAGTCGATCCACCTCGTGACTCAGCTTTCGCAATACTTCAAGGAGCCATTTGTTCTTCGCCCTGTGAACGTTCATCTGTTTTAAACCTTCAGTGGGTCCACGTTACCTGTTTTTTGCTATTTTGTCAGCGACCCTTGCAAGATCATTTTCTGCTTCCTTCTTTTGCCTTAGTACCTTCTCTATGTAGGTTGCTACCTGATACCAATGATGTTCGCTCTGCAGCATTATTCCGATTATATTTACGGGCGAGGTCTATCCCACTACACTCAAGGGCTTATAATAATAATAATAATAAAGTTCTACGCTACCGTTCTTTCTCCAGGGAAGTACAATATTACAGTATTATCCCCTCTGAACATCGGTTAAGCCGGGTTGTACTGCATATATATTTTTATATTTTCAGAACATCTCTTAAAGTATTACAATTCTTAGGTGACAGTTTAAAGTTATGCAATAATTTTTCAGATTTTAGAACTTTATTAAACATATTAACTTTGCTTAAAGTATTATACAATACAACTAATAACTGTATGCAATTTATCACTAAATATGTACAAAAAGCCGTTGCGCCTTGTGTGAACTTGAAGGAACCATAGGGGCTCTAAGTCAAGTCCTGGTCTTGTTGGACTTGTTAAGGAGGTTCGTACGTGATTTTGTGGACGTGAATACCTCCACTGTGGTCAGGGGATTTTTAAAATATGAGGTTGAAATAAGGCATAGAAACACACTCAGTGTTTAAGTAACTGGTAGTTCTAAATGAAAAGTTAATTTTTTCATTGAACTTAGTCATTGAATCATTATTTCATTTATTTTGATTGACGTAAGTATTTTCGAAATAACAAATAACGAAAAATAATTGGTTATGAAAAAATATGTTTAATTTTTAATTAAGTAATAATAGTTTTACTCTTTTGTTTAGTAAAATGAGCGAAGCGATTTCTCAGTTTTAATTCGGCCATTTGGCATATGAGTGTCTATTTACTCGTTTGGAAGGATGTCTCACTCTAACTTTCGAATACATCAGCGGATTTTCGTAAAACTTAACATGCGTGTCCATACTTTTATCCCACATACCCCTATTGTTTTTTAAACTTATCCCACCAAAAGTGGGAACGGAACCCAAAAAATTTAATGGTAAAATTATTAAAAAAAAGAATGCAAAAATCAATGTGGTGTATCAAGTTAAAGAGAATTTTTACCAAAATCTAAATATACTGAGTGGTTACACTTGAAAAAGAGCTTAATTTTTAATAACCATTGTTAGATATTACACCAAAGGGAATTTTAACCCAAATCCAAATATAACATTTACCTAGAACTTTAGGGTCACGAGAGGTCAAAAATGGAGTCAAAATTTTGAAAAAATTATAAAAGCCTATGTGTGATATCAAATTATGAGGAATTTATTCAAAATACGAATTTAGTACCGGTATCTTTAATATTTCAACGGAATCAATATCTGTCAACCTCTTGGAAATTATCGACCGCCTTCGAAACGTTTTTTAGCTATGTATGTACAATAAAAAACCTATTTATTGTTATGAGTTATGTACACTTGTGAAAAATATTAGATGTAGGCCTACAGATTATAGATTTGATAGCTATAGAAATGTACATAAACTTAAAAGCTAGGATTAAATTATTTGTCACTTAGGCGTTATAGTTATAAATTTATCTAACAAAAATTAGTAGTCAAGGTTTTAGTGTTAACTGTATTTATAATCGTGAAAAGAAGTAATAATAATTGTCTACTTTATAATTGCTGTTTCTCTAAAAAAGAAAATTGTAAAGTAGTCGGGATTTTCGTAATTTTTCTTTTTTTTTACTTTTTAAGGTACAACAAATCTTCATTAACCGTAATAATAACAGGGAGGGTCACATCTAGAAAAGAACGTATCATGGATAATAAAATTGACGTGTTTTATCAATCACCGACGGAAGCTTCAAGGAATTCCGACGGAGAATGATTAAAATGTTTCATTGTTTAATAGTCATGCCTACTTCGAGGCACTGAAGTTGTATTTCCATTTAAAACACAAATACTGAGTTTTGATCTAATATATATCAATTGACTTAATAATATAATACAGTGTAACAGTTGACTGAATGTAATGGACACGGTGTACAAATTGTATAACAAAAGAAAGAAATTTATTTAGATTGAGAAATACAGTAATGGCTAATTAATTTTAGTCTTTTGTTGTTCGTCATTAATTTCCGTATTTTCTTCTCATATTTCGTAAAGTCGTTATTCTTTTACATTCCCAACTTTGTTTGTCAGAAAAATTGATTAAGTGTCTCCTGAGTCCATTGTCTCAAGATGTCTGATTTTTTCTTCATTAGATTCAAGATTGTCATCAGCATTGTCGCTATCTGAATCACTTTGGTGAGACAGCATGTATTTTTCTGAGGAATTACGTCTGAATCAGTGATATCTTACTTCTTACTTCTTCTTTCAAGCATCCAGGGCTGGATGACACCAACGGTCCGATGTCCAGTGTATGCCTCTGCTGCCAGTTCCCAAAATCCCCTCTTCTTCAAAATGTGAGACAACGTTCCTTCACCCAATCCCCGCTCTCGGGGCCACCCTGGCCGAGCTTGGAGAAGGATGTGCTCTAAGATTTCCTCACCCGCTCGGACCACTCGGACACTCTGCAAGTCGGGTAGAGTTACCCAAGGTGAAGCGTTGGAGATACTGCTCGGTGCCAATGTACCCGATTCGAGCCCTGGCCGCGAAGGTAGCCACCCTCCTAGGCACGTCCCGATAGAAGGAGGGGTCGGTTGGTTCTCTTTCCGAAGAGCAAAAAGATGTGTGCGTGTTGTGCCACTCTACAGCAGTCTGGCCATTCTCTTCTTATTGTCACCTCGGCGTCTTTCTGGCACTTTGCTAGTGAAAGCAGATGAGGCTGTTTCGGGGCCAATGCACTCTGCCTACTTGAAAAATCTGTCTGTAATCTCGTATACCCTGACACCGCAATGGGTTGGATCCATTGGATGATATAAATCAAATCACTGATATAAATCGTTTATCTGTAGCCGTCGAATCATCAAAACAAATAATGTTGCATGGTTAGTTTGTACACGTAGGTATAGAGTAAGGTTTTTGTCAGGCAATCACATCATATCATCGCCCTTCCTTTAATTAGTGCAGAAACCCGATCACGATAAGGTCTAAATCACCAAGTCGGTAGAGGAATTTAGGAAGTGAGATGTTGATTTGAACCTACATTGCAATGCACAGCTTGATATCTAATTGCGAGCGAGGTCTGCAACTCAGGAGGCTTATTAGTTAAAAAGAAACCTGTATAAATTGAAGTTTAATTATTTACATTTGATTAAACACTTTCAGAGCATAAATCTCCATTACATCCGGTCACTATATACTCAAATTGTGTTTTTGAGAGTACAGACTTACAAAGGATTTGGTTTAGAGGAATTAATACGATTATACTTGTAGAAATCCAGGAACAGAGCACTAAGCTGTACCAATTTCGTTTATGTCTCGTATTTTGAGGTCTGCCTTAGATATATTCAACCACTGTTTGCAGTTTATAATAAAGGGTTATAAGGACTATGTGTATAAGAAGTAGGCTATATTATTTAATATGTTATTGTTCATATTATTTAATAATAGAGTTCAATATTTTTTTATGAGATTTGGATATATACAGTAAGTGAAGTTATTATTTACTATTACATCTGTAGCCTATACCGCGTGTCGCACGCGCACGATATCTAGAATTGAAAGTGAGAATTTATAATTCCAATCGTAGACGAACGTATCAGACACTTTTAATAACAACACTTTATTAAGGTGAAAATCACGTTTCGTTGACATTATTGTTACTAGCCCAAATTCAATATTGGTAACATCATTGATGTTTCTAATAAAATAAAAAACGGTTATCACTTCACGAAAGATTTGTTACGATAATTTATAAATTGATAGCGTTAAAAACTACTTTTTCTAAGACTGGCAACTCATTATATTATTTATTTAAAGACTATATATATATATATATATTACTTTAATATTTATAACTAAATTTACCTCAAGATATACTTTTTTTACCTAAAGGAAAAAAGTATATCTTGAGGTAAATTTAGTTATAAATATTAAAGTATTATATACATCAAGAAACGGACTGTAGCAGAAAGTGATTGAAATATATATATATATAAATATAAATATAAATATATATATATATATATATATATATTAAACTGCTACAGTTTAAAAGATGTTATACGAGTACATATTCACGGTTTTTACATTGACCCTGTTCGATATAAACTTACATCGAATCTTTCTTTTGATGTGAGTACTGAATACTATGCTGTGGTTTGGTGACTACTTAGGGATCTGTTTACACTCGTATGTTTCAGATTTATTTTATATAAAGTATGTCAAATAATATAAAACGTCTTTATCCGGAAAACTACGAATTTATAACTACGCATTTCTCGTCCGATTATTAAACTGTAGAATTAATGTTTTAAAATTCGTGTTCGTCACCAGAAATTAAAGTTTTAAATTTAGTTTATGTTCTACAAAATAGTGGGAAATAACTGTGGTTGTGTTGTATTTTCGAAGTTGAGAAAAATACAGTAACACCTACAGCTTACTATAATTCAAACCCTTGCTTTTAGCTTCCACAGTCGCTCGAGTCTAGATCGTTCCGACATCTGGCTGTCATTTATGTAAACATAGCGAAGTAGAAACAACCGTTTCAGTTAATTCCTGTACATCGCTTTTACAAAAACGTCATACGTTATGCACACAATTAAAAAATTATAATACGTAAATAATATTATATTAAACTATTAGTTAATAATTAAATTAAGCTATTGTTTTATTATTATTAAGTTCATATTTTTTCAGATATCTCTTCTTAATTTGAATTTTGAATAACACTTTGTCGTACTGTGGCTTCAATTTTAGAAAATTTCTTTCACACATTTAACGTCAAACTATAATTTCATATAGTTGTCAATAAGATTCTTTTACTTATCTTTTAAGGTGCAAAGACAGTTTTGTTCAGTGCACAGCGAAACGTGCAGTGACATTATCCTGTTTTCAACATTAAGTAAATGTGAATAAGTTAATAAGAATTATGTAAATGATAACACTGAAAAAAAAGTTTTGTCCCAGTGAAAGTAAAAGCGTTTTTTATATGTATTTTTCCCCTGAACTAAAAAGTGTTAACAAAATTTTTCTATCATCCTTAGTTTTCAGGTTACCCCCTCTTAAGTGTTATATATGTTATGGAAATTATGCACTTATGTTAAGGTATTATTTATAATACATAAATGAATAAAAAATTTGTATTGATTAAGCATTTAAGAATGATCAGTTTGATGTGAAACAAAATCTGAAATGGCATAGAACAATAAACAATATTAGTCATAACTACTGGATGATTCAATTCCAAAATAATGAGTCAGAAGACTGCTTTCTTAAGGAACTTACAAGAAACCATTTACTTGAAAGAATTTTATCTGAAAGAAACTCACGAGAACATGAAACTTCTGCTGGATAATATAAAGTATAAAGAATTTAAGTGGAATATTTGTGGTGACTTAAAAATAACTGCTCCCTTGCTAGGTTTTCAACTTGGTTTCACCAAGTTCTGTTGTTTTCTTTGCAAGTGGGACAGCAGAGAGCAAAAAAATCATTACATACTGAAAGAGTGGTTAAATCGAACATAATTAACTGCAGGAAAGAAGAATGTTGTTAATGCACCACTTATTGATTAAAAAAAAAAAAAAATTATTTACCTCCACTACATATAAAGCTGGGGCTTATGAAAAATTTTGTGAAAAGAATGGATCAGAATGGGTTTGGATTTGCGTACTTAAAAAGCAAGTTTCCAAAGGACCTCAAATAAGAGACTTAATTAAAGATGACAACTTTGATAATACATTAAACGAGGTGGAGAAAGTTGCATGGAAGTCTTTTAAGAGGATTTCCCAGAATTTCTTAGGAAACCATAAATCCGAAAATTACAGAAAAATAGTGAATGATCTTTTAAAATTTTATAAAATCATGGGATGCAACATGTCACTGAAGATTCACTTCTTGGACTCAACGCTTAGATTTCTTCCCACCAGCAACGAAACTGATGAACGGTTCCATCAGGATATTTCGGACATGGAAGAGTGGTACCAGGGCAAGTGGAGTCAAAGCATGCTAGCTGACTATTGTTGTACCCTAAAGAGAGGCAAATAAGTTCATGAGGCAAAATATCATAGAAAATCCAACATTACTACTTTTTAGGTAAGATAATATTGTATTCAGTATGCATTTTAAATACATAATGTTGTAAAATTAAAATAGGTGTCTCTAAAAATTGTTATGAGATAGAAAAATTCTGAAACTGTATCTGAATTCAGCACGAAAAATGCTGAGATTCACCCATTTTCACATTTGGGACAAAAAAAATTTAATTTTGTATCATAGTGTAACTTCAATAAAATATACTGCTATTGATATTTGTTTATTTTTTAATTATTATTTAGGTTTGTAAATAATTGATAATGAATTATGAATACATAATATTATTATGCACATAGTTAAAATGATATAGCCTGAGCAATGTGTACCATATATACCCATATATGCTTGAGGAGTTGTCATATCTTCTTTAAAAATCTTTAGACAATTTCTGCTGTTTGGTGTATTTTTTGCTGGTTGTAGTATGAATTAAAAACTATGTCATCGTCCATCGTCCATTGTCCATTGTCCACAATCATCTCCATCATCCAGAAAGTATAGGCAGTAAGTTTCTGATCAACTGAAAGTCACTTTCAAGTAAGATATGATAAAATTTACAGGATATCCTTGGGACTTCCAATGTCTGTTTACCTGTTGGGACATTTAACCTTTACCTTGTATGGACATTCCAATTTATTTGTCTTCAATGAATTTTAAAGGAACAGAATACTTGCGATTTTTGCAGGTTGTTCTCTCAATATTGTTCCTCCCACTAAAGCAAGGCTGCCCAGCCTTTTTAACAGTTGGGCAAAATTGATGATTCAAAAATCACAGGCGGGCCACTGACCACTGACGGTTCCTATGTTTGTTACTTTTGATAACAATAAGCCTTAAATTAAGGTATTGTGCAACAAAAGAAATGCAACATTCTGAAATTGTTGTTTATTAAAATAAAATAAATAGCATCTTCTGCCAAATAAAGAAACAAAATTAACAAAAATCAAAATCTAAATCTAAATAATTGGTGCAATTAATGTGATTTCTGAAATTGTTTCTGTTTTAATAATTTTCCTATGTTAGGCGTCAGATCAGATGTTGACAGTAACAACAAATCAGAAATATGTTGCTCAGTTAGAGATGTGTGGTATTTATTTTTTATATAATTAAATTTTGAAAAAATCTTTTCACAAACATATGTTGACCCGAAACTACTTAAAAATTGAAAGGCCAGGTCAGTTATTGCAGGAAAGTCTTCTTTTGGCACCAATTTCCAGAAATCTACAAATTCTTCTGAAGAAGTTTGTGACTTTGAAGATATTTTTTCTGCAAAAAGGTTTTTTAGTGCAGATGATTTTGCAGTTCAGTGAGTTCCAACTGAATATTGGCAGGATAACTGATTATTTCAGTCAAACTGATTGTAAAAGGAGTCACAAAAATTTGTAAATTTTTTTTTATACTTTCAAATTCCTGGAATCTGCTCTCAAACGACTGTAATAGGCATCTAATTTTAGATTCGTACTTAGTACAATTGATAGTGGCGATATTGAGCTTCTCTTTCAAATCTTTGAGTGTGGGAAAAAGGTCAATATTTTCGTTGGCTAAATTAATTAAAAACAGATTTAATTTAGCTTTGAATCCGCTTATCAAAGTAAACATAGTCGGAAGTGAACAATCTTTGCCTTGTAATTTGAGGTTTAAAATATTGAGGTAATTAGTAATGTCAACAAGAAATGCAAGATCACTCAACCAGGATTTATTTTTCAGTAAATCAGTTTCCAAAGGTAACGCCCTTTTTTCCTCTAAAAATTCCAACACCTGCTCTCTCAAGTTGAATAAATGTTTCAACATGTTGCCCCTTGAAAGCCATCGCACAGCGCAGTACAGTTGTAACTCTCCATATTCGCTGATATCTTCTTCAAATAAAACCCTGAATTGACGTCTGTGAAGAGCTTTTGCACGTACAGTATGTAATTTATGCAGCGTACTACCGGGTCCATAATATCATCCAACTTCATACCCTTTGCACACAACGCTTCCTGGTGGATGATGCAATGATACGAAAATATTTTTCGATCCAAGTAATTTTGTAACAAAGCTACGCAACCATTTATTTCCCCGGTCATTGCAGGTGCACCATCAGTGCAAATAGATTTCATTTTGTCCTATGGTAAAGCCTTTTTTTCAACGCATTCCTTAATTTTCGTAAAAATGTCTTTTCCTTGGGTCGTAGTTTCCAGCTGACATAATTCTAGTAAATCTTGAAATACATTCCAATGTTCATCAATGCAACGAACAAAAATAGCCAACTGAGATCTACTCGTTAAATCGCAAGTTTCGTCTAACGCCAACGAAAAGTATTTGCACTTTGTTATTACGATCTCTTGGATCTGGTCGCTGATATCAACTGACATCTCCTCCAGCCGTCTCGTAACAGTGTTTCGTGAAAGTGAAAGACTGTCGGCTTTAGCTTTGACGTTTTGGTCATTACAATTTTGTGCAAAGATTGTCAAAGCCTTTTTAACAATTACTCCATCAGAAAAAGGCTTCTTCATTTTCGCTAAAAGCAAAGAAATCTCGTAAGATATTTTGATCATTGGTTGAATTGGTTGAATAGTTCCCGTTTCTTTTTCTTTAAAAAATCTTCTCTGATGGCACTACCAACAGGATACTCTTTTTCAAAATTATTATGATTTTGCATATAATGCCTTTCTAAATTATATTTTTTTGCAACAGCTACTGTAGTAAAGCAAAGTAAACATATGGGTTTCCGCGCTTTGCTTTCAGTAAAACAATATTTCTTTTCCCATTCATCATGAAAAACACGGTAGGACTCTGTCGATTTCGACGTACTTGATTTGCTGTGAGCCATACTGTAACAAACAGCATTTTTTACTTTACTTCCTGAATACCTAATGTGAAAACTTGTAATCAAGTTTATTGTGGGGAAAACTTAAAATTATAATTTTAATTTATAGGTAATAATGAATAACATACCTTTGAATGCCAAAGTAAACACTTCTTGTTGTTTTTAACAAAAACTGACCAGGTATATCCAATGTTTGATGCAGTACGATCTTTACAATCACAAATTAAAACACTTTTAGGTACATAACTTTCAAGGAAGATAATTAAAAACTGCAACTGTAAATAAATACGCGCGCGAACTCGCTCCGACTGGTTCTCGAAACACAAAGGGACTATGACCTTCCGAGCGGGACAGCCAACAATCGCGTGACCGCGCGCAACGCGCATCATCTTGTTGTTTCCGCGGCGCGCGACACTTTTTCAACTTGGCGGGAATTTTGAAACTTGCTCACGCGGGCCACATTGTGGCCCGCGGGCCTGGGGTTGGGCAACCTTGCACTAAAGCCTATAAGTTTTTTAAATACAGTATTAAGGTTTTAGATTCATGTAAAAAAAAAAAAAAATAGGAACTATCAGGACCTTAAAACATTTTTGATGTTCCCTTTCAAAGTCTTCTGCAATATTCTCCTACCACAATCGACCAGAACCAAGCAAGTTTTGTATCCAAAATAAATCTCATAGCAAAAGTACTTCATATCACACACCTAATAGCAAAATTGCTAAGTTGTTCCACGATACACATATCAAAAGAGTTTCTTTTGAATGGTATTACTTTTTTTCCCAATCAGGGATGGTTATGTTAGAATTCTTCATCATATAAAGTACACTTCTCTTTGTAAAGCTTCCTCATTTTTTAAATAAATACACAATTGTGATCATAACTGAGGGGTGGCTAAACTCTTAGTATCTGATTTAATTGTATTCTACTCCTCTAATCTGTATTTATATATTTCTTCCCCTTATCATGCTAGGTCTACAATTATGTAAAATAATGAGGATGAAAGTATTTTGCCTTGTTTCAAATTTTGGGATGACTAAATAACAGGTCAGAAAGCAAGCCATCAAAGAGGCATGCTACAATCCTTTTGGGCATGTTGTCTCAAAAGTCGGTTTTAAAAACACGTGTACACCTGACTGCTATTTTAACTGCTCTAGTAATATAGTGGGACATAAATTTGAAAGACTATTGAGAGCCTGTTTTTTGTTTGTAATTTAGGATCTCAAGTACATTGATAATATATTTATAATTTATGCCTTGAGGTATATGAAGATTAGCATAATGTTTGCAGGCTAGATTAATGCCCAAAAAAGTGGCCAGATTGAGTTATAGTGCCATTTTATCTGGCACTTATGGCTTATAAATAAATGTTGTCAGTTCAGAGATATTGCAGGTACACTAAATTGGTAGATGAAGTTCAGAAACCAAACATACTTGTACTTAAACTTAACTTATAATAAAATAAATATGTGAAAATGTAATAATCTGGTAGAGGAAGGATTCCAGTTTTTTTTTCAGTCTTCTGTTTCTTGTAGACACTACATTCTGAAGAGAAGATCTCAGAATTTTTGAAGAGATTCAAATATAATTACTGCTTTTTCTTGGGTACCCTATAAAAATGATCATGAAGCAGATGATGCTACATCATTCGTACAGCATGAGAACCTAATGTCAAAGTCTCTCTCCCTAGGTATTCACAATGTTCAGATTCAGTTGCTGGAGTTAGATTAGAATTGCACCAATGCTTATAAAATAAGTAAAATAATTAAAAAGAAAAGAATCTAAGTTTATTTTTCTTTTGAATTAGTAAAGATGAGGGAATACAGTACTACATATATTTTATAGTCATACAAATCATAAAATTTTAACCCAGCAATCATACTCAAATAACTATAAATCATAAACATTATTAAAAAGTCACAGCATTGCAAAATAATCATAACAAATAATAAATAATCATAATTAGGGAACGGATTTATATGTATTTACATATTTTTTTCTGAGCTAAGGATTGCCATTTAAAAGCTCGATTTAGACATTTTATGACATTCTGAATCATTTAAACCCATTTTTATTTTACATATTTTTACATATTTCTAGTATAAATACATATTTTTACATATTCGCCCTATCACTGTTTTTTGTTACATATTTCATTGTTTTTATTGTATTATAAATTTTTTTACTAGAAATGCATACGTATTTACAGTTTATGTGGAATTGCAAACCTCAAAAAGTCGAACTTATGAGTTTTGAGAAAGATATTATTTAACCAGTAAAACAATAAAATACTTCTGTTGTTTACCCGTGATCTACTCATTCTTTGAACTGCCCGTTCTTTGAGATTCTGCGAAACGTCTTTGTAAAAGTGGCACGTGTTTTTCAGTTCTACCAGTCGGAATGAGTCATTTCTGATTTCCAGAAATTTCCCTCTCGTTACTTTTCCATTTCTATCTCACGATCACTCTTGTCCCTTCCCCTTCCCTTCACTGACTCCCTTCAGTTCAGTTACTGTTTAGCTCCTTAAGTGTAACGTCATTCGGCTACAGCTACAACATGCCAAAAACAGCAGCAAAATCAAGAGACCTAGTGGACAAATACCTCCGCGAGTTTCCGAACGAAACATTTGTAAGTGATGCAAATCTTTTATACTGTTCGTGTTGTGAGAAGGTGGTGTCCGTATCGCAATGGTTTCAAGTGACACAACATATCGCTACTGCGAAGCACAAGGAGAACAAAGAGAGAAAATCAAGGCTGAAACAAACTTTTATAACAGCTTCTTCCACTGATTCCACAGGAAGTGGTAAGTCAACTTTAAATACAGATCTGTGCCGAGCTTTAATCAGAGCAGATATACCAATTCACAAAATCAACAATCCTGATTTCAAGAGTTTTTTAGAAAAATATATTAATAAAAAAATGCCTGATGAAAGCACACTGAGAAAAACCTATTTAAAAGACATTTACATGGAAACTCTTAATAAAATTCGAGATAACATTCAAACTAGGACTGTTTGGGTTTCGATTGATGAAATGATAGATGTTGAAGGCAGATATATTGCAAATATAATTGTTGGAAAACTATGCTCTGACACACCGTCAACACCATTCTCTTAAATTGTGAAGTTTTGGAAAAATGCAACCATGCAACCATATCACGATTTTTTAATGACTCCATGGGTCTTCTTTGGCCAAATGGTGTCTTACATGACAAAGTTTTCTATTTTTGTCGGACGCTGCACCTTACATGGTGAAAGCGGGTAATGCACTGAGGGTGTGTTACCCAAAACTGATACATCTAACCTGCTTGGCCCATGCAATGCATAGAGTTGCTGAAACTGTGAGATCGATGTACCCTGATGTTGATTTACTGATATCAACTGTTAAAAAAATATTTTTAAAAGCTCCGAGCTGAGTTGCAGTTTTAAAGCAAAATTATCCAGAATTATGTTTACCCCCTCAACCAGTAATTACACGATGGGGCACTTGATTGGAAGCAGCCCAGTATTATTGTGACAATTTTAATGAAATAAAAGATGTTGTTTCTAAACTTGATCCTGATTCAGCTAAAGCAATACAAATAGCAACATATTTAATGGATAAACATGGCTTGAAGAACGATTTGGCCTATATTTCTTCAAACGCTGTTTTTTTAGCACTTACAATAACAAAACTGGAGGCTCAGAACATATCATTAGTGGACAGCGTTTTTATTGTCAAAGATGCAATCAAAAAGTTAGAAGAAACAAAGGGCGAAAATGGAAATCAAATAAAGAAAAAAATGAATGACTCTGGAGAAAAACCCTGGATGGAAGGATGTGAAACTCATCGCAGACATCCATGCCGGAAATGAGATCAACGGACAATTTGATGTCGATTTGACTCCAATGGACATAGCGTCTTTCAAATATGCTCCTATTACATCGGTAGATGTAGAACGTTCTTTCAGCCGATACAAAATTATTCTTAGACCTGATCGGCGACATTTCACATTTGAAAATTTAAAATATCATGTGATTAGTAATAATTTTAAATGTTAATTTTTTTAGTAACTTTTGTGCTTTTTTTTCTTAAATATGCATCTTTTTTTTAATTTTCAGCAACTTTCAGGCTTTTCTTTCTTAAATATTTCTAATATTTTGTTACATATTTGTGAAAAAATAATTACTGTACATACATATTTGGCTTTTTATTTTACATGAAAATCCATTCCCTAGGTATAACATATCAATAATTGGTATATGAATAAATACATACATATACATATATTTATTTATTTGCTTTGTGTGTGTGTTCATGGTTGTAAATAAATTTTGTACTGTGCTTACTATCCCTTGTACACACATATCTAGCATTTATGGGTCCACCCATTCATTTTGCCTAAACCCTCAGTTTTCCATTTTTTTTTAGCTCTTTCGTAGGTTACTTCTTTTCTTCCTGTTTGTTTAGGTTAGTACTGATCACTCACTCATTGTTCATGTCCATATCTTCTTAACTTCTTACACATAATGATCTTGAATGTCATATATCAAATTATATGTATTAATTTAGGTTGAAGTGACTGTTTCATTCCTGTAAATGTTTTTGGCTCATGACCTTTGCTTACTAAGTACCCTAACTAGTAACCAAATAAAAGCTCAGTGACCCTGCTGTAGCTTAACACATATGTGATGCGTGTAACTGATATTCCAGAATACTGGATATGATTCCTTAATGGAAACAAGAATTAGATAGGAAGACACAAGTTATCCAGTTATCCTTCTGAGTAGTCATGCTTATTTGTATCTTTAGGTATTTGTACATTTGAAATGTCACAGTTACTAAAATAGAATACTGATAATATAGTTCTGATCCCATACAATCATAACTATTATCTAACTAATGAATACTGAGTAGAATATTTTGATATGGGTTATCATAATATAAATTTCTGCATGACAGAAAATATCACATTATAAGTGCATGCTGAGAGTCTCAGCTAAAGTATACATATGATTCCAGACAAATCATACTAGCAATAAACATTACAGTGCTGGAAATAAAGTCATACTCTAATACTATAATAGTCGTACTCTAAAGTACTTTCTTCTTTCTTCTTGAATGTGTTAATATTTGAACACAGATAACTGATAACGGATAATGGTAACTGATGTAATACTGTGAGCTTTCATAGTAATTACAAAGTAAAATTAACATTAATATATGTGATATGTCTTGAGGATAGGGATACTGATAGGAACATGATGAAATTTCAGGCAATTTTTGGCATAATCCACAAAACATTAGAGCTAGAAAAAGAACAAACATAGGATTAAGGATATGCATAACAATGGCCATGCCAATGCTGATGCATGGTATTGATTTTGGGTACCAACATAAGAAATCAGAATAAGAACACAAGTATATGGAATCAAATTTCTACTGAGTATTTGAGCAGTATTTCTACTTGTCTTAGGCAGAATAGAATACTTTACCAAATGAGTAAATAAGGGCAAAACCTTGACATTTACAGATAATTGTAGGATAGATGAATATAATTCAAGGCAGAAACAATACATTAATAGAATGGAGCCATGCAGACTATTGCAGATCATAAAGAATTTCAGCAATGGGAAACTAAGTGTTGGTATTGTGAAAGGTGGAACAGACAGTGTGCCTAAAGCCTGAAATGAAAAGAAGAAGAAGACGGTACTTAACACAAATTTTGGAATATTTTCTGTTAGTTGTATAATCATATAATAGACAGTACGATAACCAGGTATTAAAAAAATATATTTGGATATCTTCCTGCCTTTTTCGCATTATTTGGAGACTTTTTGAAATGAATGAATGCATCCTTTAATCTCTGTGATTTCAGTGTTTTTCGAGGCACAGCTGTATCTGCTTCCATTAATTTTGTTACACAATTTTGTTACCTTCTTGCACTTTACCAAGGAACTATCAATCATTCTTTCCTTGTGATTGAGAAGCAATTAAGTCGTAAATATTTTTGGAATACACTTTGAGACTTAAATAAAACATTAGCTTTGAAGTTTCAGATGTAGAGTTCTTACAAATTCTTCTTGTCCTAATTTTTCTATGAACCATTTAAGGTTGTCTGTTGTATGTCATTTGAGGCTTTACCAAAACAATTAAAAACATGAAAATATTGCACTCCTTCCAGATTATTCCTTTTTAAGTAACTCGTTGAGTTTCCTGTATGTCTCCCATATAATGTCTTCAAATAAATACACTGGAAGTAGGTTTATTTTCACCTGACGTACTTTTCAGAGAAATTATTCTGTATCTTCAGAGGTTTGTTTGAATTGTAATTGAATATTTCACTTACAGTATAATTAACGGATAATCGATTTTACTTCAATTCTATTTTTGATTGTTGTAATGTTTATGTAGTCAGCTATTTATTATATATTTAATTTTATTTTATTACTCTAATAAATGTATGATTTTAAATAAATCGTCTTCTTTTGATTTTATTTGAATGTGTTCTTTGTTCCTTGCAGATTATATGTGAGTTCTCTAACTTGAACAATTTATCTTCCAGAATGACTAGGAGCATGGCTATGAACCTTCAACGGTATCTGAGTTTTGGAATGGTAAATTAACGTCATTTATAAGTCACACCACTCCCGCAATTGCCACTTATAAGTTAATCTGTGGTGCAGACTATTCATGTTCTCCAACAAATACATCTCTTTTTGTCTAAATATAGGAGCGTTTACAAGTTCTTAGGACTGGAACATTCTTATTATAAACATTTTTTATAGAGCATTCTCATTCATCTATCTTCATTCATTCTGCTTCTGTATACAGTTCTTTCCCTTCTTCTCTTATTGCCATTTCGTTTATTTTGCATTTCGTTTATTTTTATTCCATTCTATAACATACGTCTGTGTTATTCTGTAATTCTTTCTTACGTCTTGCCAGAGAACATTATCCGCAAATGGCGGATTCTTTGTTGTTTCAGTTGTGCTACATTTAATTTTTTGCTTTCTGCTGAGAACGTTTAAATTATTTCGTCCAAATATTATAAATTATTATGGGTTCTGACTGCCTCTTTGTCTTAGTCCTACTTTTGCTGCAAATGTTTCTGATGCCAAATTATTCGTTACAATTAACATTCTCCATATATGCTTTTTGAATTATTCAATTATTTTTTTTTGTTAAAGGCGTTTCCAGTTCTATAAATCCTATAAATAGTTTTTCTAGTTCTCTCAATGCGATTCTCCGATAATCTACTACGAAAGAATATCCAGGATACAGAATGTTCTCACATAAGTGAGCATCGTAAATAACCGCGTGGAGGCAATTGTCCACGCCAACGTGCAGGTGCAGCGGTGATTAAAGTTCCTCTTCAAAAAAACTGTTAACGAGTATCGGTTTATGAGTAAACAGTGGACGTTAATTTGCAGGGAATCTCCTCAAATGCTTTGCTCTCGCTTCTCCTGCTTCTGTCAAACAAATCTAGATGGAATTCATATTACGAAGTAAATATGCGATGCAAGAAGGGACAATAACGTTCGGTTGGTGATTAAGTTAATCAGATTTCATCACTGTTTACATTTAACGATAATCAACTGTACCTGATCTGTAAATGATGAATTATGTTATACGCTATATTTTAATACTAGCTAATATTTTAACTTTCTCCTTTAATACAGGTTGTCATTAACGGACGAAGTAAATAGTTACCATGAGAATATGCAAATAATAATTGTATTAAACTGAATATCCAAGTTTATGCATGAGAATTATTCGTTCAACTGGTCCCATCAGAAGTGTTTTGCGAACAAAGCGTACGTAATTAATTAAACGTTGGCAAAGTACAAAGGTTAAAGTCATTTAAAGAAATGAAATGAAGTTTACAAGGACATAAAACATCGTAAGCTACAGTTATTACATCCAATTATATTTTAACGGTACTAGAAAAGTAGGTAATTTTCACTCGTCCGAATGTTGTGGACTCCGGGTTTTGTTGTCAGCGAAATTGATTTCGGAGCAGATTTAAACTGAACTGTAATTTTAAATAGCTGTAATGTTTTCTATCCAACGGCCCACTGACTAGCTAGCACTAAGTCCCTTAACCTAGAGAAAGTGTGAAGATAGCTGTCCGGGTTTAGGGAACAGACCCAGAGGTGCAGACCCCTCCCTTTGAGGGTTAAAAGAAAAGGGATAAAGAATAAGAAAGTATCAAAATAAAAAATGTACTCGTGTAAATGAGATTAAATAATTAGCCTAATTATTTATGTGAGTATTCATATTTTTAATTGCGGTACGCAATAGCTGTTTTGGAAATACGAAATCGCTTCGTGTAAACATTATTTACTTGTGTGATGGTTGAGGGGTGGCTCAAATTTTTAACCTAGTTTTTGAGGTTACACTTTCTTAACGAGTATGAAAAAAGTTACCTTTAAAAGTTTATTCAACCCGTAGAGTACCAAATTCGGTCTACGGTATTTATAGTGCAGTAATTTATGCCACAGCAACTTAGAAAATTTCTATATTAAACAGTTTTTTTTTTCCTTTCGAATCTTATACAGATGTGCCTATTGTTGTCTTCTTTTTTGTTGGAATTTAATATTTTTTAGTATTTTTATTTTAGCGGTTTATTACTATTATGAAATCTAATCAACAATTAAAATCTAAATCTTACACGTTATTTCGTACGTACATAAACTCAATAGGGAACGTAGCATCCGACGCCGTTTAGAAGCTCTCCATAGCTCCGCTCCATAACGATGAACTGACTTGTGTGCTACCCTCAACCAAATGTGCGCACAACGTAAGGAGAATTTGAACTGTTTGTTTCTGAGGATCGACAGCGTCCATTTAATGAAAATCTTTTATTCATTTCTGTAGCAAAGCGAGTAGACCGATTGTATTTGATTTGCTGCAAATGTTTACAGGCATGTACGCGAAGTTAAAAAAAACGTACAAAACATTTAACGCCATCAGCGTCTGAAGAAGATGGCAGAAAGGTTTTGTCAGTTTTCTAGAATCGTTTGTTTTATTTATACTGTTTTGTAAGTTGTCGTTTTTATTGTTCGAGTTTGTTAAATTTTAAATATCCTTTAATGTAACAATTATGTTTCCACTTCTACCTTGTTGATTATAACAAAAATAAATAGCAAGTAACGAGTTATTTACTTTTGCCTTTCGTAGACATATTCACAAAAATCTAGAGCCTCCCCAGAATGATATCCTAACTGCGCTGCTGAATAGGATCTACTGTGTTCATTAATCCTAACTGCGCTGCTGAATAGGATCTACTGTGTTCATTAATCCTAACTGCGCTGCTGAATAGGATCTACTGTGTTCATTAATCACACCAATTCCGGAGACTATTACATTGAGGCTAAACTTATTCTGCTTGATCGCGTGTTCATCGTAACTACCTTTATACATTTGTAGACGCTTTTGTTCGTGTAGACGGAACTTAACCGTGGAGGAATATTCCAAAATATTCCAGTATTCCGAGACACCGTCTGGTATCGTTAGAAACTGAAGTCGGCGTCTCAATTTCATTGTCAGAATTTTTGCTTCGAGTGTTTTCAACCTTTGACCACATTGATGACCATTACATTGACAAAAAAAATTATTAGGAGCTCTATCTTTACATATTTTTCAAGCCGTGTTAACAAAGTGCTGATAATTTTGTGGCATAAATTATAAGGGTGGAGTTTGTGCAATTACTACACAACATTTATGGAAGTTTTATCGTATAGTACGTGCCAAAACAAATTTTGAGCTGAGTGATAACGAGACAGCAAGAGTGGAAACTGCACAAACAGTATTTATAATGTACCATGGTCTGGTTAAACGAAAAATCTTAGACAAAAGATATCGTTAGGCAATATGTTTGATATATAATCAAAAGATCTTAAAGGCGATCGTGACGGCGCTTTACTGGCGCTAGGCGGTTTAGAGTAATTACACACAAGACGTGGCAATGGAGATAAACAAGATGGAACGTGCAAAACGAAGAAGCACTAATGCGGCTGACTGTTAACATTTTTTAATAACAGAAATCTGGTGACGTCGGGGATTCCAGAATATGTTTTTAAATATACCATTTGCCAGCACATGACTGGCATTAAACACAAAACATAGGCTATTTAACGAGAAACACATTTACTTCACTCAGATTTTGCGAAACTTTTGAAAGCACCCGCGAAAGAAAGTGTGTGCCAGCAATTGGGAAATATTACTATATTAAGCGACAGATGACGCTAATAACTGAGCTGACCTACTAACTGCTGGGCACCACTAAATGTTGTGACGTGACCATCACCAATGCACTTGGCGTTCATCAATAATAAGCGTGTCATTACGACAAACACATCGCCTGAAAAGTGAAATTTTGTATAAATTTACAATACTTAATTGTAATCAAAAGTTTGCATCTGATACAATTTGCTTAGTATACAATTCAGATAATTTATGGATGTAAAACACTGTGAATTATATTTAGATGGAGCACAGTACAGTTCTTTATGTTGTTAAATAAACCAATATCGAAATGATATAAACATAAGCCTATAGTTTGATTCATGTATTTCTATAAAAATGAAGAACAGTAAAAAAAAAACATTTTTATTCCAATTATTAAGTAATTGGTAATAAACTAATGAGTGATACTACAGGAGTCCTTCAATTATGTTCACTCTTTACCATTAATTTTTTTGTTAGTTATATATAAATTAATTCGCCCTGAAGACTGTTATTAGCGTCATTAAAGCCTTAAGGCCTACAAATAGATAAGAACACTGAACAAACCATGTATAAGAAAAAACATGATAAGAACATTGAACACGATAAAAACGTTTATGTCACCTCTCTTTGAATGCTAAATGTCTTTGCATATACGAGTACATGTCGTTACTTGAACACGAATGAAATTCAGGGTTTAATAACTCTTCATAAACCACTACATTACGACTCCTCGCCATTTATATTATGGAATGGAACGAGTCATTTAAGAATTATTCTAACAAACTGAATGAATACTGAAATTATAACAGTTTTTACACGAACAATAATGGCCTGGAGAAAATATTTTTAATGGTATAGCCAGTAGCAGTGTCGTATTGATTACAATGGTGACTTCTTGCATATACCCTTAAACTGGTGTCACTAGGTAAGAGAATAGAACTGTTATCACAGTAGGTAAGAGAATAGATACTGAATCACAGCATCTGTGTTGACTAGGAAGACGAGAGAAACAGAAATGTATTCTCAGTTTACTTCAAAGTAACATGTTCTTGGGCGTGAATAGGCGTATTCGAAAGTTTACGGAGTAACTCGGCTTAAATGTGATGGAAGTGTAGCGGAAATTTTTCCAAACAAAACGGCTACCGGAAGGAAAAAAAATAATCGGTTACCAGAAGAATACAGTAACACAGGAATCCACTAGCAACGCTAACTTGTTTCACTGAAGTAATTATCAAAACTGAAATTGAATTTTTGTTTCCATGAAATACAGAAATACAAAAGACGAATTAATTCTGTTTAATTTTTACTTAAAAGAAAAGTAAATTTTATATTATGCTTTCATGGAAGGACGGTCCACTTAATAAGAGCTCTGACCCCAGAGCAAAAAAAATTTTGTTTGAAATGCTATCTTTGATACTAACAAAACCTGATTCACGACTACACCAATCGAGCCTACAATATGCAGAAAAATATATATTTCTATTATATTCTCTACACAAATTTGTTTTTACTATACATCCTTTAAATATACTGGTAAGTGTTAAGTAATATACTTAATAGACGACAATTTCATTTGTCGTGGTGAACAAATGAGTCAGCCCAATCTCGTCTAATCTACCTAATGTCAGGGCAATTCAACAGTCTTTGACATAGATAAATCTCAGTCAGTAACAATGTGACAATTACATACACAGGAACACATACAAACAACAGCATCTTGTCACAGCAAGTGGTAATGTAGACTGATTGTCTCTGGCGGTGTGTGGTGCCATGGGCCTAATACTTAGGGGAGGATGACGAACTCATCGTATGTGTGCCCTGTAAATATATTAGTGTAGTGGACAGCTTATTTAGATTAAAACAAAAAAAGCGTCACAAACCTGTTAACTCCATGCTATTATATGACTATGAGTATGACGTAGATAAAGTTCTGTAGTAGAAACGCTGTAAGAAAGCTCCTCTGAAATTTACTGTAAGAAAGCTTACTAATAATTTTACAACGTAATTTTCCGTAATTTTTAAACGTTTAAATTAATTAATAATAATAATAATTTTGTTTTTCCTTTGTCTTATAAGATTACATAACACAAAGTCGGACATTCGCCAAATGAAAATGTAATTTTTGATAACTTCTAGTAACGAAACTGTTCGTAAGGTTCAGTCATTAATTAGATACAATTTTAAAACGTTTCTGTTGACATATCGATGCTGTTTTGGCAAGGTCGAAAATTATTGTTACCATCGTGACCTGTTTACGGACACTACAAAAACAATTACCGGTACTACACATATAATAAATGTTAAGCTCTATAGAATATTATCATTAACTATACTTATTCTTATTATTATTACTAATACAAGAATAATAACGTACGTGTAATAGTAATTATTTTCTTCACGTGACACACACACACATGTATTCCCGTATAATACACTGATGTATGATTTCTGTATCGCCCTCCTGGGCCGAGGTTTGCACTGGGCCTGACGCCGAATCTGACCATCCGAAACTATCTAGGTGTCCGTTACCTGAGCGTGCCCTAGCGTGTTATGCCATGTGTTCTTTATGCTTGCAAATGTGTACAGTAGCCACAGGTTTAGTACGTGTTAACGACCATCCAAATAACGTTTATAATTTGTCACAAGTCCTTTAAATGCCTAATTTTAAAACATAAGAATTTAAACTGTTTTTCTGAGTTTCTAAATATGAGTTTGTCTCTTTGTCTCGTACTTTTTTTTTTACTTTGTAAAAACTTTTAAAGTCTTTATAAATTGCTTTATCAAAAAATAAATATAAAGTCTGTAAAATTTATACGTTAAGCGTTTGACAAACAATTAAAGACCTGTAGTGGATATGACGCTGAACGCTCCTCTCTAAATTACTAACATAAGTTATTGACAACAGTGTAATACGTAATAGCAACAACTTATGTGTAAAATTTAGCGTAGGCCTACAAGTCTATCGGTGATATTTTTATTAACGGCCCACCTCACCAGTGTTATCCAGCAGCTTGTAGGCTGACGTTTGGATTATCATGGTAACCTCTCACGATAATTGGTGTAATGCTTGAGTACTTCTTTATTGAAGTCTTTTCAGATTACTCTGTTTGGTACATACCGTGTCGAACTGGTTATAATATGAACAGGTTTCCTGAAATCGCTATAAGATTTCAAATTTGACTTTCCTGTTGTTTCTCTCAACTGAATCTCATACGCTCATGCTGATACTTTACAAATTAGGATTATACATGAGTACTCCGTAGGCTTTAGACGTTACTCAGTGTCCATCGTACTTGTTTGTTTTGTGAGATTCTGTGCATACGCCTGTCTATTAAGTTGCATTTCCAGATAACTTCTTCACCTTAAGGTAAGTGACAATTGAATAACCCAGTTATTGGAGGTCAGGATATTTCTTCACTGTAAAAATTATATGAACAGAGATTTTTCCATTTTTCTCAAGCATAGATTTAAAATAAATGATACATTTACTTGATAAATTAAAAATATTTAATACAAATTTAGTTACAATCTTGCGGAGAAACAGCAACTATGTTGTTAAGAAATATATGGGTGTAATCTTGCGAAACGGAACAGGCGTGAATTCAAAACGGTACGCATGCAAATATTATACTTTTCTTTTGACTGTGAAAGTATGCCTACATTTACATTTATTCATACATTTCTAAAAGAACCATTTCTAGCTGTTAATGTGGAAGACACTTGTTTATTGTTTACGTGAGAACAGACATAAAATTATTATAATTTGTACATTCTACTCAACCTGCCGGGAGCGTATTTTTTTTTATGAAAGTATTTTCTTTCGAGATCTCGCTCACGTATCAGCAAATTTATGTACAATAAAATTCTTCTTCTTCTTCTTCTTCTTCTTCTTCTTCTTCTTCTTCTTCTTCTTCTTCAGACTGTGGACCTTACGATCCGTTTCGCGCTCCTTGGTCCGACCATCTTTTCTTTGGTCTTCGAATATTCCGCCGTTCTTCCGGAATTTGAATAAACCAAAATTTGTTTTGGTATTCCTGTTTTTATGCATCCTGTCAACATGGTTTGTGCAATCCTGCCTGTATCGCTTTATCCTTTTGTTTAGGTTGTATATTCCAAGGATGTTCCTTATATCATCATTTCTCAGCCGGTCCCCCCGTGATACTCCTAGTACTGATCGTAAAAATCTCATTTCACTAGCTTGTATCCGGCTTTGGGCCTTTGCGTTCAGTTTCCAAGTCTCACTGCCATAAAGGCCGCATGACACTGCCATCACTTTATAAAATTTCGAAATAGTATCTCTTCTCGCCTTTCCATTCAGTGTTCTTATCGTTCCACACATGTGATTAAACTTCTCTAATTTTTTGTCCACATCTATCTCCCCAACATAAGTCAGGTCACATCCAAGGAACCTGAATGAATACACTTACTGAATTAATTCGCCATTCAGTACTAGTTTACACCTTACAGGAAAGCAACCTTTAAAAGCCATGGACTTAATCTTGATAAGAGAAATTTCCAGACCATACAGTTTGATTATCTGCTGCAATAGAATTATAACACTAATTTATCAACGGTATAACAAGGACCAGCTAAACGAATATGGGAAACGAAGGACAAGGACAAGAAAGACAAAATTTATACAAACCTCTTATGAAGTAGTTACAAGAATTCTATGGACATTGCCAAGAGACTGACAAAGGTAAAAATCCAGTGGAAGTTTGTTCATAAGTAAACTTTATTTATTTCCCTCACACCACTTAATGATAATAAAGAATTGTAAGTTCACACACATACACACACACGCACGCACGCAAAGTGAGTAAGCTAAATCCGGACAAAATTCAATTTGATTTTAACGCTACACTTGAATTGTTGGTTGTCAAGTGTTGTCAGAATTTAATCAGTAGTTGATTGTTGGCGCTCGGGTAAGCCATGAGATGAACTTCTAAATCCTGTGGGTTAACCCAGACGTACAGGATGTGTTAGTCACCCTTACCCTCAAAATGGTCGAGTTAGTAGGACTGAGTGAGGAATACAATCTAAGAGAGGCGATATTTGAAACACTTTGTGCCGGGCATTCGCCGACTGAAATAGTTGGGTAAGATCGATTGTTTATGACATCGCACAAAAGTATGCGGATGCGAAGCCCGAAAAGGTTCTGCTAACCCGGCAAGACAAAGTCATTCGAGAGAGAAGACCGCAAGGACCCCAGCCGCCATCCAAAGAGCTGAAGAACTCATTTTGGAAGACCCAGGTGTGTTTCGCTTCGTAAATTTTCCACCACACTTGGGGTGAGTGAAACCACCATATGTCAAATCGCCGAATAGGACTTGAAATACACATCTTACGTGCTCAGGGTTTGACAAATGCTGTCTGAGGCTGCCAAGGCCAAGGAGTTGCCCCCAGCAATTTGCTTCTTTGTTCATTGAAACACGAAGCCTCAGAATTTTTTTTCTGACGAGAAGATTTTTACAGTTGATGCAAAAGTGAATCAAAGGAACGACTATTGGCTTGTACATGATCTCGAGGATGTCCCCGCAAGAGCCAGGAAGACGTTCCGCGCCAACGTTCACGTCCTAAGTGTCGTCTCCAGTGAGGGTGACGACTTGCCATCTCATTTCTTTAAAAATAGAGAAACCAACAGGAAGAAGGTTTATCTCCAAATTCTGAGGACTCTAATGAATCCATGAATGGAAACTGTGGCCTCCGGGAGACCGTATGTCTTTGGTCCAAGGAATTCTTGTCTCCCAGTAGTCCAGACTTAAACCCCCTAGATTACTACGTTTGAGGCGTTATTGAAAAGGTGTCTAACAAGTCCAGGTACCCCAACGTGACAACACTTCTAGCCGCTGTTGAGGTAGCGTTCGTGAATTTGGACAAGGAGCAATTGAAAAGAGCGTGCTCACGCTCCAGAGAACGGATCGAGGCAGTGATAGCAGCAAACTGGAGTTGTATTAAATAACAGGAATCAGAAATGATCCCTTAATCGATGTACCAACATTTTTTGTAAGTAAAAGATTTTATTGAATAAAGAAATTTAAAAAAAACTGTTTGTTTCGTCCGGATTTAGCTGACACACCTTTTATAACATATACGAGCCAACAGCTTGATAATGGCAGAGATAGATAAGACGAAACGTCGCAGAAACCCTTTCAGTGAAAACAAGCAGAATTCAACGCGAGACTCAACCTGAATTAACAACACGGTTGTTTCAGATTTATGCTTATATAAATATTAATATTTCCATAAATTTCCAATGATACGAATAGCCACAGATAATAAGACGCACTGTGTAATTTCCTTGCTTTCCATATCAGTGTATCATCAGCTTATAAAATAATTGTTGCAATAAAACCCGTCAACGCAGGCGCGAAAACCTACCGCTATCTGCTGACAACTCTTCTGATTTCACTACACTTCACTAGTATTTTGTGTCAGTGTGTTAATGCGTAAAGCTGCAGTGAAGTGAAGGTAATTATTATTTTTCTAAGTGGCTATTATTACCGTCAAGGTTGCTTAAATGTATGTATTATCGTCGCGACGGCAACAAAAAATCGTCAATTTATAAAATCTTCAAGACGTAATTAAAATTTTTAAGGAACTTCATTTCAATCGGTGTTAACTTATCAATACAGTATTCTTATTGGATCTTAGATTAATTGTAGCCATGTTAAATCTGAAAGATAAAAAGTAATGCTTCTTCGTCAGTTTGCTTAAAATTTTACTCCTAAATTTGATAAACTCGAACATCAAACAATTTTTTGCTTCCTATATCGTTTACTCGTTATTAATTTTTATGTAAGACCGGAACTAAAGAGGATTAATGAAAACATAATGTTTTAATTAATTTATTTCGTTATACGAGGGCTGTTATAAATCTAATCTTCGCTTGGCTGGTACATAGGCTACAAACCGGTTGTCATAGACACATGGAGAACGCGCAGTGTACGCCACAAATACGCAGTCCATTTTGTTTATTTCTGTTCGAGTAGTCACCGACGGAACATGGACCTTAACACTGTGTCTCCCACCACCTGTGGTGAAATGTGCCATCGTTTACTGGGTATGTTCGGAACTGTGCCCCCTAACTTCTGGGCGGCGCGGCGTCGGACAATGAGGCTCTCGAGCAAATGAAAGACGAGGGCAAAACAGTCCGGCAATGCCGGGGATCGTACGGAACCATCCTAAACGATCCAGCAAATCACCGTCGGACAAAAGGTTGTAAGGAGCGACGAGCCATCGATGTGACTACGAGGCGGTCGAGTCCGCCGATACGGGCCAGAAGGCAGATTCCGCGTACTTGACATACTCGAACTTCAGAAAAGTTGACTGACGAGAATAGTGGACGATCGTGCGCGTTCCCTGTCGGCGGCAAACTAAATCCTGGCATTGGAGCCACCATGTCACCATGTCTGGCTGGCTACCCTACGCTTTGATAACAATGAGGATCTCATAAATGACGTCAAATCTTGGCTGAGTACCTTGGCGGCAGCGTTTCTCAACGAGGGTGCAGAGGCATAAGTCCCTTATGTGAGTACGGATTATGTGCAAATGTAATACTGCGTATGTAACTTTCGCATCAATCAAAATATTTCTCCGTATTCAAAATTTTTCTTTACCTGACAATCGGAGGTTAATTTTTGAATAGCCCTCGTACGTTTTAGCTGAAAGTTGTCATAAACATTAATTAGCAGAAGTCTCTTTTTTTCCGATTGAAGAGGCAGGAAACAGAATCTTTTAAGTCAAATAGCAGTATAATACAATAAGATGTGCCAATGCAGAAAAGCGTATTGGTATCAAACAAACTGTTGGTCTGTAAAGAAATACTAAATCCGATATGGACTGGTGATAGCGAGATGAATGTAAACATTTTAGGATTTTTAGAACAAACTGCTTCGAGTAATGAAAGATCACCATGTTACATCTGGAATGTAGACCTCTATAGAGACCTAAAGGTGTCTAAGTCGGCGAAGAAGCTAAATATTTCTCGCAAAACACGACCAAGGGCTGCATGATGATGCTAACATAACAAGCAAAAACTATGATAGATCAAATAGACTATACTATCTAACTAGATGTAATGATTAATCAAACTCTTAGTACTTGTGTTGTTCATGGAGTGACACAGGACGGAAGATGCCAAGGGTTGAAGTCTAAAGTTCACTTTTAGGGACAAAAGTTGCTGTCTGGCTAAAAATTTGCTGTTCTGGCTAAAAGATAGATCCAATAATTTACAAAATGTGTCTGTAAATTGTTTTCTCATTCAACAAACACGTTTGACCACGGCGTGTAAGTCAGACTGAACATCAGGCGTCTCATTCACTCAACGATGAGATATTACCAGTTCCGGCGAAAATGAGAATGGTAATTGGGATTTCAGTTTCATCACTGACTACTCCTCATAAGCACCGAGAGAAATGTCTGGCTTTGAAAGTACGAACAAGACCTAACGCAGTCAGCACCTAAGGAGAGTGTCACGATTAACAACTCAGACTGGGTAAACATCTATCTCAACATTCGTTTAGGACCAATGCCACTTCATTTCAAATAAAAATTAAAAAATCAATATATGTAATAAGAAAGATTCGTTACAGAAGAAAATTTAACGAATGTAATTGAAAAATTTCTGAAGACTTCAAAACTAATTTTGATGAAATAAGTGTCAGTGAATAAACATTCCTACAGTACCATAAAATTTGTTATTTACTTACAAAAATAATAATGCGGGAACGGACGTAACAACATTCCCAAACTCATGTCTTCCATTTTTGGTAATTTTTTCTTCTCCTGCTTCGTGTTTTGCGTTCGGTAGCTTTTCCATTTTTGTCACTGACTATCTTTTAGATCCTTCTTCTTTCCTTTTGCTTATTGATTCCGATACATCACGGCTCTAGGCAATTCAATAGCCTTAACGGTTTTATTCACACAAAACTCGTGTACACAAAACTAATTATTGTGTAGAGAGTTTGTCAGTCACTGCGGTTTCTCGGCATTAATCATTAAATAATGTGTCGCAATGTACATGTGAATGTGAACTTTTGAAAATTGATCGCATCCTTGGTGTACAAGAACATTAAAATTGTTCGGTTGTGTAATCAGAATTACGATAGAACACGCAGAATTTATGAGGATACAAAATCGCTCGTTAAATACCGAATCAACAGCGTTCGTTAGTTAAATTGTTCACTAGATACTGAAAACAGATGGCAGTGTTAGTCTATACAGTATGATAAAATTCACATAATTTTACGGTAGAATGAGAGGAATATGTCTATAGATAAGTCCCAACACTTAACACTGAATTATTTCCACACAAGTCTGATATTCTTTAGAGTAAACAAAATTACGGTCAGTGTTTAATTTAATTTCTTTTTTTCCTATTTCACACAACATAAGTGTGTGTGTGTGTGTGTGTGTGTGTGTGTGTGTGTGTGTGTGTGTGTGTGTGTGTGTGTGTGTGTGTGTGTGTGTGTGTGTCAGACATCCAACAATTTCTGGTTCGTATTCCTAGGTCACTTAAAGTATTGATTGGTCCGTTAGACATTTGTAACAAACGCGTTCTTTCTCAGCTGTGTCGGATGACATCTCATACAAAACGCTGTTCCAGTTTCTTAGAAGACAAAACAGTGCACATGAAAACAAGCTCAGTGAACGGTTAATATTTCTCAGTACATGTTTCTGAAGGCGAGCGGTACCATTGTAATTAACGATTACAACGTGCCGGTAAATGTCTCACAGACGAACCTGAACGACTTTCTCTACGAAACGTATCAGCTGATATCCAACCAAAACTGTGCTGTGGACTACAAGTTTAGTGTGAAAGATAAGTGAAAACTTACTCTTGTGTAAGTAGTAGTGACAAACATTCTGCAGCACAGCTAGACCTAGAATTAAATCAGGCTCCAACTTCTAATACTTAATTATTCCACAAGAAATGTAAAACACAAGTAAATGTACATATACATATAAAAGCACTCATACATTGGATACATGTGGCATAACTAGGAGCTCCTCCTCCTAGCGGGGGGGGGGATGAGACTCCCCTTTATTTTATTAATTTACGAATACGGTCATGTACTTTCTTTTATTTCTACAATTATTTAGAAGACTTTTTAACATACGACTGGCTTAGAAATAGACCTACGGTAAGTGATTATGGAGTTTTGCTGAAATTTATAATACTTCTGGTTGGGGGGGGTGATTAATCACCTGATCCCCCCATAGTAACGCCACTGCATATGCATTTACAAGAACATATACAAAATATATATCACAGAGCTGTGCCACTAGCAGTTTTCAAGAAAATTGCTGAAAAGTGCAAAACATTTGAGTCGAAAAACATAATTTTTACTTCCATGTTCCATAAGGAAATGGAAGTATGGTCACGGCGAAAAAAATCGTGTTCGAGATAACGGCAGATTCTGATTGTACTACCATCAAAACATGAAAAAAAGTAATTTTTCGAAATGTGTGTGTGTGTGTGTGTGTGTGTGTGTGTGTGTGTGTGTGTGTGTAGAATTTTTACTTCCATGTTCCTTAAGGAAATGGAAGTATGGTGATGGCAAAAAAAATCGTGTTCGAGATAATTGCAGATTCTGAGTGTACTACACTCGAAACATGAAAAAAAGTAATTTTTTCGAAAATTGTGTGTGTATGTGTCTGTCTGTCTATCTGCCTATGTGTGTCTGTAGATTTTTTCCTATGGCAAACGATAACAGCCGCAAATTCAAACAGAATCAAATAATTTTTTGCGTACAGCCCTGAATTGTAGAGTTCTCAAAACCTATTGTTTTTTGGTGAAGATCGGTTAAGGGAAAGGGGTAGTTTAGCTGCAGCGTTTTATGTTTTAACAAGAGTATTTTCTATGGCAAACGATAACAGCCGCAAATTCAAACATAATCAAATAATGTTTTGCATACAGCCCTGAATTGTAAAGTTCTCAAGACCTATTGTTTTTGTTGAAGATCGGTTTAGGGAAAGGGGTAGTTTACCAGCAACGTTTTTATGTTTTAACATGGGTAATTTTTTTTTACGAATGATAACTGCCGTAAATTCAATCAGAATCAAATAATGTTTTGTATACCTTCCTGAGTTATAGAGAACTCAATGTCTGTTGATTTTGGTGAAGATCGGTTAAGAGAAAAGGGTAGTTTACCTGCAACGGTGTATGTTTTAAAAGGGTAATTTTACTTCCATGTTCTTGAGTCTTGAGTCCTCTAAAATTCAGGGATGCATGCAAAACATTATTTGATTCTGTTTGAATGTGCGGTAGTTATCGTTCGTCATAGAAACAATTACTCTTGTTAAAACATTAAAGGTGGCAGGTAAACTACCCCTTTCCCTTAACCAATCTTCACCAAAATCAAAAGTCCTTCAGTTATTTACAATTCAGGAACGTATGCAAAAAATTTTGATTCATTTTGAATATACGGCAGTTATCGTTCGTCATAATAAAAAAAATTACTCTTGTTAAAACATAAAACGTTGCTGGTTAACTACCCCTTTCCCTTAACCGATCTTCACCAAAATCAACAGACCTAGAGTACTTACAACTTCAGGAACGTATGCAAAAGTTATTTGATTCTCTTTGAATATACGGCAGTTCTCGTTCGTCATAAAAATAAAATTACCCTTTTAAAACATAAAACGTTGCTGGTAAAGTACCCTTTCCTCTTAATCGATCTTCACCAAAAACAAAAGGCCTTGAGCACTCTATAATACAGTCAGGTGTGCAAAAAGTATTTGATTCTGTTTGAATTTGCGGCAGTTATCGTTCGTCATAATAAAACAAGTACCCTTGTTAAAACATAAAACGTTGCAGGTAAACTACCCTTCCCCTTAACCGATCTTCACCAAAATCAAAAGGCCTTCAGTCCTCAACAATTCAGGGATGCATGCAAAACATTATTTGATTCTGTTTGAATGTGCGGCAGTTATCGTTCGTCATAGAAACAATTACTCTTGTTAAAATATTAAAGGTGGTAGGTAAACAACCCCTTTTCCTTAACCAATCTTCACCAAAATCAAAAGTCCTTTAGTTATTTATAATTCAGGAACGTATGCAAAAAATTTTGATTCTCTTTGAATATACGGCAGTTATCGTTCGTCATAATAAAAAAAATTACTCTTGTTAAAACATAAAACGTTGCTGGTTAACTACCCCTTTCCCTTAACCGATCTTCACCAAAATCAACAGACCTTGAGTACTTACAACTTCAGGAACGTATGCAAAAGTTATTTGATTCTCTTTGAATATACGGCATTTATCGTTCGTCATAAAAATAAAATTACCCTTTTAAAACATAAAACGTTGCTGGTAAACTACCCTTTTCTCTTAATCGATCTTCACCAAAAACAAAAGGTCTTGAGAACTCTACAATTCAGGGCTCTATGCAAAACATTATTTGATTATGTCTGAATTTGCGGCTGTCATTGTTTGCCATAGAAAAAAAATTACCCTTGATTAAAAAAAATATCGGTATGGAGAACCATACATGACTTCCATGTTCTAAGATTTATATTTAAAATCATATTCGAAATGAAATATTAACATAGAAACTACTTCTTTCTACTTATTGCTTCAGCCTTAACCACAGTACTGTGGTCACTAACGTATACCACCTCAGGTTTTGCGCACTCGATTTTCACTGATCATGGCAGTCGATGGCACTGCCGAAACGTCTGGTTTTGCAGAAAACATTGGACTACGGCTAAACAGCCCGGGAAGGAATTTTAACAAAAAACTACTTCTTTGTTGCCGATAACGTAGTACACATATAAAAAATTCTCCCCTCCCTCTTCAACTATAATTTTCATTAATAGAAAATTACCCCCACCCCGTTCACCAAACCTATTAGTTTATAGATATTTCATCTACGTTTCTACAGTGGATTATTATGAGCTTCTTATCAGGATACTTTATTTATCAAAATTAAGTACTTCACTCTTGTTAAAACATAATACGTTGCCAGTAAACTACCCCTTTCTCTTAACCGATCTTCACCAAAATCAATAGGACTTCAGGCCTCTACAATTAGGGATGCATGCAAAAAAATATTTGATTCTGTTTGAATGTGCGGCAGTTATCGTTCTTCATGAATACATTTCTCTTGTTACAAAATAAAATGTTGCAGGTAAACTACCCCTTTCCATTAACCGGTCTTCACCAAACACAACAGGTCACGAGCACCCTACAAATCAGCGCCGTATGCAAAACATTATTTGATTCGCTTTGAATTTACGGCAGTTATCGTTTGTCATAGAAAAAATTACCCTTGTTACAACATAAAACGTTGCAGGTAAACTACCCCTTTCCCTTAACCGATCATTAACAAAATCGACAAACCTTGAGGTCTGTATTATTCAAAAGGGTATGCAAAAAAGTAGTTGATTCTGTTTGCAATTACGGCAGTTATCGTTCGTCATAGGAAACATTACCCTTGTTAAAACATAAAATGTTGCTGGTAAACTAGCCCTTTCCCTTAACTGATATTCACCAAAACCAATAGGTCTTGAGAACTCGGCAATTCAGGGTAGTATCCAAAACATTATTTGGTTCTGTTTGAATTTGCGGCTGTTATCGTTTGCCATAGAAAACAATTACCCTTGATAAAAAAAAATGTTGCAGGTAAACTACCCCTTTCCCTTAACCGACCTTCACCAAAAACAATAGGTCCTGAGAACTATGAAATTCAGGGCTGTATGTAAATAATTATTTGATTCTGTTTGAATTTGCGGCTGTTATCGTTTACCATAAAAAAATCTACACACACACACACACACACACACACACACACACACTTTTCGAAAAATGACTTTTTTTCATGTTTTGAGTGTAGTACAATCAGAATCTCCAATAATCTCGAACGAGATTTTTTTTGCCATCACCATACTTCCATTTCCTTATGCAACATATGGAACATGGAAGTAAAAATATCCCCTCCCCCTTCAACTATAATTGTCATTTATAGAAAATTACCTCCACCCCGTTCAACTAGCCTCTTAATTTATAGATATTTCATCTACGTTTCTACAGTGGATTATTAAGATCTTCTTATCAGGATACTTTATTTATCAAAATTAAGTACTTTACTCTTGTTACAACAAAAAACGTTTCTGGTAAACTGCCCTTTCCCAGTAACCGATCTTCACCAAAATCAAGAGGCTTCCACAACTCAGGCACATACGTAAATATCGGTATGGAGCACCATACATGACTTCCATGTTCTAAGATTTATATTTAAAATCATATTCGAAATGGAATATTTCCATAGAAACTACGTATTTCTACTTATTGCTTCAGCATTAACCACAGTACTGTGGTCACTAACGTATACCACCTCACGTTTTCGCACTCGATTTTCACCGATGATGGCAGTCGATGGCACTGCCGAAAAGTCTGGTTTTGCAGAAAACATTGGACTACGGCTAAAGAGCCCGGGAAGCAATTTTAACAAAAAACTACTTCTTTGTTGCCGATAACGTAGTACACATATAAAAAATTCTCCTCTCCACCTTCAACTATAATTTTTAATAATAGAAAATTACCCCCACGCCGTTCACCTAACTTCTTCATTTATAGATATTTCATCTACGTTTCTACAGTGGATTACTATGAGCTTCTTATCAGGATACTTTATTTATAAAAATTAAGCACTTTACTCTTGTTAAATCATAAAATGTTTGAGGTAAACTACCCCTTTCTCTTAACTGATCTTCTCCAAAATCAACAGACCTTCCGTTCTCTACAATTCAGCGAAGCATGCAAAAAAATATTTGATTCTGTTTGAATGTACGGCAGTTAACGTTCGTCATTGAAACTTTTCTCTTGTTACATTATAAAATGTTGCAGGTAAACTACCCCTTTCCCTTAACCGATCTTCACCAAAATCAATAGACCTTGAGCTCTCTGCAACTCAGGGGGTGCAAAAAATTATTTGATTCTCATTGAATTTTCGGCAGTTATCGTTCGTCATAAAAAAATAACCCTTTTTAAAACATAAAACGTTGCTGATTAACTATCCCTTCCCTTAACCAATCTTCAACACAATCAACAGACCTTGAGTTCTCTTTAGTTCAAAAAGGTATGCAAAAACCTAGTTGATTCTGTTTGAATTTACGGCAGTTACCGTTCGTCATATAAAAATTTACCCTTGTTAAAACATAAAATGTTGCTGGTAAACTACCCCTTTCCCTTAACCGATCTTCACCAACACCAATACGAATTGAGAACTCTACAATACAGGGCTGTATGCAAAGCATCATTTGATTCTGTTTGAATTTGCGGCTGTTATCGTTTACTATAGAAAAAAATTACCCTTGATAAAAAACCGTTGCAGGTAAACTACCCCTTTCCCTTAACCGATCTTCACCAAAAACGACAGGTCTTAGGTACTCTACAATTCAGGCCTGTATGCAAACAATTATTTGATTCTCTTTGAATTTACGGCAGTTATCGTTCGTCATAGAAAAAATACCCTTGTTAAAACATAAAACGTTGCCGGTAAACTACCCCTTTCCGTTAACCGATCTTCAACAAAATCAACAGACCTTCAGTTCTGTATAATTCAAAAAGGTATGCAGAAGAGTAGTTGATTCTGTTGTAATGTCCGGCAGTTATCATTCGTCATAAAAAAATTACCCTTGATAAAACATAAAATGTTGCAGGTAAACTACCCTATTTCCTTAACCGATCTTCAACAAAATCAACAGACCTGTATAATTCAAAAAGGTATGCAGAAGAGTAGTTGATTCTATTTTAATGTACGGCAGTTATCGTTCGTCAAAAAAAAATTACCCTTGATAAAACATAAAATGTTGCTGGTAAACAACCCTATTCCCTTAACCGATCTTCACCAAAACCAACAGGTCTTGAGAACTGTACATTTCAGGGCTGTATGCAAAATATTATATGATTCTGTTTGAATTTGCGGCTGTTATCGTTTGCCATATAAAATACCCTTGATAAAACAAAAAACGTGTCTGGTAAACTACCCCTTTCCCTTAACCGAACTTCACCAAAAACAATAGATCTTTAGTACTCAACAAAACAGGGCTGTATTGAAAAACGTATTTGATTCTGTTTGATTTTACGGCTCTTATCGTTTGCCATAGAAATACCCTTTGAAACATAAAACGTTGCTGGTAAACTACCCCTTTCCCTTAACCGATCTTCACCAACACCAATAGGTATTGAGAACTCTACAATACAGGGCTGTATGCAAAACATCATTTGATTCTGTTTGAATTTGCGGCTGTTATCGTTTACCCGTTTACCATAGAAAAATATCGGTATGGAGAACCATACATGACTTCATGTTTTAAGATTTATTTTTAAAATCATATTCGAAATGAAATATTTCCATAGAAACTACGTCTTTCTACTTATTGCTTCAGCATTAACCACAGTACTGTGGTCACTAACGTATACCACCTCAGGTTTTCGCACTCGATTTTCACCGATGATGGCAGTCGATGGCACTGCCGAAAAGTTTGGTTTTGCAGAAAACATTGAACTACGGCTAAAGAGCCCGGGAAGCAATTTTAACAAAAAACTACTTCTTTGTTGCCGATAACGTAGTACACATATAAAAAATTCTGCCCTCAACCTTCAACTATAATTTTTAATAATAGAAAATTACCCCCACCCCGTTCACCTAACTTCTTCACTTATAGATATTTCATCCACGTTTCTACAGTGGATTACTATGAGCTTCTTATCAGGATACTTTATTTATAAAAATTAAGCACTTTACACTTGTATAAATCATAAAATGTTTCAGGTAAACTACCCCTTTCTCTTAACCGATCTTCTCCAAAATCAACAGACCTTCCGTCCTCTACAATTCAGCGAAGCATGCAAAAAAATATTTGATTCTGTTTGAATGTTCGGCAGTTATCGTTCGTCATGGAAACATTTGTCTTGTTACAACATAAAATGTTGCTGGTAAACTACCCCTTTCCCTTAACTGATCTTCACCAAAATCAATAGACCTTGAGCTCTCTGCAACTCAGGAAAGAGTGCAAAAAATTATTTGATCCTCATTGAATTTTCGGCAGTTATCGTTCGTCATAAAAAAAATTACCCTTTTTAAAACATAAAACGTTGCTGATAAACTACCCTTTCCCTTAACCGATCTTCAACAAAAACAACAAACCTTGAGGTCTGTATAATTCAAAAGGGTATGCAAAAAAGTAGTTGATTCTGTTTGCAATTACGGCAGTTATCGTTCGTCATAGGAAACATTACCCTTGTTAAAACATAAAATGTTGCTGGTAAACTAGCCCTTTCCCTTAACTGATATTCACCAAAACCAATAGGTCTTGAGAACTCGGCAATTCAGGGTAGTATCCAAAACATTATTTGGTTCTGTTTGAATTTGCGGCTGTTATCGTTTGCCATAGAAAACAATTACCCTTGATAAAAAAAAATGTTGCAGGTAAACTACCCCTTTCCCTTAACCGACCTTCACCAAAAACAATAGGTCCTGAGAACTATGAAATTCAGGGCTGTATGTAAATAATTATTTGATTCTGTTTGAATTTGCGGCTGTTATCGTTTACCATAAAAAAATCTACACACACACACACACACACACACACACACACACACACACACACACACACACACACATTTCGAAAAATGACTTTTTTTCATGTTTTGAGTGTAGTACAATCAGAATCTCCAATAATCTCGAACGAGATTTTTTTTGCCATCACCATACTTCCATTTCCTTATGCAACATATGGAACATGGAAGTAAAAATATCCCCTCCCCCTTCAACTATAATTGTCATTTATAGAAAATTACCTCCACCCCGTTCAACTAGCCTCTTAATTTATAGATATTTCATCTACGTTTCTACAGTGGATTATTAAGATCTTCTTATCAGGATACTTTATTTATCAAAATTAAGTACTTTACTCTTGTTACAACAAAAAACGTTTCTGGTAAACTGCCCTTTCCCAGTAACCGATCTTCACCAAAATCAAGAGGCTTCCACAACTCCGGCACATACGTAAATATCGGTATGGAGCACCATACATGACTTCCATGTTCTAAGATTTATATTTAAAATCATATTCGAAATGAAATATTTCCATAGAAACTACGTATTTCTACTTATTGCTTCAGCATTAACCACAGTACTGTGGTCACTAACGTATACCACCTCACGTTTTCGCACTCGATTTTCACCGATGATGGCAGTCGATGGCACTGCCGAAAAGTCTGGTTTTGCAGAAAACATTGGACTACGGCTAAAGAGCCCGGGAAGCAATTTTAACAAAAAACTACTTCTTTGTTGCCGATAACGTAGTACACATATAAAAAATTCTCCTCTCCACCTTCAACTATAATTTTTAATAATAGAAAATTACCCCCACGCCGTTCACCTAACTTCTTCATTTATAGATATTTCATCTACGTTTCTACAGTGGATTACTATGAGCTTCTTATCAGGATACTTTATTTATAAAAATTAAGCACTTTACTCTTGTTAAATCATAAAATGTTTCAGGTAAACTACCCCTTTCTCTTAACTGATCTTCTCAAAAATCAACAGACCTTACGTTCTCTACAATTCAGCGAAGCATGCAAAAAAATATTTGTTTCTGTTTGAATGTACGGCAGTTATCGTTCGTCATTGAAACATTTCTCTTGTTACATTATAAAATGTTGCAGGTAAACTACCCCTTTCCCTTAACCGATCTTCACCAAAATCAATAGACCTTGAGCTCTCTGCAACTCAGGGGGTGCAAAAAATTATTTGATTCTCATTGAATTTTCGGCAGTTATCGTTCGTCATAAAAAAATAACCCTTTTTAAAACATAAAACGTTGCTGATAAACTACCCCTTCCCTTAACCAATCTTCAACAAAATCAACAGACCTTGAGTTCTCTTTAGTTCAAAAAGGTATGCAAAAACCTAGTTGATTCTGTTTGAATTTACGGCAGTTACCGTTCGTCATATAAAAAATTACCCTTGTTAAAACATAAAATGTTGCTGGTAAACTACCCCTTTCCCTTAACCGATCTTCACCAACACCAATACGAATTGAGAACTCTACAATTGGCTGTATGCAAAGCATCATTTGATTCTGTTTGAATTTGCGGCTGTTATCGTTTACTATAGAAAAAAATTACCCTTGATAAAAAACCGTTGCAGGTAAACTACCCCTTTCCCTTAACCGATCTTCACCAAAAACGACAGGTCTTAGGTACTCTACAATTCAGGCCTGTATGCAAACAATTATTTGATTCTCTTTGAATTTACAGCAGTTATCGTTCGTCATAGAAAAAATACCCTTGTTAAAACATAAAACGTTGCCGGTAAACTACCCCTTTCCGTTAACCGATCTTCAACAAAATCAACAGACCTTCAGTTCTGTATAATTCAAAAAGGTATGCAGAAGAGTAGTTGATTCTGTTGTAATGTACGGAAGTTATCATTCGTCATAAAAAAAATTACCCTTGATAAAACATAAAATGTTGCAGGTAAACTACCCTATTCCCTTAACCGATCTTCAACAAAATCAACAGACCTGTATAATTCAAAAAGGTATGCAGAAGAGTAGTTGATTCTATTTTAATGTACGGCAGTTATCGTTCGTCAAAAAAAAATTACCCTTGATAAAACATAAAATGTTGCTGGTAAACAACCCTATTCCCTTAACCGATCTTCACCAAAACCAACAGGTCTTGAGAACTGTACATTTCAGGGCTGTATGCAAAATATTATATGATTCTGTTTGAATTTGCAGCTGTTATCGTTTGCCATATAAAATACCCTTGATAAAACAAAAAACGTGTCTGGTAAACTACCCCTTTCCCTTAAACGATCTTCACCAAAAACAATAGGTCTTTAGTACTCAACAAAACAGGGATGTGTGCAAAAACGTATTTGATTCTGTTTGAATTTGCGGCTCTTATCGTTTGCCATAGAAAATACCCTTTTAAAAAAAAAACGTTGCTGGTAAACTACCCCTTTCCCTTAACCGATCTTCACCAACACCAATAGGTATTTAGAACTCTACAATACAGGGCTGTATGCAAAACATCATTTGATTCTAATTGAATTTGCGGCTGTTATCGTTTACCCGTTTACCATAGAAAAATATCGGTATGGAGAACCATACATGACTTCATGTTCTAAGATTTATTTTTAAAATCATATTCGAAATGAAATATTTCCATAGAAACTACGTCTTTCTACTTATAGCTTCAGCATTAACCACAGTACTGTGGTCACTAACGTATACCACCTCACGTTTTCGCACTCGATTTTCACCGATGATAGCAGTCGATGGCACTGCCGAAAAGTCTGGTTTTGCAGAAAACATTGAACTACGGCTAAAGAGCCCGGGAAGCAATTTTAACAAAAAACTACTTCTTTGTTGCCGATAACGTAGTACACATATAAAAAATTCTGCCCTCAACCTTCAACTATAATTTTTAATAATAGAAAATTACCCCCACCCCGTTCACCAAACCTCTTCATTTATAGGTATTTGATCTACGTTTCTACAGTGGATTACTATGAGCTTCTTATCAGGATACTTTATTTATAAAAATTAAGTACTTTACTCTTGTATAAATCATAAAATGTTTCAGGTAAACTACCCCTTTCTCTTAACCGATCTTCTCCAAAATCAACAGACCTTCCGTCCTCTACAATTCAGCGAAGCATGCAAAAAAATATTTGATTCTGTTTGAATGTTCGGCAGTTATCGTTCGTCATGGAAACATTTGTCTTGTTACAACATAAAATGTTGCTGGTAAACTACCCCTTTCCCTTAACTGATCTTCACCAAAATCAATAGACCTTGAGCTCTCTGCAACTCAGGAAAGAGTGCAAAAAATTATTTGATTCTCATTGAATTTTCGGCAGTTATCGTTTGTCATAAAAAAAATTACCCTTTTTAAAACATAAAACGTTGCTGATAAACTACCCTTTCCCTTAACCGATCTTCAACAAAATCAACAAACCTTGAGGTCTGTATAATTCAAAAGGGTATGCAAAAAAGTAGTTGATTCTGTTTGCAATTACGGCAGTTATCGTTCGTCATAGGAAACATTACCCTTGTTAAAACATAAAATGTTGCTGGTAAACTAGCCCTTTCCCTTAACTGATATTCACCAAAACCAATAGGTCTTGAGAACTCGGCAATTCAGGGTAGTATCCAAAACATTATTTGGTTCTGTTTGAATTTGCGGCTGTTATCGTTTGCCATAGAAAACAATTACCCTTGATAAAAAAAAATGTTGCCGGTAAACTACCCCTTTCCCTTAACCGACCTTCACCAAAAACAATAGGTCCTGAGAACTATGAAATTCAGGGCTGTATGTAAATAATTATTTGATTCTGTTTGAATTTGCGGCTGTTATCGTTTACCATAAAAAAATCTACACACACACACACACACACACACTTTTCGAAAAATGACTTTTTTTCATGTTTTGAGTGTAGTACAATCAGAATCTCCAATAATCTCGAACGAGATTTTTTTTGCCATCACCATACTTCCATTTCCTTATGCAACATATGGAACATGGAAGTAAAAATATCCCCTCCCCCTTCAACTATAATTGTCATTTATAGAAAATTACCTCCACCCCGTTCAACTAGCCTCTTAATTTATAGATATTTCATCTACGTTTCTACAGTGGATTATTAAGATCTTCTTATCAGGATACTTTATTTATCAAAATTAAGTACTTTACTCTTGTTACAACAAAAAACGTTTCTGGTAAACTGCCCTTTCCCAGTAACCGATCTTCACCAAAATCAAGAGGCTTCCACAACTCCGGCACATACGTAAATATCGGTATGGAGCACCATACATGACTTCCATGTTCTAAGATTTATATTTAAAATCATATTCGAAATGAAATATTTCCATAGAAACTACGTATTTCTACTTATTGCTTCAGCATTAACCACAGTACTGTGGTCACTAACGTATACCGCCTCACGTTTTCGCACTCGATTTTCACCGATGATGGCAGTCGATGGCACTGCCGAAAAGTCTGGTTTTGCAGAAAACATTGGACTACGGCTAAAGAGCCCGGGAAGCAATTTTAACAAAAAACTACTTCTTTGTTGCCGATAACGTAGTACACATATAAAAAATTCTCCTCTCCACCTTCAACTATAATTTTTAATAATAGAAAATTACCCCCACGCCGTTCACCTAACTTCTTCATTTATAGATATTTCATCTACGTTTCTACAGTGGATTACTATGAGCTTCTTATCAGGATACTTTATTTATAAAAATTAAGCACTTTACTCTTGTTAAATCATAAAATGTTTCAGGTAAACTACCCCTTTCTCTTAACTGATCTTCTCCAAAATCAACAGACCTTCCGTTCTCTACAATTCAGCGAAGCATGCAAAAAAATATTTGTTTCTGTTTGAATGTACGGCAGTTATCGTTCGTCATTGAAACATTTCTCTTGTTACATTATAAAATGTTGCAGGTAAACTACCCCTTTCCCTTAACCGATCTTCACCAAAATCAATAGACCTTGAGCTCTCTGCAACTCAGGGGGTGCAAAAAATTATTTGATTCTCATTGAATTTTCGGCAGTTATCGTTCGTCATAAAAAAATAACCCTTTTTAAAACATAAAACGTTGCTGATAAACTACCCCTTCCCTTAACCAATCTTCAACAAAATCAACAGACCTTGAGTTCTCTTTAGTTCAAAAAGGTATGCAAAAACCTAGTTGATTCTGTTTGAATTTACGGCAGTTACCGTTCGTCATATAAAAAATTACCCTTGTTAAAACATAAAATGTTGCTGGTAAACTACCCCTTTCCCTTAACCGATCTTCACCAACACCAATACGAATTGAGAACTCTACAATTGGCTGTATGCAAAGCATCATTTGATTCTGTTTGAATTTGCGGCTGTTATCGTTTACTATAGAAAAAAATTACCCTTGATAAAAAACCGTTGCAGGTAAACTACCCCTTTCCCTTAACCGATCTTCACCAAAAACGACAGGTCTTAGGTACTCTACAATTCAGGCCTGTATGCAAACAATTATTTGATTCTCTTTGAATTTACAGCAGTTATCGTTCGTCATAGAAAAAATACCCTTGTTAAAACATAAAACGTTGCCGGTAAACTACCCCTTTCCGTTAACCGATCTTCAACAAAATCAACAGACCTTCAGTTCTGTATAATTCAAAAAGGTATGCAGAAGAGTAGTTGATTCTGTTGTAATGTACGGAAGTTATCATTCGTCATAAAAAAAATTACCCTTGATAAAACATAAAATGTTGCAGGTAAACTACCCTATTCCCTTAACCGATCTTCAACAAAATCAACAGACCTGTATAATTCAAAAAGGTATGCAGAAGAGTAGTTGATTCTATTTTAATGTACGGCAGTTATCGTTCGTCAAAAAAAAATTACCCTTGATAAAACATAAAATGTTGCTGGTAAACAACCCTATTCCCTTAACCGATCTTCACCAAAACCAACAGGTCTTGAGAACTGTACATTTCAGGGCTGTATGCAAAATATTATATGATTCTGTTTGAATTTGCAGCTGTTATCGTTTGCCATATAAAATACCCTTGATAAAACAAAAAACGTGTCTGGTAAACTACCCCTTTCCCTTAAACGATCTTCACCAAAAACAATAGGTCTTTAGTACTCAACAAAACAGGGATGTGTGCAAAAACGTATTTGATTCTGTTTGAATTTGCGGCTCTTATCGTTTGCCATAGAAAATACCCTTTTAAAAAAAAAACGTTGCTGGTAAACTACCCCTTTCCCTTAACCGATCTTCACCAACACCAATAGGTATTTAGAACTCTACAATACAGGGCTGTATGCAAAACATCATTTGATTCTAATTGAATTTGCGGCTGTTATCGTTTACCCGTTTACCATAGAAAAATATCGGTATGGAGAACCATACATGACTTCATGTTCTAAGATTTATTTTTAAAATCATATTCGAAATGAAATATTTCCATAGAAACTACGTCTTTCTACTTATTGCTTCAGCATTAACCACAGTACTGTGGTCACTAACGTATACCACCTCACGTTTTCGCACTCGATTTTCACCGATGATGGCAGTCGATGGCACTGCCGAAAAGTCTGGTTTTGCAGAAAACATTGAACTACGGCTAAAGAGCCCGGGAAGCAATTTTAACAAAAAACTACTTCTTTGTTGCCGATAACGTAGTACACATATAAAAAATTCTGCCCTCAACCTTCAACTATAATTTTTAATAATAGAAAATTACCCCCACCCCGTTCACCAAACCTCTTCATTTATAGGTATTTGATCTACGTTTCTACAGTGGATTACTATGAGCTTCTTATCAGGATACTTTATTTATAAAAATTAAGTACTTTACTCTTGTATAAATCATAAAATGTTTCAGGTAAACTACCCCTTTCCCTTAACTGATCTTCACCAAATTCAATAGACCTTGAGCTCTCTGCAACTCAGGAAAGAGTGCAAAAAATTATTTGATTCTCATTGAATTTTCGGCAGTTATCGTTCGTCATAAAAAAAATTACCCTTTTTAAAACATAAAACGTTGCTGATAAACTACCCTTTCCCTTAACCGATCTTCAACAAAATCAACAAACCTTGAGGTCTGTATAATTCAAAAGGGTATGCAAAAAAGTAGTTGATTCTGTTTGCAATTACGGCAGTTATCGTTCGTCATAGGAAACATTACCCTTGTTAAAACATAAAATGTTGCTGGTAAACTAGCCCTTTCCCTTAACTGATATTCACCAAAACCAATAGGTCTTGAGAACTCGGCAATTCAGGGTAGTATCCAAAACATTATTTGGTTCTGTTTGAATTTGCGGCTGTTATCGTTTGCCATAGAAAACAATTACCCTTGATAAAAAAAAATGTTGCAGGTAAACTACCCCTTTCCCTTAACCGTCCTTCACCAAAAACAATAGGTCCTGAGAACTATGAAATTCAGGGCTGTATGTAAATAATTATTTGATTCTGTTTGAATTTGCGGCTGTTATCGTTTACCAAAAAAAATCTACACACACACACACACACACACACACACACTTTTCGAAAAATGACTTTTTTTCATGTTTTGAGTGTAGTACAATCAGAATCTCCAATAATCTCGAACGAGATTTTTTTTGCCATCACCATACTTCCATTTCCTTATGCAACATATGGAACATGGAAGTAAAAATATTCCCTCCCCCTTCAACTATAATTGTCATTTATAGAAAATTACCTCCACCCCGTTCAACTAGCCTCTTAATTTATAGATATTTCATCTACGTTTCTACAGTGGATTATTAAGATCTTCTTATCAGGATACTTTATTTATCAAAATTAAGTACTTTACTCTTGTTACAACAAAAAACGTTTCTGGTAAACTGCCCTTTCCCAGTAACCGATCTTCACCAAAATCAAGAGGCTTCCACAACTCCGGCACATACGTAAATATCGGTATGGAGCACCATACATGACTTCCATGTTCTAAGATTTATATTTAAAATCATATTCGAAATGAAATATTTCCATAGAAACTACGTATTTCTACTTATTGCTTCAGCATTAACCACAGTACTGTGGTCACTAACGTATACCACCTCACGTTTTCGCACTCGATTTTCACCGATGATGGCAGTCGATGGCACTGCCGAAAAGTCTGGTTTTGCAGAAAACATTGGACTACGGCTAAAGAGCCCGGGAAGCAATTTTAACAAAAAACTACTTCTTTGTTGCCGATAACGTAGTACACATATAAAAAATTCTCCTCTCCACCTTCAACTATAATTTTTAATAATAGAAAATTACCCCCACGCCGTTCACCTAACTTCTTCATTTATAGATATTTCATCTACGTTTCTACAGTGGATTACTATGAGCTTCTTATCAGGATACTTTATTTATAAAAATTAAGCACTTTACTCTTGTTAAATCATAAAATGTTTCAGGTAAACTACCCCTTTCTCTTAACTGATCTTCTCCAAAATCAACAGACCTTCCGTTCTCTACAATTCAGCGAAGCATGCAAAAAAATATTTGTTTCTGTTTGAATGTACGGCAGTTATCGTTCGTCATTGAAACATTTCTCTTGTTACATTATAAAATGTTGCAGGTAAACTACCCCTTTCCCTTAACCGATCTTCACCAAAATCAATAGACCTTGAGCTCTCTGCAACTCAGGGGGTGCAAAAAATTATTTGATTCTCATTGAATTTTCGGCAGTTATCGTTCGTCATAAAAAAATAACCCTTTTTAAAACATAAAACGTTGCTGATAAACTACCCCTTCCCTTAACCAATCTTCAACAAAATCAACAGACCTTGAGTTCTCTTTAGTTCAAAAAGGTATGCAAAAACCTAGTTGATTCTGTTTGAATTTACGGCAGTTACCGTTCGTCATATAAAAAATTACCCTTGTTAAAACATAAAATGTTGCTGGTAAACTACCCCTTTCCCTTAACCGATCTTCACCAACACCAATACGAATTGAGAACTCTACAATTGGCTGTATGCAAAGCATCATTTGATTCTGTTTGAATTTGCGGCTGTTATCGTTTACTATAGAAAAAAATTACCCTTGATAAAAAACCGTTGCAGGTAAACTACCCCTTTCCCTTAACCGATCTTCACCAAAAACGACAGGTCTTAGGTACTCTACAATTCAGGCCTGTATGCAAACAATTATTTGATTCTCTTTGAATTTACAGCAGTTATCGTTCGTCATAGAAAAAATACCCTTGTTAAAACATAAAACGTTGCCGGTAAACTACCCCTTTCCGTTAACCGATCTTCAACAAAATCAACAGACCTTCAGTTCTGTATAATTCAAAAAGGTATGCAGAAGAGTAGTTGATTCTGTTGTAATGTACGGCAGTTATCATTCGTCATAAAAAAAATTACCCTTGATAAAACATAAAATGTTGCAGGTAAACTACCCTATTCCCTTAACCGATCTTCAACAAAATCAACAGACCTGTATAATTCAAAAAGGTATGCAGAAGAGTAGTTGATTCTATTTTAATGTACGGCAGTTATCGTTCGTCAAAAAAAAATTACCCTTGATAAAACATAAAATGTTGCTGGTAAACAACCCTATTCCCTTAACCGATCTTCACCAAAACCAACAGGTCTTGAGAACTGTACATTTCAGGGCTGTATGCAAAATATTATATGATTCTGTTTGAATTTGCAGCTGTTATCGTTTGCCATATAAAATACCCTTGATAAAACAAAAAACGTGTCTGGTAAACTACCCCTTTACCTTAAACGATCTTCACCAAAAACAATAGGTCTTTAGTACTCAACAAAACAGGGATGTGTGCAAAAACGTATTTGATTCTGTTTGAATTTGCGGCTCTTATCGTTTGCCATAGAAAATACCCTTTTAAAAAAAAAACGTTGCTGGTAAACTACCCCTTTCCCTTAACCGATCTTCACCAACACCAATAGGTATTTAGAACTCTACAATACAGGGCTGTATGCAAAACATCATTTGATTCTAATTGAATTTGCGGCTGTTATCGTTTACCCGTTTACCATAGAAAAATATCGGTATGGAGAACCATACATGACTTCATGTTCTAAGATTTATTTTTAAAATCATATTCGAAATGAAATATTTCCATAGAAACTACGTCTTTCTACTTATTGCTTCAGCATTAACCACAGTACTGTGGTCACTAACGTATACCACCTCACGTTTTCGCACTCGATTTTCACCGATGATGGCAGTCGATGGCACTGCCGAAAAGTCTGGTTTTGCAGAAAACATTGAACTACGGCTAAAGAGCCCGGGAAGCAATTTTAACAAAAAACTACTTCTTTGTTGCCGATAACGTAGTACACATATAAAAAATTCTGCCCTCAACCTTCAACTATAATTTTTAATAATAGAAAATTACCCCCACCCCGTTCACCAAACCTCTTCATTTATAGGTATTTGATCTACGTTTCTACAGTGGATTACTATGAGCTTCTTATCAGGATACTTTATTTATAAAAATTAAGTACTTTACTCTTGTATAAATCATAAAATGTTTCAGGTAAACTACCCCTTTCCCTTAACTGATCTTCACCAAATTCAATAGACCTTGAGCTCTCTGCAACTCAGGAAAGAGTGCAAAAAATTATTTGATTCTCATTGAATTTTCGGCAGTTATCGTTCGTCATAAAAAAAATTACCCTTTTTAAAACATAAAACGTTGCTGATAAACTACCCTTTCCCTTAACCGATCTTCAACAAAATCAACAAACCTTGAGGTCTGTATAATTCAAAAGGGTATGCAAAAAAGTAGTTGATTCTGTTTGCAATTACGGCAGTTATCGTTCGTCATAGGAAACATTACCCTTGTTAAAACATAAAATGTTGCTGGTAAACTAGCCCTTTCCCTTAACTGATATTCACCAAAACCAATAGGTCTTGAGAACTCGGCAATTCAGGGTAGTATCCAAAACATTATTTGGTTCTGTTTGAATTTGCGGCTGTTATCGTTTGCCATAGAAAACAATTACCCTTGATAAAAAAAAATGTTGCAGGTAAACTACCCCTTTCCCTTAACCGTCCTTCACCAAAAACAATAGGTCCTGAGAACTATGAAATTCAGGGCTGTATGTAAATAATTATTTGATTCTGTTTGAATTTGCGGCTGTTATCGTTTACCATAAAAAATCTACACACACACACACACACACACACACACACACTTTTCGAAAAATGACTTTTTTTCATGTTTTGAGTGTAGTACAATCAGAATCTCCAATAATCTCGAACGAGATTTTTTTTGCCATCACCATACTTCCATTTCCTTATGCAACATATGGAACATGGAAGTAAAAATATCCCCTCCCCCTTCAACTATAATTGTCATTTATAGAAAATTACCTCCACCCCGTTCAACTAGCCTCTTAATTTATAGATATTTCATCTACGTTTCTACAGTGGATTATTAAGATCTTCTTATCAGGATACTTTATTTATCAAAATTAAGTACTTTACTCTTGTTACAACAAAAAACGTTTCTGGTAAACTGCCCTTTCCCAGTAACCGATCTTCACCAAAATCAAGAGGCTTCCACAACTCCGGCACATACGTAAATATCGGTATGGAGCACCATACATGACTTCCATGTTCTAAGATTTATATTTAAAATCATATTCGAAATGAAATATTTCCATAGAAACTACGTATTTCTACTTATTGCTTCAGCATTAACCACAGTACTGTGGTCACTAACGTATACCACCTCACGTTTTCGCACTCGATTTTCACCGATGATGGCAGTCGATGGCACTGCCGAAAAGTCTGGTTTTGCAGAAAACATTGGACTACGGCTAAAGAGCCCGGGAAGCAATTTTAACAAAAAACTACTTCTTTGTTGCCGATAACGTAGTACACATATAAAAAATTCTCCTCTCCACCTTCAACTATAATTTTTAATAATAGAAAATTACCCCCACGCCGTTCACCTAACTTCTTCATTTATAGATATTTCATCTACGTTTCTACAGTGGATTACTATGAGCTTCTTATCAGGATACTTTATTTATAAAAATTAAGCACTTTACTCTTGTTAAATCATAAAATGTTTCAGGTAAACTACCCCTTTCTCTTAACTGATCTTCTCCAAAATCAACAGACCTTCCGTTCTCTACAATTCAGCGAAGCATGCAAAAAAATATTTGTTTCTGTTTGAATGTACGGCAGTTATCGTTCGTCATTGAAACATTTCTCTTGTTACATTATAAAATGTTGCAGGTAAACTACCCCTTTCCCTTAACCGATCTTCACCAAAATCAATAGACCTTGAGCTCTCTGCAACTCAGGGGGTGCAAAAAATTATTTGATTCTCATTGAATTTTCGGCAGTTATCGTTCGTCATAAAAAAATAACCCTTTTTAAAACATAAAACGTTGCTGATAAACTACCCCTTCCCTTAACCAATCTTCAACAAAATCAACAGACCTTGAGTTCTCTTTAGTTCAAAAAGGTATGCAAAAACCTAGTTGATTCTGTTTGAATTTACGGCAGTTACCGTTCGTCATATAAAAAATTACCCTTGTTAAAACATAAAATGTTGCTGGTAAACTACCCCTTTCCCTTAACCGATCTTCACCAACACCAATACGAATTGAGAACTCTACAATTGGCTGTATGCAAAGCATCATTTGATTCTGTTTGAATTTGCGGCTGTTATCGTTTACTATAGAAAAAAATTACCCTTGATAAAAAACCGTTGCAGGTAAACTACCCCTTTCCCTTAACCGATCTTCACCAAAAACGACAGGTCTTAGGTACTCTACAATTCAGGCCTGTATGCAAACAATTATTTGATTCTCTTTGAATTTACAGCAGTTATCGTTCGTCATAGAAAAAATACCCTTGTTAAAACATAAAACGTTGCCGGTAAACTACCCCTTTCCGTTAACCGATCTTCAACAAAATCAACAGACCTTCAGTTCTGTATAATTCAAAAAGGTATGCAGAAGAGTAGTTGATTCTGTTGTAATGTACGGCAGTTATCATTCGTCATAAAAAAAATTACCCTTGATAAAACATAAAATGTTGCAGGTAAACTACCCTATTCCCTTAACCGATCTTCAACAAAATCAACAGACCTGTATAATTCAAAAAGGTATGCAGAAGAGTAGTTGATTCTATTTTAATGTACGGCAGTTATCGTTCGTCAAAAAAAAATTACCCTTGATAAAACATAAAATGTTGCTGGTAAACAACCCTATTCCCTTAACCGATCTTCACCAAAACCAACAGGTCTTGAGAACTGTACATTTCAGGGCTGTATGCAAAATATTATATGATTCTGTTTGAATTTGCAGCTGTTATCGTTTGCCATATAAAATACCCTTGATAAAACAAAAAACGTGTCTGGTAAACTACCCCTTTCCCTTAAACGATCTTCACCAAAAACAATAGGTCTTTAGTACTCAACAAAACAGGGATGTGTGCAAAAACGTATTTGATTCTGTTTGAATTTGCGGCTCTTATAGTTTGCCATAGAAAATACCCTTTTAAAAAAAAAACGTTGCTGGTAAACTACCCCTTTCCCTTAACCGATCTTCACCAACACCAATAGGTATTTAGAACTCTACAATACAGGGCTGTATGCAAAACATCATTTGATTCTAATTGAATTTGCGGCTGTTATCGTTTACCCGTTTACCATAGAAAAATATCGGTATGGAGAACCATACATGACTTCATGTTCTAAGATTTATTTTTAAAATCATATTCGAAATGAAATATTTCCATAGAAACTACGTCTTTCTACTTATTGCTTCAGCATTAACCACAGTACTGTGGTCACTAACGTATACCACCTCACGTTTTCGCACTCGATTTTCACCGATGATGGCAGTCGATGGCACTGCCGAAAAGTCTGGTTTTGCAGAAAACATTGAACTACGGCTAAAGAGCCCGGGAAGCAATTTTAACAAAAAACTACTTCTTTGTTGCCGATAACGTAGTACACATATAAAAAATTCTGCCCTCAACCTTCAACTATAATTTTTAATAATAGAAAATTACCCCCACCCCGTTCACCAAACCTCTTCATTTATAGGTATTTGATCTACGTTTCTACAGTGGATTACTATGAGCTTCTTATCAGGATACTTTATTTATAAAAATTAAGTACTTTACTCTTGTATAAATCATAAAATGTTTCAGGTAAACTACCCCTTTCTCTTAACCGATCTTCTCCAAAATCAACAGACCTTCCGTCCTCTACAATTCAGCGAAGCATGCAAAAAAATATTTGATTCTGTTTGAATGTTCGGCAGTTATCGTTCGTCATGGAAACATTTGTCTTGTTACAACATAAAATGTTGCTGGTAAACTACCCCTTTCCCTTAACTGATCTTCACCAAAATCAATAGACCTTGAGCTCTCTGCAACTCAGGAAAGAGTGCAAAAAATTATTTGATTCTCATTGAATTTTCGGCAGTTATCGTTCGTCATAAAAAAAATTACCCTTTTTAAAACATAAAACGTTGCTGATAAACTACCCTTTCCCTTAACCGATCTTCAACAAAATCAACAAACCTTGAGGTCTGTATAATTCAAAAGGGTATGCAAAAAAGTAGTTGATTCTGTTTGCAATTACGGCAGTTATCGTTCGTCATAGGAAACATTACCCTTGTTAAAACATAAAATGTTGCTGGTAAACTAGCCCTTTCCCTTAACTGATATTCACCAAAACCAATAGGTCTTGAGAACTCGGCAATTCAGGGTAGTATCCAAAACATTATTTGGTTCTGTTTGAATTTGCGGCTGTTATCGTTTGCCATAGAAAACAATTACCCTTGATAAAAAAAAATGTTGCAGGTAAACTACCCCTTTCCCTTAACCGACCTTCACCAAAAACAATAGGTCCTGAGAACTATGAAATTCAGGACTGTATGTAAATAATTATTTGATTCTGTTTGAATTTGCGGCTGTTATCGTTTACCATAAAAAAATCTACACACACACACACACACACACACACACACACACACACACACTTTTCGAAAAATGACTTTTTTTCATGTTTTGAGTGTAGTACAATCAGAATCTCCAATAATCTCGAACGAGATTTTTTTTGCCATCACCATACTTCCATTTCCTTATGCAACATATGGAACATGGAAGTAAAAATATCCCCTCCCCCTTCAACTATAATTGTCATTTATAGAAAATTACCTCCACCCCGTTCAACTAGCCTCTTAATTTATAGATATTTCATCTACGTTTCTACAGTGGATTATTAAGATCTTCTTATCAGGATACTTTATTTATCAAAATTAAGTACTTTACTCTTGTTACAACAAAAAACGTTTCTGGTAAACTGCCCTTTCCCAGTAACCGATCTTCACCAAAATCAAGAGGCTTCCACAACTCCGGCACATACGTAAATATCGGTATGGAGCACCATACATGACTTCCATGTTCTAAGATTTATATTTAAAATCATATTCGAAATGAAATATTTCCATAGAAACTACGTATTTCTACTTATTGCTTCAGCATTAACCACAGTACTGTGGTCACTAACGTATCCACCTCACGTTTTCGCACTCGATTTTCACCGATGATGGCAGTCGATGGCACTGCCGAAAAGTCTGGTTTTGCAGAAAACATTGGACTACGGCTAAAGAGCCCGGGAAGCAATTTTAACAAAAAACTACTTCTTTGTTGCCGATAACGTAGTACACATATAAAAAATTCTCCTCTCCACCTTCAACTATAATTTTTAATAATAGAAAATTACCCCCACGCCGTTCACCTAACTTCTTCATTTATAGATATTTCATCTACGTTTCTACAGTGGATTACTATGAGCTTCTTATCAGGATACTTTATTTATAAAAATTAAGCACTTTACTCTTGTTAAATCATAAAATGTTTCAGGTAAACTACCCCTTTCTCTTAACTGATCTTCTCCAAAATCAACAGACCTTCCGTTCTCTACAATTCAGCGAAGCATGCAAAAAAATATTTGTTTCTGTTTGAATGTACGGCAGTTATCGTTCGTCATTGAAACATTTCTCTTGTTACATTATAAAATGTTGCAGGTAAACTACCCCTTTCCCTTAACCGATCTTCACCAAAATCAATAGACCTTGAGCTCTCTGCAACTCAGGGGGTGCAAAAAATTATTTGATTCTCATTGAATTTTCGGCAGTTATCGTTCGTCATAAAAAAATAACCCTTTTTAAAACATAAAACGTTGCTGATAAACTACCCCTTCCCTTAACCAATCTTCAACAAAATCAACAGACCTTGAGTTCTCTTTAGTTCAAAAAGGTATGCAAAAACCTAGTTGATTCTGTTTGAATTTACGGCAGTTACCGTTCGTCATATAAAAAATTACCCTTGTTAAAACATAAAATGTTGCTGGTAAACTACCCCTTTCCCTTAACCGATCTTCACCAACACCAATAGGTATTTAGAACTCTACAATACAGGGCTGTATGCAAAACATCATTTGATTCTAATTGAATTTGCGGCTGTTATCGTTTACCCGTTTACCATAGAAAAATATCGGTATGGAGAACCATACATGACTTCATGTTCTAAGATTTATTTTTAAAATCATATTCGAAATGAAATATTTCCATAGAAACTACGTCTTTCTACTTATTGCTTCAGCATTAACCACAGTACTGTGGTCACTAACGTATACCACCTCACGTTTTCGCACTCGATTTTCACCGATGATGGCAGTCGATGGCACTGCCGAAAAGTCTGGTTTTGCAGAAAACATTGAACTACGGCTAAAGAGCCCGGGAAGCAATTTTAACAAAAAACTACTTCTTTGTTGCCGATAACGTAGTACACATATAAAAAATTCTGCCCTCAACCTTCAACTATAATTTTTAATAATAGAAAATTACCCCCACCCCGTTCACCAAACCTCTTCATTTATAGGTATTTGATCTACGTTTCTACAGTGGATTACTATGAGCTTCTTATCAGGATACTTTATTTATAAAAATTAAGTACTTTACTCTTGTATAAATCATAAAATGTTTCAGGTAAACTACCCCTTTCTCTTAACCGATCTTCTCCAAAATCAACAGACCTTCCGTCCTCTACAATTCAGCGAAGCATGCAAAAAAATATTTGATTCTGTTTGAATGTTCGGCAGTTATCGTTCGTCATGGAAACATTTGTCTTGTTACAACATAAAATGTTGCTGGTAAACTACCCCTTTCCCTTAACTGATCTTCACCAAAATCAATAGACCTTGAGCTCTCTGCAACTCAGGAAAGAGTGCAAAAAATTATTTGATTCTCATTGAATTTTCGGCAGTTATCGTTCGTCATAAAAAAAATTACCCTTTTTAAAACATAAAACGTTGCTGATAAACTACCCTTTCCCTTAACCGATCTTCAACAAAATCAACAAACCTTGAGGTCTGTATAATTCAAAAGGGTATGCAAAAAAGTAGTTGATTCTGTTTGCAATTACGGCAGTTATCGTTCGTCATAGGAAACATTACCCTTGTTAAAACATAAAATGTTGCTGGTAAACTAGCCCTTTCCCTTAACTGATATTCACCAAAACCAATAGGTCTTGAGAACTCGGCAATTCAGGGTAGTATCCAAAACATTATTTGGTTCTGTTTGAATTTGCGGCTGTTATCGTTTGCCATAGAAAACAATTACCCTTGATAAAAAAAAATGTTGCAGGTAAACTACCCCTTTCCCTTAACCGACCTTCACCAAAAACAATAGGTCCTGAGAACTATGAAATTCAGGACTGTATGTAAATAATTATTTGATTCTGTTTGAATTTGCGGCTGTTATCGTTTACCATAAAAAAATCTACACACACACACACACACACACACACTTTTCGAAAAATGACTTTTTTTCATGTTTTGAGTGTAGTACAATCAGAATCTCCAATAATCTCGAACGAGATTTTTTTTGCCATCACCATACTTCCATTTCCTTATGCAACATATGGAACATGGAAGTAAAAATATCCCCTCCCCCTTCAACTATAATTGTCATTTATAGAAAATTACCTCCACCCCGTTCAACTAGCCTCTTAATTTATAGATATTTCATCTACGTTTCTACAGTGGATTATTAAGATCTTCTTATCAGGATACTTTATTTATCAAAATTAAGTACTTTACTCTTGTTACAACAAAAAACGTTTCTGGTAAACTGCCCTTTCCCAGTAACCGATCTTCACCAAAATCAAGAGGCTTCCACAACTCCGGCACATACGTAAATATCGGTATGGAGCACCATACATGACTTCCATGTTCTAAGATTTATATTTAAAATCATATTCGAAATGAAATATTTCCATAGAAACTACGTATTTCTACTTATTGCTTCAGCATTAACCACAGTACTGTGGTCACTAACGTATCCACCTCACGTTTTCGCACTCGATTTTCACCGATGATGGCAGTCGATGGCACTGCCGAAAAGTCTGGTTTTGCAGAAAACATTGGACTACGGCTAAAGAGCCCGGGAAGCAATTTTAACAAAAAACTACTTCTTTGTTGCCGATAACGTAGTACACATATAAAAAATTCTCCTCTCCACCTTCAACTATAATTTTTAATAATAGAAAATTACCCCCACGCCGTTCACCTAACTTCTTCATTTATAGATATTTCATCTACGTTTCTACAGTGGATTACTATGAGCTTCTTATCAGGATACTTTATTTATAAAAATTAAGCACTTTACTCTTGTTAAATCATAAAATGTTTCAGGTAAACTACCCCTTTCTCTTAACTGATCTTCTCCAAAATCAACAGACCTTCCGTTCTCTACAATTCAGCGAAGCATGCAAAAAAATATTTGTTTCTGTTTGAATGTACGGCAGTTATCGTTCGTCATTGAAACATTTCTCTTGTTACATTATAAAATGTTGCAGGTAAACTACCCCTTTCCCTTAACCGATCTTCACCAAAATCAATAGACCTTGAGCTCTCTGCAACTCAGGGGGTGCAAAAAATTATTTGATTCTCATTGAATTTTCGGCAGTTATCGTTCGTCATAAAAAAATAACCCTTTTTAAAACATAAAACGTTGCTGATAAACTACCCCTTCCCTTAACCAATCTTCAACAAAATCAACAGACCTTGAGTTCTCTTTAGTTCAAAAAGGTATGCAAAAACCTAGTTGATTCTGTTTGAATTTACGGCAGTTACCGTTCGTCATATAAAAAATTACCCTTGTTAAAACATAAAATGTTGCTGGTAAACTACCCCTTTCCCTTAACCGATCTTCACCAACACCAATAGGTATTTAGAACTCTACAATACAGGGCTGTATGCAAAACATCATTTGATTCTAATTGAATTTGCGGCTGTTATCGTTTACCCGTTTACCATAGAAAAATATCGGTATGGAGAACCATACATGACTTCATGTTCTAAGATTTATTTTTAAAATCATATTCGAAATGAAATATTTCCATAGAAACTACGTCTTTCTACTTATTGCTTCAGCATTAACCACAGTACTGTGGTCACTAACGTATACCACCTCACGTTTTCGCACTCGATTTTCACCGATGATGGCAGTCGATGGCACTGCCGAAAAGTCTGGTTTTGCAGAAAACATTGAACTACGGCTAAAGAGCCCGGGAAGCAATTTTAACAAAAAACTACTTCTTTGTTGCCGATAACGTAGTACACATATAAAAAATTCTGCCCTCAACCTTCAACTATAATTTTTAATAATAGAAAATTACCCCCACCCCGTTCACCAAACCTCTTCATTTATAGGTATTTGATCTACGTTTCTACAGTGGATTACTATGAGCTTCTTATCAGGATACTTTATTTATAAAAATTAAGTACTTTACTCTTGTATAAATCATAAAATGTTTCAGGTAAACTACCCCTTTCTCTTAACCGATCTTCTCCAAAATCAACAGACCTTCCGTCCTCTACAATTCAGCGAAGCATGCAAAAAAATATTTGATTCTGTTTGAATGTTCGGCAGTTATCGTTCGTCATGGAAACATTTGTCTTGTTACAACATAAAATGTTGCTGGTAAACTACCCCTTTCCCTTAACTGATCTTCACCAAAATCAATAGACCTTGAGCTCTCTGCAACTCAGGAAAGAGTGCAAAAAATTATTTGATTCTCATTGAATTTTCGGCAGTTATCGTTCGTCATAAAAAAAATTACCCTTTTTAAAACATAAAACGTTGCTGATAAACTACCCTTTCCCTTAACCGATCTTCAACAAAATCAACAAACCTTGAGGTCTGTATAATTCAAAAGGGTATGCAAAAAAGTAGTTGATTCTGTTTGCAATTACGGCAGTTATCGTTCGTCATAGGAAACATTACCCTTGTTAAAACATAAAATGTTGCTGGTAAACTAGCCCTTTCCCTTAACTGATATTCACCAAAACCAATAGGTCTTGAGAACTCGGCAATTCAGGGTAGTATCCAAAACATTATTTGGTTCTGTTTGAATTTGCGGCTGTTATCGTTTGCCATAGAAAACAATTACCCTTGATAAAAAAAAATGTTGCAGGTAAACTACCCCTTTCCCTTAACCGACCTTCACCAAAAACAATAGGTCCTGAGAACTATGAAATTCAGGACTGTATGTAAATAATTATTTGATTCTGTTTGAATTTGCGGCTGTTATCGTTTACCATAAAAAAATCTACACACACACACACACACACACACACACACACACACACTTTTCGAAAAATGACTTTTTTTCATGTTTTGAGTGTAGTACAATCAGAATCTCCAATAATCTCGAACGAGATTTTTTTTGCCATCACCATACTTCCATTTCCTTATGCAACATATGGAACATGGAAGTAAAAATATCCCCTCCCCCTTCAACTATAATTGTCATTTATAGAAAATTACCTCCACCCCGTTCAACTAGCCTCTTAATTTATAGATATTTCATCTACGTTTCTACAGTGGATTATTAAGATCTTCTTATCAGGATACTTTATTTATCAAAATTAAGTACTTTACTCTTGTTACAACAAAAAACGTTTCTGGTAAACTGCCCTTTCCCAGTAACCGATCTTCACCAAAATCAAGAGGCTTCCACAACTCCGGCACATACGTAAATATCGGTATGGAGCACCATACATGACTTCCATGTTCTAAGATTTATATTTAAAATCATATTCGAAATGAAATATTTCCATAGAAACTACGTATTTCTACTTATTGCTTCAGCATTAACCACAGTACTGTGGTCACTAACGTATCCACCTCACGTTTTCGCACTCGATTTTCACCGATGATGGCAGTCGATGGCACTGCCGAAAAGTCTGGTTTTGCAGAAAACATTGGACTACGGCTAAAGAGCCCGGGAAGCAATTTTAACAAAAAACTACTTCTTTGTTGCCGATAACGTAGTACACATATAAAAAATTCTCCTCTCCACCTTCAACTATAATTTTTAATAATAGAAAATTACCCCCACCCCGTTCACCAAACCTCTTCATTTATAGGTATTTGATCTACGTTTCTACAGTGGATTACTATGAGCTTCTTATCAGGATACTTTATTTATAAAAATTAAGTACTTTACTCTTGTATAAATCATAAAATGTTTCAGGTAAACTACCCCTTTCTCTTAACCGATCTTCTCCAAAATCAACAGACCTTCCGTCCTCTACAATTCAGCGAAGCATGCAAAAAAATATTTGATTCTGTTTGAATGTACGGCAGTTATCGTTCGTCATTGAAACATTTGTCTTGTTACATTATAAAATGTTGCAGGTAAACTACCCCTTTCCCTTAACCGATCTTCACCAAAATCAATAGACCTTGAGCTCTCTGCAACTCAGGGGGTGCAAAAAATTATTTGATTCTCATTGAATTTTCGGCAGTTATCGTTCGTCATAAAAAAATAACCCTTTTTAAAACATAAAACGTTGCTGATAAACTACCCCTTCCCTTAACCAATCTTCAACAAAATCAACAGACCTTGAGTTCTCTTTAGTTCAAAAAGGTATGCAAAAACCTAGTTGATTCTGTTTGAATTTACGGCAGTTACCGTTCGTCATATAAAAAATTACCCTTGTTAAAACATAAAATGTTGCTGGTAAACTACCCCTTTCCCTTAACCGATCTTCACCAACACCAATAGGTATTTAGAACTCTACAATACAGGGCTGTATGCAAAACATCATTTGATTCTAATTGAATTTGCGGCTGTTATCGTTTACCCGTTTACCATAGAAAAATATCGGTATGGAGAACCATACATGACTTCATGTTCTAAGATTTATTTTTAAAATCATATTCGAAATGAAATATTTCCATAGAAACTACGTCTTTCTACTTATTGCTTCAGCATTAACCACAGTACTGTGGTCACTAACGTATACCACCTCACGTTTTCGCACTCGATTTTCACCGATGATGGCAGTCGATGGCACTGCCGAAAAGTCTGGTTTTGCAGAAAACATTGAACTACGGCTAAAGAGCCCGGGAAGCAATTTTAACAAAAAACTACTTCTTTGTTGCCGATAACGTAGTACACATATAAAAAATTCTGCCCTCAACCTTCAACTATAATTTTTAATAATAGAAAATTACCCCCACCCCGTTCACCAAACCTCTTCATTTATAGGTATTTGATCTACGTTTCTACAGTGGATTACTATGAGCTTCTTATCAGGATACTTTATTTATAAAAATTAAGTACTTTACTCTTGTATAAATCATAAAATGTTTCAGGTAAACTACCCCTTTCTCTTAACCGATCTTCTCCAAAATCAACAGACCTTCCGTCCTCTACAATTCAGCGAAGCATGCAAAAAAATATTTGATTCTGTTTGAATGTTCGGCAGTTATCGTTCGTCATGGAAACATTTGTCTTGTTACAACATAAAATGTTGCTGGTAAACTACCCCTTTCCCTTAACTGATCTTCACCAAAATCAATAGACCTTGAGCTCTCTGCAACTCAGGAAAGAGTGCAAAAAATTATTTGATTCTCATTGAATTTTCGGCAGTTATCGTTCGTCATAAAAAAAATTACCCTTTTTAAAACATAAAACGTTGCTGATAAACTACCCTTTCCCTTAACCGATCTTCAACAAAATCAACAAACCTTGAGGTCTGTATAATTCAAAAGGGTATGCAAAAAAGTAGTTGATTCTGTTTGCAATTACGGCAGTTATCGTTCGTCATAGGAAACATTACCCTTGTTAAAACATAAAATGTTGCTGGTAAACTAGCCCTTTCCCTTAACTGATATTCACCAAAACCAATAGGTCTTGAGAACTCGGCAATTCAGGGTAGTATCCAAAATATTATTTGGTTCTGTTTGAATTTGCGGCTGTTATCGTTTGCCATAGAAAACAATTACCCTTGATAAAAAAAAATGTTGCAGGTAAACTACCCCTTTCCCTTAACCGACCTTCACCAAAAACAATAGGTCCTGAGAACTATGAAATTCAGGGCTGTATGTAAATAATTATTTGATTCTGTTTGAATTTGCGGCTGTTATCGTTTACCATAAAAAAATCTACACACACACACACACACACACACACACACACACACACTTTTCGAAAAATGACTTTTTTTCATGTTTTGAGTGTAGTACAATCAGAATCTCCAATAATCTCGAACGAGATTTTTTTTTCCATCACCATACTTCCATTTCCTTATGCAACATATGGAACATGGAAGTAAAAATATCCCCTCCCCCTTCAACTATAATTGTCATTTATAGAAAATTACCTCCACCCCGTTCAACTAGCCTCTTAATTTATAGATATTTCATCTACGTTTCTACAGTGGATTATTAAGATCTTCTTATCAGGATACTTTATTTATCAAAATTAAGTACTTTACTCTTGTTACAACAAAAAACGTTTCTGGTAAACTGCCCTTTCCCAGTAACCGATCTTCACCAAAATCAAGAGGCTTCCACAACTCCGGCACATACGTAAATATCGGTATGGAGCACCATACATGACTTCCATGTTCTAAGATTTATATTTAAAATCATATTCGAAATGAAATATTTCCATAGAAACTACGTATTTCTACTTATTGCTTCAGCATTAACCACAGTACTGTGGTCACTAACGTATACCACCTCACGTTTTCGCACTCGATTTTCACCGATGATGGCAGTCGATGGCACTGCCGAAAAGTCTGGTTTTGCAGAAAACATTGGACTACGGCTAAAGAGCCCGGGAAGCAATTTTAACAAAAAACTACTTCTTTGTTGCCGATAACGTAGTACACATATAAAAAATTCTCCTCTCCACCTTCAACTATAATTTTTAATAATAGAAAATTACCCCCACGCCGTTCACCTAACTTCTTCATTTATAGATATTTCATCTACGTTTCTACAGTGGATTACTATGAGCTTCTTATCAGGATACTTTATTTATAAAAATTAAGCACTTTACTCTTGTTAAATCATAAAATGTTTCAGGTAAACTACCCCTTTCTCTTAACTGATCTTCTCCAAAATCAACAGACCTTCCGTTCTCTACAATTCAGCGAAGCATGCAAAAAAATATTTGTTTCTGTTTGAATGTACGGCAGTTATCGTTCGTCATTGAAACATTTCTCTTGTTACATTATAAAATGTTGCAGGTAAACTACCCCTTTCCCTTAACCGATCTTCACCAAAATCAATAGACCTTGAGCTCTCTGCAACTCAGGGGGTGCAAAAAATTATTTGATTCTCATTGAATTTTCGGCAGTTATCGTTCGTCATAAAAAAATAACCCTTTTTAAAACATAAAACGTTGCTGATAAACTACCCCTTCCCTTAACCAATCTTCAACAAAATCAACAGACCTTGAGTTCTCTTTAGTTCAAAAAGGTATGCAAAAACCTAGTTGATTCTGTTTGAATTTACGGCAGTTACCGTTCGTCATATAAAAAATTACCCTTGTTAAAACATAAAATGTTGCTGGTAAACTACCCCTTTCCCTTAACCGATCTTCACCAACACCAATAGGTATTTAGAACTCTACAATACAGGGCTGTATGCAAAACATCATTTGATTCTAATTGAATTTGCGGCTGTTATCGTTTACCCGTTTACCATAGAAAAATATCGGTATGGAGAACCATACATGACTTCATGTTCTAAGATTTATTTTTAAAATCATATTCGAAATGAAATATTTCCATAGAAACTACGTCTTTCTACTTATTGCTTCAGCATTAACCACAGTACTGTGGTCACTAACGTATACCACCTCACGTTTTCGCACTCGATTTTCACCGATGATGGCAGTCGATGGCACTGCCGAAAAGTCTGGTTTTGCAGAAAACATTGAACTACGGCTAAAGAGCCCGGGAAGCAATTTTAACAAAAAACTACTTCTTTGTTGCCGATAACGTAGTACACATATAAAAAATTCTGCCCTCAACCTTCAACTATAATTTTTAATAATAGAAAATTACCCCCACCCCGTTCACCAAACCTCTTCATTTATAGGTATTTGATCTACGTTTCTACAGTGGATTACTATGAGCTTCTTATCAGGATACTTTATTTATAAAAATTAAGTACTTTACTCTTGTATAAATCATAAAATGTTTCAGGTAAACTACCCCTTTCTCTTAACCGATCTTCTCCAAAATCAACAGACCTTCCGTCCTCTACAATTCAGCGAAGCATGCAAAAAAATATTTGATTCTGTTTGAATGTTCGGCAGTTATCGTTCGTCATGGAAACATTTGTCTTGTTACAACATAAAATGTTGCTGGTAAACTACCCCTTTCCCTTAACTGATCTTCACCAAAATCAATAGACCTTGAGCTCTCTGCAACTCAGGAAAGAGTGCACAAAATTATTTGATTCTCATTGAATTTTCGGCAGTTATCGTTCGTCATAAAAAAAATTACCCTTTTTAAAACATAAAACGTTGCTGATAAACTACCCTTTCCCTTAACCGATCTTCAACAAAATCAACAAACCTTGAGGTCTGTATAATTCAAAAGGGTATGCAAAAAAGTAGTTGATTCTGTTTGCAATTACGGCAGTTATCGTTCGTCATAGGAAACATTACCCTTGTTAAAACATAAAATGTTGCTGGTAAACTAGCCCTTTCCCTTAACTGATATTCACCAAAACCAATAGGTCTTGAGAACTCGGCAATTCAGGGTAGTATCCAAAATATTATTTGGTTCTGTTTGAATTTGCGGCTGTTATCGTTTGCCATAGAAAACAATTACCCTTGATAAAAAAAAATGTTGCTGGTAAACTACCCCTTTCCCTTAACCGACCTTCACCAAAAACAATAGGTCCTGAGAACTATGAAATTCAGGGCTGTATGTAAATAATTATTTGATTCTGTTTGAATTTGCGGCTGTTATCGTTTACCATAAAAAAATCTACACACACACACACACACACACACACACACACACACACTTTTCGAAAAATGACTTTTTTTCATGTTTTGAGTGTAGTACAATCAGAATCTCCAATAATCTCGAACGAGATTTTTTTTGCCATCACCATACTTCCATTTCCTTATGCAACATATGGAACATGGAAGTAAAAATATCCCCTCCCCCTTCAACTATAATTGTCATTTATAGAAAATTACCTCCACCCCGTTCAACTAGCCTCTTAATTTATAGATATTTCATCTACGTTTCTACAGTGGATTATTAAGATCTTCTTATCAGGATACTTTATTTATCAAAATTAAGTACTTTACTCTTGTTACAACAAAAAACGTTTCTGGTAAACTGCCCTTTCCCAGTAACCGATCTTCACCAAAATCAAGAGGCTTCCACAACTCCGGCACATACGTAAATATCGGTATGGAGCACCATACATGACTTCCATGTTCTAAGATTTATATTTAAAATCATATTCGAAATGAAATATTTCCATAGAAACTACGTATTTCTACTTATTGCTTCAGCATTAACCACAGTACTGTGGTCACTAACGTATCCACCTCACGTTTTCGCACTCGATTTTCACCGATGATGGCAGTCGATGGCACTGCCGAAAAGTCTGGTTTTGCAGAAAACATTGGACTACGGCTAAAGAGCCCGGGAAGCAATTTTAACAAAAAACTACTTCTTTGTTGCCGATAACGTAGTACACATATAAAAAATTCTCCTCTCCACCTTCAACTATAATTTTTAATAATAGAAAATTACCCCCACGCCGTTCACCTAACTTCTTCATTTATAGATATTTCATCTACGTTTCTACAGTGGATTACTATGAGCTTCTTATCAGGATACTTTATTTATAAAAATTAAGCACTTTACTCTTGTTAAATCATAAAATGTTTCAGGTAAACTACCCCTTTCTCTTAACTGATCTTCTCCAAAATCAACAGACCTTCCGTTCTCTACAATTCAGCGAAGCATGCAAAAAAATATTTGTTTCTGTTTGAATGTACGGCAGTTATCGTTCGTCATTGAAACATTTCTCTTGTTACATTATAAAATGTTGCAGGTAAACTACCCCTTTCCCTTAACCGATCTTCACCAAAATCAATAGACCTTGAGCTCTCTGCAACTCAGGGGGTGCAAAAAATTATTTGATTCTCATTGAATTTTCGGCAGTTATCGTTCGTCATAAAAAAATAACCCTTTTTAAAACATAAAACGTTGCTGATAAACTACCCCTTCCCTTAACCAATCTTCAACAAAATCAACAGACCTTGAGTTCTCTTTAGTTCAAAAAGGTATGCAAAAACCTAGTTGATTCTGTTTGAATTTACGGCAGTTACCGTTCGTCATATAAAAAATTACCCTTGTTAAAACATAAAATGTTGCTGGTAAACTACCCCTTTCCCTTAACCGATCTTCACCAACACCAATAGGTATTTAGAACTCTACAATACAGGGCTGTATGCAAAACATCATTTGATTCTAATTGAATTTGCGGCTGTTATCGTTTACCCGTTTACCATAGAAAAATATCGGTATGGAGAACCATACATGACTTCATGTTCTAAGATTTATTTTTAAAATCATATTCGAAATGAAATATTTCCATAGAAACTACGTCTTTCTACTTATTGCTTCAGCATTAACCACAGTACTGTGGTCACTAACGTATACCACCTCACGTTTTCGCACTCGATTTTCACCGATGATGGCAGTCGATGGCACTGCCGAAAAGTCTGGTTTTGCAGAAAACATTGAACTACGGCTAAAGAGCCCGGGAAGCAATTTTAACAAAAAACTACTTCTTTGTTGCCGATAACGTAGTACACATATAAAAAATTCTGCCCTCAACCTTCAACTATAATTTTTAATAATAGAAAATTACCCCCACCCCGTTCACCAAACCTCTTCATTTATAGGTATTTGATCTACGTTTCTACAGTGGATTACTATGAGCTTCTTATCAGGATACTTTATTTATAAAAATTAAGTACTTTACTCTTGTATAAATCATAAAATGTTTCAGGTAAACTACCCCTTTCTCTTAACCGATCTTCTCCAAAATCAACAGACCTTCCGTCCTCTACAATTCAGCGAAGCATGCAAAAAAATATTTGATTCTGTTTGAATGTTCGGCAGTTATCGTTCGTCATGGAAACATTTGTCTTGTTACAACATAAAATGTTGCTGGTAAACTACCCCTTTCCCTTAACTGATCTTCACCAAAATCAATAGACCTTGAGCTCTCTGCAACTCAGGAAAGAGTGCACAAAATTATTTGATTCTCATTGAATTTTCGGCAGTTATCGTTCGTCATAAAAAAAATTACCCTTTTTAAAACATAAAACGTTGCTGATAAACTACCCTTTCCCTTAACCGATCTTCAACAAAATCAACAAACCTTGAGGTCTGTATAATTCAAAAGGGTATGCAAAAAAGTAGTTGATTCTGTTTGCAATTACGGCAGTTATCGTTCGTCATAGGAAACATTACCCTTGTTAAAACATAAAATGTTGCTGGTAAACTAGCCCTTTCCCTTAACTGATATTCACCAAAACCAATAGGTCTTGAGAACTCGGCAATTCAGGGTAGTATCCAAAATATTATTTGGTTCTGTTTGAATTTGCGGCTGTTATCGTTTGCCATAGAAAACAATTACCCTTGATAAAAAAAAATGTTGCAGGTAAACTACCCCTTTCCCTTAACCGACCTTCACCAAAAACAATAGGTCCTGAGAACTATGAAATTCAGGGCTGTATGTAAATAATTATTTGATTCTGTTTGAATTTGCGGCTGTTATCGTTTACCATAAAAAAATCTACACACACACACACACACACACACACACACACACACACACACACACACACACACACACTTTTCGAAAAATGACTTTTTTTCATGTTTTGAGTGTAGTACAATCAGAATCTCCAATAATCTCGAACGAGATTTTTTTTGCCATCACCATACTTCCATTTCCTTATGCAACATATGGAACATGGAAGTAAAAATATCCCCTCCCCCTTCAACTATAATTGTCATTTATAGAAAATTACCTCCACCCCGTTCAACTAGCCTCTTAATTTATAGATATTTCATCTACGTTTCTACAGTGGATTATTAAGATCTTCTTATCAGGATACTTTATTTATCAAAATTAAGTACTTTACTCTTGTTACAACAAAAAACGTTTCTGGTAAACTGCCCTTTCCCAGTAACCGATCTTCACCAAAATCAAGAGGCTTCCACAACTCCGGCACATACGTAAATATCGGTATGGAGCACCATACATGACTTCCATGTTCTAAGATTTATATTTAAAATCATATTCGAAATGAAATATTTCCATAGAAACTACGTATTTCTACTTATTGCTTCAGCATTAACCACAGTACTGTGGTCACTAACGTATCCACCTCACGTTTTCGCACTCGATTTTCACCGATGATGGCAGTCGATGGCACTGCCGAAAAGTCTGGTTTTGCAGAAAACATTGGACTACGGCTAAAGAGCCCGGGAAGCAATTTTAACAAAAAACTACTTCTTTGTTGCCGATAACGTAGTACACATATAAAAAATTCTCCTCTCCACCTTCAACTATAATTTTTAATAATAGAAAATTACCCCCACGCCGTTCACCTAACTTCTTCATTTATAGATATTTCATCTACGTTTCTACAGTGGATTACTATGAGCTTCTTATCAGGATACTTTATTTATAAAAATTAAGCACTTTACTCTTGTTAAATCATAAAATGTTTCAGGTAAACTACCCCTTTCTCTTAACTGATCTTCTCCAAAATCAACAGACCTTCCGTTCTCTACAATTCAGCGAAGCATGCAAAAAAATATTTGTTTCTGTTTGAATGTACGGCAGTTATCGTTCGTCATTGAAACATTTCTCTTGTTACATTATAAAATGTTGCAGGTAAACTACCCCTTTCCCTTAACCGATCTTCACCAAAATCAATAGACCTTGAGCTCTCTGCAACTCAGGGGGTGCAAAAAATTATTTGATTCTCATTGAATTTTCGGCAGTTATCGTTCGTCATAAAAAAATAACCCTTTTTAAAACATAAAACGTTGCTGATAAACTACCCCTTCCCTTAACCAATCTTCAACAAAATCAACAGACCTTGAGTTCTCTTTAGTTCAAAAAGGTATGCAAAAACCTAGTTGATTCTGTTTGAATTTACGGCAGTTACCGTTCGTCATATAAAAAATTACCCTTGTTAAAACATAAAATGTTGCTGGTAAACTACCCCTTTCCCTTAACCGATCTTCACCAACACCAATAGGTATTTAGAACTCTACAATACAGGGCTGTATGCAAAACATCATTTGATTCTAATTGAATTTGCGGCTGTTATCGTTTACCCGTTTACCATAGAAAAATATCGGTATGGAGAACCATACATGACTTCATGTTCTAAGATTTATTTTTAAAATCATATTCGAAATGAAATATTTCCATAGAAACTACGTCTTTCTACTTATTGCTTCAGCATTAACCACAGTACTGTGGTCACTAACGTATACCACCTCACGTTTTCGCACTCGATTTTCACCGATGATGGCAGTCGATGGCACTGCCGAAAAGTCTGGTTTCGCAGAAAACATTGAACTACGGCTAAAGAGCCCGGGAAGCAATTTTAACAAAAAACTACTTCTTTGTTGCCGATAACGTAGTACACATATAAAAAATTCTGCCCTCAACCTTCAACTATAATTTTTAATAATAGAAAATTACCCCCACCCCGTTCACCAAACCTCTTCATTTATAGGTATTTGATCTACGTTTCTACAGTGGATTACTATGAGCTTCTTATCAGGATACTTTATTTATAAAAATTAAGTACTTTACTCTTGTATAAATCATAAAATGTTTCAGGTAAACTACCCCTTTCTCTTAACCGATCTTCTCCAAAATCAACAGACCTTCCGTCCTCTACAATTCAGCGAAGCATGCAAAAAAATATTTGATTCTGTTTGAATGTTCGGCAGTTATCGTTCGTCATGGAAACATTTGTCTTGTTACAACATAAAATGTTGCTGGTAAACTACCCCTTTCCCTTAACTGATCTTCACCAAAATCAATAGACCTTGAGCTCTCTGCAACTCAGGAAAGAGTGCACAAAATTATTTGATTCTCATTGAATTTTCGGCAGTTATCGTTCGTCATAAAAAAAATTACCCTTTTTAAAACATAAAACGTTGCTGATAAACTACCCTTTCCCTTAACCGATCTTCAACAAAATCAACAAACCTTGAGGTCTGTATAATTCAAAAGGGTATGCAAAAAAGTAGTTGATTCTGTTTGCAATTACGGCAGTTATCGTTCGTCATAGGAAACATTACCCTTGTTAAAACATAAAATGTTGCTGGTAAACTAGCCCTTTCCCTTAACTGATATTCACCAAAACCAATAGGTCTTGAGAACTCGGCAATTCAGGGTAGTATCCAAAATATTATTTGGTTCTGTTTGAATTTGCGGCTGTTATCGTTTGCCATAGAAAACAATTACCCTTGATAAAAAAAAATGTTGCAGGTAAACTACCCCTTTCCCTTAACCGACCTTCACCAAAAACAATAGGTCCTGAGAACTATGAAATTCAGGGCTGTATGTAAATAATTATTTGATTCTGTTTGAATTTGCGGCTGTTATCGTTTACCATAAAAAAATCTACACACACACACACACACACACACACACACACACACACACTTTTCGAAAAATGACTTTTTTTCATGTTTTGAGTGTAGTACAATCAGAATCTCCAATAATCTCGAACGAGATTTTTTTTGCCATCACCATACTTCCATTTCCTTATGCAACATATGGAACATGGAAGTAAAAATATCCCCTCCCCCTTCAACTATAATTGTCATTTATAGAAAATTACCTCCACCCCGTTCAACTAGCCTCTTAATTTATAGATATTTCATCTACGTTTCTACAGTGGATTATTAAGATCTTCTTATCAGGATACTTTATTTATCAAAATTAAGTACTTTACTCTTGTTACAACAAAAAACGTTTCTGGTAAACTGCCCTTTCCCAGTAACCGATCTTCACCAAAATCAAGAGGCTTCCACAACTCCGGCACATACGTAAATATCGGTATGGAGCACCATACATGACTTCCATGTTCTAAGATTTATATTTAAAATCATATTCGAAATGAAATATTTCCATAGAAACTACGTATTTCTACTTATTGCTTCAGCATTAACCACAGTACTGTGGTCACTAACGTATCCACCTCACGTTTTCGCACTCGATTTTCACCGATGATGGCAGTCGATGGCACTGCCGAAAAGTCTGGTTTTGCAGAAAACATTGGACTACGGCTAAAGAGCCCGGGAAGCAATTTTAACAAAAAACTACTTCTTTGTTGCCGATAACGTAGTACACATATAAAAAATTCTCCTCTCCACCTTCAACTATAATTTTTAATAATAGAAAATTACCCCCACGCCGTTCACCTAACTTCTTCATTTATAGATATTTCATCTACGTTTCTACAGTGGATTACTATGAGCTTCTTATCAGGATACTTTATTTATAAAAATTAAGCACTTTACTCTTGTTAAATCATAAAATGTTTCAGGTAAACTACCCCTTTCTCTTAACTGATCTTCTCCAAAATCAACAGACCTTCCGTTCTCTACAATTCAGCGAAGCATGCAAAAAAATATTTGTTTCTGTTTGAATGTACGGCAGTTATCGTTCGTCATTGAAACATTTCTCTTGTTACATTATAAAATGTTGCAGGTAAACTACCCCTTTCCCTTAACCGATCTTCACCAAAATCAATAGACCTTGAGCTCTCTGCAACTCAGGGGGTGCAAAAAATTATTTGATTCTCATTGAATTTTCGGCAGTTATCGTTCGTCATAAAAAAATAACCCTTTTTAAAACATAAAACGTTGCTGATAAACTACCCCTTCCCTTAACCAATCTTCAACAAAATCAACAGACCTTGAGTTCTCTTTAGTTCAAAAAGGTATGCAAAAACCTAGTTGATTCTGTTTGAATTTACGGCAGTTACCGTTCGTCATATAAAAAATTACCCTTGTTAAAACATAAAATGTTGCTGGTAAACTACCCCTTTCCCTTAACCGATCTTCACCAACACCAATAGGTATTTAGAACTCTACAATACAGGGCTGTATGCAAAACATCATTTGATTCTAATTGAATTTGCGGCTGTTATCGTTTACCCGTTTACCATAGAAAAATATCGGTATGGAGAACCATACATGACTTCATGTTCTAAGATTTATTTTTAAAATCATATTCGAAATGAAATATTTCCATAGAAACTACGTCTTTCTACTTATTGCTTCAGCATTAACCACAGTACTGTGGTCACTAACGTATACCACCTCACGTTTTCGCACTCGATTTTCACCGATGATGGCAGTCGATGGCACTGCCGAAAAGTCTGGTTTTGCAGAAAACATTGAACTACGGCTAAAGAGCCCGGGAAGCAATTTTAACAAAAAACTACTTCTTTGTTGCCGATAACGTAGTACACATATAAAAAATTCTGCCCTCAACCTTCAACTATAATTTTTAATAATAGAAAATTACCCCCACCCCGTTCACCAAACCTCTTCATTTATAGGTATTTGATCTACGTTTCTACAGTGGATTACTATGAGCTTCTTATCAGGATACTTTATTTATAAAAATTAAGTACTTTACTCTTGTATAAATCATAAAATGTTTCAGGTAAACTACCCCTTTCTCTTAACCGATCTTCTCCAAAATCAACAGACCTTCCGTCCTCTACAATTCAGCGAAGCATGCAAAAAAATATTTGATTCTGTTTGAATGTTCGGCAGTTATCGTTCGTCATGGAAACATTTGTCTTGTTACAACATAAAATGTTGCTGGTAAACTACCCCTTTCCCTTAACTGATCTTCACCAAAATCAATAGACCTTGAGCTCTCTGCAACTCAGGAAAGAGTGCAAAAAATTATTTGATTCTCATTGAATTTTCGGCAGTTATCGTTCGTCATAAAAAAAATTACCCTTTTTAAAACATAAAACGTTGCTGATAAACTACCCTTTCCCTTAACCGATCTTCAACAAAATCAACAAACCTTGAGGTCTGTATAATTCAAAAGGGTATGCAAAAAAGTAGTTGATTCTGTTTGCAATTACGGCAGTTATCGTTCGTCATAAGAAACATTACCCTTGTTAAAACATAAAATGTTGCTGGTAAACTAGCCCTTTCCCTTAACTGATATTCACCAAAACCAATAGGTCTTGAGAACTCGGCAATTCAGGGTAGTATCCAAAATATTATTTGGTTCTGTTTGAATTTGCGGCTGTTATCGTTTGCCATAGAAAACAATTACCCTTGATAAAAAAAAATGTTGCAGGTAAACTACCCCTTTCCCTTAACCGACCTTCACCAAAAACAATAGGTCCTGAGAACTATGAAATTCAGGGCTGTATGTAAATAATTATTTGATTCTGTTTGAATTTGCGGCTGTTATCGTTTACCATAAAAAAATCTACACACACACACACACACACACACACACACACACACACACACACACTTTTCGAAAAATGACTTTTTTTCATGTTTTGAGTGTAGTACAATCAGAATCTCCAATAATCTCGAACGAGATTTTTTTTGCCATCACCATACTTCCATTTCCTTATGCAACATATGGAACATGGAAGTAAAAATATCCCCTCCCCCTTCAACTATAATTGTCATTTATAGAAAATTACCTCCACCCCGTTCAACTAGCCTCTTAATTTATAGATATTTCATCTACGTTTCTACAGTGGATTATTAAGATCTTCTTATCAGGATACTTTATTTATCAAAATTAAGTACTTTACTCTTGTTACAACAAAAAACGTTTCTGGTAAACTGCCCTTTCCCAGTAACCGATCTTCACCAAAATCAAGAGGCTTCCACAACTCCGGCACATACGTAAATATCGGTATGGAGCACCATACATGACTTCCATGTTCTAAGATTTATATTTAAAATCATATTCGAAATGAAATATTTCCATAGAAACTACGTATTTCTACTTATTGCTTCAGCATTAACCACAGTACTGTGGTCACTAACGTATACCACCTCACGTTTTCGCACTCGATTTTCACCGATGATGGCAGTCGATGGCACTGCCGAAAAGTCTGGTTTTGCAGAAAACATTGGACTACGGCTAAAGAGCCCGGGAAGCAATTTTAACAAAAAACTACTTCTTTGTTGCCGATAACGTAGTACACATATAAAAAATTCTCCTCTCCACCTTCAACTATAATTTTTAATAATAGAAAATTACCCCCACGCCGTTCACCTAACTTCTTCATTTATAGATATTTCATCTACGTTTCTACAGTGGATTACTATGAGCTTCTTATCAGGATACTTTATTTATAAAAATTAAGCACTTTACTCTTGTTAAATCATAAAATGTTTCAGGTAAACTACCCCTTTCTCTTAACTGATCTTCTCCAAAATCAACAGACCTTCCGTTCTCTACAATTCAGCGAAGCATGCAAAAAAATATTTGTTTCTGTTTGAATGTACGGCAGTTATCGTTCGTCATTGAAACATTTCTCTTGTTACATTATAAAATGTTGCAGGTAAACTACCCCTTTCCCTTAACCGATCTTCACCAAAATCAATAGACCTTGAGCTCTCTGCAACTCAGGGGGTGCAAAAAATTATTTGATTCTCATTGAATTTTCGGCAGTTATCGTTCGTCATAAAAAAATAACCCTTTTTAAAACATAAAACGTTGCTGATAAACTACCCCTTCCCTTAACCAATCTTCAACAAAATCAACAGACCTTGAGTTCTCTTTAGTTCAAAAAGGTATGCAAAAACCTAGTTGATTCTGTTTGAATTTACGGCAGTTACCGTTCGTCATATAAAAAATTACCCTTGTTAAAACATAAAATGTTGCTGGTAAACTACCCCTTTCCCTTAACCGATCTTCACCAACACCAATACGAATTGAGAACTCTACAATTGGCTGTATGCAAAGCATCATTTGATTCTGTTTGAATTTGCGGCTGTTATCGTTTACTATAGAAAAAAATTACCCTTGATAAAAAACCGTTGCAGGTAAACTACCCCTTTCCCTTAACCGATCTTCACCAAAAACGACAGGTCTTAGGTACTCTACAATTCAGGCCTGTATGCAAACAATTATTTGATTCTCTTTGAATTTACAGCAGTTATCGTTCGTCATAGAAAAAATACCCTTGTTAAAACATAAAACGTTGCCGGTAAACTACCCCTTTCCGTTAACCGATCTTCAACAAAATCAACAGACCTTCAGTTCTGTATAATTCAAAAAGGTATGCAGAAGAGTAGTTGATTCTGTTGTAATGTACGGCAGTTATCATTCGTCATAAAAAAAATTACCCTTGATAAAACATAAAATGTTGCAGGTAAACTACCCTATTCCCTTAACCGATCTTCAACAAAATCAACAGACCTGTATAATTCAAAAAGGTATGCAGAAGAGTAGTTGATTCTATTTTAATGTACGGCAGTTATCGTTCGTCAAAAAAAAATTACCCTTGATAAAACATAAAATGTTGCTGGTAAACAACCCTATTCCCTTAACCGATCTTCACCAAAACCAACAGGTCTTGAGAACTGTACATTTCAGGGCTGTATGCAAAATATTATATGATTCTGTTTGAATTTGCAGCTGTTATCGTTTGCCATATAAAATACCCTTGATAAAACAAAAAACGTGTCTGGTAAACTACCCCTTTCCCTTAAACGATCTTCACCAAAAACAATAGGTCTTTAGTACTCAACAAAACAGGGATGTGTGCAAAAACGTATTTGATTCTGTTTGAATTTGCGGCTCTTATCGTTTGCCATAGAAAATACCCTTTTAAAAAAAAAACGTTGCTGGTAAACTACCCCTTTCCCTTAACCGATCTTCACCAACACCAATAGGTATTTAGAACTCTACAATACAGGGCTGTATGCAAAACATCATTTGATTCTAATTGAATTTGCGGCTGTTATCGTTTACCCGTTTACCATAGAAAAATATCGGTATGGAGAACCATACATGACTTCATGTTCTAAGATTTATTTTTAAAATCATATTCGAAATGAAATATTTCCATAGAAACTACGTCTTTCTACTTATTGCTTCAGCATTAACCACAGTACTGTGGTCACTAACGTATACCACCTCACGTTTTCGCACTCGATTTTCACCGATGATGGCAGTCGATGGCACTGCCGAAAAGTCTGGTTTTGCAGAAAACATTGAACTACGGCTAAAGAGCCCGGGAAGCAATTTTAACAAAAAACTACTTCTTTGTTGCCGATAACGTAGTACACATATAAAAAATTCTGCCCTCAACCTTCAACTATAATTTTTAATAATAGAAAATTACCCCCACCCCGTTCACCAAACCTCTTCATTTATAGGTATTTGATCTACGTTTCTACAGTGGATTACTATGAGCTTCTTATCAGGATACTTTATTTATAAAAATTAAGTACTTTACTCTTGTATAAATCATAAAATGTTTCAGGTAAACTACCCCTTTCTCTTAACCGATCTTCTCCAAAATCAACAGACCTTCCGTCCTCTACAATTCAGCGAAGCATGCAAAAAAATATTTGATTCTGTTTGAATGTTCGGCAGTTATCGTTCGTCATGGAAACATTTCTCTTGTTACAACATAAAATGTTGCTGGTAAACTACCCCTTTCCCTTAACTGATCTTCACCAAAATCAATAGACCTTGAGCTCTCTGCAACTCAGGAAAGGGTGCACAAAATTATTTGATTCTCATTGAATTTTCGGCAGTTATCGTTCGTCATAAAAAAAATTACCCTTTTTAAAACATAAAACGTTGCTGATAAACTACCCTTTCCCTTAACCGATCTTCAACAAAATCAACAAACCTTGAGGTCTGTATAATTCAAAAGGGTATGCAAAAAAGTAGTTGATTCTGTTTGCAATTACGGCAGTTATCGTTCGTCATAGGAAACATTACCCTTGTTAAAACATAAAATGTTGCTGGTAAACTAGCCCTTTCCCTTAACTGATATTCACCAAAACCAATAGGTCTTGAGAACTCGGCAATTCAGGGTAGTATCCAAAATATTATTTGGTTCTGTTTGAATTTGCGGCTGTTATCGTTTGCCATAGAAAACAATTACCCTTGATAAAAAAAAATGTTGCAGGTAAACTACCCCTTTCCCTTAACCGACCTTCACCAAAAACAATAGGTCCTGAGAACTATGAAATTCAGGGCTGTATGTAAATAATTATTTGATTCTGTTTGAATTTGCGGCTGTTATCGTTTACCATAAAAAAATCTACACACACACACACACACACACACACACACACACACACACACACTTTTCGAAAAATGACTTTTTTTCATGTTTTGAGTGTAGTACAATCAGAATCTCCAATAATCTCGAACGAGATTTTTTTTGCCATCACCATACTTCCATTTCCTTATGCAACATATGGAATATGGAAGTAAAAATATCCCCTCCCCCTTCAACTATAATTGTCATTTATAGAAAATTACCTCCACCCCGTTCAACTAGCCTCTTAATTTATAGATATTTCATCTACGTTTCTACAGTGGATTATTAAGATCTTCTTATCAGGATACTTTATTTATCAAAATTAAGTACTTTACTCTTGTTACAACAAAAAACGTTTCTGGTAAACTGCCCTTTCCCAGTAACCGATCTTCACCAAAATCAAGAGGCTTCCACAACTCCGGCACATACGTAAATATCGGTATGGAGCACCATACATGACTTCCATGTTCTAAGATTTATATTTAAAATCATATTCGAAATGAAATATTTCCATAGAAACTACGTCTTTCTACTTATTGCTTCAGCATTAACCACAGTACTGTGGTCACTAACGTATACCACCTCACGTTTTCGCACTCGATTTTCACCGATGATGGCAGTCGATGGCACTGCCGAAAAGTCTGGTTTTGCAGAAAACATTGGACTACGGCTAAAGAGCCCGGGAAGCAATTTTAACAAAAAACTACTTCTTTGTTGCCGATAACGTAGTACACATTATATAAAAAATTCTCCTCTCCACCTTCAACTATAATTTTTAATAATAGAAAATTACCCCCACGCCGTTCACCTAACTTCTTCATTTATAGATATTTCATCTACGTTTCTACAGTGGATTAATATGAGCTTCTTATCAGGATACTTTATTTATAAAAATTAAGCACTTTACTCTTGTTAAATCATAAAATGTTTCAGGTAAACTACCCCTTTCTCTTAACTGATCTTCTCCAAAATCAACAGACCTTCCGTTCTCTACAATTCAGCGAAGCATGCAAAAAAATATTTGTTTCTGTTTGAATGTACGGCAGTTATCGTTCGTCATTGAAACATTTCTCTTGTTACATTATAAAATGTTGCAGGTAAACTACCCCTTTCCCTTAACCGATCTTCACCAAAATCAATAGACCTTGAGCTCTCTGCAACTCAGGGGGTGCAAAAAATTATTTGATTCTCATTGAATTTTCGGCAGTTATCGTTCGTCATAAAAAAATAACCCTTTTTAAAACATAAAACGTTGCTGATAAACTACCCCTTCCCTTAACCAATCTTCAACAAAATCAACAGACCTTGAGTTCTCTTTAGTTCAAAAAGGTATGCAAAAACCTAGTTGATTCTGTTTGAATTTACGGCAGTTACCGTTCGTCATATAAAAAATTACCCTTGTTAAAACATAAAATGTTGCTGGTAAACTACCCCTTTCCCTTAACCGATCTTCACCAACACCAATACGAATTGAGAACTCTACAATACAGGGCTGTATGCAAAGCATCATTTGTTTCTGTTTGAATTTGCGGCTGTTATCGTTTACTATAGAAAAAAATTACCCTTGATAAAAAACCGTTGCCGGTAAACTACCCCTTTCCCTTAACCGATCTTCACCAAAAACGACAGGTCTTAGGTACTCTACAATTCAGGCCTGTATGCAAACAATTATTTGATTCTCTTTGAATTTACAGCAGTTATCGTTCGTCATAGAAAAAATACCCTTGTTAAAACATAAAATGTTGCAGGTAAACTACCCTATTCCCTTAACCGATCTTCAACAAAATCAACAGACCTGTATAATTCAAAAAGGTATGCAGAAGAGTAGTTGATTCTATTTTAATGTACGGCAGTTATCGTTCGTCAAAAAAAAATTACCCTTGATAAAACATAAAATGTTGCTGGTAAACAACCCCTTTCCGTTAACCGATCTTCAACAAAATCAACAGACCTTCAGTTCTGTATAATTCAAAAAGGTATGCAGAAGAGTAGTTGATTCTGTTGTAATGTACGGCAGTTATCATTCGTCATAAAAAAAATTACCCTTGATAAAACATAAAATGTTGCAGGTAAACTACCCTATTCCCTTAACCGATCTTCAACAAAATCAACAGACCTGTATAATTCAAAAAGGTATGCAGAAGAGTAGTTGATTCTATTTTAATGTACGGCAGTTATCGTACGTCAAAAAAAAATTACCCTTGATAAAACATAAAATGTTGCTGGTAAACAACCCTATTCCCTTAACCGATCTTCACCAAAACCAACAGGTCTTGAGAACTGTACATTTCAGGGCTGTATGCAAAATATTATATGATTCTGTTTGAATTTGCAGCTGTTATCGTTTGCCATATAAAATACCCTTGATAAAACAAAAAACGTGTCTGGTAAACTACCCCTTTCCCTTAAACGATCTTCACCAAAAACAATAGGTCTTTAGTACTCAACAAAACAGGGATGTGTGCAAAAACGTATTTGATTCTGTTTGAATTTGCGGCTCTTATCGTTTGCCATAGAAAATACCCTTTTAAAAAAAAAACGTTGCTGGTAAACTACCCCTTTCCCTTAACCGATCTTCACCAACACCAATAGGTATTGAGAACTCTACAATACAGGGCTGTATGCAAAACATCATTTGATTCTAATTGAATTTGCGGCTGTTATCGTTTACCCGTTTACCATAGAAAAATATCGGTATGGAGAATCATACATGACTTCATGTTCTAAGATTTATTTTTAAAATCATATTCGAAATGAAATATTTCCATAGAAACTACGTCTTTCTACTTATTGCTTCAGCATTAACCACAGTACTGTGGTCACTAACGTATACCACCTCACGTTTTCGCACTCGATTTTCACCGATGATGGCAGTCGATGGCACTGCCGAAAAGTCTGGTTTTGCAGAAAACATTGGACTACGGCTAAAGAGCCCGGGAAGCAATTTTAACAAAAAAACTACTTCTTTGTTGCCGATAACGTAGTACACATATAAAAAATTCTGCCCTCAACCTTCAACAATAATTTTTAATAATAGAAAATTACCCCCACCCCGTTCACCAAACCTCATCATTTATAGGTATTTGATCTACGTTTCTACAGTTGATTACTATGAGCTTCTTATCAGGATACTTTATTTATAAAAATTAAGTACTTTACTCTTGTATAAATCATAAAATGTTTCAGGTAAACTACCCCTTTCTCTTAACCGATCTTCTCCAAAATCAACAGACCTTCCGTCCTCTACAATTCAGCGAAGCATGCAAAAAAATATTTGATTCTGTTTGAATGTTCGGCAGTTATCGTTCGTCATGGAAACATTTGTCTTGTTACAACATAAAATGTTGCTGGTAAACTACCCCTTTCCCTTAACTGATCTTCACCAAAATCAATAGACCTTGAGCTCTCTGCAACTCAGGAAAGAGTGCAAAAAATTATTTGATTCTCATTGAATTTTCGGCAGTTATCGTTCGTCATAAAAAAAATTACCCTTTTTAAAACATAAAACGTTGCTGATAAACTACCCTTTCCCTTAACCGATCTTCAACAAAATCAACAAACCTTGAGGTCTGTATAATTCAAAAGGGTATGCAAAAAAGTAGTTGATTCTGTTTGCAATTACGGCAGTTATCGTTCGTCATAGGAAACATTACCCTTGTTAAAACATAAAATGTTGCTGGTAAACTAGCCCTTTCCCTTAACTGATATTCACCAAAACCAATAGGTCTTGAGAACTCGGCAATTCAGGGTAGTATCCAAAACATTATTTGGTTCTGTTTGAATTTGCGGCTGTTATCGTTTGCCATAGAAAACAATTACCCTTGATAAAAAAAAATGTTGCAGGTAAACTACCCCTTTCCCTTAACCGACCTTCACCAAAAACAATAGGTCCTGAGAACTATGAAATTCAGGGCTGTATGTAAATAATTATTTGATTCTGTTTGAATTTGCGGCTGTTATCGTTTACCATAAAAAAATCTACACACACACACACACACACACACACTTTTCGAAAAATGACTTTTTTTCATGTTTTGAGTGTAGTACAATCAGAATCTCCAATAATCTCGAACGAGATTTTTTTTGCCATCACCATACTTCCATTTCCTTATGCAACATATGGAACATGGAAGTAAAATATCCCCTCCCCCTTCAACTATAATTGTCATTTATAGAAAATTACCTCCACCCCGTTCAACTAGCCTCTTAATTTATAGATATTTCATCTACGTTTCTACAGTGGATTATTAAGATCTTCTTATCAGGATACTTTATTTATCAAAATTAAGTACTTTACTCTTGTTACAACAAAAAACGTTTCTGGTAAACTGCCCTTTCCCAGTAACCGATCTTCACCAAAATCAAGAGGCTTCCACAACTCCGGCACATACGTAAATATCGGTATGGAGCACCATACATGACTTCCATGTTCTAAGATTTATATTTAAAATCATATTCGAAATGAAATATTTCCATAGAAACTACGTATTTCTACTTATTGCTTCAGCATTAACCACAGTACTGTGGTCACTAACGTATACCACCTCACGTTTTCGCACTCGATTTTCACCGATGATGGCAGTCGATGGCACTGCCGAAAAGTCTGGTTTTGCAGAAAACATTGGACTACGGCTAAAGAGCCCGGGAAGCAATTTTAACAAAAAACTACTTCTTTGTTGCCGATAACGTAGTACACATATAAAAAATTCTCCTCTCCACCTTCAACTATAATTTTTAATAATAGAAAATTACCCCCACGCCGTTCACCTAACTTCTTCATTTATAGATATTTCATCTACGTTTCTACAGTGGATTACTATGAGCTTCTTATCAGGATACTTTATTTATAAAAATTAAGCACTTTACTCTTGTTAAATCATAAAATGTTTCAGGTAAACTACCCCTTTCTCTTAACTGATCTTCTCCAAAATCAACAGACCTTCCGTTCTCTACAATTCAGCGAAGCATGCAAAAAAATATTTGTTTCTGTTTGAATGTACGGCAGTTATCGTTCGTCATTGAAACATTTCTCTTGTTACATTATAAAATGTTGCAGGTAAACTACCCCTTTCCCTTAACCGATCTTCACCAAAATCAATAGACCTTGAGCTCTCTGCAACTCAGGGGGTGCAAAAAATTATTTGATTCTCATTGAATTTTCGGCAGTTATCGTTCGTCATAAAAAAATAACCCTTTTTAAAACATAAAACGTTGCTGATAAACTACCCCTTCCCTTAACCAATCTTCAACAAAATCAACAGACCTTGAGTTCTCTTTAGTTCAAAAAGGTATGCAAAAACCTAGTTGATTCTGTTTGAATTTACGGCAGTTACCGTTCGTCATATAAAAATTTACCCTTGTTAAAACATAAAATGTTGCTGGTAAACTACCCCTTTCCCTTAACCGATCTTCACCAACACCAATACGAATTGAGAACTCTACAATACAGGGCTGTATGCAAAGCATCATTTGATTCTGTTTGAATTTGCGGCTGTTATCGTTTACTATAGAAAAAAATTACCCTTGATAAAAAACCGTTGCCGGTAAACTACCCCTTTCCCTTAACCGATCTTCACCAAAAACGACAGGTCTTAGGTACTCTACAATTCAGGCCTGTATGCAAACAATTATTTGATTCTCTTTGAATTTACAGCAGTTATCGTTCGTCATAGAAAAAATACCCTTGTTAAAACATAAAACGTTGCCGGTAAACTACCCCTTTCCGTTAACCGATCTTCAACAAAATCAACAGACCTTCAGTTCTGTATAATTCAAAAAGGTATGCAGAAGAGTAGTTGATTCTGTTGTAATGTACGGCAGTTATCATTCGTCATAAAAAAAATTACCCTTGATAAAACATAAAATGTTGCAGGTAAACTACCCTATTCCCTTAACCGATCTTCAACAAAATCAACAGACCTGTATAATTCAAAAAGGTATGCAGAAGAGTAGTTGATTCTATTTTAATGTACGGCAGTTATCGTTCGTCAAAAAAAAATTACCCTTGATAAAACATAAAATGTTGCTGGTAAACAACCCTATTCCCTTAACCGATCTTCACCAAAACCAACAGGTCTTGAGAACTGTACATTTCAGGGCTGTATGCAAAATATTATATGATTCTGTTTGAATTTGCAGCTGTTATCGTTTGCCATATAAAATACCCTTGATAAAACAAAAAACGTGTCTGGTAAACTACCCCTTTCCCTTAAACGATCTTCACCAAAAACAATAGGTCTTTAGTACTCAACAAAACAGGGATGTGTGCAAAAACGTATTTGATTCTGTTTGAATTTGCGGCTCTTATCGTTTGCCATAGAAGATACCCTTTTAAAAAAAAACGTTGCTGGTAAACTACCCCTTTCCCTTAACCGATCTTCACCAACACCAATAGGTATTGAGAACTCTACAATACAGGGCTGTATGCAAAACATCATTTGATTCTAATTGAATTTGCGACTGTTATCGTTTACCCCGTTTACCATAGAAAAATATCGGTATGGAGAATCATACATGACTTCATGTTCTAAGATTTATTTTTAAAATCATATTCGAAATGAAATATTTCCATAGAAACTACGTCTTTCTACTTATTGCTTCAGCATTAACCACAGTACTGTGGTCACTAACGTATACCACCTCACGTTTTCGCACTCGATTTTCACCGATGATGGCAGTCGATGGCACTGCCGAAAAGTCTGGTTTTGCAGAAAACATTGGACTACGGCTAAAGAGCCCGGGAAGCAATTTTAACAAAAAAACTACTTCTTTGTTGCCGATAACGTAGTACACGTATAAAAAATTCTGCCCTCAACCTTCAACTATAATTTTTAATAATAGAAAATTACCCCCACCCCGTTCACCAAACCTCATCATTTATAGGTATTTGATCTACGTTTCTACAGTTGATTACTATGAGCTTCTTATCAGGATACTTTATTTATAAAAATTAAGTACTTTACTCTTGTATAAATCATAAAATGTTTCAGGTAAACTACCCCTTTCTCTTAACCGATCTTCTCCAAAATCAACAGACCTTCCGTCCTCTACAATTCAGCGAAGCATGCAAAAAAATATTTGATTCTGTTTGAATGTTCGGCAGTTATCGTTCGTCATGGAAACATTTGTCTTGTTACAACATAAAATGTTGCTGGTAAACTACCCCTTTCCCTTAACTGATCTTCACCAAAATCAATAGACCTTGAGCTCTCTGCAACTCAGGAAAGAGTGCAAAAAATTATTTGATTCTCATTGAATTTTCGGCAGTTATCGTTCGTCATAAAAAAATTACCCTTTTTAAAACATAAAACGCTGCTGATAAACTACCCTTTCCCTTAACCGAACTTTCAACAAAATCACAAACCTTGAGGTCTGTATAATTCAAAAGGGTATGCAAAAAAGTAGTTGATTCTGTTTGCAATTACGGCAGTTATCGTTCGTCATAGAAAACATTACCCTTGTTAAAACATAAAATGTTGCTGGTAAACTAGCCCTTTCCCTTAACTGATATTCACCAAAACCAATAGGTCTTGAGAACTCGGCAATTCAGGGTAGTATCCAAAACATTATTTGGTTCTGTTTGAATTTGCGGCTGTTATCGTTTGCCATAGAAAACAATTACCCTTGATAAAAAAAAAATGTTGCAGGTAAACTACCCCTTTCCCTTAACCGACCTTCACCAAAAACAATAGGTCCTGAGAACTATGAAATTCAGGGCTGTATGTAATAATTATTTGATTCTGTTTGAATTTGCGGCTGTTATCGTTTACCATAAAAAAATCTACACACACACACACACACACACACACACACACACACACACACACACACTTTTCGAAAAATGACTTTTTTTCATGTTTTGAGTGTAGTACAATCAGAATCTCCAATAATCTCGAACGAGATTTTTTTTGCCATCACCATAACTTCCATTTCCTTATGCAACATATGGAACATGGAAGTAAAAATATCCCCTCCCCTTCAACTATAATTGTCATTTATAGAAAATTACCTCCACCCCGTTCAACTAGCCTCTTAATTTATAGATATTTCATCTACGTTTCTACAGTGGATTATTAAGATCTTCTTATCAGGATACTTTATTTATCAAAATTAAGTACTTTACTCTTGTTACAACAAAAAACGTTTCTGGTAAACTGCCCTTTCCCAGTAACCGATCTTCACCAAAATCAAGAGGCTTCCACAACTCCGGCACATACGTAAATATCGGTATGGAGCACCATACATGACTTCCATGTTCTAAGATTTATATTTAAAATCATATTCGAAATGAAATATTTCCATAGAAACTACGTCTTTCTACTTATTGCTTCAGCATTAACCACAGTACTGTGGTCACTAACGTATACCACCTCACGTTTTCGCACTCGATTTTCACCGATGATGGCAGTCGATGGCACTGCCGAAAAGTCTGGTTTTGCAGAAAACATTGGACTACGGCTAAAGAGCCCGGGAAGCAATTTTAACAAAAAACTACTTCTTTGTTGCCGATAACGTAGTACACATATAAAAAATTCTCCTCTCCACCTTCAACTATAATTTTTAATAATAGAAAATTACCCCCACGCCGTTCACCTAACTTCTTCATTTATAGATATTTCATCTACGTTTCTACAGTGGATTACTATGAGCTTCTTATCAGGATACTTTATTTATAAAAATTAAGCACTTTACTCTTGTTAAATCATAAAATGTTTCAGGTAAACTACCCCTTTCTCTTAACTGATCTTCTCCAAAATCAACAGACCTTCCGTTCTCTACAATTCAGCGAAGCATGCAAAAAAATATTTGTTTCTGTTTGAATGTACGGCAGTTATCGTTCGTCATTAAAACATTTCTCTTGTTACATTATAAAATGTTGCAGGTAAACTACCCCCTTTCCCTTAACCGATCTTCACCAAAATCAATAGACCTTGAGCTCTCTGCAACTCAGGGGGTGCAAAAAATTATTTGATTCTCATTGAATTTTCGGCAGTTATCGTTCGTCATAAAAAATAACCCTTTTTAAAACATAAAACGTTGCTGATAAACTACCCCTTCCCTTAACCAATCTTCAACAAAATCAACAGACCTTGAGTTCTCTTTAGTTCAAAAAGGTATGCAAAAACCTAGTTGATTCTGTTTGAATTTACGGCAGTTACCGTTCGTCATATAAAAATTTACCCTTGTTAAAACATAAAATGTTGCTGGTAAACTACCCCTTTCCCTTAACCGATCTTCACCAACACCAATACGAATTGAGAACTCTACAATACAGGGCTGTATGCAAAGCATCATTTGATTCTGTTTGAATTTGCGGCTGTTATCGTTTACTATAGAAAAAAATTACCCTTGATAAAAAACCGTTGCCGGTAAACTACCCCTTTCCCTTAACCGATCTTCACCAAAAACGACAGGTCTTAGGTACTCTACAATTCAGGCCTGTATGCAAACAATTATTTGATTCTCTTTGAATTTACAGCAGTTATCGTTCGTCATAGAAAAAATACCCTTGTTAAAACATAAAACGTTGCCGGTAAACTACCCCTTTCCGTTAACCGATCTTCAACAAAATCAACAGACCTTCAGTTCTGTATAATTCAAAAAGGTATGCAGAAGAGTAGTTGATTCTGTTGTAATGTACGGCAGTTATCATTCGTCATAAAAAAAATTACCCTTGATAAAACATAAAATGTTGCAGGTAAACTACCCTATTCCCTTAACCGATCTTCAACAAAATCAACAGACCTGTATTATTCAAAAAGGTATGCAGAAGAGTAGTTGATTCTATTTTAATGTACGGCAGTTATCGTTCGTCAAAAAAAAAATTACCCTTGATAAACATAAAATGTTGCTGGTAAACAACCCTATTCCCTTAACCGATCTTCACCAAAACCAACAGGTCTTGAGAACTGTACATTTCAGGGCTGTATGCAAAATATTATATGATTCTGTTTGAATTTGCAGCTGTTATCGTTTGCCATATAAAATACCCTTGATAAAACAAAAAACGTGTCTGGTAAACTACCCCTTTCCCTTAAACGATCTTCACCAAAAACAATAGGTCTTTAGTACTCAACAAAACAGGGATGTGTGCAAAAACGTATTTGATTCTGTTTGAATTGCGGCTCTTATCGTTTGCCATAGAAGATACCCTTTTAAAAAAAAAACGTTGCTGGTAAACTACCCCTTTCCCTTAACCGATCTTCACCAACACCAATAGGTATTGAGAACTCTACAATACAGGGCTGTATGCAAAACATCATTTGATTCTAATTGAATTTGCGACTGTTATCGTTTACCCGTTTACCATAGAAAAATATCGGTATGGAGAATCATACATGACTTCATGTTCTAAGATTTATTTTTAAAATCATATTCGAAATGAAATATTTCCATAGAAACTACGTCTTTCTACTTATTGCTTCAGCATTAACCACAGTACTGTGGTCACTAACGTATACCACCTCACGTTTTCGCACTCGATTTTCACCGATGATGGCAGTCGATGGCACTGCCGAAAAGTCTGGTTTTGCAGAAAACATTGGACTACGGCTAAAGAGCCCGGGAAGCAATTTTAACAAAAAAACTACTTCTTTGTTGCCGATAACGTAGTACACGTATAAAAAATTCTGCCCTCAACCTTCAACTATAATTTTTAATAATAGAAAATTACCCCCCACCCCGTTCACCAAACCTCATCATTTATAGGTATTTGATCTACGTTTCTACAGTTGATTACTATGAGCTTCTTATCAGGATACTTTATTTATAAAAATTAAGTACTTTACTCTTGTATAAATCATAAAATGTTTCAGGTAAACTACCCCTTTCTCTTAACCGATCTTCTCCAAAATCAACAGACCTTCCGTCCTCTACAATTCAGCGAAGCATGCAAAAAAATATTTGATTCTGTTTGAATGTTCGGCAGTTATCGTTCGTCATGGAAACATTTGTCTTGTTACAACATAAAATGTTGCTGGTAAACTACCCCTTTCCCTTAACTGATCTTCACCAAAATCAATAGACCTTGAGCTCTCTGCAACTCAGGAAAGAGTGCAAAAAATTATTTGATTCTCATTGAATTTTCGGCAGTTATCGTTCGTCATAAAAAAAATTACCCTTTTTAAAACATAAAACGCTGCTGATAAACTACCCTTTCCCTTAACCGAACTTTCAACAAAATCAACAAACCTTGAGGTCTGTATAATTCAAAAGGGTATGCAAAAAAGTAGTTGATTCTGTTTGCAATTACGGCAGTTATCGTTCGTCATAGGAAACATTACCCTTGTTAAAACATAAAATGTTGCTGGTAAACTAGCCCTTTCCCTTAACTGATATTCACCAAAACCAATAGGTCTTGAGAACTCGGCAATTCAGGGTAGTATCCAAAACATTATTTGGTTCTGTTTGAATTTGCGGCTGTTATCGTTTGCCATAGAAAACAATTACCCTTGATAAAAAAAAATGTTGCAGGTAAACTACCCCTTTCCCTTAACCGACCTTCACCAAAAACAATAGGTCCTGAGAACTATGAAATTCAGGGCTGTATGTAAATAATTATTTGATTCTGTTTGAATTTGCGGCTGTTATCGTTTACCATAAAAAAATCTACACACACACACACACACACACACACACACACACACACACACACACACACACACACACACACACACTTTTCGAAAAATGACTTTTTTTCATGTTTTGAGTGTAGTACAATCAGAATCTCCAATAATCTCGAACGAGATTTTTTTTGCCATCACCATACTTCCATTTCCTTATGCAACATATGGAACATGGAAGTAAAAATATCCCCTCCCCCTTCAACTATAATTGTCATTTATAGAAAATTACCTCCACCCCGTTCAACTAGCCTCTTAATTTATAGATATTTCATCTACGTTTCTACAGTGGATTATTAAGATCTTCTTATCAGGATACTTTATTTATCAAAATTAAGTACTTTACTCTTGTTACAACAAAAAACGTTTCTGGTAAACTGCCCTTTCCCAGTAACCGATCTTCACCAAAATCAAGAGGCTTCCACAACTCCGGCACATACGTAAATATCGGTATGGAGCACCATACATGACTTCCATGTTCTAAGATTTATATTTAAAATCATATTCGAAATGAAATATTTCCATAGAAACTACGTCTTTCTACTTATTGCTTCAGCA